>CM062816.1:1555871859-1556471859 GCA_031772625.1 Pinus tabuliformis | reverse complement strand
GCTTATATGATATAGACCTTATTTGGGTTACCTAGTTTTTGTGTGCTTAGGATACTATTGATGGTTGTGTGTAGAAGAATTAATTTTGGTTAATAACATATTATCAATATTTTTTCTTTTGGTATCTTATTTTGGCAATAGGTGTAAGACATGGATGTTGATTCATGATTGAGACACATAGATCCATGGATGATCATGGTTATGTGGAACATATGATTAATTATGATTCATGGATGATACATGATTTATATGATTATATACGTTTAATCTTATAATGAGCAAGATGTGGCAGGGGGCATAGTTATTTGCAAACAAGGATGCTAAAATTATAAATGAATGTGGAAGTCATGATACCTAATTTTTATAATTTTATATGTTTAATCTTGCATTGATCAATATGTGATATGGAATGTGCTTATTTTCAAACAAGGATGTTCAAATTTTAAATGTTACGGAAGTTATTTCTCTAGAACCAAAATGGTTGTAGAAGTCATGCACAATCTTTGGTAAAATGTGAATAAGTTAATTATGAAATTCATTGATTCCCTTGATCTGTGAGATTGTGATGTGTGCAGATCTTGGAACAAGGCCTTACCAACGAAACATCATATGGGTATGAGCTCACAATCAGTACCTTAAGGTGAAGCGTAGAGTTTCAAAGCAGAGTAGATGAGAAGCCATGCAAATTAGGGCATAGAGTCCTGAATATTTAAAAATATCAAGGTGTGGAATCTTGGATCTTTAAAGTAGATCAGGGTGTGGAGTCCTCAATCTACTAAGGTAGAGAGATTCATGCAATAGGGGTACAAAATCCCTATTCTCCGAAAGAAAAATACAACTCATGGGAAGTTCAAGGATGAATTTATTTAATAAAAACTCCTTTCTAACAATCCTACAGTGACCTTCTAAAAATATAAAGTCATGTCTAGCATCTCAAGCATGACTTTCCAAAAATAATAAATCACTTTGCATAAATTGGAAATCAAGTATAGTTGAAGGAAAATCACTTAACTTATCATTAATCAATCCTAATAGTTCAATCTCGACTTAATTATCAATATTATTATTATCTTTTATGAGATTATGATATTATTATTAAAAGGGAATTACAAGTCACCTTCATCTCCTCAATCACTTCACACCTCTCTCATTGATGACTCTCATGGCTCTATGTAAATATCTCTTTTAATAATACATTACACTCTATTTTACATACTCATCAAAGAATGGCGTATTCCTCTTACACTAATTAAAGACATGTCATAAAAAGCTTCCTCTTATGCTCTCTTTAATGCATAAGTTACACTCTCCTTAACTACGGCATGCATACATCTCCTAAATGGCATGAATTACACTCCTCTAAATGGAATACAAGGCATGCATATTACTCCTCCTTTATGACAAGAATTTGTTGCTCCTCCTATATATGTCTCATGTATTCTCATTTAGGGGGAGAGAGAGGTGCATTGTGATACCAAGAGTTGGAGAGATTTGAAAAATATTATGAGCGTGAGAGACTTGGAGAGTAGCCAGTTTCTTTCGAAATGATTTTGAAATTCTTAAACTGGATTACTATGTAGCTCTACCTGGGGGAGCTGACCATGAGTGGTGTTGAGAGGAAGTGAAACTTATCTTCCTCATCTTGCCTTGGATATCTCTCTACTACTATATTTTGGTTTTTTTGTGAGCTCTTACAGCTCAGGGGCTCCAGGGGGAGAAGTTCTCCCTGGATATGGTTGGGTGGAAAACCAGATGGTTCAAATGATTTAGTTAAGGGATCAAAGATGGATCATATTCTTAGTGATATGAGCTGAATATCTCTTCTAGTATAATTTTTATTGTCCTAAAATTATATTATATCTTTAGCATAAAATAAAAAGTAGAAATTTAAATTATGGTAAGAATCTAATTTTTGTTTAATCTTATGTTATTTGGAATCTTGTTGGATAGTTGAAAATGAAAACTAAGAGTGGTCTATATGAATGGATGTTTAAATCTCAAGATGTTATGGAATTATTATTGGTGTAGTCTATTGTACTAACATTGGTATTGTAGAATTTGAAAAATGAAAGACAAATATTGTTGAAGGTAATGGCAATAAAGAAATTCCAAAGGACTTGGGTAAGAGTTCATGAGTTATGGTTTTGTTTCATGTAATTAGAGACATGTGTTATAAAGGGTTTCAAGATATTTTGCAAAGTGTTTGACAAAATCCATGAATGAGAAATGCTAATATTATTTTTATCATTATGTATGAATAAGTGTTAACTTGCAGCCTATCAGAGCAGCAAATGGATGTATACCTAAAATATACCAGGAGGATTCACTAGATCGGCTGTTGAAATAAAAATGTTAAGAAAAAACCAAGATGGAAGACAAGAGTTTTAAATAGAATCAATGAGGTAATTTTTAATCATTATGTATTGCAATAGTTCAAGATGCTTGCCATGGGTTTGTAGGAATAATTGAATGAAAATAATGTTTGATGAATCTCAAAGCCCTTCAATTCACTTATAGTTGATGAAATGATTTTGAAAGGCATTTAGAAAATACATAAGTAATTATAATTTAATTATAGGTTGTTATTTGCTTTTCATAGTTGTAGATTGAAACTTGCATGCCATCTGTTAGACAAAAATTGTAAATGAAATTCTTGGAGTCAACATATTTGCTAGCTTTTAAAAATGCATATGTGTGTGGTTTCGTGTCGATTTAGGACAACATCAAGGCGATATTCGTGCCATGAGGTCCTGTAACCCCTGATATGATTTCAAAACAACACTCTTCAAACCCAAATCGTAAATCTGGTTGATTTTGCATATTTTTGTTGCTAACTTTGTGCACCTATTGTCACATTTTGGATGAAACAATAAGATGATTTAGTAATTGTTTTAATATTTTGTCATTTGAAGAATTAATATATAAATTTTATGAGCTAAATAGGTTGAGGGAGAATCTTATATTCATGTCAAATTTCCTTAAGAGATTTTGGCTTCCATGTGTTTGACAAAATGCCTCAATGGTTGTACATTGCATGTTTGCAAAATGTTTGTTAAAAGACCTCAATGGTTGTAGATTGCATGCTTTCAAATCGTTTTTCAAAGGGCCTCAATGTTTGTAGTTTGTAGATTGCATGCTTTCAAATCGTTTTTCAAAGGGCCTCAATGTTTGTAGTTTGTAGATTGCATGCTTGCAAAGTGTTTGTCAAAAATTCAATGGATGTAGCCTTTGTACATACAAATTGTTAGAGTAAATGTCCTATTTATTGTAGCTTTTATGCCCTAGAAAATCCATGAATAGATTATTTAATGGATGTAGCTTCCAATGTATGCAAGTTTTTGTATGGATGTGAAACTGAATTTAATAAGTTGTTGAAGTGTGAATAGAGAATAAGGCATGTGATACTTTTACTATCTAAATCTTTCAATTAAAAAAAATAGTTCTTGTTGGAAACAATTTTATAGTGACTAATTTTGTAAGAATTTGTGCAAATGAGCATAATAAGTTTTGTATGAGCTGCATGTATTCATGGGTGCATTCTTTTGCTTCAATGACCATAGAAAACAACTACTTGTGCCCAATTTATGCAGGTCCATTGTTTTACTTGACACATTTTGAAGAATAATATGCTTCTGAATTGGTAACATTAATTTCTCTTGCTGCAACATTCATTATATAATTCTCACGATTGAAGCATTAGCTTAATAATTGGGATTGGGAATTTTAATTGATGAATTTGGAAATGTTTTTGGGTCAATATATTTTGTGATATTAAGGGAAAATTATCCCCGACTTCTTATGTTATATTCTTACATTGAAATAGTTGAAGGAACATGATTACATGATAGCTAAGTTAGTCATATTATGAGTAAAACAAAAATAAATAAATAAATAAAATTGAGTAATAGTATTCAATGTGACCTTTACTTCTCTATACTATTGATGGTTGGTAATTTGGGACCTTACATATTGTATCAGAGCCAAGTTAAAACTCTAGGGTCTAATGGGCTGACATGCTTACTTGTAGGTTGATGCATGAATGGTTATTTTGCATGCATGTTGAATTATTGTGTATGTTGACTTGGAAGCATATTGGTTGCATAAAGGATATTATTATTATTATTTCATTTAGAAATTCATGAAAGAAAATGAATGGCCTCTTATATTCCTTTATGTTTTCGTTAAGACAAATTATAAGAAATATGATAAAGGACTTAAAGACATGTACGGAAAGGATGTGCTTGAGAAGTTGGGGTTAAACCCTAGAATGTGAATGGTTTGATTTTCAATGGGTCAGTAAGATATGTGGAGTGGATGCATGGTTCCATATATGTTTAATGCATCATTATCAATGTGATATGGGCCTACTAGCCATCTCTACTAGTTGAAATTGTATCTACCAAGAAAAATATTAGCCTAATCTAAACTATAGTATGATCGCCTTGGTATGTATTCTTTGGGAATGTGTAACAAGTGTAAGGCCAATATTCAATTAACATGATGATTGAGTTCGTCATGTTAATTTTGAATCTTTTCTTAACTACACTAATGGAAACTTAACAGAAACTACCTTGAAGGATGTCACTTTTAATTGTCAATGTAGATTCAAGAGTAATAGATGTCCATTAATTGATGTGTTAAAATATGATTTGGGAATACATTCTTCATGAGTAAGAATGCAATTCCTATGATTTATTTTACATGACTTTGTGTATTTTGGGTTGACTTTATGCATCAAATAACTTGAAATTACTCAAATACTAGGTTAAGGTATGACATTCCTAATAAGAAAGAGGGTTAAATGAATGGTGCATGAAGGTTTGTGGAAGCCATTTGAAGGAACACTTGAAGGTTATGTTTTCCCTATGTTATGTATGGGTGTGGAATCCATACTATCATATATATATGAGCTTATGTATGGGTTTGGAATCCATACTATCATATATCTATGAGCAAATGTATGGGTGTGGAATCCATACTAGCATATATATATGAGCTGATGTATGGGTGTGGAATCTATACTATCATATATCTATGAGCAAATGTATGGGTGTGGAATCCATACTAACATATATCTATGAGCTAAGTAATGAGGTAAGGTATGGGTGTGGAATCCATACTAACAAATATATATATATATATATATATATATATATATATATATATATATATATATATATATATATATATATATATATATATATATATATATATATATATATATATATATATATATATATATATATATATCTATATATATATATATATATATATATATGAGTTAAGTAATTCTTTTGGTTAGAATGAACAAAAAAAATTTGATGAAATCTCATAGACATGATTAAGGAGGATTGATTATGTGTAATTAAAGTTAAATGGATAGAGATTTGTAACATGAATTTGCTTGAGATTTAAATCCATTATTTTATTTTTATTACAAATGAAGATACTAATATTGGTATAATGAACACCATTAGGTGGTTTAGAATGCTTGGAATAACTAATTTTGATATATGGAGTCAACTATGAACTAGGTATCTATCTACTAGTATTTTAATTATTTTGTATGTGTTGGATATAGGCAAAATTAAAATGATTTTCAAATTATTGAAATGTAGAAAAATATTACTGTGATAAGTTGAAGAAATATCCTTTCTAGTGGCTCAAGAAAAATTAGGTATAGGAAAGCCATAATAGTCTTTTTAATTATATTTTCAGTTGAGTATTGGTTGAATTCTATTTAACCAAATTAATTAGAGAAATTATGAGGATTGAACTCGAGAACTGCTCTAAACTATTGCTAGTTAGGTGATCGAGTCAAAATTCATATTGTTTATGAACTTGATGAACTGCTTTCTTGGAATTTGATTAACTTGTAAATTGTTAAGAGAATAACATGTTTAGAAGATAAACATTTTATGTGCTGGGAACTTTGTTTTATTTTAACTTAAAGAAAAAGCTATGTGATTAATGAAAATCTTAGTTGAGTTCTTGTTTTACAAGAAGTGATGCTTTTTTAGGGAGAAATTGAAGAAGAGTGAGATCACATTTTGATGAATTGGAATTCTTGCATGATTTAGAAGCCTCAGATGATTGTATTATATTTGGAATGGAAGAGATTGAAGGATTTAGGACTTTTGTTCTTGGATGTATACTTGTATGAGTAGTTAGTAATCCTACAAAAGGTTATAATCTTTTGAGAGGTAGTAAAAAAAAAAAAAAAAAAAAAAACCTTATCCTTAGGCTAGAAATGTCTTTATGATAGTCTAAATCTTATATAAAATCAACAAGATTCTTCATAATTTTAGAAATGTATGGTTTTCATAACTTGTTTTTTTTTTTTTGTGTATGTATTAATAGTAAGGAATAAGATGCAAAACCAAATGGATTGATTAATTCTTTAATTATTGAATAGAAATCACGAGTTATTTTATAGTGGGAAAACAAGTTGACTTATTGTTATCAAGATAGATTCAATGATATAGATATTGTATTTGTATAATTACGAGAGTTGCTCTTGATTACAAGCCACTTTTGAAAAGATATATTTAATTATTTTTGGAATGAATATCTTCTAACTGAATCATTCATAATTGATTCTCAAGTAAGAGAAGTGAATAATAATGAAGATTATGGGAATTAAAGGAATGGTCTATAATACAAAAGTGGGTCAATGAGGACTGTAAGGAACCTTAGCTTGTTAGTTTTAAGAAAATGGTGCCTTAAACCTAAAATTGTGATTTTTCCTAAAGATTAAGCATTTAGTAAAAACTATAGGTAGATCCTAAAGATTTTGATTGCAATAATGTATTATGGAATGAAAAGGGGAAACTTGGATTGAGAAGACATAAATTAAGTGAGAGGTAAGAATGGGTTTTATATATGACATCACATTTTGTTGCATAGTTTCACTAGAAATTGTATGTGGATGTTTTTATGCTTCTTGTATGCAAATTTGATTTTGATATGGGATGGACCATTATTGGCTTCTTTTTTTTTTATACAACCAATGTGTGCGGTATTTATAGCTTGGCAAACTCATCGTACTATAGAACCAAGAAGATGACACATGTAGGATTCATGTAGACTATGAAAAAGAAGAACATGTAGAATATCAAATTATTATAGATATCTTAATTAGATGTCATATCAATCACATAAAATAGTATTTTGATATGGTACTATAAATTGTATGGTTGGTTTTGATATAGGAATATTTGGAATTTTATATAGAAACATGCCTAATATGGCATGGATATATTTTCTACTTGATTAAGAATGGTATGTTTCAACTTTCATGTAGTTGCTTACAATTTAGAATAAAATTAAACCATGGTTTGGCATGAAGAAAAAGATATCAAATACATATACATAAGGTTAACACCTTAGTGATAGGAGAATCCAAAATAACTAAGTATCTTATGACTATAGGAAAAACTTCAGGCCGAGTTTAGCCCAAGAAGGGGAGTATGAAGTGTCCCTTCTTGGTGAGATAGCTTTGATGACACTTAGAGAGGGTGATTTTGATATAATGGTAAAATATTGTGTGTGAGAAACGTATGTACATGCTTATATGATATAGACCTGGTTTAGGTTACCTAGTTGTTGTGTGCTTAGGATACTATCTATGGTTTTGTGTATAATAATTGATTTTGGTTAAGAGCATATTATCGATGTTCTCTCTTTTGGTATCTTAGTTTGGAAATAGGTGTATGACATGGATGTTGATTCATGATTGAGACACATAGGTCCATGGATGATGTTATGTGGAACATAAGAAAAATTATGATCTATGCATGATACATGATTTATAGGATTATATATTTCTAATCTTATAATGAGAAAGATGTTGAAGGGGACAGTTATTTGCAAAAAAGGATGATCAAATTATAAATGACTGTGGAAGTCATGATACATGATTTTTATGATTTTATATGTTTAATATTGTATTGTTTAGGATGTGATATGGAATTTGTTTATTTTCAAACAAGGATGTTTAAATTTTAAATGGCTGCAGAAGTCATTTCTCTAGAACCAAAATGGTTGTGGAAGTCATGCACAATCTTTGGTAAAATGCGAATAAGTTAATTATGAAATTCATTGATTCCTTTGATCTATGAGATTGTGATGTGTGCAAGTCTTGGAATAAGGCCTTACCAATGAACCATCAGATGGGTATGAGCTCACAATCAATACCTTAAGGTGAAGCGCAGAGTTTCCAAGCAGAGTATATGAGAAGCCATGGAAATTAAGGTGTGGAGTCCTAAGTCCATGAAAGATAAAGACGTTGAGTCTTGTATCTATAATGAAATGTTTAGGGCATAGAGTTTTGAATATTTAAAAAGATCAAGGTGTGGAATCTTGGAACTTTAAAATAGATCAAGGCGTGGAGTCCTCAATCTAATAAGGCACTGAGATGCTTGCAATAGGGGTGCGGAATCCCTATGCTCTAGAAGAAAAATACCACTCATGGGAATCTCAAGGATGAATTTCCTTAATAAAACCTCTTTTCTAACAATCCTAGAGTGACTTTCTAAAAATAGAAAGTCATGTCTAGCATCTCAAGCATGACTTTCCAAAAATATTAAATCACTTTGCATAAATTGGAAATCAAGCATAGTTGAAGGAAAATCACTTAAATTATCATTAATCAACCCTAATAGTTCAATCTTGACTTAATCCTCAATATTATTAATATCATTATTATCTTTTATGAGATTATGATATTATTATTAAAATGGGATAACAAGTCACCTTCATCTCCTCAATCACTTCACACCTCTCTCATTGATGACTCTCATGACTCTATGTAAATCTCTCTTTTAATAATACATTACACTATTTTATGCACTCATCAAAGAATGGCATATTCCTCTTACACTCATTAAAGGCATTTCATAAATGATTCCTCTTAAGCTCTCTTTAATGCATAAGTTACACTCTCCTTAACTAAGGCATGCATACCTCTCCTTAATGGCATGAGTTACACTCCTCTAAATGAAATACAAGGCATGCACATTACTCCTCCTTTATGACAAGAATTTGTTGCTCCTCCTATATATGTGTCTCATGTATTCTCATTTAGGGGGAGAGAGAGGTGCATTGTGATACCAAGAGTTGGAGAGATTTGAAAAATATTATGAGAGTGGGAGACTTCGAGAGTAGCCAATTGCTTTCGAAATGATTTTGAAATTCCTAAACTAGATTACTCTATGTAGCTCTACCTGGGGGAGCTGACCATGACTGGTGTTTGGAGGAAGTGAAACTTATCTTCGTCATCTTGCCTTGGATATCTCTCTACTGCTATATTTTGGTACTGTTTGTGAGCTCTTACAGCCCGGGGGTTCCAAAGGGAGAAGTTCTCCCTAAATATGGTTGGGTTGAAAACCGGATGATTCAAATGAGTTTTTTAAGGGATCAAATATGAATCATATTCTTAGCGATTGGAGTTGAATATCTCTTCAAGTATATTTTTTATTGTCCTAAAATTATAGCATAGCTTTAGCATAAAATAAAAAGTATAAATTTAAATTATTGTAAGAATTTAATTTGTGTTTAAGATTATGTTATTTGGAATCTTATTGGATAGTTGAAAATTAGGATTAAGAGTGGTCTATATGAATGGATGTCTATATCTCAAGATGTTATGGAATTATCATTGGTGTAGTCTATTGTACTAACATTGGTATTGTACAATTTAAGAAAGGAAATACAAATATTGTTGAAGGTAATGGCAATAAAGAAATTCCAAAGGACTTGGGTAAGATTTCATGAGTTATGGTTTGGTTTCATGTTATTAGAGACATGTTTTAGAAAGGGTTTCAAGATATTTTGCAAACTGTTTGACAAAATTTGTGAATGATAAATGTTATTATTATGTTTATCATTATGCATGAATAAGTGTTAACTTGCAGCCTATGATAGCAGGAAATGGATGCATACCTAAAATATACCAGGAGGATTCACTAAATCAGTCGTTGAAATAAAAATGTTAAGAAAAATCAAGATGGAAGACAAGAGTTTTAAAGAGAATCATTCACGCAATTTCAATGATTATGTATTGCAATAGTTCAAGATGCTTGCCATGGGTTTATGGGAATGATTGAATGAAAATAATGTTTGATGAATCTCAATGCCCTTCAATTCACTTATAGTGGATGAAATGATTTTGAAAGGCATTTAAACAATAAATAATTAAGTATAATTTAATTATAGGTTATTTTTTGTTTTTCATAGCTCTAGATTCAAGCTTTCATGCCATCTGTTTGACAAAAATTGTAAATGAAATTCCTAGACTCAACATATTTGCTAGTTTTTAAAAATGAATCTATGTGTGGTTTCGTACCGATTTAGGACAACATCAAGGGTTATCAGTGCCATATGACCTATAATCCCTTATTTGATTTGAAAAAAATGCTCTTGAGATCCCAAATCATAAATCTGGGTGATTTTGGAGATTGTTGTTGAAAAATTTGTGCACCTGTTGTCAAGTTTTGGGTGAAAGAATAAGACTTTTAGTCATTGTTTTAATATTTTGTAATTTGAATATTTAATATATAAATTTTATGAGCTAAATAGGTTGAGGGAGAATCTTATATTCATGTCAAATTTTCTTAAGAGATTGTGGCTTCCAAGTGTTTGACAAAATGCCTAAATGGTTGTAGATTGCATGTTTGCAGAGTGTTTGTTAAAAGGTCTCAATGGTTGTAGATTGCATGCTTGCAAAACATTGTCAAAAAGCCTCAATGGTTGTAGTTTGTAGATTGCATGCTTGCAAATTGTTTGTCAAAACTTCAATGGATGTAGATTTTGTGCATACAAATTGTTAGAGTAAATGTCCTATTTATTGTAGCTTTTATTAACTATAAAATTTATGAATAGATTATTTAATGGATGGAGCTTCCAATGTCTGCAAGATTTTGTATGAATGTGAAAATGAATTTAATAGGTTGTTGAAGTGTGAATAAAGAATAAGGCGAGTGTTACTTTTATTATCTAAATCTTTCATTTAAAAAAATGGTTGTTGTTGGAAACAATTTTACAGTGACTAATTCTATAGGAATTTGTTAAAATGAGCATAATAAGTTTTGTATGAGCTGCATGTATTCATGGGTGCATTCTTGTGCTTCAGTTACCGTAGAAAACAACTACTTGTGCCCAATTTATCCAGGTCCATTGTTTTATTTAACACATTTTGAAGAATAATATGCTTATGAATTGGTAACACTAATTTCTCTTGTTGCAACATTCATTATACAATTCTCACGATTGAAGAATTAGCTTAGTAATTGGGATTGGGAATTTTAATTGATGAATTTGGAAATGTTGTTGGGTCAATATATTTTGTGATATTAAGGGAAAATTATCCCCGACTTCTTATGCTATATTCTTACATTGAAATAGTCGAAGGAACATGATTACATGATAGTTAAGTTAGTCATATTATGAGTAAAACAGAAATTAATAAATAAATAAATATTGAGTAATAGTATTCAATGTGACCTTTACTTCTCTATACTATTGATGGTTGGTAAAGTGGGACCTTACAATCAACCATATGTACTTCCAACTATCCTTTTTTTGTGAAATATTTTGATTAACCATGCCCAATCCTGGTTATTGTATCCTTTTGGTTTCATCCTAAACCAAAGGTAGGTGAAACCATCATCCAAGATTGATGATTATACCCCAAATAGATCACATATGTCCTTTGTTACATTCTCCTCACTATCATCGTGTAAAAAGATCAATTTTCCTTCATTCATACCCAAACCAGACACAACTACAAATGATTTAATGAGGTCTCTAATGGTTCTCCACTCCCCCATAGTGGATTCCTCATCGAGTAACATATCATCTATGAAAATTAAATGAGAGATGGAAATATTTTTGTTTACTCTAATCCTTTTAATAATTCCATTATCCTTTGACACCCTCATTTTTCCCTTGAAACAATCAATAACTAAGAGAAAGAGAAATGGAGACATGGAACATCCATGTCTAATTCCTCTATATGCATTGAAAAAATGTGAAGGCGAGCCATTAATAATGACATCAAAATTGTAGTTTTTCAACATGCAAAAATCCATTTAATGTTAGATAGAGACATACCAGTTTTTAACAGGACCAAGAAGAGAAATTCCTAGTCAGTTAAATCATATGCCTTGCTCAACTTTACCTTTAGAAGGAAAACTCTTTGTTTTCGTGATTTAATAGAGTGCATCATATCCAAGGAAACATGAATTACATATTGTATTTGACTACCATTAAAGAAACCAAATTGTTCCTTTGTAATATGCTTCAACAATACTAGCTTCAACCTACTCACAATCAATTTTGATATCATTTTGTACACCAAGTTGCAGAGAGATATGGGACAATAATATGCAAAGGTTCTTGGTTCCTCTTTTGAC
This sequence comes from Pinus tabuliformis, assembly GCA_031772625.1. NCBI lineage: Eukaryota > Viridiplantae > Streptophyta > Pinopsida > Pinales > Pinaceae > Pinus > Pinus tabuliformis. The sequence continues at coordinate 1,556,459,446 of CM062816.1, read as the reverse complement.
GATTAATGCTATGAAAGTTGCATTTAAGGCCCCTAAGATGAACCCATGAATACTATATTATTTAGCTCCTGCCAACAAATCTCGGATCATCAAATCAATGAAGTGAATAAAAAGTTCAAACCCCCACCCATCCGGGCCCAGACTTCTCTCCTTTGCATATTCCTTCAATATCTTCATCAATTTCCCCCTTGTGATTGGTTATCCCAACCTGTCATTTTCCTTCGATGTGAACATGTTTGCCGAGAATTGGCCTTCGAAATGTGTGACCATTTCCTATTCAATAGATCTCTATGAGTTGATATGTTTCCAACTTCATCTCTTATCCTCCTTATGGAATTGATCTGTTTCCTAGCATTGAAATGTGTGTAGAAATATATGGTATTTTTATCTCCAACTTTTATCCATGTCGCCCTGCTCTTCATGTGGATGTCTTCTTCCCATGAATGGAGAATGTCCCATCTCTTACACTCCAATTCAATGTTCTTGTGTTAGTATTCCTCTTAGAATAATAATGGGTCTTGAGGATCATTGAAATAACATAGGAAAATGTCAATCTCCCTAAGAGCTTTAGCTTCACCCTCTTTCATTGCCCTAATCCATTCCTAAGAGGCCCTTTTTAGCTCTCTAAGATTTTGGCATATGGATGTCATGTGATTTTGTGGAGGAGGAAGCAACGATTGAGACCAAGCATTTCAGACTAGATCCCCAAATTCATCCATTTTAAGCCATTTCAAGTTAAATTTGAAGGGTTATGATGTCTTATGTTTCCCTTCGTCCCATGTTAGAATAATGGGCAAGTGATCAGAAACAAATGTTGGAATAATATAAGATATTATATTTGTCGGATGATTCACCGTAGTTTGATTAACCAAAAATCTATCCATTCCTTTTTAGATACCCTCCTCACTAGTTCTCCCAATCCTCCAAGTGGGGCCAAGAGGATATGGCATCACATCCAATAGGAAAAAATCCTCCATGAAACCTCTAAACTAAAGAGGCCATACTATCAATTCTAGACTTTTTTCCACAAATCACTTCCCTCCCCATCAAAAAAATCAAATACCCTGCGATGATCATAAAACGTAATCGAGGGATTCCAGATTACAAAACTTGGTCCCAAAATAGTCTACGCCCCACATATGGAACATATGAATTGACAATACAGACCCTTTGATAGTTTCCCATCATGTGTCTAGTCATGGTAACCCCTGCACATGACAAAAATGTTTGCATCTCAATAATTTTTGGATCCTGTTGAAGGCCCGAAAATCGGGTCGACAACAAGGGGGATACCCACCCGGTCCGGACCTTGGTTGGCAGCTCCTTATCCGTTTGGTATAGCGGGTCCGACTGGGGATAATGGGACTAGTTTCCCAATCTAAGGGGTGTGTGTTTGTGTAGAGTTGAATGATGCTGATCTAGGAGTGTTTTAAGCTAATTTAATTAAAACTTCTAAGCTAACTCTATGCTATTGTAATCTAATAAAGGAAAAACAACACATATAATCTACACTAACCTGGGGTGTATTTCTTCTATTATGCGATCTAAAAAGATTTCAAACAATAACTGGTAATAAAGATCATTGAGCTATCATAAGAATAGAAATCAATTAAGATAAACCATTCTGCATAAACAGTTAGGCAAAACAGTTGTGAACAGCATATCACATAATAAGTTATTCATATATCAAGCACAAATAAATGACTCCACCGTACAGAAGTGCCCAATGGTAACCCACACATTCATGCATTAACGTATAAACAACTGAAACTGCATATCACTTTAAGAATATGAACAGAAATAGGTCAAGAGATAAAAGTACCATTTATGACTGGTTCCACTCATAAGCTTCAAGCAATAACGATTTATCTCTACTTGTTCTAACATCTACTAAGAGTACAAAAGTGCAACATCAGTAGCAGACATTAAATGCAAACATTGATAAATCTCGATCCATCCATTCACCAAAAACCCCCTCCGAGGGTGCAAAAGTGCATGTTCTGAGAACAAGTTTTTTGACAAATTTCCGGACCCTTCTCTAAATGCCTGAGAAGGGTTTAAATACTGCTAACTAATTAATCTTAATTACATAAATTTAGGACACGGTTTCAAATGACCGCCCTTCTACTAAAGCAAATTTATTTCTAAAAATTAAATCTAATTTCTAACCGTTTCTGTATTTGCTCCTTAGTGTTGTAAGAAATGCAACATTCGCCTGGGAAGAGTCGGCTAGTTGTCTTCTTCTTTCGTTTGAGTTACGAAAATAGAAACAACAAGAGCTGGCACCGCTTTCTGACAAACTAGAAGATATTTTCCTCTGACTCGGTGTATTCACTGTGTGTATTCTTGGTAATAACCCAAATTTCTCTCAAACTGATTGTGTTGTTGATATTTCGCTTTCTGGCCTTGCGAATGACTGAATAAGTCAGGGACTTTGCTCTCTGAACAATTTTCTGTATTGAAAACTGCTTCCGTTCTTTGTTCCAGGCTTTTCTGGTGCGTTTTCCCTCTTTAGCATTTTTCTTTTTGCTTTACCCAGTTTAAGCTTCAGGATCTTTTGTGAACATGCTGCTTTTGTGCGCCTTTGACTCTGAGTCTTGGATAGTCTATTTCCATCAGTCTCTGTTGAGTGATACTCTGGAATCCGCTGTCTTGCTGCATGCGGCATCCATTTGCGAAGGCATTTCTTCTCTGTTCTCCGAGTATTGACACTTTCCCCTTCTCCTTAGATGTTTCCTGCATATTGATTTATATTAGTTGATGTCTTGCAGTTTACGCAAAGAAAAAGAGTAACGATGAAAAGATTGACATGAAAGCTTTAAGCTCTAATGAATGCATAATCATGACACTCATAATGAACTGACTCTTCGAAAAACACAACACAATCCTTCTCGGATACTTTGGCGTACAATCATTAAATTCTTTTTAAGGCGCGCGCCCAATTTTGGTCTGCAGATAGCTTTCCTTGAACGCTGTGTCGAGGAAATTTTGCGATGAGTGATTTCTGCGACTCGCATCGCAGTGTCGAGGATTGCGTCGTTTAAGATGTATCATCGCAGGAATTGGTGATCGCATTCATCGCAGATCGCAAATCGCAGATCGCAGTATCGCAGATCGCAAATCGCAGATCGCAGTATCGCAGATCGCAGATCGCAAATCGCAGATCGCAAATCGCAGATCGCAGTTAATCATAATCATTGTGTGTTGTTTATGCGATGTTGCGATATGCGACGTCGCATATCGGCCGTCGGCGATTCCTTAAGTTTTTTATTTGAGAGTGCTTCACAATATAAGCGATGCGATGAATTTCGCGTCGCTTCTTCGCAGCTTATTATGCGCATAGGAAAACGTCTCACTCTCTTCTCGCGATGCGATATAGCTTTTAGGGAGTTAAAATACAAAAAATTTTGATAAAATGTTTTTTGGATTTTTGTTAAGGGTCCCCATTTGCTTGGTGTTATTGCTAATACCAATCAAAGAGGGGGGTTGTTGGTGACCACAACAATGGCGATTCACTGTGAAGAACCAGTTATCTCTATTTTTCTATTGAATTTCAGCTTCCGAAGCAGAAAAGTTTTCATATGTCTAAATTTTGTTATGGACAGGTAGAGTATATTACGCCTTTTCCTAGCACTGATACTTTGTCTCAACCTTTTCATATTCCAATCGTTTGTTTCCTCAGGCTTAGTCCTTGTACTTATACCAGACACTACTTGGTCTTTTAAAGATAAAATAAGGTCTCCTCTGCGTGCCGGCTTTTACAATATGCTCATTTGTCATAGGTAGAGCCTCTGCTGCCCGCAAGCGTCCATAGCCTCGACAGGGTTACCTGTTTATCCAGCAATGATCCTTTATCCTGCTTGAGGTTATTTACAACATTTCAGAGAAAAACCCTTTTTGACACTTTATCCTTTTTTATTCTCTAAAGAACAATGTCTTGGTTTGGTGGCCAAATTATGAGACAATCATTCACTTGATTTACACTTTTGCTGAACAAGCTAGCTCGTGATGAGACCCCTTGTCTTTTGATTGCAACAATCTTGAGTCGTTGCCCTGTTTTGGTAGACAGTATTGGCAAAGTCAGCAATTTATAATATCTGTGATCATGATAAGCCGGCTCGTGATGAGACCTCTTATTCTTTGAGATATAGTGTTTTCCAGGATTGTTCCTCTGAACGTTGCGATTTCCTTTAGCAGGGAGGAAGTCATTGTCTTTCCTTAAGAAAGCTCTGGACGACAATAATAGAGTTTGAAAGCAGCAGCCTTACAGAGAATATTTATTTTATTATTGATACCTTTCATTGTGCTGATATAAAACAATTTTTTACCAAAAGGTTGCTTTCATCAAATTTTTGAAGTTGAAACTAGCATCAATGTTTAGGCTAAAGTTAACTCTACCTGTCAATAATAAAAATCACATCTTTCGAAAAATTTTGCTACTTGTACAAGCGAAAAGCTCAAAATCTGATAAAGAATTGGTGTCCTTTTCATGAACCCTTTTAGTGTGCATCTACAATTGGTTTTATTCATAAGAAAGAGAAAACAAAATAAAAACTAAAACTATCCTACAAAAAATAGGAGTGATCTTCTATGGAAAATATTTTTTGAGAATCTGTCCATTAACAGGAAAAAAATCTCTTCTACCTGTTAAATCCTGCAACACAAACGTCGATGGGCCTATGACTTCTACAATATGAAAAGGACCAAGCCACAGTTTTCTGAAATTTCGTATGTTTGCCCTTTTCTTCATGAGCCTTATCCCATTTCAAAACTAAATCTCCCATCTGAAAAAAATTTCTGGTCATTATGCTTGAGTCAAAAGAGGATTTTATCAGCGCTTGGTGATGAGCATGGGTTTTCTTAGCTTGTTCTTGTCGTTCTTCTAATTTAATTATTTCCATTTGTCTTAGTTGTATGGAGGAGGTAGGTACCTCATCGATGTGTTGTACTAAAGTTAAAGAGGGAATGACTAGGTGAGTTGGAAGAACCACTTCTTTCCCATAAACTAAATTAAAGGGAGAAGTGTCGATTGAAGCTTTCTTCTTTATTCCATCTGCCCATAAAGCATTTACCAACGCTTTGTGCCAATTCTTTTGGTTTTGGTCGACCGTTCTTCTAATAATCCTAATCAGGTTTTTATTTGTTGATTCAACCAATCCATTACCTTGCGGATAGTAGTTGGCTGAATATTTAAGTTTAAACCCCCTTTTAAGTGCAAACTCAGTCATTGTATTTCCAGAAAAGTATGAAGCATTATCAAATATTAAGGTCGTTGGCAATCCAAACCTAGTGATTACAAATCGATCTATGAATTCAATAATATTTTCAGAATTAGCTGTCTTGAGAGGAACTGCTTCTACCCATTTAGTAAAACAATATGTTGTCGTGAGGATGTACCTATGCTACTTAGAAGAGTGAGGAACGATCTCACCTATTATGTCCAAGCCCCACTGGCTGAATGGTTGCTTGATGTTTACCGGCTATAATGGCATGGACGGTTTCTTTTGTTTCCCTGCAGCAGTCTGGCAGACTTGGCATTTCCTCACGTAACTGTGTGAGTCTTTGAACAGTGTGGGCCAATAATATCCTGCACGTAAGATTTTATGTGCAGTAGCATCTCCAGCATAGTGTCCGCCTGCTGGTCCATCATGGAGTTCCTGCAAAACCTTTTCGGCTTCAGTTTTCTCAAGACACCTAAGAAGCACAGAATCATAATTCTTTTTAAACAGAACATCATTTATGAGCTGGTATTGTTTGGCTTTCAACCTCAGAGCTCTTTTCTTGGTGTGATCCAGGCGTGATGGAGCATACCCATTCTTAAGATAATAAATGGTGTCAACATATAATGATTCCGCATAGTTTAGGCTTACCTCATACGTATGTACCTCGTCAGATGAATTCTCAGGAATTTGCGATGCTCCAGCCAACATTTTGCAGAAGCCTTGGCCTCTTATGATGTTTGCTGGTTTGATCTCAAGATCGTATTCTTGTAAAGCGGTGATCCAATTTGCTCTTTTTTTGCCCACATCCTTCTGTATCAGAAGGCTTCTTACCGCGGGAAATGGTACTATGACCTTAGTATGGGCTTTGAGTAAGAAAGGTCTGAAATATTTGATTGCTTTGAAAACAGCGTACGCCTATTTCTCTACGTCGGAATAGTTGAGTTCAGCACCTTGTAAATTCGAGCTAAAAAATGCGATTGGAGCTTCCGCTTTCTCTTGATTTGTTTGAGTTAGAATCGCGGCATAAGATTTTTCTGAGGCAAATGTGTATAAGATAAAAGATTCTGAAAAATTCGGGGTTGCTAAAGATGGAGTGTTAATGGTGGCTTGTTTTATCAAGTTGAATGCTTCATGCTCATCTTGACCCCATTTAAAATTTGAATTCATTTTGATCATATTTTGCAAAGGAGAAACAATACGTGAGAAATCTGGGACAAATCTCTTCACAAAATTAATTTGACCAAGGAAAGATTGCATGGCTTTTTTGTTATGAGGCATGGATATTTCGGAAATTTCTTTGATTCTGTCAGGTTCAATGTGAATGCCAGATTTTGACACTATGAATCCTAGAAGTTTACCTTCACTTAATGCGAAAAAAGATTTCTTCGGGTTAAGTGAAATCCCATACCTTAAACATCGTTGAAAGATTTGTTTCAAGTGTTTGAGATGGTCGCTTCGCTTCTTGGAGTACACTGTTGTATCATCCAAGTAAATCACTACAGATTTATTGACTAAGCCTTTGAATGCGATGTCCATGGCTCTCTGAAATGTAGCGCCGGCATTGATCAAACCAAATGGCATCTTCCGATATGCGTATGTGCCCCATTTAGTTCGGAATGTGGTTTTTAGCTGATCATCGGGATGTACCAGCACTTGATTGTATCCTGAAAATCCATCCAAAAAAGACATTAATTCTGAGCCTGCTACTGCCTGTAATATCTGCTCCATAGGTGGGAGGAGAAAATTTTCTTTTTGACAGGCTTTGTTGAGGTTTCGGAAATCAATACAAATTCGAATATCTCCGTTTTTCTTTCTAACGGGTACCATATTAGAGACCCATTTGGAATGTCTGATGGGGAAGATTATTCTGGCTCTCAACAGCTTATTTAGCTCAGTTTTTATCTAATTTTCTAAATTGGGGTGGATTTTTCTGAGCTTCTGTTGGACAGGTTTTTCATTGTCAATCATCGGGATAGTGTGTTGAATGATAGAAGTGTCGTATGTTTTCAACTCATCGTAGTTCCAGGAAAAAACATGTCTATACTGTCTCAAAAGATAGATGTATGCTAATTTCTCTTCAGGTGCTAGGCCGTGGCCTAGATTGACGTTTTGTGGTTTCTCATCGGTTCCTAGGTTTACTAAATCGTAGTTCAGAGTCGAACTGTAAAGTTTAGCATTGGTAGACCTTTTAAACCGACTTTTCAAATCATATAAGTCTTCTAATTTAACCACCGACTTAGGTATAGCATTATCAGTACTATGCTGTTGTATTTGATGATCGTGATGGTCTTCGTCAATTATTTGATTTGAGTAGGATCCTTCAGAAGTGAGGAAATTTACAATGTCTGGATCGTCATTGAACACTCTCCAGTTTGTAATGTTGTCAGGGATGGACGGTCTAAAAATTAATTCTATTGAGAATCTATCTGGACTAAAATCTTCGGAGGGAATAAGTCTAGAAGCTACGTTAGCTAACAGGTCTGTGCTGGCATTTTGGAGTCTTGGGATTGACGAAATATCGAATGCTATGAAATGTGTAGTCAGATCTTGAACTAAAGATTGATAGTGCTTCAAATGACCTAATAGGAAATGTATGGTGTTACGTACCTGTTTGACGATAATTTTAGAGTCTTCGAAGACTTGAAGGTACTTAACGTTCAACCCGATTGCTTTGTATAGGCCTTGCACCAAGGCCTCGTATTCCGCTGTATTGTTTGTGCAATCAAATTCAAGTCTGCACGTAAGCATGGTCTTATTTCCGTCTGGGCTAATCAGAACGCATCCCGCTCCTGCTCCCTCGTTAGATTTGGAGCCATCAAAATATAATTTCCAAAACAAAGATGTATTTACAGAGTTATCTAAAAAACTCAACACACTTCGAATCATCAGTTTGGGAAAAATTTTCTACTTGGGACAAAACTGAATTTTCTAAGTAAGGTGAGGTATGAGCATTAAAATTGCCGAGGAAAGAATCTACCGAGTAGTTTCCTATGATACTGCTGTTGTATGCTATTGCTTCATTTTCTCCTTCCAATTCTGTCACTACGTACTTCTGGTGTAACTCTCGTTCAACCTTTATTTGATTGGGTTTACCATTGTAGGGTAACCACATGTGCGACCAGTCGGTTGAGAAGTATCCATGGAGTTTTTCGGACCAATCCCTGCTAAGAATTAAGCCATAGAATTCAGGGATATCAGCTACTATAATGTCAATAACCTGACACACCTTCGGGTTAGAAGACAATCTTATGGTCACTTGATTAAGTTCACCAATCACTTCGACTTGGGATCGATCAAGCTGAACTATGCGCACTGCGGATTTTTGCGGTTGAACATTCAACTTGGCACATATTGATCTGGGTAAAATATTCGTTGAAGCACCAGAATCTACCAAACAATTGTGCACATTTTTGTTGAAAATTTCGTAAGTGAGAAGAAAATGGGGAGTGTGAGACCTTGATCTCCCTCCAATTAAGGTGATGTCATTTGGGTCAATCTTATTGATTGTGTTGGTTGGAGGTCTTCCCGTGTTGTGGGAAGCTACAGCTATAGGCAGAGATGTAGTAGGCACGACATGTAATTCTTTCATCATTATCTTCTGTTGATGTTTCAATTTGCTCAACTCATAAAGAGTGATATTAGCCCTAGTCTTTTTCATGTCATCAATAATGTTATACTCCATTTCATCCGACACAATCAGTGTTCTTGATGGAGGTGTTTGATCTGGTTGGATTGGGCTAGATTGAGTCGCCTTTGCGGTTGTTTTCTTTGTTGCGACTTTATCTTTTGTTGCAGGGCTTGCGCCCTTCTGCTTGGGGGTAGTTTGGGGAGGATCAAGTTGATTTTTGCTTCGTGTACTAACCGGAAATGCTTCTTGATCTTCTTCTTGTGGGAGGATGAAATCCCACATTCCTTGTAGTTCCACAACTTCTTCGTCATCGGTCTGCCCTTCAGTGGTATTCTCTTCTTCTTCTTCTTCTTCAAATTCGACGTTTGAGATAGCGTTGGGCGGTTTCACCTCCATTGAAGGATTTCTTTTAAAATCTCTATAGGGCTTTCTCGAAGAAGTTTCTGCTACTTGTTTTTTTATGTCAATCATCTCATTGGACATGGTTTTTAACACTTTTTGTAATCCCTCCAAATCGAAAGGATCTTTCGATTGTTTCTTCTTGGGGTCTTCCTTGTAGGAGACTTTCTTAGATTTGCGTTCCTCTATCGCAGATCTCTTTTCCAGAGCTACTACGCGTTTCTCTACTGCTATCGCCTCTGTCAAGTTTTCAACTAAGGTTGTCTTATTTTCCCTATCCACGAAGATTGCCAAGTTTGATGGTAAGGCATTAATATACGATTCACATCTCACTTCTCGGCTGGGCTGGGAAGCAACAGGAATTTTGTTGAGGATTTTATTGAACCGTAAGTTGAAGTCTTTGATGGGTTCTCTAGCCTCGGCTTTGAGATTGGATAGGTCATTTATTAACGTCGCCATTGATCTGTCATCGCCAAATTTGGTAAGGAATTGACTTTGAAAAATGTCCCAACTTGTGATAGACCCGGAAGGTAATGAAAAGTACCATGACCCGGCTGTTCCTTGCATTGTGTAGGGAAAAATCCGGACGACAGCATCCCCATTGGTAACTCCGTTGAGATTAACAGAAAGCATGAAATTATTGATATGTTCTTCAGCTAGCATGCCTGCTTCTGGATTGAATTTGGGTAGCCATTTCTCAGGATGGGTCGGTATTGGGCTCAGAGGTGGAGGCATTAAAACTGCCCCAGGATTGTTCCATGGAGACTGGGCCATCGTTGAGCTGCTAGTGAATGTAAGTGCAGAGGATGATCCCTCATGCTAGGAAGATGAAGGTATTATGATATTTGATGATTGAAGAGGAGGGGTTGTGGAAGATGGATGAATGGTTTGAAATGAAGACGTGGGTGGCTGACTTCGCGGTGAGGGAGTTGAGATGGACGACGTAGATGAAAGAGTCTCACTGTCAGACTCTGGTGGTGTTTTCCTTGCTCTTTTCCTGGAGGGAAGAGGGAATTCAGTTGGCTGGATGCCAAATTTTTCACTCTTTAATCTGGTCATAGGATGAGCAGGATTGTACTGCGAAGTCACCCTGCTTTGAGATTTTTCAGACCTCTGAGTAAAAATAGAAAATCCCTGGAATTTAAGAATCAGAGTTTGAACTTCAGGGGGTTCAATGATAGGTTGGTCTGAAATATTAGGGTATGTAGCAGCGGTTGATACTCGAGCGACTTCTGACTCTGGATTTAATCGTATTGGAGAAGTCGGGGGAGTTGGTGAGGGTGATTTACTCTCAGAATGGTATTTAGATTTTGATTTAGATGCCATTCATAGTTCGGGCCCTCCTTCTAGCACCAAATATGTTGAAGGCCCGAAAATCAGGTCGACAACAAGGGGGATGCCCACCCGGTCCGGACCTTGGTTGGCAGCTCCTTATCCGTTTAGTATAGCGGGTCCGACTGGGGATAATGGGACCAGTTTCCCAATCTAAGGGGTGTGTGTGTGTAGAGTTGAATGATGCTGATCTAGGAGTGTTTTAAGCTAATTTAATTAAAACTTCTAAGCTAACTCTATGCTATTGTAATCTAATAAAGGAAATACAACACATCTAATCTACACTAACCCAGGGTGTATTTCTTCTATTATGCGATCTAAAAAGATTTCAAACAATAACTGGTAATAAAGATCATTCAGCTATCATAAGAATAGAAATCAATTAAGATAAACCATTCTGCATAAAAAGTTAGGCAAAACAGTTGTGAACAACATATCGCATAATAAGTTATTCATATATCAAGCACAAATAAATGACTCCACCGTACAGAAGTGCCAAATGGTAACCCACACATTCATGCATTAACGTATAAACAACTGAAACTGCATATCACTTTAAGAATATGAACAGAAACAGGTCAAGAGATAAAAGTACCATTTATGACTGGTTCCACTCATAAGCTTCAAGCAATAACGATTTATCTCTACTTGTTCTAACATCTACTAAGAGTACAAAAGTGCAACATCAGTAGCAGACATTAAATGCAAACATTGATAAATCTTGATCCGTCCATTCACCAAAAACCCCCTCCGAGGGTGCAAAAGTGCATGTTCTGAGGACAAGTTTTTTGACAAATTTCTGGACCCTTCTCTAAATGCCTAAGAAGGGTTTAAATACTGCTAACTAATTAATCTTAATTACATAAATTTAGGACACAGTTTCAAATGACCGCCCTTCTACTAAAGCAAATTTATTTCTAAAAATTAAATCTAATTTCTAACAATTTTTGTATTTGCTCCTTAGTGCTGTAAGCAATGCAACATTCACCTGGGAAGAGTCGGCTGGTTGTCTTCTTCTTTCGTTTGAGTTACGAAAATAGAAACAACAAGCGCTGGCACCGCTTTCTGACAAACTAGAAGATATTTTCCTCTGACTCGGTGTATTCGTTGTGTGTATTCTTGGTAATAACCCAAATTTCTCTCAAACTGATTGTGTTGTTGCTATTTCGCTTTCCGGCCTTGCGAATGACTGAATAAGTCAGGGACTTTGCTCTCTGAACAATTTTCTGTATTGAAAACTGCTTCCGTTCTTTGTTCCAGGCTTTTCTGGTGCGTTTTCCCTCTTTAGCGTTTTTCTTTTTGCTTTACCCAGTTTAAGCTTCAGGATCTTTTGTGAACATGCTGCTTTTGTGCGCCTTTGACTTTGAGTCTTGGATAGTCTATTTCCATCAGTCTCTGTTGAGTGATACTCTGGTATCCGCGGTCTTGCTGCATGTGGCATCCGTTTGCGAAGGCATTTCTTCTCTGTTCTCCGAGTATTGACGCTTTCCCCTTCTCCTTAGATGTTTCCTGCATATTGATTTATATTAGTTGTTGTCTTGCAGTTTACGCAAAGAAAAAGAGTAACGATGAAAAGATTGACATGAAAGCTTTAAGCTCTAATGAATGCATAATCATGACACTCATAATGAACTGACTCTTCGAAAAACACAACACAATCCTTCTCGAATACTTTGGCATACAATCATTAAATTCTTTTTAAGGCGCGCGCCCAATTTTGGTCTGCAGATAGCTTTCCTTGAACGCTGTGTCGAGGAAATTTTGCGATGAGTGATTTCTGTGACTCACATCGCAGTGTCAAGGATTGCGTCGTTTAAGATGTATCATCGCAGGAATTGGTGATCGCATTCATCATAGATCGCAAATCGCAGATCGCGGTATCGCAGATCGCAGATCGCAGATCGCAGTATCGCAGATCGCAGATCGCAAATCGTAGATCGCAAATCACATATCGCAGTTAATCATAATCATTATGTGTTGTTTATGCGATGTTGCGATATGCAACGTCGCATATCGACCGTCGGCGATTCCTTAAGTTTTTTATTTGAGAGTGCTTCACAATATAAGTGATGCGATGAATTTCGCGTCGCTTCTTCGCAGCTTATTATGCGCATAGGAAAACGTCTCACTCTCTTCTCGCGATGCGATATAGCTTTTAGGGAGTTAAAATACAAAAATTTTTGATAAAATGTTTTTTGTATTTTTGTTAAGGGTCCCCATTTGCTTGGTGTTATTTCTAATACCAATCAAAGAGGGGGGTTGTTTGTGACCACAACAGATCCCACATAACCCGGAGACCACCAGATAATCCAATAGCATCAATTGCAACTACATGCCATGCAAGGCACATAGACAACATTGTATCCCATGCCTTATCTCTATAAACCATCATTTCTTGGAAAAGGATTAGAGATGGTTTATGAACATGAACAATACCTCTAAGGGAGCTTAATTTTGGGGTCACTCCCAAACCCCAAATGTTAATGGAAACAATAATAATGGAGGTACTACATGCATGATTACATCCCCTCTAAGGACCTGGAATCCATCAAAATCAGAAATAGAGACATTCCCAATAGTAAAATCAGAATCAATATTAAACCAGTTATTGGGAGATCCAACCTCATTGGCATAACCCAATTCGATCTTGTTACAGGTTGAAACCTTTTTATATTTAGGGGGTTTCTTCTTCATATGTGTGACATTTTTATATCATTGACCTCCAGAATCTAGAGGATTATGGAAAAGGGATATTTTCATATAAAGGGGAGACAAATTCTTAGATGAGGAAAAAGTAGCCTCTAATTCCTTTTCAGGGGAAAACTACAAAGGGACGAGACCATATCCAAAAGCCGAAATGGCAACCCAACTACATAGGATGACTTATTGGAAATAGGGGAGGACTTAGCTACAAGTTGAGTTTGAGGGATAGGAGACTCATGGCCGAAGTCATTCCTGCAGCCTGAAAAGGGATGGGGATAATTTGACAGATCATTAGAAGATATGGGATTGACTATTACCAAAGGTCGAAATGGCATCACCGCTTCAAGGGACAACTTGCCATAGGGGATTCAATTTATTAATTATCATGTTCATTCATAAAGGGGGTTTTAAAATTGTGAAAAATAGATCCAATATATTATAGATATTGGGAATGGGGATTTTGGGTAGAGACTTATAGGTTTTGGAGGTATTAAAATGAGTATTTGGTAAAACTAGGGGATATTTATTAAAATAGCCATGAAGTATTATTGACTATTTAGTAATAAAAAGAAAAAATTTAATCTAAATCATGAACACATGAATGGTTATTTATCTCACCACTTGAAAGGATGTTATAGTTCAAATAAACACATGATAGAGAAGATTATATGCTACCAATACTTTTTTACAACATTTCAAATCAAATGTGAATGGAGAGGACTTTGCAAAGGTTTTCTATGAGGTTTAAGGATTTCTAGGATTTGATATTTTATCAGAATGGTGGCATGAGGAGGCATTATCCAATGCAATGTGGTCAGAGAAGGTGGATTCATTTGTAGTATTTGGCATGGTTGTTACACAGCATTTTGTCATTGTCCTTGTACTCCCCATTCCTTGATCCTGGAGGACCTCTACAGTGAACCCCGCATGCTTTGCCTTCATGGAGAAACTCCCATTATGTCCCTCTTCATGAGAATATCATTTCCCTTTTGCACCATTTCCCGTGAAACCTATGTTTTTCTCAATTTACAAGGTCGGCACTAATGACCTTTGTCTCCCCCATGCCAATGTGAAAAGATTAGCACTATTCCCCGTGTTGATCGGTGTGACTGATCTGTGTTCCAGTCACGTCGGTCCTATTATGGAAAGTTTTTTAAATTAGAGCTGAAGCTTCCATCTCTAGAAGCTCCATAACGAAAGTCTGGTAAATGGTTTGGCCAAATGGGGTCGAGGATGACAGTTTGGGCTCCTTTCCCCTATAATGATGGAACTATCTCAAGGGATAAGTCCTTCTCCCATGGGAAGAGGATCCATCTCCCATCCTGTTGAGGGCCCTAAAATCGGGTCAACAACAAGGGGGATACCCACCCGGTCCGGAACTTGGTTGACGGCTCCTTGCCCGTTTGGTGTAGCGGGTCCGACTGGGGATGATGGGACCAGCTTCCCAATCTAAAGGATGTGTGTGTGTGTGTAGATTTTGATGATGCTAATATAGAGGTAATTTTAATCTAATTTAATTCTAAACTCTAAACTGACTCTATGCTACTGTAATCTAACAAAAACAACACATCTAATTTATACTAACCCGGGGTAGAATTCTTCTATTATGCGATCTAAAAAGATTTCATACAATAACTGGTAATAAAGATCATTTAGCTATCATAAGAATATAAATCAATTAAGATAAACCATTCTGCATAAGAAGTTAGGCAAAACAGTTGTGAACAGCATATCGCATAATCAGTTATTCATATGTCAAGCACAAACAAATGACTCCACCGTACAAAAGTGCCAAATGGTAACCCACACATTCATACATTAACATATAAACAACTCAGCTGTATATCACTCTAAGAATATGAGCAGAAATTAATCAAGAGATAAAAGTACCATTTATGACTGATTTCACTCACAAACTTCAAGCAATAACGATTTATCTCTACTTACTTCTAACATCTACTAAGAGTACAGAAGTGAAACATCAGTAGCAAACATTAAAATGCAAACATAAATAAATCTCGATCCATCCATTCATCAAAAACCCCCTCCGAGGGTGCAAAAGTGCATGTTCTGAGGACAAGTTTTTTGACAAATTTCCGGACCCTTCTCCAAATGCCATGAGAAGGGTTAAATACTACTAACTAATCTTAATTACACAAATTTAGGAAACGGCTTCAAATGACTGCCCTTTTACTAAAACAAATTTATTTCTAAAAATTGAATCTAATTTCTAACCGTTTCTGTATCTGCTCCTTAGTGCTGTAAGCAATGCAAGGTTCGCCTGGAAAGAGTCGGCTGGTTGTCTTTTCCTTTTGTTCGAGCGATAAAAGTAGAAATAACAAAATCTGGCACCTCTTTCTGACAAACTAGAAGATATTTTCGAAAATCTTCCTCTGGCTGGGTGTATTTGCTGTGTGTATACTTAGTATAACCCAGATTTCTTTCAAACTGATTGTGTTGTTGCTATCTCGGTTTCCGGCCGTGCGAATGACTCAATGAATTAGGGATTTCGTTGCCTGAACAATCTTCCGTATTGAAAATTACTTCCGTTCTTTGTTCCATGATTTTCTGGAGCGTCCTCCCTCTTTAGCGTCTTTCTTTTTGCTTTACCCAGTCTGAGCTTCAGGATCTTTTGCAAACATGCTGCTTTTGCGCGCCTTTGACTCTGAGTCTTGGATAGTCTATTTTCATCAGTGTCTGTTGAGTGATACTCTGGAATCCGCGGCCCTGCTGCATGCGGCATCCATCTGTGAAGGCATCTCCTCTCTGTTCTTCTAGTTTTGGCGCTTTCCCCTTTTCCTTAGATTTTTCCTGCATATAGATTTATATTAGTTGCTGCCTTATAGTTTACGCAAAGGAAAAGAGAATTGACGAAAAGATTGACATGAAAGCTTTAAGTTCTAATGAATGCATAATCATGACACTCATAATGACTTGACTCTTCGAAAAACGAAACAAGATCATCCTTGGATACTCAGGCATGCAATCATTAATTTCCCTTAAGGTTTGCGCTCAATTTTGGGTTTACAGATCATGCCGAGGAAACTTTGCGATGAGTGTTTTCTGCGATTCGCATCGCAGCATCGAAGATTGCGATGTCGAGAAGTGTCATCGCAGCAATTGATAGTCTCATCCATCGCAGATCGCAGATCGCAAGATCGCAGTTTGTAAGATTGCAGATCGCATATCGCAAGATCGCATTTTTCATTTGATCACTGTGCGTTGCTTATGCGACGTTGCGATATGCGACGTCACATATCAGCCGTCGGTGATTCCTTAGGTTTTATTTTAAGGGTGCTTTCAAAATATGCGATGCGATGAATTTCGCATCGCTTCTTTGCAGCTTATTTATGCTCATAGGAAAACGCTTCACTCTCTCTTTGCGATGCGATATAGCTTTTAGGGAGTTAAATACAAAAATTTTGATAAAAATATTTTTGGGATTTTTTTTTAAGGGTCCCCCTTTGCTTGATGTTATTGCTAATACCAAACAAAGAGGGGGGTTGTTGGTGACCACAACAATGGCGATTCACTGTGAAGAACCAGTTATCTCTGCTTTTCTATTGACATTTCCACTTCCGAAACAGAAAAATTTTCATAAGTCTAAATTTTGTTATGGACAGATAGAGTAGATTACCCCTTATCCTGTCAATGATACTTCGTCTCAACCTTTCTTTTATTCCAATTGTCTGCTTCTTTAGGCTTAGTTCTTGCATTCACACCAGACATTACTCGGTCCTTTTTAAAAGATAAAATAAGGTCTTCTCTGCGTACTGGCTTTAAAATATGCTCATTTGTCGTAGGTAGAGCCTCTGCTGCCCGCAAGCGTCCATAGCCTCGACAGGGTTACCATGTTATCCAGCAATGATCCTTTTTCCTGCTTGAGGTTATTTACAACATTTCAGAGAAAAATCATTTTCGACACTTTTTCCTTTTTTATTCTCTAAAGAACAATGTCTTTGTTTGGTGGCCAAATTATGACACAGTCATTCACTTGATTTACACTTTTGCTGAACAAGCTGGCTCGTGATGAGACCCCTTGTCTTTTGATTGCAACAATCTTGAGTCGTTGCCCTGTTTTGATAGACAGTATTGGAAAAGTCAGCAAGTTATAATATCTGTGATCATGATAAGCCGGCTCGTGATGAGACCTCTTATTCTTTGAGATATAGTGTTTTCTCGGATTGTTTCTCTGAATGCTGCGGTTTCCTTTAGCAGGGAGGAAGTCATTGTTTTTCCTTAAGAAAGCTCTGGATGACAATAATAGAGTTTGAAAACAACAGCTTTATAGAGAATATTTATTTTATTATTGATGATACCTTTCATTGTGCTGACATAAAACAATTCTTTACCAAAGGTTGTTTTCATCAAAGTTTTTTGAGAGGTTGAAACTAATATCAAATTCAGGATAAAGTTAACTCTATTTGTCAATAATAAAAATCAGATTTTTCGAAAAGTTTTGCTATTTGTACAAGTGAAATCAAAATCTGATAGAGAGTTGGTGTGCTCTTTCATGAATCCTTTTTGATGATCATTTACAACCAGTTTTATTTATAAGAAAGAGAAAAACAAAATAATAATAAAAACTAAAATTATCCTACAAAAATAGAAGAATGATCTTCTATGGAAAATACATTTTAAGAATCTGTCCATTCACAGGCAAAGAATCTCTTCTACCTGCCAAATCCTGCAACACAAACATCCATGGGCCTATGACTTCTACAATCTGAAAAGGACCAAGCCACAGCTTTTGAAATTTCGTATGCTTGCCCTTTTCTTCATGAACCTTATCCCATTTCAAAACTAAATCTCCCATCTGAAATTTCTTTCTGGTTATGATGTTTGAGTCAAAAGAGGATTTTATTAGCGCTTGGTGATGAGCATGGGTTTTCTTAGCTTGTTCTTGTCGTTCTTCTAGTTTGATTATCTCCATTTGTCTCAATTGTAAGGGGGAAGTAGATACTTCATCGATGTGTTGTACTAAAGACAAAGAGGGAATGACTAAGTGAGTTGGAAGAACCACTTATTTCCCATAAACTAAATTAAAGGGAGAAGTGTCGATTGAAGCTTTCTTTGTAATTCTATCTGCCCATAAAGCATTTACCAGCGCTTTGTGCCAATTCTTTTGGTTTTGGTCGACTTTTCTTTTAATAATACTGATTAGGTTTTTGTTTGTTGATTCAGCCAACCCATTTCCTTGCGGATAGTAATTGGAAGAATATTTCAGTTTGAACCCTCTTTTAAGTGCAAACTCAGTCATTGCATTTCCAGAAAATTATGATGCATTATCAAACATTAAGGCCGTTGGCAATCCAAACCTAGCGATGATAAATTGATCTATGAATTCAATAATGTTTTCAGAATTAACTGTCTTGAGAGGAACTGCTTCTACCCATTTAGTAAAATAATCTGTTGCCGTGAGGATATACCTATATTGCTTAGAAGAGTGAGGAATGATCTCACCTATTATGTCCAAGCCCCATTGGCTGAATGGTTGCTCGATGTTAACCGGCTGTAGTGGCATGGACGATTTCTTTTGTTTCCCTACAGCAGTCTGGCAGATTTGGCATTTCCTTACGTAATTGTATGAGTCTTTGAACAGCGTGGGCCAATAATATCCTGCACGTAAGATCTTATGTGCAGTAGCTTCTCCAGCATAGTGTCCACCTGTTGGTCCATCGTGGAGTTCCTGCAAAACCTTTTCGGCTTCAGTTTTCTCAAGACACCTAAGAAGTACAGAATCGCAATTCCTTTTAAACAGAACATCATTTATGAGCTGGTATTGTTTAGCTTTCAATCTCAGAGCTCTTTTCTTGGTGTGATCCAGGTGTGATGGAGCATACCCGTTCTTAAGATAAAAAATGGTGTCCGCATATAATGATTCTGCGTCGTTTAGGCTTACCTCATACCTATGTACCTCTTCAGATGAGTTCTCAGGAATTTGCGATGCTCCAGCTAACATCTTGCAGAAGCCTTGACCTCTTACGATGTTTGCTGGCTTGATCTCAAGATCGTATTCTTGTAAAGCGGTAATCCAATTTTCTCTCTTTTCGCCCACATCCTTCTATACCAGTAGGTTTCTTACCGCTGGAAATGGTACTACGACTTTGGTATGGGCTTTAAGTAAGAAAGGTCTGAAATATTTGATCGCTTTGAAAACAGCATATGCCTGTTTCTCCACGTCTGAATAATTGAGCTCAGCACCTTGTAAGTTCGAGCTAAAGAATGCGATTGGAGCTTCCGCCTTCTCTTGATTTGTTTGAGTTAAAATCGCGGCATAAGATTTCTCTGAGGCAAAAGTGTATAAGACAAAAGATTCTGAAAAATTTGGGGTAGCTAAAGATGGAGCGTTGATGATAGCTTGTTTGATCAAGTTGAATGCTTTGTGCTCATCTTGACCCCATTTAAAATTTGAATTCTTTTTTATCATATTTTGTAAAGGAGAGATAATACGTGAAAAATCCGGGACAAACCTTTTTACAAAATTGATTTGTCCAAGGAAAGATTGCATGGCCTTTTTGTTATGGGGCATGGATATTTCGGAAATTTCTTTGATTCTGTTAGGTTCAATGTGAATACCAGATTTCGACACTATGAATCCTAGCAATTTCCCTTCACTTAATGCGAAAAAAGATTTCTTTGGGTTAAGTGAAATCCCATACCTTAAACATCTTTGAAAGATTTGTTTCAAGTCTTTGAGATGGTCGCCTCGCTTCTTGGAGTACACTGTTATATCATCCAGGTAAATCACTACCGATTTATTGACTAAACCTTTAAACGCGATGTCCATGGCTCTCTGAAAGGTAGCGCCGGCATTGATCAGACCAAATGGCATCTTCCGATATGTGTATGTGCCCCATTTGGTTCGGAATGTGGTTTTCAACTGATCATCGGGATGTACCAGCACTTGGTTGTATCCTGAAAATCCATCCAGGAAAGACATTAATTCTAAGCCCGCTACTGCCTGTAGTATTTGCTCCATAGGTGGGAGGGGAAAATTGTCTTTCTGACAGGCTTTGTTGAGATTCCGGAAATCAATACAGATTCTAATATCTTCGTTTTTCTTTCTAACGGGCACCATATTGGATACCCATTTGGAATGTCTGACGGTGAAAATTATTCTGGCTCTCAACAACTTATTTAGCTCAGTCTTTATCTGATTTTCTAAGTTGGGGTGGATTTTTCTGAGCTTCTGCTGGACAGGTTTTTCATTGTCAATCATAGGGATAGTGTGTTGAATGATAGAAGTGTTGTATGTCTCCAGCTCATCGTAATTCCATGCAAAAACGTTCTTGTATTGTCTCAGAAGACGGATATATGCTGATTTTTCTTCAGGGGCTAGGCCGTGGCCTAGATTAACATTTTGTGGCTTCTGATCGGTTCCTAGGTTCACTAATTCATAATTCAGAGTTGAACTCTGGAGTTTAGAATTGGCAGACCTTTTAAACCGACTTTTTAAATCATACAAATCTTCTAACTTAACCACTGATTTAGGTATAGCATTATCAGTGCTATTTTGCTGAATTTGGTGATCATGATGGTCTTCGTCAATTATTTGATTTGAGTAGGATCCTTCAGAAGTGAGGAAATTTACAATGTCAGGATCGTCGTTGAATACTCTCCAGTTGGTGATGTTGTCAGGGATGGATGGTCTAAAGATTAATTCTATTGAGAACCTATCTGGACTAAAATCTTCAGAGGGAATAAGTCTAGAGGCTACGTTAGCTAACAGGTCTGCGCTCGCGTTTTGGAGTCTTGGGATTGACGAAATATTGAATGCTATGAAATGTGAAGTCAGATCTTGTACTAAAGATTGATAGTGATTTAAATGACTTGACAGGCAATGTATGGTGTTACGTACCTGTTTGACGACGATTTCAGAATCTCCAAAGACTTGAAGATACTTAACATTCAACCTGATTGCTTTGTATAGGCCTTGTACCAAGGCTTCGTACTCCGCTGTATTGTTTGTGCAATCGAACTCAAGTCTACATGTAAGCATGATCTTGTTTCCGTCTGGGCTAATCAGAACGCATCCTGCTCCTGCTCCCTCGTTAGATTTAGAGCCATCAAAATATAATTTCCAAAACAAAGATGTATTTACAGAGTTATCTAAAAATTTAAAACACTTTGAATCATCAGTTTGGGAAAAAATTTCAACTTGGGACAAAACTAAATTTTCTAAGTAAGGTGAGGTGTGAGCATTGAAATTGCCGAGGAAAGAATCTACCGAGTAATTGCCTATGATACTGCTGTTGTATGCTATTGCTTCATTTTATCCTTCCAATTCTGTCACTATGTATTTTTGGTGCAACTCTCGTTCAACCTTTATTTGATTCGGTTTACCATTGTAGGGTAACCACATGTGCGACCAGTTAGTTGAGAAATATCCGTCGAGTTTTTCGGACCAATCCCTGCTAAGAATTAAACCATAGAATTCAGGGATATCAGCTACTAGAATGTCGATAACCTGGCATACTTTCGGGTTAGACGACAATCTTATGGTCACCTGGTTAAGTTCACCAATCACTTCGACTTGAGATCGATCAAGTTGAACTATGCGCACTGCGGATTTTTGTGGCTGAACATTCAATTTGGCACATATTGATCTGGGTAAAATATTCGTTGAAGCACCAGAATCAGCCAAGCAATTGTGCACGTTTTTATTGAAAATTTCATAAGTGAGAAGAAAAGGAGGAGTATGGGATCTTGATCTTCCTCCAATCAAGGCAATGTCATTTGGATCAATCTTATTGATCATGTTGGTTGGAGGTCTTCCCATGTTGTGGGAAGCTACAGCTGTAGGTAAAGATGTAGTAGGCACGGCATGTAATTCTTTCATCATTATTTTCTATTGATGTTTCAATTTGCTCAATTCGTAAAGAGTGATATTAGCCCTAGTCTTTTTCATGTCATCGATAATGTTATACTCCATTTCATCTGACACTATCAGTGTTCTTGATGGAGGTGCTTGATCTGATTGGACTGGGCTAAATTGGGCCGCTCTAGCGGTTGTTTTCTTCGTTGCGACCTTATCTTTTGTTACAGGGCTTGCGCCCTTCTGTTTAGGGGTAGTTTGGGGAGGATCAAGTTGATTTTTGCTTCGTGTGCTAACCGGAAATGCTTCTTGATCTTCTTCTTGTGGGAGGATGAAATCCCACATTCCTTGCAGTTCCACAACTTCTTCATCATCGGTCTGCCCTTCAGTGGTATTCTCTTCTTCTTCTTCTTCTTCAGATTCGACGTTTGAGACAGCATTGGGTGGTTTCACCTCCATGGGAGGATTTCTTTTAAAAGATCTGTAGGGATTTTTTGAAGAAGTTTCTGCTACTTGTTTTCTTATGTCAATCATCTCATTGGACATGGCCTTTAACACTTTTTGTAATCCTTCCATATCGAAAGGATCTTTCGTTTTCTACTTCTTGGTGTCTTCTTTGAAAGAGATTTTCTTAGATTTGCGTTCTTCTATTGAAGATCTCTTTTCTAGGGCAACTACGCTCTTTTCTACTGCTAACGCCTCTGTCAAGTTTTCAACTAAGGTCGTCTTGTTTTCCCTATCTACGAAGATAGCCAAGTTTGATGGTAAGGCCGTGATGTACCATTCACATCTTACTTCCTCGCTGGGTTGAGAAGCAGCGGGAATTTTGTTGAGGATCTTATTGAACCGTAAATTAAAATCTTTAATGGGTTCTCTAGCCTCAACTTTAAGATTAGATAGGTCATTGATCAATGTCGTTGTTGATCTGTCATCACCAAACTTGGTGAGGAATTGACTTTGAAAAATGTCCCAACTTGTGATGGACCCGGAAGGTAATGAAAAGTACCATGACCCGGCTGTTCCTTGTATTGTATAAGGAAAAAGCCGGACGACAGCATCCTCGTTGGTAACTCCATTGAGATTAACAGAAAGCATGAAATTATTGATATGCTCTTCAGCTAGCATGCCTGTTTCTGGATTGAATTTAGGTAGCCATTTCTCAGGATGGGCCGGTATTGGGCTCAGGGGTGGAGGCATTAAAACCGCCCCAGGATTGTTCCATGGAGACTGTGCCATCGTTGAGCCGCTAGTTAATGAAAGTGCAGAAGATGATCCCTGATGCTGAGAAGATGAAGATATTATGATCTTTGATGATTGAAGAGGAAGGGTTGTGGAAGATGGATGAGTGATTTGGGAGGAGGATGTGGGTGGTTGACTTCGCGGTGAGGGGGTTGAAATGGACGAAGTAGATGAAAGAGTCTCACTGTCACACTCTAGTGGTGTTTTCCTTGCTCTTTTCCTAGTAGGGAGAGGGAGTTCACTTGGTTGAATACCAAATTTTACACTCTTCAAACTGGTCAGGGGATGAGCAGGATTGTACTGTGAAGTCACACTGCTGTGAGATTTATCAGACCTCTGAGAAAAAATAGAGAATCCCTGGAGTTTACGAATCAAAGTTTGAATTTCCAGGGGTTCAATGATGAGTTGGTCTGATATATTAGGATAGGTAGCAGCGGTGGATACTCAAGCGACTTCTAACTCCGGGTTTAACCGTACTGGAGAAGTCGGGGGAGTTGATGAGGGTGATTTACTCTCAGAATGGTATTTGGATTTTGACTTAGTTGCCATTCATAGTTCGTGCCCTCCTTCTAGCGCCAAATATGTTGAGGGCCCTAAAATCGGGTCAACAACAAGGGGGATACCCACCCAGTCCGGAACCTGGTTGGCGGCTCCTTGCCCGTTTGGTGTAGCGGGTCCGACTAGGGATGATGGGACCAGCTTCCCAATCTAAAGGATGTGTGTGTGTGTAGATTTTGATGATGCTAATATAGAGGTAATTTTAATCTAATTTAATTCTAAACTCTAAACTGACTCTATGCTACTGTAATCTAACAAAAACAACACATATAATCTATACTAACCCGGGGTAGAATTCTTCTATTATGCGATCTAAAAAGATTTCATACAATAACTGGTAATAAAGATCATTCAGCTATCATAAGAATATAAATCAATTAAGATAAACCATTCTGCATAAGAAGTTAGGCAAAACAGTTGTGAACAGCATATCGCATAATCAGTTATTGATATGTCAAGCACAAATAAATGACTCCACCGTACAAAAGTGCCAAATGGTAACCCACACATTCATACATTAAAATATAAACAACTCAGCTGTATATCACTCTAAGAATATGAGCAGAAATTAATCAAGAGATAAAAGTACCATTTATGACTGATTTCACTCACAAACTTCAAGCAATAACGATTTATCTCTACTTACTTCTAACATCTACTAAGAGTACAGAAGTGCAACATCAGTAGCAGACATTAAAATGCAAACATAAATAAATCTCGATCCATCCATTCATCAAAAACCCCCTCCGAGGGTGCAAAAGTGCATGTTCTGAGGACAAGTTTTTTGACAAATTTCCGGACCCTTCTCCAAATTCCATGAGAAGGGTTAAATACTACTAACTAATCTTAATTACACAAATTTAGGAAACGGCTTCAAATGACTGCCCTTTTACTAAAACAAATTTATTTCTAAAAATTGAATCTAATTTCTAACCGTTTCTGTATCTGCTCCTTAGTGCTATAAGCAATGCAAGGTTCGCCTGGAAAGAGTCGGCTGGTTGTCTTTTCCTTTTGTTCGAGCGATAAAAGTAGAAATAACAAAAGCTTGCACCTCTTTCTGACAAACTAGAAGATATTTTCGAAAATCTTCCTCTGGCTGGGTGTATTTGATGTGTGTATACTTATTATAACCCAGATTTCTTTCAAACTGATTGTGCTGTTGCTATTTCGGTTTTCAGCCGTCCGAATGACTCAATGAGTTAGGGATTTCGTTGCCTGAACAATATTCCGTATTGAAAATTGCTTCCGTTCTTTGTTCCAGGATTTTCTGGAGTGTCCTCCCTCTTTAGCGTCTTTCTTTTTGCTTTACCCGGTCTGAGCTTCAGGATCTTTTGCAAACATGCTTCTTTTGCACGCCTTTCACTCTGAGTCTTGGATAGTCTATTTTCATCAGTGTCTGTTGAGTGATACTCTGGAATCCGCAGCCCTACTGCATGCGTCATCCATCTGTGAAGGCATCTCCTCTCTGTTCTTCTAGTATTGGCGCTTTCCCCTTTTCCTTAGATGTTTCCTGCATATAAATTTATATTAGTTGCTGCCTTACAGTTTACGCAAAGGAAAAGAGAATTGACGAATAGATTGACATGAAAGCTTTAAGTTCTAATGAATGCATAATCATGACACTCATAATGACTTGACTCTTCGAAAAACGCAACAAGATCATCCTTGGATACTCAGGCGTGCAATCATTAATTTCCCTTAAGGTTTGCGCTCAATTTTGGGTTTACAGATCATGCCGAGGAAACTTTGCGATGAGTGTTTTCTGCGATTCGCATCGCAGCATCGAAGATTGCGATGTTGAGAAGTGTCATCGCAGCAATTGATAGTCTCATCCATCGCAGATCGCAAGATCGCAGTTTGTAAGATCGCATATCGCAAGATCGCATTTTTCATTTGATCACTGTGCGCTGCTTATGCGACGTTGCGATATGCGACGTCGCATATCAGCCGTCGGCGATTCCTTAGGTTTTCTTTTAAGGGCGCTTTCAAAATGTGCGATGCGATGAATTTCGCATCGCTTCTTTGCAGCTTATTTATGCGCATAGGAAAACGCTTCACTCTCTCTTTGCGATGCGATATAGCTTTTAGGGAGTTAAATACAAAAATTTTGATAAAAATATTTTTGGGATTTTTTGTTAAGGGTCCCCCTTTGCTTGATGTTATTGCTAATACCAAACAAAGAGGGGGGTTTCTGGTGACCACAACACATCCATATTCCCTATATAAACCTCCCTTCTTCCCAAGCACAAACTAATGACATAGTTAGAGTTTTGGCTGAGTGTGAGTATACTATTTTAGACAAGCAAGCTATTACTAGTTGTAGCCATCTAGTTGTGTGAGGGAGAAGTGTGTTTGGTTTGGAGTGAAGCCCAAATAGGAAGAGCCTTTGAAATATTATTGTTTGAAGCCATCATGAAGTGCTAGCAGAAGTGTGTGGGAACCTGGTCTTGTCAGAGGAAGACTGCGATGTCAAGACGAATGGCTGTAATCTCTCTTTGATATTAATATATGCAACTATCGATTCATTTCCTACATGTTTTGTGGTATTACATATTCATGTCTTAATGCTTCTTGACTCATTTAGTAGGTTGAATTGCAATTTGTCTATTATTATTTTTGTATGTTGTTGTTGTTTACTTGTTTAAGGACTTGAAGAAGGAAGCGATATATTGTTGAAGCAAGCAAGCGAGGACATAATCAAGCAGGATAAGTGACCAAGAGGTAGGCCCTCTTGATTGATTCTAACCTAAAGAAATCTTCCATAAAATGTAATTATTGTGGCTAGACCCATTATCGGGCTAGAGGAATCTGTTCATGTCTGCACTTATAATTTTACTTCACCACAAATTGGCGACTCTGCTACGGAGATCCCATCTTTTGTTTGTTTTGGATTTCATGATTTCGTGAGAAATTTTCTAGTTTCATGTTTTCCCTTTGGTTCTGTTTCTTTTCTCCTGCTTACTGGCGTAAGTCTAAAATTCATAGTAGTAGATTTGGTCCCTATTTTGAAATTTTTCTATTTTTCCATAGTTACCTCAGCCAGCACGCTTAATCTACTGACAGTCACACTGACTAGTCTCTGGCGCTTGTTGTCTGTTGGGCAGTCGCGTCGATGCCTTTAAGTGAAGATTAGGGCTTGACCCCATTCTTGGCAAGTGTGTTCTACTCTTATGATTTCGACCGTATAAGACTTTTAGACCATTTTCTCCCTGACTAGAGAGCTTCATTTAGCTTAGTTTATGTGCTTGCTTGGTTTATCCCACCCTCTAATGTGTTAAGTCTGGCCCTGTGTGAAGTTATTTTTTATTTTTTCTTTGAATCCCTTGATTAGCACTAGTTATCAGTTAGGCAGTCGCACCGATCAGGCCATCAATGCTAGTTGTAGTACTAGTCAGTTGTGTCGGTCATGCCTATCGGTGCTAGTTGTCAGTTAGGCAGTCACGTCAGTCTCAAGGGTAAGAAAAATCAGAATTTCTCCCATTCCAGTGCCAGTGTGTCTTGACCCTCAGACTCTCTTCTTCTACCAGAGGTGACTAGGATGCTTTGTTTGCTTCATTTTCAATTGAATGAGTGAAAGAGTCTCGTTTGTTCTCTTATTTTAAGTGTCTCTTTTCTCTTTCCAAGCATAGATTACATTGCTTGGTTTGTCGATTGAAGCATTCATGTGTTTGGTTTGTTCGATTCAAAGAAGAAGTTGCTTTTAATTTCATTTATCATGCTTTGGATTTGATTGATGCTTTTTGTTCAGAATTGTGAAATTTTTCATCAAATTGCTTTATGTGAAAGATTCTTTTTTCATTTTATGAAAAGAAGAACATCATTCTAGTTTACTTAAGAAAAAATATTGCATTAGTAGCATCATTGAGAAGCTAGAATTGCATCATCATAAGCATTAGAAATGAAATGTAACTTTTTTTTTTGTTAAGGGAAGATTAAGTGCATTTAGGAGATTTATTAGTGAAAGATTTCATTCTTCGATTGTTGCATTAATTTGTGTTCTCTATCTCTCAGTTAGTGATAACTTTCATCAAAGACAAAGATCTCTTTTCTCATATAGCTGCATGTAGGAGTTTTGTCAGATGACAATGGTAGGGCCTTGTAATTTAAACCTAATTCAATATCAACCATTAAAATTTATCGAATTAACCTAAGGAAGTATTGAAACTTAACGCTCACATTTGGAGGTCTAGGCTAGAGATGTGTTTCGGTGTTTTTAAACCTAGAAGCTGTCATTCGCTTCGGAACTAAACAATGCTAGTACGGACTTGTGCTCCCTATACCATCACGTATATAAAGGGAGACCCCCACTAGGTTTGCAATCCTTTATCCATTAGAAGCCGAGTTTGCTACCTTGTAAACGTGATACACAGAACACAGTATTCGAGGAGATTGTCTGCCCGTACTTCTCAGTTCACTGGGAGGTATTCTGCAGTTCACGATTACCTAGTAATCCTTTCTTCCTAGAGTACCCTGAGTAGTCATTTTGATCTTTTTGTCTCCCTAGATATAAAATATCACCTGAGTGCTTGTCCTTTCGAGCTCATTTCAAATCGAAAGTGGTAGAGTCACCTTTCGCTTTTTCTCGACTCTTAAAATATGAAAAGGAAAATTTTTGTTTCAGTGTCTTAAAATTAACTAACCACGAAATATTCCTGGTTAAATTTATCTTACTTAGTGATTCTTTAGGGTCTATTCCAATGGCAACATTCCCAGAGTCTGCCAGTCAATGGTTCCCCTCAGATGGGAATCCTGGTCCTTTTCCTTCTTTTCGAAACGTTGGTGCTCCTTATATGGCAATGTTGTCCCTTCCTAGGTTAACCATTGGTCTACATGTCTGGTTTTTTCAACCTTGGTGGTCTCGAGTGTCCCAACTCCTGCCGCTCCATCTCCTTCATTTGAATCATATCACGATGATTCTAAGGTTGACCCCTTGCCTTCTTCCCCCATTTATTCACCCTCCTCTTCTACTTCGCTTGGCGAAAGTTTGAAATCCAGTAAACTGGAGGCTAAGAAGAAGAAGAAGAAGATGAATAAGAATAATTCAAATAAGCGAGATGCCAACCATGTAGCTATTTCTCCAAATGCACCCCCCATCTACAAACCTTCTGATCCTTCATGGAAGGTGAAATTCCCTTGCAGTCTGTGTAAGGGTGACCATCTCCTTCGATACTTTCCTAGCATTCCTAGAGTCTTAGAGGTATGGTCTCAAGACCTGAATCGATCATCCCCATCGACCTTTGGAAATCATGTCGATGCTACACCCTCGGTTAGTTATGGTAAGGAGAAAGGGAAGATTAGATTCCCCTGTAAGTTATGTGAAGGAAAGAATCTTCTTCACCTTTGTGCTCTTATGGATAAAGCTTCCAAATTTTTGGAAAACCTTGCAGCTTCTCAACCCCAACTTCGTGTTGATTATCAGAGTATTTTGTAAGACCATCTCCCGGTTGGTAAAGAGATTGACTTGGATTCTGTTAGTGTCAGTCTTTCCAGCCTTCCTCCAGTGATCAAATATGCTCTTACAAAGTGGTCTCAGAGTGTCAAGGTCAAATTTTGTCATTTCAAAGAGTCTTCAAGCAAAATTTGGTCACTAGGCATTAGGTCTAGGGTTTGCTCTCACTCCTTCTAAAGTTGTCCAAATGTCAGTCCATGTCATCATTCAGCTGATTCTATCATCATTCATAGGGTTTTCCTCATCATGTCAGGTTCCAATGGGTCATTTTACACCTTGTTCATGCTTCAGTTGCGCCTAGGCAAAGTTCATTTCCCTCTCCTAGGGTTTTGGAGGTAAATTCTCTTGGAGGGTCAAATCATCGGAAAAATTTGTATCCTGATGTTCATACACCTTCCCCTATCATTAATGTACCTTATTAAACACTTCCCATCACTGAGATTCTCCAAATTCCTCATTTTTCCACAAACCCTAGTTTCTTGCCACAACTTGGCAATTTTCTAGGCTAGGCCTGTGTTTTTCCCTTTTGGACCCCTTCCCCTCACTCCATCTCTAAGATTCCACTTTCTCCTGCTTCCTAACATCCCTCCCTACTTTCCAAAATTTCCCCAAGAATTTACAAGCCCCTCATCCCCTTCATTTCGCTTCATTTCAACAAAATTCCTTGTTTCACACATCGAGGATAAGTTTCACTCAAAAGATGTTTCAGAGCTATAAAAGATGAATTTTAGAAAACTGAGAGATTTTTTTGTCCACAACATGCCAATTAATAAAAACCTCCCTCACTTTTTACACAGGTTTCATGGTTTTAGAGAAATGTCAAAAATACAATCGCCTCGGGAGAATTGATGCACCTCTGAAGTGACCTTGGGAAAATCAGGTTTTATCCTAGCTTGGTTGGCCAGATAACTTTCATGATGAGTCAAATGATAACTAGACAAAAATATCTTTCCAATGAGCTATCATGAGCTCAATTTGGAGTTGAGGAAGGCATTCAAAAGTTGACTGCAACAGCACTCTACCTTGAGGCAGCCTCATTTGGCACATTTTGAGCAGTCTTGGGAGATTTGATTTTTGAGAAGCCAAATAAACTCCAAATTGAAAAATTATGGTTCAGTTGGAAATTAGACTCAAATACCTTTCCAACGAGCTATCCTGTGCCCAATTTTGACACCCAGAAGGCCTTCGAAAGCCTCCCACAAAATGCACTATGTGGCGCGCGGCGCTTTGGGCAGGCGTGCGACGCATCAGCGGCGCGCAGCGCATTGAGCAAATTTTCACAGTGTAAAAATACACTGGTGCGGCGCATTAGAGGCGCGCGGCGCGTTGGGCAGGCGCGCAACGCATACAGCCAACAAGCCCAAAAACTTTAAAATTTTGCTCCAAAATTGCCCAATATGCTTGGATCATCATTTGTACAAGTAGGTAGGGCCTCCATCTCTGTTTTTTTTTTTATCCAAGTTTGGTGCTTACTTCATGGTGTTTGATGAATGGTGATTGTTTAAGAAATCAAACCCTACTTCTTCATAATTTCTAAAGAAACAGTGTTAGGGTTATGATTGACAGTTTTGCTACCAAGTTTATCATTCCTTCATCACTCCCTTATTCCATTTGTCCATTCATTTCCTTATTCCCTAAGTTCTCCCACCCCTAAATTCACATGCCCTAATCCTATACCCACTGTCCCTATGTACCACGGCCCCTTCCTACTTGGCATATTTTGATAATTGAAACAAAAGGCACCAAATTCTCATTTCATACACATGGCAATTGGAGATAAAGGTACCAATTTCTCATTTTAAACGAGCTGAACATATCATTGGCATAGACTGGTAACACCATGGAGACGAACACCGACACATCATACAATCGAGACAATGATTCTACCACAGAACTGCATGTACCAGAAGGGCACTAAAATGTCAAAAAAGGGAGGATAGACTTCGAATCTTGGTCGAAGCTTCTTTGGCTAAACATGGCACTTGATGAGGTGCCTTCAGCCCAAATTTCAAGGAATTTGGAGAAAATTTTGTCAATTTTAAATTTTTGGCTTGCAAAACAGGTTTTTCAGCTCAACGCGTAGCGCGCCGCGTGCAACCCATAAGATTGGGAGGTCCAAATAAAAAATGGCTTGTAGTTTTGGATTTGTCATGATGAATTATACATGCTCAGCTATTGCCAAAGCATTTCATTAAGTTCTGGGTGACCAAAAGGCTCAAAAACACCATGAAAATCACCTTTCTGCCACCTTTTGCACCAGCAGGAAGTACTTCCGGGAAAATGCACTTTTGGAGGGGAAAATGAATACCAAATTGAAAAATTCAACTTGGGTTGGAAAGTAGACATCCAGGGCTTTCCAACAAGCCAACCTGAGCTGAATTTGGATGCCAGGAAGTGCCCCAAAAACAGGTGGAAAGGTGCGCGACGTACAGGGTTTTTTGGCACAATTTTCATCTTCAGCTCAGGAAACGAAGCCATTTTGACCAGTTTTGACTTGTGATGTGATTTTTTCACTCCTCTTGATGTAATTAATGAAACATGATGTAATTTTGGCACTTTATTACTTGTTCTAGAAGATTCATTCACTAAAAAGTGAAAATTAAATGAATGAATCAGTTTCCTACCTTATAGAGGCAAGTTGTTTTGACTGCCTAGATTGTAGTGCTTTGTTTAAAATTGGTTGAAACAGCTCCTAGGATGATGAGCTCGACCCATAGAGGCAAGGGAAGAGGTTGGCTTGCCTATATTATGTAATTTATAAGTTATTTTCATGGTTGGACTCTTAGGGAAAAGGTTTTGAGACTCTATTGTACATTTTACTTCAGCATTTTGGCAAAGGAAAGACCAGGGTTTTGCAGCACTGTTTGGAATTCATGTGGCTTTATGTTTTGATGGTGTGCTTCTTTCAGTACTTGTAAGTTGTTATGTGTATCATTCTTCTTCTCTCATCTTCTGCAATTGAACAAATGAAGTGTTAAGGTAGAATTCATAATCTGTAATGCTCTGCCTTTAAGTTTGTTTGATCTCCTATGTTTTCATCTGTTTAAGGAGAATTCTTGAGGTTTCCTTGCTCTCCTTAGCTCCTCACCTGTCTGATCTACTCACCTCATTAGCTTTTAAGGCATCAAACAATTGCCTACCTTGCTCCAATCAGACCTCTGCAGAAACTGTGTCTCATCCCCGCACCCAAAATTGCCTTTCCCTTTGATTCAACAAAAACCCCAAAAAATCACCTTTAAACCTCTGCACTTAATACCTAGCCTAAGATTAGTTACAATTTCAGTCATCTCGAGCCTCATTTATTATATTTTTCCAAGATTGACCCGGAGAGAGCCCTCTCCTGTCCTCGTAGGGCTAGCTATGAGGTTGAGCGTGGTTTGATGTTGCCTTGAGTTTTTCCTTTCTCAGTCTGGGGCAAATTCGAGCGTTAACGGATTCATCTCTTGCCTGTCTTTTTCTTCCTA
Organism: Pinus tabuliformis; assembly: GCA_031772625.1. NCBI lineage: Eukaryota > Viridiplantae > Streptophyta > Pinopsida > Pinales > Pinaceae > Pinus > Pinus tabuliformis. The sequence goes on along the minus strand of CM062816.1, from coordinate 1,556,426,634 downwards.
AGCAGGACTCTCTTGTGTCTGTTCCTGACCAACCATTGGTCAAAAAGAGTGTTGACTTGGTTTCGCCATCAGTTCCTCACTCTGTTCTAGAAGAGAGTGGTGATCATATTGCTCATGTTCTTCTCATCTCCTCAGATACTCATGAGTCGAACAGTGACCCTCCCGTCCCAGTTGTTCAGGAGAGTCCTTCTCCTATTCCTGTACAGCATGGGAGCAATCATATGATACCCCCACCAAGTAGTCCTGTCGTCTCTTTCGATTGGGGTCCATTGACTGCTTTCCGCCTCCCATCTTATGTGCCTTTCTAGAACTATATTAGATGAAGGTGCGTCTGTTAGTATCATGTCTTCTACTACTTGGAAATCTTTGGGTTCCCCACAGCTTGTGCCTATCACCCAGAATCTGTTGGCTTTCAACAGAGGAACCAGTCAACCCTTAGGGGTCCTTCCAAAGTTCCCTATTACTTTGGGAGGAAAGACTGTTTATATATATGTGATGATAGTCCAAGGTCCATTAGATTTCATTCTTCTCCTTGGACACGACTATGTTTATGTCATGGAAGCTCTTGTTTCTTCGCTTTTCCGTGTGATTTGTTTTCCACGCGAAGGGAGAATAGTGACCATTGATCAATTGTCATTCATTGGTCATCAGGTGCCTCCTATGACACCATTGTCCCCTATCGGCTCTTGTTTGCAAGCAGTACCTTCCCAGCCATAGGTCAATTATGTGGCTACCTGTTTCGTCTCCACATCTGTTGATGATCACACAGATGGTATAGTACATTATGTACTGGGGGCATTGGAACCTGATCTATCTTTGGTACCAAATGACATGTATGCTTCCTAGAGTGTGGTTCTTCCATCTAGTGAAGACCTCTTGAGATCCATGTTCTCATATGGTCCATGATTAGATAAATGAGGATAGTTCTTTTTCTATGTCAACCTCATTAAAAAATGAAACGGTGGATGAGGATAGTTCTTGCTCTTGTGTTAACCTCGTTAAAAAATGAAGCAAGGGGTGAGCATAGTTCTTTGTCTTGTTTCAAGCTTGTTAAAAAATGAAACAAGGGTCGTGAGGATAGTTCTTTTACTGTGTCAGCCTCGTTAAAAAATGAAACAACTCCCTTTTCCAATCAATTCTTTGATTAAGATCTCGTAAAATCCCATCGAGTCTTTCCAAGATCTCGAAAGTGAACCTTCATTTTGTCCACCTAATTGATTGAAATGAAGCTTGGGGCGCATGTACCTCGATTGAGTCATTATGCTGGGGGCATGCAAACTTATTCAAGCATAGTTTTTTGTTTCAAGCTTGTGTAAACATGAAACCGAATCCAAGCAGAGTTCTCCATGGTTCAAGCTTGTGTAAAAATGAACCCATGCCCAATTTACATCTCGTGATTGTCATTTTTATTAGCTAATTTCTGCTAGATAAGCCTTGGTTGTTTTATTCCATCGCCACCATCTCTTTGGCTGATCATATGCTTTCACTTGGTTTTTTTTCCTTTCTTAAGGGACTGCAGCGATGAGTGGTTTTATTAGCCAGTCTCTTGACCATTACATGTTTTGAGCAGTTCCTTCATTGTCGAAACCAATTGTTACCCTTTATACCACTTGTTCCTCTAGGACAAGTCACCTTTAAGCTCTTTTCTAACTCGTAAAAGATGAAAATATTGCCGAGTGTTTTTCCCTTTTTGACTCATTAAAGAGAATAAAAATGGGGGGTCTGCTTTCAAACTCTTTTCTGACCCTTTAAAAACGAAAAGATGGTCGAACCCTTGTCATTTTGAACTCATTACTGGATGCGAAACGTCATGCGCCCAATACACGTTTACCCCTTTTTTTGGCTAGGAGGAACTATTTATGAAAAAGGTACTCCTTGACTGAAATAGTCAAGCAATTCCCTCAAGTATTGTTTTCTACCTTTTCGAGCTCGAGAGACATAAATGTATGAAAAGGGACCATATGGAGTTCTCTTTTACATGTCTTTTTCAAACTCTCTAAACATGAAAAATATGTCAAGTTACACCTTTGTCAGACTCGTTAAACTATTAAGCACCATCAGATTCGTCACCATGACGAACATGAGCTTCTCCTTCCTAGAGCTCGTTAAACTTACTAGCTCAGATTTGTCCGAAGGATGAACTTACAATGCAAGCATATGTTATCCCCTTGAAGCTTGCGATTAAAAAATAATTAGGGTACTTGCTAGAAATGGTGGGGGAAATTTGGAAATCTATCAGTTGTGTCGGCAGCTCACTCTTGAACATGACACTGTTTGCTTCGTGTCGGGTTGGGACATCCTCCTTTGTATCATTGACTTTCTTGGGTTTGGGCCGTGCATTTTTTCCTTCCATTTGATCTCTGCCACATCATCATGACCACCGATCCTATGGATCCAAAAGCTTCCAAACTTCCAGTTGTGTCACCAATATGTTCAAGAGTTGTCCTTCTGCAGTTACACTTACCTGTGATTCTCTATATCATCCAAAATCATCTTGCATCCTCTCGTCTCACATCGATGTTGTGGGATTCATTATGGCCCTCCTTCAACATGGTCGCTTTCCGTCAACTTCAACTCATTATCTGAGAGGTTGACCGAGAGAATCCCTTCCAGTACCTTAGATATTGCATGCCTCAAAGGCAAGTTCTTCGCACTCAATGACGAGTTCACATCATTGGTTTTCTATTGAGTGATTCACGGGTGTTCGACTTGAGTTCCTTTATTCACATTCTGTAGATTGTGCTAATAGTACCTTGAGGGCCATTGTCATTATTGGTGTTTTCTCTCACGCTTGTTAACAGTTTACATCATTTACTGGTAATCAAGCGACTTTCTAGCATGTTCAACGTCAACACATAAATTCGCATGCTAGAATCTATACTTTGATCAAGTCGTGTTGGAGCGTAAGACCTTGGACTCAGATCAAAAAAGTCTAGGTTGTGAAGTAATGTGACATGGTTTATAATGATATGTATGTCTCTTTCAGATGGCTGGCTACGACCAGACCATGAGTTATCATATGTGATCCTTCTCATTATTGGATGGTTGCGACCATACCTTGGTTTCATTATGATCCTCCTTGACGAATGGCTGCGCCCATACCTGGATCCATTTACATGATCATTCTCTAGATGGTTGCATCCATGCCACGATTCATGTATCATTTGACAGAGATCTCAGTTTATGTATATGTATTTGTACTTGCTTGCAGGTTTTCCAATGGTAGACCAGTTCCCCACACTGATTTATAAATCATTCCATCCCTCACTCCGGCTCGGCCTTCACGCTTTAGGGGGCATCTATTACACAGCATTTTGTCACTGTGCCTATACTCCCTGTTCCTTGATCCTGGAGGACCTCTATAGTGAACCCCGCATGCTTTTCCTTCATGGAGGAACTCCCATTATGTCCCTCTTCATGAGCAGATCATTTCCCTTTTGCACCATTTCCCCTAAAACCTTTGTTTTGCCCAATTTACAGGGTTGGCGCTAATGACCTTTGTCTCCCCCGTGCCGATGTGTAGAGATTAGCACTATTCCCCACACCGATCGGTGCGACTGAGCTATGTTCCAGTCACATCGGTCCTATTATGGAAAAAAAAATAAATTAAATCCAAAGCTTCCATCTCTAGAAGCTCTGTAAAGGAAGTCTGGTAAATGGTTTGGCCAGATGGGGTCGAGGATGATAGTTTGGGATCCTTTCCCCTATAATGATAAAATACCTCAAGGGATAAGTCCTTCTCCCATGAGAAGAGGATCCATCTCCCATCCATATTCCCTATATAAACCTCCCTTCTTCCCAAGCACAAACTAGTGACATAGTTAGAGTTTTGGTTGAGTGTGAGTATACTATTTTAGACAAGAAAGCTATTACTAGTTGTAGCCATCTAGTTGTGTGAGGGAGAATTGTTTTTGGTTTGCAGTGAAGCCCAAATGGAAGAGCCTTTAAACTATTGTTGTTTGAAGCCATCGTGAAGTGCTAACAGAAGTGTGTGGGAACCCTGTCTTGTCAGAGGAAGACTGTGACGTCAAGACGAATGGTTGTAATCTCTTTTTGATATTAATATATGCAACTATAGATTGATTTCCTACATGTTTTGTAATATTACATATTCGTGTCTTAATTCTTCTTGACTCATTAAGTAGGTTGAATTGCAATTTGTCTATTATTATGTTTGTGTGTTGTTGTTGTTTACTTGTTTTGGGAGCTTAAAGAAGGGAGAGAGAGATTGTTGGAGTGAGCAAGTGAGGACATCATCAAGCAGGATAAGCGAACAAGAGGTAGGCCCTCTTCATTGATTCTAAACTAAGGAAATCTTCCATACAATGTAACTGTTGTGGCTAGACCCATTATTAAGCTAGAGGAATTCATTCGTGTCCGCACTTATAATTTTACTTCACCACAGTGGTGAAGATGTCAAAGGTGGAAGGTGCATCATAGTGCCTTTGCAGAAAATGATAGTTGTTCTTCATTGAGGAAGAGTAGGTTAGACTTCTCTTCTTTAGTGGGAGCTATATACAACAAGGGGGAACTAGAAAATGCGTTTGTGCCTTTTGACGCCATCATCGATGAAATTTTCTCCTCATTGGGTTTTCATGTTAGTTAGCTTGTGTTGGGGCACAATATGATGGAGACAATTAGGGATGAGGTTCATCAGTGTGAAGGATGTCATGATTCCATGGGCCCTGCAGTCCTTTTTCTCTACTTATCTTCTAGTGCGGGTTGTTGGCTTGCATTGGGGTGGCCATGGTTTGGGCTTCACAATCATTTTGGTTCCTATCAAATCTGCTCTAAGGTATTATATGGTGGCTCTATTGGTGGCATTGTTTCATTTTCTTCATAGTTATTTTCAAGGCCCTAATCCTCCTCAAGTGAAGCACTTCCTTTTGTCTTTTGAATGAATAAAATGGGTCTATATTGACACTTTCCACTTTCTATTTCATGAAATTATTTTAAAACATGAATTTAATATTCATATGAGGGTTTGATTATGTCAACAATCACATGGTATCTCCTCATGCAAAATTTATTCTAGATATGAAGAAAAGTTCTCAAACAATATGTACATTGAGAAATGTAGTGCAAGCAAGAACTTGTACATGTTTCGTAAAACCATAAATAAGACAAGATAGAGAGGTATTGCCCACATTAAAAAACTAAGAGAAATAAATGCATAATAAGGATGAACTTATAGGTTTTCAATACGTTGAAAGGAAATTTTACAAAGAATCAATACAATCATATGGATTTGTATGGCCATATGGAGCAATACAATAGTTGTACAACTTCTTCCTTTCTTTTTTGTGTAGATCATATACCTCATTTTGAGATGATTATGATGACCATGAAGTTGTTATTTTAGTAGCTTGTAGAGGTTTCCTTGAGGTATGCAAAGCTGATTTTGAGAATAAATTACTTATGTATCTACAAAACTCTTTTATTCTTCCACTGCTTAAATTTTCAGTTATTGTGTGATTGATGTTATGATTTGAAAGTAATTTCTACATTATATTAAATTTAGAAATTTATCTATTTAACTAGGATCATATGGATAATAGTCACCTAGGGTTGAATTTTTGTAATGTACTTAACCCCAAATACCTCAAAAGGTGAAATATGCCTCAAAATATGTGAAAATGTGTCCTTACCCCCAAAACGTTCTACTTGAGGGGGCAACACACCTTCAAATACATGGAAGCTCTTCCATTAGGGTTATTTTTCACTCCTTACCTACAACAAGCCCCAGCCACCTCCTTGAAGAGGGTGTCTAACCAAAAGACATAAGTGCGCATTTGACCAAACCCATGTGTAACTTAGTGCTACATGGCATGATCTCAAGTTCGGTGTTCATCTTGTAAAGCTCCCTTTTTTATCATATCCTTCACCCACATGGTCCTAGCCCCCAGTTTTAACCTAAGAATAAGGATATCCATCAATGACATGACAAAAGAGAATTTAATTCATGTAACCATTCCTCCAATTACATGTAAAACATGCTTGAATGACTCCTCATATTGAAATGAATCTCTAGAAGTACCTTCATTAAGCCAACCATACACCTTCTATATGTTTGTTCTTCGCTTGGATGATGAACAGTTCTTAGGCTTGATGGATTTCAAATGTAGATAGCATCCCAAACTGGTGGATATGGGGCTATTGGTGCTAACCTTTGATATATGCAGAGAATGTGATCTTCATGAATGAGATGCTTGCTCCTAGATGGAAGATTGTAAGATTTCAACATTTTTAATCCACTAAGGACTCTGTGAAATTCTATAGAACCAATATATTTTTAATTATGAAGAGGTTTTATGCAACCATGCATCACATTGACTAGTTTCATGGAACCATGTTGGCCTTCAGAATGCAGGAAACACCACGAATCTGGGCCTTATTGTGTTGAAGTGTCGTAACATCTTTACACAAGGATATTGGTATTAGACAAGAGTTGGTGCTTTGTTGGGATTTTCATTACTCTTCAATGTGTTGTGTTGCTTAAATTTTCTCTTGCATATCTAAATTGTGAGTTTCTTAACTAAACACATACTTGTCATTCTCTTTTTGTTTATTTCTATTTTATTAAATCATTTCCAATATGAAATGATATGGGATTTGTTTCTGTGTAGCTCTTGGGAAACCTCAAGTTGTCATTTATGAAGAATATTATGAAGAAATGAAATCCCAACAGAATGGTGCAGAGTAAGGGCTCAATACAAGACCATCAAGGTTAAGAAGAGGATATTTCTCATGTTCTTTGTCTTCTGCAAATGCCAATAATACTTGTAAGAAAATTGTTAACCATCTCTTTCTAAACTTTTGTTGAACATATTGAAATGTAAAGGAACTAAATATTATTATGATTCGAAGATTTTCAATTCTACAGAACAAAAAAAAAAAAAAAAAATCAATGGTTATGCAGTCGAAATGTAGATCAAACAAATGAGCATTCGATCAGCTAATCTAGCAAGCAATAATGAGTTGGCTTTGGAGGATGCAACAGGAGTTGCTCCAAAGCGAGGAATGATTTTTCCATTTCAACCACTAGCCATGTCTTTTGAAAATGTCAAATACTTTGTTGACATGCCCCTTGTATGGAACTTGAGCCTTGAGACTGATATATTATGTGATCCAGCTATTGCCAATTTTTGTGGATTCTCGTACTTAATGGATTTGGCTAACTAATTTTGGATTCATATGCAGGAAATGAGGGGACAAGTGGCTAAAGATAAACTTCAATTGCTATGTTGTAGGTTCATTCATACTTGGTGTTCTTATGACATTTATGGGGGTTAGTGGTGCAGGCAAGACAACTCTCATGGATGTCTTAGCTGGAAGGAAGATTGGAGGATATATTGAGGGTGATATCCAGATATATGGATTTCCCAAAAAGAAGGAACATTTGCTCAGATTTTCAATAATTGTGAGTAGAATGACATACATTCTCCACATGTCACTATCTAGGAATCATTATTATATTTGGAATTTCTCATCTTTTGAAGGATGTTGACAAAGAAACCAAATTTGTGAGTATATAAAACTAATCAATTTCTCTTATAACGTTTTCCCAAATCCTCATGTTGCAGACTTACAAAATATACCAATTTGCAAGCCTTTGTTGATGAAGTCATGGAACTTGTAGAATTAGACAATTTAAGGGATGCACTAGTAGGCCTGCCTAGTGTGACTCGATTGTCAACAAAACAAAGGAAAAGGCTAACAATAGTTGTTGAGCTTGTTGCAAATCCTTCTATAATTTTCATGGATGAGCCCACTTCTATTTTGGATGCCATAGTGGTTGCAATTTTTATGTAAATTTTTTGTAATACAATAGATAATGTAAGGATGGTTATATGTACCATTCATTAACCCAACATTGACATATTTGAAGGTTTTTATGAGATAAAGCAATGTCTAGAGTATATGATAACTTATATTGTTTATTTTAGAGTGGTGATTTTTGACTTACTATAATGGGTTCAATTATTGTTGATGAAAAGATGAGGAAACACATTCACTTCAGGCCACTCGGCCATAATTCTCACAATACTGTTGAATATTTTGAGGTAACCACTTTGCATAGTCTTGTAGCTAGAAAAGGAATGGTTTTAACAGAGTATTGTCAATTTAATGTCTAAATGTGAGTTAATTTTCTTACTTTCACCATGCAAACTGCAGGCTATTCAAGGAGTAGCAAAGATCAAAGAAAAATACAACCTAGATACATGGATGTTGGAATTTAGTTCTATTGTTTCCAAACACTGTTTAGGGATAGATTTTGCAAAGAATTAAATAAAATATTCCCTCCACAAGTAGGCATTAAAGTTGCTAATGTTTTGGCACTAGAATCCTTTTGTTAGCATTATAAAAATTCTACAAGATACTAAGATATCCACTTCAAATTCACATTTTAAGATTTCATTATTTTTCTTGGACATGAAGGCAAAATAGAACCTTCATTAAAGAGCTCAACTCAAGATCTATACTTCACTACCCAATACTCATAATCATTCTTTGGACAATTCACATCATTTATGTGGAAGTGGTGTTGGACTTACTGAAAAAGTATTTATTATAATGTTGTTAGATACTTCTTCACACCTACTTGTGCTTCTCTTTGAAACTATATTTTGGAAAGTCAACACAAAGCGATATGTAGTTGAAAATCTCTTGTATGATAGATTACTGCCCAAAATATTTTGTTTGGATAGACAGATCATCAAAATGTGTGATGTTCTCATTTTGTATGATATAGACTCTTCTTAGATACTAATGACTAGATTACTACATATCAGGGACATGAGAAATGATCTCTTTATTGTTGTTGGGGCTTTGTATGGAGTAGTTATATTCTTAGGAGTCAACAACTTTCAAATGTGCAACCTTTGGTTGCAGTAGAAAGAACTATGTTCTACAAAGAAAGGGGTGCAAGAATGTACTCTACATTTCCCTATGCTTTGGCTCAGGTTAGTCCTATATCATTATTTCATTTTATTCTAGACATTTGAATTCTCCATGTGCCAAAGATTAGCCAAGCATAGTATGGGCCTATAACATTGCCCACCCAAAAGTAAACTTTGGGTTTCAAATCCTTGAGTTAATATGCCCGCACTTTCTTATTAGCTCATATTAGTATTACCTTATGTTAAGGGCACCCTTCTAGTTAGTGGATGTGCCTTTCCGAGTTTGGAAAGGTCTTGTAAGGTGCATGACTACATGAAAGGGTAGTGTAAGACTTTTTTAATTCTTAAACATTAAAATTTTCTTAAAAAAAAAATCTCAAACCAAGTGAAATACAGTTTTAATAACCCTAAAAATGTAGTAAAGTAAGTGAAATACAATTGTCTTAAACAAAAACTTGGTGGAAGACATTTTATTAAGGGAGTTTCTCTCGTGCCAAAAAAATATTAAACACATGTTATATCAATAGAGAGGTATTTGTTTGTGTTTTCCCCAATCATACTCTTGTAAGGGGGATTCTATCATTTCCTTCATTCTCTATGATGAACCTATGGAGGGTTTATATGGTAGTAGAAGCTAGGTTCTAATGCCAGTTTTGACCCATAGTATACGATCCGTAAGATTAAAAAATAACCCAAGCTCTGGTGTGAGTTTTTAACAGGGAAACTAGAGAGATACGGGCATAGAGGGACACTAGGAACTAAGCATTCAACAATGGTGGCAGTGGATTGTGTTTAATGCTTTGGTTGGAAGAAGACGTCCATAGCCATGACATATTGCAATCAAGGTTACAAATTTTCAATGCCCTTCCAAGTACACAACCCTCCTTTGTCATAAGAACCTGAGATTCTCCATTACAAGGATTTCAAGCCTATTCTTCTATTGGGACATGGCACTGGAGTGGATATGTGAATCAATGTGAAAGGAGGGCACACTTGCAAATCTACATAATTAGGCAGAGCATTATGCTGGGGTGGATATGAGAATCAAAGTGAAAGGAGGGCACACTTACAGATCTATGCCATTAGGCAGAGCATTACAAAGGCCCTAGTTTCCTTCTACCAGAAATACATGGACGAGCAGTTGAAGAAGGATATAAAGGATATCCTCGGAAAGTATGACAGGACTCTATTGGTGGTTGATCCAAGGCATTGTGAACCCAAGAAGTTTAGAGGTCGCAGTGCTCATGCTCATTTCCAGAACTCCTATCGTTGAAGTCCTACATGTCATGGTATTTTTGTTAGGGTTGTTGAGTTAGTTTTTTATATTATGGAATTCAACTTGATTATTTTCATTTAAGGTCATCATAAAGTTTAGGGTTTTGGGATATTTGCATGTTTGCTGCAACTTTTGCAAGCATACCAGGTTTTGAACTTATGAGAGCTGAAATAAATGCTTAGTTTTGTTTGAAAAAAAATCTTGATGCCATTTTCATGACCTAGAAAGGGATTTGTGGATCTGGAAGAAAAGGGGGAGATAGATGGGTTCCAGGCAGGGGTATGTTGATTATCAATGGAGAAAAATGCAAGGAAAAATTTTGGCCTAATGTTGTAACCATGTATCCAGATTGTTTTACTCACAAAAATGCCCATGAAAGTGAAAAATATCACTATAGGTACCCCCTAGAAGAGGGGTAACCAGTCCCATAAGAATTCATGATCTTGTTGTAGACTTCAGTAGGAACCACAAATGTTAAAACTATGAAACTTTTTTGACATCCTTTGCACTCTCCACTTCTTTGATCCTGCCACTAAAATTGTATTGCTTTATTGTGTGTTGATCATCCTGAAACTATGTCACAAAGAATGTACATGAATCAGTTGATTTTATTTTCAGGAGCATGCTCATGAGCTTAAAATTTAAATAAATGTGTATAATTTAAATTTTGAAGCAAAAAATAGTTTTACCCTAGAATGTTGATGGTTATAAAATTTATTTTATGTTTATTTATGGAATTGACCTAAAATATTGTTTCTTATGATTGTTTGAATAATGATTTTGTAGAAAAGAAAATTGAATAAGAATTTTCAAAGGCTTATGCTTAAATTTTCATCCCTTATTTCCCATCATAATGTTGACTATTATGCTTACACAGGAAGCTAGGTTGTTTCCTTCATTTGATATCTTGGCTCTATACCAGAGGTTGCATCCAAATTGTACATTCTATTCAGTTCTAGTAAGCTTAGTTATATAAAATTACTTATAAAAATGTACATGTACACATGGTGTTCCCTTGGAAGTAAATTGAAAATGTTGAAGTTGGTTTAATAGATCTTGTTTTTCTTGTTGCATTATAGACATCATAACCTACGGAATGTATCTTAACAAGCACTAGTTAACACACCAAGAGACATAACATAGATGTAATAGACAATAAAAAATCACCTAGAAACCTAAAGTACTTAAACAAGTGCTTTTTAAGGTGTCAATTGGAATACAACACAAGTACACAAACTAGGGCTTCTAGACTGGAAAATAATGACACAAGTTTGCATCCACTATTGGCATGAGAACCCTTCTAACTATTATAAATTATGTTGTCTCTAGGAACAAAATCTCAAAGATAGCCATAGCATGCAACTTTCATGTAGGTATACTGAATCCCATATAACTACATGCAAGATTCCAAGTCATATATCAATAGATTTAACTAGGTTATTCCTTAGAACTAAAAGAAATCTTTGCATGCCTACATTTTATGAAGATTTGCTACTAACATGGTTGGTTGGAAAAAAAAATTGTCATTGATGATTTACCTATGTTGTCATTGATATCAAGATATTGTTGTTTGAAGGCTCGACAAGGCTTGCTACCTAGTTTTCATTGGACCTAGCCAATATTTCCCATTTGACATAATTTGCATAAATAGATTATGCTAGATATCATTTTTGGGATTCAACTGCGTTAAGTAAGTCATTCAAACGTATGACCATTTCCATGAGAGGTAGTCGTAACTGACTAATTTCTCATGATTTTTGAATAGTTCACTTAGCACTCATTGCATCGGGTGATGCTCACACGGGTGAAGAAGTGGGATTGAAACTAGTGAAATGTGGAGAACGAATCACATAGCATCAATCATCACTTCCGGGGCTTGCACCCGGTAACCAGGACTTCCCAGGAGGTCACCCATCCTAGAACTCCTCTGGCTCAAGCGCGCTTAACTGTGGAGTTTTTCCCCACAATCAAGCCCACTTAGCTTGCTACCCCATTTGCAAAACCTTAGCAAGTATTGTGCCTCATGAACCATTCAAGTAGAGATCCCTTGACTCTTTTTGAATTTAAGTATGGGGGATTTACGCAGTGCATTATATTAGATATCATTTTTGGGATTCAACTACGTTAAGTAAGTCATTCAAACGTATGACCATTTCCATGAGAGGTAGTCGTAACTGACTAATTTCTCATGATTTTTGAATAGTTCACTTAGCACTCATTGCATCGGGTGATGCTCACAGGGGTGAAGAAGTGGGATTGAAACTAGTGAAATGTGGAGAACGAATCACATAGCATCAATCATCACTTCCGGGGCTTGCACCCGGTAACCAGGACTTCCCAGGAGGTCACCCATCCTAGAACTCCTCTGGCTCAAGCGCGCTTAACTGTGGAGTTTTTCCCCACAATCAAGCCCACTTAGCTTGCTACCCCACTTAGTTAGATTATGCTGACAATTATGTGATGCTTGTGGTATTAATACATACATTTCCTAGTCAGATTTAGTTGATCATATAGCAAGTTGATCCTACCATACTCCATCATGGTATATTTAGAGTTAGGTTCCATGATTCCATGAACATGTTGATTCCGGCAAAGTCCACTTTCACCTTCTGACTAGTTTGGAAATACCTATGACCATGTTGCTCAACCTTGCCAAGTTCCTTGCACCAAGATGTTGGCATCATGATAGTTAATTCAATGAATTGTTGAATCACAACAATATCATCAATTCATAGGATTTCCAAGGTTAATTGAATGCACATCCAACCTCGTTATTTGACTGGGAATTCTAGTGACTAGTTCATGATTCGCTGAGAGTCAAATTTCCCTCAAATAATTGGTGTAATTGTGTGGAAATTTCAGACCATTTTCATTGGTGAAAATCATCCACATTGGGATTTAACTCATTGTTTTTTTGCTTTTTGTAATTCCCTCATACTTCCAATGTTTCATCCATTCGTGGTATGCAATTATGGTATATTCATCCAGGTAATTTTTGTAAACTATATTACGACACTAAAGTCATTTGGATGGCTTGCTGACTAGTGCAGACATTGTTTTAGTGATCTCATACTTATAAATTTTCTTAAATATTAAATGTACAAATCATACATATTCTTGTAGGATTTACTGTTGTGGGAAAAGCTTGTGCTTTATTTCCCAAGATAATAATCAGTTTATTATGTTTCCCAAGCTAATAATCAATGCACCATTGTGTACCTTTGGCATCAAATACCAAGGCATGTGCATGGGCACTCAAGAACAACCATTCATATTTGAATCTATGGAGCTAAATTCGTAAATTATCACGATTATTTGTGTTGTTATTTTGGGAGCTGCAAATTCATAAACAAAGGCCTATTTATCTAGTTGGCATTGTAAGCACTCAAATATTGAACCCAAATTGGAAGGTATATTTCTCATGCAATTGTCATATGGAATTAGAGTGCATTGGCGTTGGTGGTTAGCATTGGTCTTGGCTTTCCACAGTAAGAAAAACAAGCCTTGAAAACAATAGCAGAACATTTCTTTACAATAGGTAGGTTTGGTAGTTTCCAAATATGAGATGGCCAAACATGTCTCTGGTAAATTGATTCTATGCAAAATTCTAGAATTTCTATAACATGGGTATGTTGACCACAAGACCCGTAACTATTACGAAAAACATGCTACAAGTGAGAGGTGAAAAATTCTTTGTTAGTTCTGGCAATATGTTGTACATTTGCTTGATCAGAACCTCTGAGACTTTTGATCCCTTTATCAGTGCTATCGAGTTGAGGACCCTCCAGAGTGGCATGTATCAACAGGCTAAGCCAAGAAAAATGTTGAGTTTAGCTTCGAGATATGATGTTGGTGCAAATTCATCAGTCAGGTAATTGTTTAGAAGTTGATATGCTTCACTACCGAAATCTAAGCTTCATACACGAAGAAGTAGATTTTTTTAATACCAACTAGGACAACGCAGAGATGCTTCCTATGTGCAGACCAATTTTTGTAGCCTGAATATATTTTCTTGGTGATTTGATTAGGTATCCACTTGAAAAGCTCGACCGTCTCTAGCTGCCAGATGTGGGTTTAAAACAGGTAATGAATTTAGATAATATACAATATATACACTATGTAAAATCTGAAGAGCCCATTTCAACAAACAATTCCCAGGACCTTCCTCCATCTGTTGTGATGCAAACGGTGTGGGTTATGGCTAGCAGTGCCTCACCATAATTCAATCTAAATGCATTAGGGGGGACCAATTCAATACTGCTCTTATATTTTGCAGATATACAACCGCTTAATATGGGTGAAACGAGATCATTTTCCCTTGAAATAAATGGTCAACCATATGGTAAACCCATTACTCTGGTGCCAAATTATTCTGCGGTAGATCCACCAATTGTTGGCTTATTAGGCCCTGACCTAGGTTCGGAAGAGTTATTAGCCAAACAAATCCCGCAGCTACCAGCGCTTTCGGCAACAGCCCGCGGAGCACGGACTGAGGTCTCACCCAAGGTAGCAGGGGAGGGCGTTGGAACCAGGTTTTCGCACCCTTGGGATGTCTTGATGTGGTTTGGAGGGTTTGCGAACCATTCTGTCACTCTGTAATGCTATCGGGCCATCGGATAGATCCACACATACGCACTTTCATATTAATAAACGTATTATAGATCTGATCTTTGTGTTATGGTCTTTGAGAAAACGTTTAACTTTAAAAACCCTGTGTGCACAATTATAACAGATAATGCATAAACTCAAACCATAAGAAATAGACAAATGTGCAAGAAAACACACACTAATCCAGAAATTCTTATCTTTATTGATTCTTTCTTCAATACAACTAGATCCACCCTGCGCACTCAGCTGCAGGGATCCGTGCACACAACTACGGACTCTACCAGGCCTCTGCGCACACAGCTGCAGAGCCTCTATCTACCAACACCCTCGACTCAGACTTACACATGCTCCAAGACTTATTTTCTCATAAACCCATTACATTCAAGATCAATAATGCATACCTAAAAACTGACTTCTAACCATAGATCCTTGCTCTATTTATACATTTCCATGGTCCACGGACCATGGGCAGGCTGACTCCTTTTCTATTTACTTACATTATTTTTGGGCGGACAACGCTTTGACTTGACTCATTACAATTCGAACTCCGTGCATTTCGCAGAGCCTTTACCATATTTTTACCAAAATTTTTGCCTTTGAGCCCCAAAATCGTTCTGCGGGGCCTCCGCTACCCAACAGTCCCCCAACACAATCATCGTGACTCATCCCGAATCACTCGACTAGTGCGGCAATCTTCGCACGAAGGTTGGTCAGCAACTTCTACGCTTTGCTTGTACTTGCAACAAACTCTTCCGCCATTCTCTGTACCTGTTCTAGGCGAGCCGCTGATGCATCAGTATCAGTTGTAGTTGCCTATCCGAGATCATATGCTTCCTCCATCTACGCTAACTTTCCCTCGATAGTGGTGGAGACCGTGAATGCTTCCTCAAGCTAGGGCTGGATGCATTCTTTAAGCACTGCCTCCTTGTGTCGGGTGGTGTCAACTTGTTCTTTGAGAGCCTAGGCCTCCTTCATTTTAGCCAACCACTGCATGATAGCGACCATCTACGCAATCCCCTGGACTGTGTCATAAACCTGCTACAACTCCTACACTTCTGTTTCTACTTTCTGTATGGTTGGGTTGTCTTGGAGGGAGGTGAGCATAAGGAGGGACTGATCTAACAATCCCGAGCAATCTTGGATAGTGCGCTTTATCAGTTCCAGTCATTCTTGAACTTCACCGCTCTCGAACTTCCGAGGGTGTGGGTGGCTGCACCTGCAGCCTTAGTTCTGCAATTTGTAAATTTAATTCCCACTGAGCCTTTGTAGCCTCCTCTTGGGCCGTACGGAATTTTGCGGCCATGTGATGAATCTTTTTAGTTATTGGAAGTTCTGGGCGGATAGTTAGTTCCAGTACCTTGCTGCAAGCTTCCGTCATGGCTTGTTCCACTTCTCGGTTGTGTGCGACCGAGTCAACGCACTAGACACGGACCTACTCTAGATTTGCCTTGTACTCTATCAAGGTTTGGAGGGTGCGGCCTTCCCTGGCACGAAGCTCAACATTTACCCCATCCTGTAGTTGGTATAGGGTTTCTCTAGGAAGAGTAGCCAGATTCAACCCCCAACTATGCATGTCATCTTTGGCTTCTGCTAGGATAGTGCCTGTTGGCAATGCTAAGGTGTTCATCTTGTCGGTGTGCACCATCTGCTCGACTGCAGCTGTGTCCTCTGTGAGATTTAGGATCACCCCACCCAGGGGTAACACCTGTAATGCCTGCAACTACTATATAATCTCCCCCAACACAATTTTCTACTCTGTCATTAGTTTCTTCAATGCACCTGTAGTGACATCGCTCACCGGTTTGCCGCTATCAAGAAACTCTTTCTCCAAAGCCTTTGCTATTTTTGACTTTTGCGCGCATGCAGTGATTCCTGGTTGCACGACCTCTTGACTTGGGTTGAGTCTGTAAGTTGGTTTGTGCATTCCTGTGTCTCCGTTTCCTTGTGCATTGCCTATTCCGAGGACATTTCCTGACCTACTGTGATTTCTTTGGTAGTAACTTCCTGGGTTACCTCTTGCTTCGAAACTGCCTGTTGTCCCTAACGTGTCTTTTTTGCGAATTTAGTGAGTCGCAGCTGGATTTCCTTCTTTCGCTACTATGCTGCCATTCTTTCAAGTATGGCCTTATCTAGGGTGCACCATTCTGGAGGCCATGCTGCCAATGCCTCGTAAATGGCATCATCTGTTGCGATGAAAAGAAGTTTGACCCATGTTTGCTTTGAATCCTTCCGCGCCCGAAGATATAAATTATGCATGTCTGCTTTGAACACGACCATGCTGTGTAAATTGTTGTATATCCTTGGAGACGTCTATGGTCTACGAGTGATCCATGTCCGGATACTTCCCTCCATGAAGGTCCAAAAAACCTTGATTTCACAAACCCTCGCAGCGTCCTTTGTAGCCCAAAGTGAGGTATATCGCACTACTTCAGGTAGGT
The DNA here is from genome assembly GCA_031772625.1 of Pinus tabuliformis. Classification (NCBI taxonomy): domain Eukaryota; kingdom Viridiplantae; phylum Streptophyta; class Pinopsida; order Pinales; family Pinaceae; genus Pinus; species Pinus tabuliformis. The sequence continues at coordinate 1,556,409,412 of CM062816.1, read as the reverse complement.
TATCCTCAATGCTGGAAAACTGGCTACCCTGCAGCAATTCTTCAGCAACCAGAAGGATTGATAGTAGCAACCATGCATAATGAAATGTCTTACCTTTGTCCTGTGCTTTCTGGAAATTTTTCAGAAATTCGTCGCATAAGAACTGTGCCCAGTTGAACTGAACCCCTTCAGCACACTACTCTGTAAGCACAATGACAAGAGTGGGCACCTCATCCGCACGGAATTTCCTCATCAGTTTACTACCTAGTAGCCAGGTGGCGATTCGCACTCCTCGGTCTTTGATGCTTGCTATGGCATACCCCTACTTCTACTTCTCCAACTTATATTTAACCTTCATTGTTTCTGTGAGACCCACATTGCTACTTGTTCTGGCTATGTTTGTGGGGTCGTTCCCTTTAACAGGCAGGTGGGTAATCTGGTGTACTAAATCAGCTGTGATAGGAATCGGCTCCTCCAACCAGAGATACCCATCATGTACCAGACATAGTAACTGCCAGATAACAAAAATGGTGATGGTCGTGCGGTGATAGTGGGGTATCCACCTCAGATTAAGTAATCCCACCCTTTCCACACCCAGTAACCACTTTCGTGGTAGTAATTTGTCTTTGGCCAACTCGGGAAACTTGTCACTATTCGCAAGGTCCCAATCTTCGAATTTAATACTCAGAACTTGACCGAGTGGCAAACCATTGAACTTGATCTCATCCGGAAGAAGCGGGGTCTGGAGAGTATTCTTTGCAGCGTCTAGGTCCTTTGGTATCTTGGCCACCCCGCTCCATGGGGAGATATATGGGGGTCATGACGGGATTTGGAACACCTCCTCCTCATCCTCATCTTGGGCTTCAATTTGATCGATCAAAGCTTGCAAATCTTCATCATCCTCCTCGAGTTCGGTGGTGATTTCTTTGCCCTTTTCAACTACTAATAACTTATTGAATCTCAGTGATACCCTGATTGGCCCCATCATCTGCTTGTTTTTCCGAGGCTGCGGCGTCCATGGGGACTTAGGAACTTTGGGGGCTGCGGCTGCTTCATCTGGCTCCTCCGGACATAGCTCTTTCGCGAACTGTGCTCGGGTTCTCACCATGGTACTCATGGGATACTTCGTAGCTGAGTGTTTGCTGGTCTTTACTGGTTCGAATCTCGAATAATCCAGTGTTTGCGACAAGTTTCGATAGGAACTCGTAATTTTCAATGGATCCCTTCCCTCCACTTTCAATTCATTAATAGCGGCTAGTCTATAGATCTTGTTGTATCTAACTTGGAGCTCCTATCTCAATGGCGTACCGCTCACTCCTCCATGCCATGACTTGAATTTCTTGTCAGAAATAGTTGCGTTAACGGTCACCTTTAAGCCTTTCTGCGCGACAGCACAACCCTTGTGGCGCAGCCGCGATTTTGTGGACCGAATGACTCTGTATAGATCTTGTTTTCCGTGGTGGCCTCCCGCAAACTTGTTTATAGTCCCGTGCCTTCTTTCAACTGCTTGGGGCATTGAGACTGTGCTTTCCACTGCTAGTTAGGTGGTCGCACCCCAAGTACGATGTCTCAGTTTTCCTAATAGCCCGGGCTGTGGGCACCTTGCGAGTGCCTTTGTATCTGTTATCTTCTTGTGCGCTATTTTGCGAGGTGTATTCTTCCATATGTGCAGACACAGCCATGATAGCAGAAGTGTAGCCTATTTTAGTCCTGTGATAGGCCCGGCCAAGCCTTATTCCCTTATGCGCGGACTCGTATGTCCTACGTGTGCGTTGCCCTTTTCCACTTTACAAACTTCCTCCTTTACTACCATGTTTTTCTTTCGTAGCCACGCCCACAGTTCCTTGATTTCGTGAGGCCTGTTGCTACCCTGCTTAGTCTAGGCTCCCTCCTATCTTACACCCCCCTGTTCTCCTCCTGGCTGGATTGCTGCAATGAATTCGATCATGATTCACAGGCACACTATGCTGCCGATAGATGCTCACCCTGTTTTGTCTTTCCCATCATGCATGCACTTGCCTCCTGCATCCACGAATCTTTTGGCATGCACTCCATTCTTGAGCAACTGTCGCGCATGGTGCCTCCTCGTGCACATCTTGCGACTTTTGTCTCAGATTCATCGTTTCGCGTCAGTCGACTGGTTCCTCCACTTTTATGGCATCCTCCTTGGTTGGCCGCTCCCTTGCTTCTATCGTTACATGGCGTAGTGATCTAACCATCATATTGCAATTTAGTGTTGTTACCTCATGCAAGCGGTTCTGCCATCGCTCAATTTCTTCATCTGAGTCCGACGTACAGGAACTGTCACGGTCCCATGAGATTTGCCTGTCCACTGTCGGATTCACCTGGTCCTGATCTTGCGCTGTGATCTGGTAGATACAGTCCAGTTCATCGTCATTTTCTTCATCGCGCATAGGCTCAGTGTAGCGCACTCCTTCGGCTAGGTCCAGCGGAACTACTACACGGAGAGATTTTTTTCTCGAATATCGTTTTCCATTTCTTTACGTTGATGGATCCATTCATATCTGTTGGCCAGTCTATCCCTAACAATGCAAAATATGGGTTACTGTCGTCCACTATTTCTATGACCTCAAAATCGGTTTGTGTGCTTGCACCTTCGATGTCGACTGTAACTCCTTGCAGTCTCCCCATAGGCAATATCTTTTGTTGGTTCGCCATTCGTAATTGGATAGGGGACCATTGTAGTGCGGGCCTGCCCATGCGCTCCCAGGTTTGTTTAGGTAGGACATTCGCGTCTGACCCCAAGTCCAGAATGACCTGATCCATCTCATAGTCCCCAATCTGGGCAGTCAACCGCATCTCCCACCCAGTGCGCAACACATGCTTGCCTAGTTTCTAGACCATCCATGGTTCATCCGACCCTGCGCACCTTGTTATCAATTCTTGCAATCCCTTCACCACTTTAGTGTCCCATAGTAGCTTCATGCATGTTTCTAAAAAGGTGGTTAGCATAGAAGTATCCTTCTCCGACTCCATTTGGTCCCTGCTACCGGAAGTAGAAGCTTCTGCAAGGCTCTTCTTGGCTTCCATAAATGTTTCCTTCATGCTCTCCAAATCAAATTTAGGTTGTTTTGTGGGGGCCTTGTGAACCCAAGCATCCTCCTCAGGTTGCTTCCCCTTATCTTCTCCTGTAGTTGCTCCACTTCTAAGCATCATATTCACATTGGGGTCTCCCTCACGCGGTTCAGCCTTCATCATTTGGACGTTCTAAGCGAGAGGAGTCTGAAGCACCCCTTTTTCTCACATCTGAGCAATTAGCGTAGGGCAATCGACTGCTTCATGGTCAAATTGGTAATAGTACGGGCAACAAGCTCTAGTTGGGTTCATGCAATCCTACGCGTAGTGCCCCGGTCCTCCACAATTATAGCAGATCAGTTGTCCCCATCCTCATCCAGGTCCCATTCCCCCTTATCCCCATCCGCGTCCCTGGAATCCACCCCGCGCGATTTTTGTAGCTGGATCCTGACCGCATGTCTCCATCTGCATCCTATAAGCAGGTGTTCAATCCATCAACAACTCATAACTTTGGTAATTTCGTTCATCATGGCCCATCGTCCTGCAAAAGTTGCAAAATAGCTTCTGGGGGGGTTGTCTCAGGTTCTGCCAGAGGTGACAATTATCCATGGCATGCTTTCCTCCAACCTGACAAATCTCACACTAGAGCGCGGGCAACGTGCTTGGCCCTACTTGTGTCTCTAGTCGCAATGGTATTGCCCCCCCCCCCACCACGTAAGTCGTGAAGAGCAAACAATGATCCTTATCATGGCCCTGGCCCTTACATTTGATACACCATACCTCTTCGTGCACCTCTGACCGAGGCGCCTGTGCTTGTTTCAAATTCCACATCTCTAAACATAGGTTTTGTATCTGCGCGTGGATTTGCTGAACTCCCAACCCCGGATCCTGTATTGGAGTTTCATGCAATCTCATCGTTGTCTCTAATGCTTCAGCTTGGGTTGAGATCTTTTGCTGTGATAACGTTGTCCTCAGGTGTGGTGTTAATGATGCCACAAACCATGCGCAGTGTTGCGCATCTGTCAACATCATGTTAGCCTCGCGGATTTTAATTTTTAATCTCTGGTCCAGACCCCATGGGGTTTCACCAAGTAGCATCGCGATCTCCTTGAACCCAATTATCTACTGCGTCTCTAATTTTGGCCAACTAAATTCTTTGTTCAATGCATCCTGGATCGCCACTATGCCTGCATTCGGGTGGTCACTCGAGTACTTTATATACCATGTCAGCACGCGATCTTGCAATGCACTAACTAGAGTAGCCTTTTTCATGTCATCATCCATTATGCCTTGTGCTGCCCATACAGCCTTGACCATGAACCAGAACTGATCTGATTCCTCATTTCCTATGCCTTTAAATACCGGCAACTTCACTGTACTCGCCATCCCAACCTTCGGTAGTGGTGGAGGTGGTGTGGGCGAAGATGGATTTGATGTAGGTGAAGTAAGTGATGGTAAGGATGGTGGTGGTATCAGTGGAATGCGCTGCTTAATCAACCTGACTGCGCTTTTAGGAGAGAACCCTGCAAGTCCTTCCTCGCTTTCTTGTGAAATAGAAATCAGAGGACTGTTTTCTAATCCTTCGGTTCCTTGATAGGCTCTTCCACTCCGCATTACGCCAGACATCAATGAATGTGCATAATCCATTTTTCACATAATAACATTTTAATCCAAGTATTCAACGATTTGATGTACTTACCCCGAGGTCCTTCGAGAAAGTGCCTCTCTGCTTTAGTATAACTCACAGTTGTGTGTATCATGAATTCAGTGATAAACACTCCTATTATCTGATCCAATCAGTGATCTACCGCGCGTGAAATTTTATCTTCAAATGCTTCTAGCCTGTGCACCAACTCTGGAGTCCACACAATGGGTTGATCTAGTCTACACCTCCCCACGCTGTCAGCTAGCCTTGCGATCCACTTGTACACTCTGTCGAGAATGATGCGAAGAAGATCTTGTGGATCTCGATGTATATGTAACGATCTAGCCACCTTTCCTCTGATATTCATGGATTTCTATTTTCCTGAACCACGAACTCGTGAAGCTTCCGATCCAACCAATCTTCAAGTTCTTTCTTCGTAGGGTTCCAGTGTCCCGACATCAGACATCCCTTAGGTAGATCCCAGTCCTAGCAACGAAACCATTTGTTGGCTTATTGGGCCCTGACCTAGGTTCGGAAGAGTTATTAACCAAACAAATCCCAGAGCTATTGGTCCTTTCAGCAACAGCTCGCGGAGTGTGGATTGAGGTCTCACCTGAGGTAGCAGGGGAGGGTGCTGGAACCAGGTTTCTGCACCCTTGGGATGTCTTGATGTGGTCTCGAGGGTTTTTGAACCATTCTGTCACTCTGTAATGCTATCGGGCCACCGCGTAGATCCGCACAGACGTACTTTCTTATTAATAAACGTATTACAAATCTGATCTTTGTGTTATGGTCTTTAAGCAAACATTTAACTTTAAAAACCTCGTGCGTGCAATTATAACATATAATGCATAAACTCAAACCATAAGCAATAGACAAATGCACAAGAAAACACACACTAATTCAGAAATTCTTATCTTTATTGATTCTTTCTTCAGTACAACCAGATCCGCCCTGCGCACTCAGCTGCAGGGGTTCGCACACACAGCTGCAGACTCTACCAAGCCTTTGCGCACACAGCTGCAGAGCCTCTATCTACCAACACCCTTGACTCGGACTTACAGACGCTCCAAGACTTCTTTTCTCATAAACCCATTACATTCAAGATCAATAATGCATACCCAAAAACTGACTTCTAACCATAGAGCCTTGCTCTATTTATACATTTCCATGGTCCGCGGACCATGGGCAGGCCGACTCCTTTTCTATTTACTTACATTATTTTTGGGTGGACAACCCTTTGACTTGACTCATTACAATTCATGCTCTGTGCATTTCATAGAGCCTTTACCATATTTTTACCAAAATTTCTAGCTTTGAGCCCCAAAAAATTTCACGAGGCCTCCGCTACCCAAATCCAATCTCATTAGACTTGATACAATACCAAATGAGATTTAGCATGACCTTTAATTCAAGTAAATGTATTATAATCAACGCTTTCGAGTATTACGTGATAGTTGACACGAAACGGGAAACAACTTTAGAAGACAGTAAGTGCTCTTTATCTATAACACTCTGCATCATGTTGAAATTGATGAGTTAGGCGTAACCAGGTAGTGTTTAACCTGCAGTTGAAGCTCTTAATGCTATCAAAACAAGGTTCGACATAAAAAGTTGGATTGTTGATCCTTGTTACATTATCGAGTGGGACAGAATCAGCTGTAGTAATATCTCTTCTGTTAGAAGGATTTCAAAAATGTAAGATCAATTTTCATTTTTACGTTTTATTATTTGTGGCTGAAATTGCAAGAACTTACCAATTCGTCTTGTTTCCAACAATTTGGCGGGAATGAATCTTACAGGATCGGTACCTCAGAGTATTGGACAGTTGACTGCATTAGTTAACGTGTAAGTAGAATTCTCTGTGTATATCCGTTGCCTAAATTTTCATATTAGAAAATACGCAGATGATTTTGAATTATCTTCGAAGTCCAAACATTTTACTTTATCAGAGACATGAAATCCTCCCTTTTGGTTGAAACTAATCTATGACTTTTGTTTAGAGTTCCAGCAGCGTTCTTTGGAATTATTCAAATGTAAAATAAAACAACAGTAAGTGAGCTTTGATGAACTACAATATTTCGTGCCGAAGAGCTTATGAAGGCAGCATAGCTTATCTTTAAATATCATCTATTCGTATTGAAATTACCAGGTCACTTGTGAATAACCATCTGACGCATGCATTTCCAAATGTATCCAAAACCATGTTGGAGAGACTGTAAGTGCCTTGTTCTCACCGTAAACCTATGCTCTGACAAAACCATGATAGATCATCATTTTTATAAAGCATCCACTCAGTTCACTTATCGTGTAAATACCTACAAAACAAAGTAAACCCTATGCTTTGAAAAACTATTATTGATTATCATTTTAATGAAGCATCCATTTTATTGGCTTGTTGTGCAGACATCTACAAAACAACAACTTAAATGGTAGTGTTCCAGACTGGCTCTCTGAACTTAAATACCTGAAGGAGTTGTACGCCTCTCTCCAATCTTGTTATTGTAAAATATTGCTTCTTTTTTTTCTTTCCTTTCACTTTTATGGTCACAGGTTTATAGAGAGCTCAATAACTTCATAGGTTTATACAAAACAATAGCTTCAGTGGTGTAATTCCTGCCCAACTTCTGTCTAACCCTTCATTGGACTTCAGGTAATCTAAATTTTTATTGCCTGTATTACTTGTGTTCAACGATGGATTCTCTTTCTCTTATTTTTAAGTTCAAAATTCCATAAAAAAAAAAAATTGAATAATTTTGATGTCTGGTGTTCTTCATATTATGTGGGAACCAGAACCTACATGTCTCGAAAAGACATAGACTGGGGCTTATCCTCAAAATAATAATACCTAGGGCTATAGTCATTATTTTAGTGTTTATAGTGGGCTTTGTCTTGCATCGCAAGAAATAGAGGAGAATAGAGAGCAACATGCTGGAAAAAAAATCAAAACGTGGCATAGACGAAGGTAGGGAGATATCTTGAATTTTATGATTTTGAATAGTGGGAGTGCTCCCATGAGTAAGTATCATTTGTTTTAATCTTAGGATCATGAAAGAGTAATTTTGTCCTTAACATTTTAGATTTTTATTTGTTGGATTGATCAAAAGCCTCCAACATTACAATTTATACAATGTACTTTTAACTACATATAAATTTATGTTAAGATCCATTCTCTGGCTTAAGGTACCTACCTACGTATTAGGGAAGATATTAGGATTGAAGAGTAAAGTATAAGCCATTTCTAATGAATTGCATGCACAAGTGACCTGCTTATTTTTTGTTGGATTTTGAGATTGTGAAACTAATGGTTCACTCTGTGCTTGTTAGGTCCTCATATTTTTACTATGGGTTGGGAGGTCCATGCTTGCGGCTTACAAATCTTTGATATCATGGTTTGTTTGCCTTTGATTTTTCTCATAATTGTCCTGGTGACCTGGGGTGCTCCAAAAAGGATGCAACAAAGTTGTAGTAGAGAGGGGTATTCCTACCCAATCATCTATGTCTTGCATTAGGTTGAAGCTAAGGTTATCCCAACCCTCCTAATGGTACTCCTAACCACTTGAACACTCCAAAAGGAAGAAACAAAGTTGTTGGAAAGAGGAATCTAGCTGTGTGCTTGTCTCAAAGGTCTTAACTAAGCTAGAGGGTAACATTGTGCCGAACCTTGTAATGAAGGTAAGATAGCTCACATGCTTGGTTTTTAATAAGTCTTTTCAGCTTGTCCTCAAAGGTTAACCCTTATAAACTTAAGGTAAGTAAACTTTCCTTGATCTCTTAGCTGAGCATAGAAATCTATTTCTATTATTTTTTAAGAATGTCGGTTTTGATCAATAAACTATTATTGGAGAATAATTATGAAAGTGTTTTTCTATAACCATTGTGTTTTTTTTATTGATATTAGCTTTATGATGCTTGTCTCTATTTTAACTACCCGACTATGTTTGGGAAAACATTCTGACAGAACCCTCAGTTTGACAAACCTGGTATTTGTTGCTAGATTTTTATCTAGGAAACTTTTCCTTGTTTGCATGCATATATTGTTGAATTGGACACTGAAGTAACAGAACTCAAAGAAGAGAACAAGGAATTGAGGAAAAAACAGGTATTATGGACAAACCTATAATTGATATAAAGATCCACATGATGTACTACTTTCTTCAGGAAATTGGTTGTTTTATTATCATAAAATCTATGTACTAATTATTAATGGATATTTTTGTCTAAAAAACCAGGCAGAAATGGATGAATTGCTAAAAAATTAGGTATACAAACCTAGAAATCTGGCTTTTCCATCTACTTGGATGAATATCTATCTATGCACACCATTTGAATGTGGGGATTAATATTATTTTCATATCATGTTACAATAATCTAGATAGAAGTTTTGAGGGGGGTGTAACATGGCCTTGAACTTTTTTTGTTTACCCATGAACCCATTCATCACCATTTTTCCTTAATTTCAATTAGTTTTTATATATTCCACTAAGATGTTTGGAGAGGAAAGAGGTTTTAGCACTGTGTTTGTTAAATGTGATTGGTATCGATTGATTTGATTCTTTTAATTCTTGGTTGGTTCATATATTTTAATTTTAATTTATTATTATTCACATTCACAAATAAAAACCTATTTGTGAGGGTTGAAGACACAAATAATTCATCTTGAGGATATTGGATCTGCAGGTGTGGGTGAGTTCACTTCTTCTGGGGTGAATTTAGTATATATATTTTTTATCTAGCAAAAGATACACCAAAATTATGAGATTTAAAATCTCTCGAAATTGCAAAGTTATTGGCATATTTGTGTTGCAAGGGTTTTTATTGTTTTATTATTTTGGGTCTGACTTTAATGTAAATCTATCTATTGTATTTTCAACCATTCCATTCAAAAGTATCATTTTCAATTTACTGAGATTTGTGACTTCTTTATAAAGTGATTTTATTAAATTTATTTTGAGAGTGATTTTGATATAATTTCAGTTGTTGTGATTTTAATTTGGATGCATTTTTATTTTAACTATTTAAGTCAAAATTGTATTGTAATTATAAACGAAATAAAATTAATCAAAATTGAGAGTTATTGATATTTTATTTTAATTTTAATTGTTTTATTATTTTGTTTATTGAATTTGTTTTTAATAGCTATTGTTTTTATTTCCATTTTTATTCTGAATTGCAAGGACTGTAGTGATTCCTAATGCTTAACGACCAAAATGATTTTTTTTCAACTTTATTTCCACATTCCCATACTTCTCCTATCTGCATTCCTTTGCACCTCTTGGTGAAATTGCTAGTTAGTTTATTGTGTGAGTCATGCTACATGGCTGTAACATTGAGCTAACTCCATTGAGTTATTTTTATCAAGTTAACAATAGCGGTTGCATGATTTTAGATTTTACAAATATTACGCCACTATGTGTCAAGCATATTTTTTTTATATAAATGCCTATATATGCAATTTCAAGGACTACCATAACTCTCACACAAGGGTGCTATCTCAATGGAAGAGCACTTGCTTTATAAGCATGGGGTTGGTGGTTCAATTCCACTGTGTCCTAATATGAATTAATTAATGATATTGTAGTTTATTTTTAATTAAATACTTTTAATATTGGTTTATTTCAATGGTGAGATATTTTTCTAGATTCATTATTTTATATTGTCTCTAAAGAGACAAAAGTGATGTATTCTTTGAATGTAATTTTTTATTGTCTCTAGAGAGACAATAGTTAGGATCAAATACATCTTCTCTTTAAAGATAATATGTCTTTAATCCCAACTATTGTCTCTACAAAGACAAAAATGAAATTGTCTCTGGAGAATAAAAAATGCTTGTGTAGTATATTTTCTTTATAGAGACAATATTTTAAGACAATTTAATTTGAGACACCTGCTTAAAGACAATACACAAGTTCTATTTTGTCTCAAGTTAAGACAATTTACCCAAAAATTGTCTTAAATATTGTCTTAAAACTCCCCTTTGTGTTGTAGTGGTAGAATGATTACTCGTTTGGTTTCAGATATCAGACAACATCTCCAATCAATTCCTTTGATTAGCATGGTCCTAACTGAGGATCTCTAAGAGAGACTTTCAAGAATCGAAGAGTTGCATGCCTCCCCATTTTCAACCTCTACTTCTGTAATGACCACCCAAACTGATGCTTCAAGAGGTTTCTTCATTAACAAATCCCTTATCGTGGGGCAACATAATGCTTTTGAAACACTAGAGAAGTCAATGATTGAGGAAGAGTCTCAGTCTTCCTTTTTATGCATTAACGTGCTTGGCAAGGGTGGTTTTGGTAAAACACTCCTTCTGAAGACCATCTCCAATAGAAAAAAGGTGAGGGATTTCTTTTCCAGTGGATTGTTTCTTTCGCTGACTATTTCGTTGTCTCCATATTTCAAAAATCTTAGGAATCAACTATATTCCCAAATATCTATGAAAACAGTGGGACAAGGGACCCACCTCCACGCAACAATTTGAATTCTAATTCTATGAGGGAACACATGCTCTTAACCATTAGGCTCACTACAAGTTATATAATGAAGAATCCATAAAAATATGGTTACATGAGAGTATGCAGGGGTAAAAGTTTATGTTGTTCCTAGATGATGTATGGGAGGAGTGTGGTAGATTGCTAGAGGAATTAGGTCTACTCTGGCTAACCGACCATTCCACCTCGAAAATTGTTGTGAGTTCAAGGAACCATAAAATGAACTAAGGAAAGGCAAGCGTTTTGTGTACAAATTGTGGAGGGCTTCCTTTGGAAATCAAATCAGTAAGGAGGGAAATGGAAGGAATTATTGATGCACAAGAGTGCAACTTGGCAATCCATAGGTTATCAAACACCAACAACAAAGACCTTGAATATGTCTATGATTGCCTCAGGTTGAGTTAATATGCACTGGGAAACCACAACATTAATCTATATTTTTCTTTCTGTACTTAACTGCTTCTTTCCCAGAATACCAAATTATTTGGCGAGAGATCATCACTATCTTGTAGTTAGGAGAAGGACTACTAGAAAATCAGTGTGGCCAAGACCAATTCGAGATCAGAAGAATATAGGTCAACAATTTAGCCAGTCGTTGTTTGATTGAACTGGTAGTGAGAGACATTGATGGGTTCGTGTAATATTTTAGGATGCATGACATTGTGCATAGTTGGGGAATACAAATTGTTGAGCAAGAAGAGAACTTCTATTGTGGCGAAGGTAAGGGTTTGACAATGTTGGATGAAAATGAATGTGTAGAATACAATAGGATTTTCCTGAGTAGAAATTGATTGACTTTTATTTCAGAGTTTTTGAAAGCTCCAGAAATATACACATTAATGTTGGATGGAAATAAGAATTTGAGATAAATTCTGAGAAGGGTGATTGGGAGAACGATATCTCTCAAGGTTCTGGATTTGAGTTGTGCGTCCATCCAATCATTTCCATAGAGTATTAGATGTTTGAAACAAATTTTATGCTTCATATTAGTGCATGTTCCTATCAAAAATTTACCAACTTCTCTCATCAATCATGTGAGTCTCCATCTCCTAGATATTTGTGGTTCTGGAATTACAAAATTACTGTCAAGCATTCATAAGTTGAGAGCCCTAAAGTTTTTACACCTTACAGACTGTGATGATTTGCAATGTGTGTTGCGTGGCATATCACAGCTCACTTCTTTGCAACACCTCTCAGTTCCTAGTAGTGCGTGGACGTAGAAAGTTAAAAAGAGGACAAAAAACAACTTCTCTTAATGACTTGGGGAATTTAACACCACTGAAATACTTAATTTTAGAGAACCATTGAGAAACAATTTATGAGGACATTTTAGGGAGGATGCTTCTGATGGAAACATTACAGTTGAAGATCACCCTCACAAATTTTTTAACTAAAGATATTATTAAGATGTCAACCTTAAAGAAGTTTTCATTAGAGAGTTCTCACATAGTTAAAATGTAAAATAACTTTTATCTTTCAAAAGTTAAATCATCTTAGATTATGGGGCTACCATATGTTGGAAGAAATTCCACATCTACAAAATCTTAGAGGGTTAAGGAGATTAGATATTGTACAATGTCTGAAGTCAAAAAGGATTCCTAAAGAATTTGGAGAGATGGGGGCATTCCCTATGTTGAAGACATTTGCAATGGTTAAGTTAGGTGAATTAGAAGAGTTTCCAATGTTGCAAGAAGATGCAATGTCTAAACTTGAAAAAATTTACAATGATGCTTTGTGAAGCATTAGTGATGTTTCCGAAAAAATATTGGAATCTCAAAAACGTTTGTAGTATAAGATTGTATGGATGTTCAAAAATTTTAGAGAATCTTGAAGCAATCAAAAAAGCAAATCCAAATATACTAGTAACAACATCCACTACCAGCACACAAATAATTGTTGGCGAGAAGGAGGTATTAGTAGATATGGTGAATTTTGGAATGCAGATTTTTACCTTTTCCTCCAAGAACTTTGTAGATATTAGTAAAATTCTATGTATTATGATCCATGATCAATAAGTGTAATCTATTTTTTCGTCAACATTTATATATCTTTTGCTTTGAACATTTTCATATTCATATAACACATATGAAAAGAAAAAAGATTAGTTTTCAATTCATTAATAATGTTATAAATTTAGGAAATTAATTGAGTTAATAATATCCTTAATATAATTTAATTGTAATGATGGTATAAATTTTAAAATACCATATATTAAAATTGTATTATTATTTGGATTTATAAAAAAAAAAAAACAAAACATAACAAAAAAAATATTGATAATTATACATTATATTTATTTTAATTGAAATTTTTTATTTTTCTTTTATAAAAGTAAAATAATTTTATTTAGATTAATTACAGAATTTTTTTTAATATATATATATATATATATATATATAGAGAGAGAGAGAGAGAGAGAGAGAGAGAGAGAGAGAGGAAAATGACTTTAGTAATATTATTTTTTGTATTATTTCAAAAAAAGTGAAATACAAATAAATTTTGATAATTGAAATTTGAATTTCCAAAAAACAAATCCTTTGAGCCATGTTATTTACACAAAATTATTGTTTTATGCAAGTGATATTATCTTTTAATTAAAATTTTGCATTTTTTAAAATGTGATTAATAGTATAATTTATGAGAGCATGGAAATGAATGAAAAAAATTTATTACATCCTCCATTGCTAGCTTATCACATATCTTGCTTTCTTTGTTTCTCATAATGGTGATTATGCTCATGTTACACTTTTCAATTAGATAATGGAAAAAATTTCACTATGTAATTTAAAAAATTAATTGAAAATGGGCTATGACAATGTTGCACAACCATAATTTTGTACTTGTTTAGTTATATGGTGTAATGCTCACAAGTTTGGGTTGATTTTAGTTACGAAATTTTTGGTTATTCATGTTAAGGCATTAACAAGTTGAGAGAAATGAACCAATTAAACCTTTGATAGTGTGATGATTTGCAATGTATACTTCATACCATTTCATTGTTAATTTTCACATTGATCTATGTTGTTTAAACTAGTTTTAGCCTAATTTGATTCTTCAATTAGCAATCTTTTCAATAACAATTAATCTTTCCACTCATCAACAGTAATTGAGGATAGAACAGTAAATGCAATGACAAAGGAGACAATCAACAAGAGATGCCATATTTAGTGAAAGACCAGGGGAAAACCCCACAAAGGGGGAAACCCTTTGAAAATGATTCTTCCATTAGATTTTCATAAAATGTTTAGCAGGGAGTAAAATGAGCCCAATACAAAATCATCGAGAAAAATTAACCCAACAACATTCAAAAATATGTTCATAGCATCAATATATCAGAGACAAATTTTCTTGTCTACGGTCAAGTGTGGTCAGATGTCAAAATTTAGCCCTAGAGCCCAACTTCATGGAAAAAGAGTTGTGCATATAGTTGAGACCTCCCAACCACACCCTTAAGCCTACTAGCCTACATTTATAGTCAAAATTTACCTTTAACGAGCCTATGGTCAAAAACCAAAACACTAGAACACATGCGAGCTTCATACCTTGTATTTTCGGACCTGTGTGAACCTCTTTCCTCAACCTAGCCTCATATTTGTGCAAACCAATCAATGAAGAATAGAAGAATATGATTCTTGGTGATGTCCAAATTAGCTTGAGGTCACTTGTATTTATAGGCTTCCAAGGGTGACCATTTCCTATTAGGGTCGACTTGTCCAAATATGCATATGTAGGATTTTCTTCATAAGTACACTTTGCCTTGACCAAATTGAGCACTTCAATATTCAAAATTGGTCCACTCAAAAAGAGGAATCTAGTCCCGTGGTTTGAATTTGTCACTGAGATATCAAATCAACACTTCCTCTCAACTAGGGAGAAATTCTAACTACATCAAGTCATGTGTATCTTGTCGTCACATCATGTCCCATATATACTCAACTATATCTGTCGAAACGTTCTCGAATCTGAAAATAATAATTGGGGAGAATTAACTACCACCCTCTATAAAATTTAAGAGAACATCTCAATCTGAAAATAATATCAACGAGCATATCTCAACCTCAATCTACATCAGGGTACACATCTCAACCTAGAATCTCATGGGAGATCAAAACATCTTCAACCCCATATTGAGAAATAGGTGATATAGGGGAGCACATCTCAACCCATCATATTTCCTACTGATCTCTGTGGTAGAACACCTACATCATAATCAACTTGGGTTGTACACTCCCAAGTACACTCTCAACCTATTGGCCAAATGGGGAGTTGTAATCCCAGCAAGCCCATATTGTGGGTATGATGCCAACTAGGGTATACTCTACAAAGACCAAGCTAGGGGAGAAACATATCCAACCGTATGGGTATCAAATAGAGGAGCAACATCTACGACCATATTGTCTAGAGATCCCTCAACCCGAGGAGCCCTCCATCTCAATTCCTCACCCTAGGAGCTCAGACAGGGGTGAATATTCATCAGTGTTCTCGATCACTGATGCCCCTTATCATAATGGGTCACATCCATCAGTTCAAGCTTCTCTCTAAATAAAAATAACTTCCCTTTCAACAAATCCTTGGTGAGAATATATGTAATCTTCTCATCTGTCAATATATGGTGGAGTGTAATGACTCCTCTCTCACCATGTATTGAATGTAATAATATCAAATCTCTATGTACTTGTACTTTTCATGAAATATAGGATTCTTCTCTAGACAAATCCCACTCTTGTTGTCACAATATATCATTTTATTGTCTAGGACTTGCTTAAATAGCTCTCCAAAGAACTTCCTCAACCAAACTTCTTTGCAACTAGCCATGCTAGCGGCAATGTACTCTACCTCGGTGGAACTCAGTGCTACGGATTTCTACTTTCTTCTCATCTAAAATATCATGGTAGATCTAATAATAAAAAAACATCCAGATGTACTCTTAATCATGTCGACAACATTTCCTACCCAATCAACATCGGTATATCCATGAAGTCAAACATCTGTGATAGTATATCTCAAACCAAGGGTGATCATCCCATGTAAATATCTCAAAATGTGTCAACAGAAATCCAATGTGCATGGAGAGGCTCAGTCATGAATTGAATCAAAATGTGCACTATATAGCATATGTCTAGATGAGTGTTCACTAAGAACATCAGAGCCCCAATAAATTTTATATACTCATATGGATTTTCCAAGTCCGGTCCTGCAACTTCTCCACACAACTTATTTAAATTCATTTCCATTGGTGTGAGCAAGGACTTGCATTACCTCGTTCCAAATTTCTCCAATAACTCCCCGGCATATTTTCCTTGTGAAAGGAAAATCTTATTAGGCCTTTTCCACACCTCAAGGCCTAGAAAGTAGTTCATCAGTCCAAGGTCCTTTATCTCGAATTTAGAGCCTAACTCCCTCTTAAACTCGATAATTAGGGGCTAGCTTCCTGTCAAGAATAGATCGTCAACATATAAAACCAAAATCAAGAACATATCTTGGACTACCTTGAAGCAGATCTTTGGATCTACATTGCTTCTTGTGAATCTTAGCTTCACCAAATAAATGTCTATGCAGGTGTACCATGCTCGAGGGGCTTGCTTCAAACCATATGTTATAGCACCATTTACCACCCTTGGTATTTGTGATGATTCGTTTATGGCCTAGGGAAACCCCTCCTTCCAGACTTGGTCCAAATATTTTAAAAACAGTGTTTTATTCCCTGTGCGCGCTACTTTTCCCTTATATAAAAGTGTAACAGTGTTTTATTCCCTGTACACTACTTTTCCTTTATATAAAAGTGTGTACACATGGGTCAGTCAATACACAACCCATGTATACGTGTTAAACACTTAAAAAAATTAATTTTCCTTAACTATAGGTGGAGTTCATGGGTTTTACGTGTTGATTACTTCTTAGTGCCCGTGGCCTAACAGTTTCCCAACTGTTTCCCAACTAAAAAACTAATTGGGAGAGGTATAAATACACCTCTATGGGAAGGCCTTAAGGGAGAAGAGATAGAGTTATTATACTGAGATTATCCCTGACTGAGTCTGAAGTATCCCTGTGCTTCATGCACTTCCCCAAGTTTCAGGAAACCCTTGTTTCCTTGATTATAGATATTCTCCCTCTTGCTTGAGATATCATGGTGTTGGTTATGTAACGAGGTTGTTGAAGACTGGAACTAGACGGATCCGGAGGACAATTCCGCTTGGAGCCGGAAGAAGAAGACTCAAGTGAATTATCTCCATGTTATTTATAGCTTACTACAATAAGAAGAAGCGATGTCTTGTTTCCGAGATTAACTTTGTTTATGCATCAAATAGTGTTGTAATTCATACATGAATGTTATTTTGGTGTATGATCAATCATTTCCTTATATGATATAAAGTCAATTTCATGAATATGCTTTACCTCTATACTTTTATGTATGTTCGAATTGAATGATTTCTAGGTTTGAAGAACATCGAGAGTTGCATAGGCTGTGAACCCTGTGAGACCTACTCAAACGAAGGACATCCAGGTACAATTGCTCTCTCATAGTTTGATTATATAAGCATTTTTCCTGAGTTGTATGAGTGTTTCTTACTGTAGTTTTCTCTTGCTCTGTTGGGATTCCAACCCAAAGCCCTAGGGTACTTATTCCCATAACAAAATTGGCGACTTCACTAGGGATAAAAATCTTGTTATTCCTAGTTTGGGTTGTTCATTGTCAATCAGGGCTCAGTCTTTGGTTTTCTTGCTTTTACAGCCTTATTTTGTCTACTAGAGTCTCAAGCCTTCAATCTAATCTTTTGGATCTATCTTTGTTTTTTATTTTTTTTGCAAACCTTAGTATACGATATTTACTCTATTTATAGCAGCCTACACATGCTTTCTTCTGTGTAGTAAACCCGCATATACATGAGTTTCCTGTATCAGAAGTGCGTGTACACGCCTCTATGTTTGAACACAGTCACGTATACTAATTTTTGAATTGTTTTTTCAAATCTCTCTGCCCGGATAGATTTGTTTCCTAATCTTTTCAATCTCTGTGTGGTCAATTTCTGTCTGAAGGATTTAATTATTCTGCAAGCTTGCCATTCCGAACTCTCTTTCTCATTGAAAAGATTTGGCCTAGGTTTGCTTTTTGAGCGAGTTTGTAGTTTGTGTTTTGGCATGCAAGACTTCCTCTAGAAGTTCTTGATTGTTCTGGTCCTCCAGAATAGTAAATTGTTTTCAGTTTCAGTGTCAAGCTCGAATTTCGCATCTACTTGCTTTGCTTTCCTTCGTTTTGTGGCCTTATAGCTTTTCTTGCTTTTTGAAAGTTTTTTTTGACGAATTTGAAAGTGTTTCTTTCCTGGCTTCTTGGTTAATTTGTCAAACTTTTGCTGCTATTTGGGTCGTTTGGTACAAGTTGAAGTTTTTTTTTCTCAAGTTTTCATTCACTTTCAAATTTGTAACTTGCAAAGACTTCTTGTGCTCTTTTTCGATCTTTTGAGTATTAGTAGCATTTTGAGCGATTTCAAAAAGTTGTTTTAGTTGTTTCTTTAAAAAGGAAAGATCTCAAAAAACTTTGTTTTTGTTTTCTTTTGCCAAGTTTGATTTTGGTTTCTTTTGGTTTTTTGAAAGTGAATTGCGATCTTTCACAATTTGTCCTTCTTGTTTGAAGAGAATTTTGTATTCAAAATTTGTGTCCTCTTCAATACTTAAGATTGGCTCATTGATTGGTTATAAACAATTGCTTTCGCTTTTTGAATGATTTAGGATCTTGTTTTCTACATCATATCTATCATTAGGGTAGTTTTCATTGTTAAAAACATTCATTGTCTTTTAGTTTTTGGGTGTGTGAAGTGTGTTTTCAGAAAAGAAAAGGAAAAGTATTTTTCTTTATATAAGTCTTGTAGAACCAATTTAGAGATCTCTTTTCATCAAAGAAAAAATGATTGCATTCACGTAGTTAGTTTTTCATTGACTTCTTTTGCGTCATACAAACACCATTGGTTTCATTTCCATCAATGCCCTTCACTTAAAAGAACAGCCATTAAAATCAAGTGCTAATTAAAATAAACTAGAAATTTTGTATTGTCATCAGAATACACCAACAAGTTTAGGTTTATTAGGGCCTTGGATTAGGCAAGTGGAGAGCTAACTCTCCAAGGCCGCTCTAAATTGAAAAACATAGAAGTCTGATTAAAGAGCAAAATCAAATAGTGTTAGGAAGACCGGGAAAGCTCTGTAAGTAGGAGTCAAGTAGGAGGGTGAGTGAAGATAAGGACGAGAGATACCCCCTCTCTTACTTGTCGGATCCTACCTCACGACTATTCCACCCGGCTTCTGATACGAGTTGGTAACCATAGTTGCCTATCCTATGAATCACACAGGTGGCTATAGAGGGGAATTCCATGGCACCTGAGGTTGACGTTGCATCACGTTCAACAATACTTCTGGAGGGTACCCTTGCAAAGATTGGGTGCTTGCACCGGCAAAGGCTGTTGTCTGGAGGTCAGCGTAACTACCTCTGATACCTTCGCTAGTAGACCCAGGGCATAATTACCCTAGTCTATTTTCAGAAGGCCCTTGTTATTAACTTTCTTGTATTTTGGTGTCCATTCCTAATCACCCGGAGCGGAAATACTTGAGAGTTGTTTGATTATTGATATCCTAAGGGACTTTTTAATGAGTGTTCTTTGCTCCTAGTTAGCCTAGATTTATAATTTTCTTTTTGAGTCTTTAAGTATATCTTTTAAATAATTCAAAGTGGTTGATTGACCATCTCGACGGTCTAGGAGATTTCATGGGCTATGACCTACGAGTCCTGAGCCTTCTCCTAGAAGGCGTAGGAGCGATTCTGCCAGTGGTTATCAACCAGTGGAAGCAAGCGCATCAAAGATTGATCCTCCACATTGGGGCATTAGTTCACAAGATAGACCTAGCACCAATACAGAGCTAGAGAGGAACACACCAGTTGTTTCTCGAGTACTCTTTCATTCGGAAGATAATATCGCCTGAATTCTCCTCTTCCTCCTAATCATCCAGACATTCTACTATTCGTTGGAACTCCGAATCATAGACCTTCGAGCCCGGGTTGAAATACATCTATACCTTCAATGACCACTGCTGGAAGCATGGAATCTACAACGACTGCGGCGAGCATGCAGACTCCCATATATTACAAGGGGGAGGAACTATTACCATCCCTTCTGTTACCCCTAGCACGACTATATTTGGGTCTACTTCCATTCCATCAACAAGTGTAAGTTCCCAAGCTACTGCATCCAGTTTTGGATTCATCCCTTTTGGAGTATCGTCTTACAGAATTCCTTCAGTTCCTTTGAACATACCATCGACCGCCTCTACATCCATGATGAGTGGATCAGCTTCTTTTCAGGGTTTCCCATTTGGAAGTGGTCATATACCACATTCCAATCCAACAGTAGGGTCCATGCCTTTTTCTTTTACAGGTCAAGGTAATAACCCTTTCTAGAGTTGGACAAACCCTGTGGTTAGTGGGATAGGAACTGGGAATCAATTCGTCGGCCAACAAGGGAATGTGTCATATTCTTTAGTTAATTGGTTTCATATTTTTCCACCTTTTGCTAACGCATGGAATCCTTATCAAGAGCTGTCAGCTCCTTTCAATACTTCATTAGGGGGTAGCTTCACTGGTTACGGAGGATTTCTGTTAGGAGTTGGTCAAACTCTAAATTTTGTTGGACCACAAGGTTCACCTTTTGGTTCAGTAGGCTCTAGGAGTTACTTCGAACAACCTAGTGCCTTTCAAAATCCAGGTCATTCTTTTCAGACCTTTGGGAACCCTGCTCGCTTTGGGTGGAATTCCCAAGGTCCACCACTACTTCTTTTTCTGGCCACGCTAAACTTGACAGAGTTAACTAGATTGACGAATAATCCAATTAGGTACAATCTGGCCTAGCCTCAGGTCCCAGCCAAACTTCCATCGGACAGCCCAAAGTTCGAAGGGAAGAGTGGTGAAGATCCGGGAGACCATGTGACCACATTTCACTTATGGTTCTCATCCAACTCCTTAATAGATGATTCGATCAGGTTGTGGTTATTTCAGCCCACCCTAACCAAGAATGTGGCCAAATGGTATATAGAGTTTCCAAGGGGCACCTATACTTCTTTCTGTGACTTGTCTAATATCTTCTTGAACCATTTTCAGTTGCCTGTCTGATATGAAACTGGAACTGAACTTCTGGCTAACTTTTAGTATGACACCGCAACTTACATTTCATATCACATCCAGGAATGGAGAAGGAGAAAGAGGCTTATCAAAGCTAAAATCCCACCAGAGTTCCTTCTTGAATGGTTTCTCAAATCTTTCCAACCTGAGATCTCAAGGGATGTATCTCTTTCCGGTGTTTATTTGGAAGAGTAGGCCATTTTCTGAGCCCAATAGTTGGAACTGATATATTATCAGTCTAGGACTCTCTAGAAAATTCTACTTGATGCTCCTAGATATAAGGTATATTTAGCCAAACCAAAACCAGGTCCCCACACTGATGGTATAGTCGGATCAATTGATATTAATGCGGTGAACCTATTGAACCAATTGCAGCAGTTGTCTCTACAAACTGCTTCTTCTAATCAGGCAGCATCGTCTGCACCTACACCTTCCCAACCTCTATAAACGTTGACCAAACCTCTAACCCAAAGGAAATCAACGATCCTGTTAGGGCCTAAATCTACCTTAAGCTGAGAAAGGCGGGTCTAGGGTAACATCAAACCATGCTTAACCTGGTAGCTAGCCCTACCAGGTTGGGAGAGGACTCTCTCCTTGTCAATCTCAATGAAAATTTATCAAGGAAGGCTTGAGATGACTGATATAAAAACTAATTTTAGGCTAGGTATATGCTCAGAGGAGTTTGATTGAATTTTATGTTAGTTTGTTGGATCAAAAGTGAAAGGCAGTTTTGGGTCCAGGGAATGAACTCAGTCTTGCAAAGGTTTCTGTGGGGCGAGGTAGGCAAGTGCTTTAGTACTTTATATTAGGTGTAATGGTGAATCTTGAGACTGGTGAGGAGTTGGAGAGGGCATGAATGTGTCATGAGTCCTCTTCAAACAGTAGAAAACATGTAAAACTAATGAAACCCTAAGGTAGAGCACTGCAACATTAATGATTTCCACCTTTATACTTGATTCATTTAGTTAAGTAGAAAAGAGAGAGATAATGGCACACATAAAAATATGATAACTTGAATCACAGAAGGAAAAACAATACTAAGTCACCTTGCCACAAGAATCCCACAAAATGCTGCAAACCCTGGTCTATTTCCTTGCCAAACTGCAGAGATGATGTACAATAGTGCTCAAAGCATTCACAAGAGTCCAACCTTGACAAATGACTAATAAAGTACAAGATATAGGCAACAAACCACCCATGCTAGCCTTTAGGGTTCAAATCCATGAGAAGAGGGGTGGTTTCAACCATATCTAAACTAGGAACACAAAAATAGGCAGTGGAACAGCTTGCCTCTAAAACCCAGGAAACTGATTCATTCAACTCTAAACCACCTACAACTGATACTTATCAAGTCAATTTTTATCATTTTACTTCATAGTACATCAATTTACATCATGTCACATCATGAATTTTACCATAAGAGAGAAAAAGTCAAACTATAAGAAAACTAGGCGAAAGACAGAGTTTTTGAGAAAAATTGGCACTTTTTCATCCTATGCGTAGCGCCATTTTTTCTGTGCGTAACACTTTTTCCAAGCTGCTTTTGGAGGGATTCCCGAGGTCCAAATCAGGTGCAGGATAGCTCTTTGGAAAGCCCTATGAGCCTAATTTCTGGAAAAACTTTAATTTTTTGATTTTGAGTCTATTTTCCCCTCTAAAATTGCAATCTCCCAAGACTGCTTCCTGTGTGGCGAAAAAGTGGCAGAGAGGGCATTGTTTGGGTGTTTTTGGCCCTTTTGGAGGTCCAAAACTTGTAAAAATTTCCTAGTAATTTCTGAGCATGCATACATTTTCATAAGGAATCCAAAAATTCCAAGATTTCTTCAAATGGAGGTCCCTATCAAAAGCGAACGCATGTGGCGCTACACACATGTTGGAAAAACCTGTGTGTGTAGCGCCATTTTCAGATCAATTTTTGGAGGCCTTCCTGGTGTCCAAATTGGGTGCACGATAGCTCATTGGAAATATTATTGAGTATAATTTCCAACACAACTTTAATTTTTTAATTTGGAGTTCATTTGCCCTATCAAAAGTCAAATATCCCAAGACTGTTTAAAATGTGCAAAATGAGGTTGCCTAAAGGCAGAGTGCTGTTGCAGTCAACTTTTGAAGGTCTTCCTCAACTCCAAATTGAGCTCATGATATGTCATTTGAAAGCTATATGTTCTAGTTATCATTTAACTCATCAAGTGAGTCATTTGTCCAACCAGGATAGGAGAAACCTTGATTTTCCCAAGGTCACTCCAGAGGTGTATCAATTCTCCTAAGGCAACTGTATTTTTGACATTTCTCTAAAACCATGACACCTGTGTAAAAAGTGAAGAATTTTTTTCTTCCTTGGACGATTTGGGACAAAAACCTCTCTCATTTTTTCCAAATTCATGTTTTCTTTCTCAGAAACATCATTTGAGTAAAACCTATCCCGATGTGTGGAATAGGGGATTTATCGAAATGAAGTGAAATGAAGGGGATAAGGGGCTTCTAAATTCTTGATAAAATTTTGGGAAGTAGGGAGGGATGTTAGGAAACAATGGAAAGTGTAATTTCAAAGATTGAGTGAGGGGAAGGGGTCCAAAAGGGCAAAACACAGGCCTAGCCTAGAAAATTGCCAAATTGTAGCAAGAAACTAGGGTTTGTGGGAAAAAGAGGAATTTGAAGGATATCAGTGATGGGAAGTGTTTAATAAGGTACATTAAGGATAGGGGAAGGTGTATGAACATTAGGACACAAGTTTTGTTGATGATTTGACCATACAAGAGAAATTACCTTCAAAACCCTAGGAGAGGGAAATGAGTCTTACCCAAGCACAACTGAAACACGAACAAGGTGTGAAATGACCCATTGGAGCCTGAAATGATGATAAAAACTCTTTGAATGATGGTACACTCGGATGAATGGTGACATGGACCAACCTTTGGACAATTTTGAAAGGAGTGCAAACAAACCCTAGACCTAATACCTAGTGACCAAATTTTACTTGAAAACTCACTGAAATGACAAAATTTGACTTTGACACTCTGAGACCACTTTGTAAGAGCATATTTTATCACTGGAGGAAGGCTGCAATGACTAACACTAACATTGGCTCCAATGGGGATGGTAGCTCCTTGGAGGTGCCAAGAACCGCAGATCTTTGGGAGAGCAGACCAGTGCCTTATCCATTGGGCATGGAGTCAAAAACTCAATCTGAAATGCATGACTGAAAACTGACAACTTGCCGACACAAACTGACTTGAAAATGACTCAATACTAAAACACAACTGACAAACTAGAAAATATGCTCAAAATGGAGCTTATTCAATAAAACCTACTCTAACTGTTCCATTCATCACCTGATTAAGTGAAATGAAACAACCAATGCAACCAAGTAAGCATTCTGGTTACTGTTTGCATTCTCCACAAGTGCTTGCTTATGAACAACAAGAGAGAACTACTGAAAGGAAACTCCCATGAAAACTTGTTATCAGACCCATTGAATAATATGGATTCTCTATCCAACTCCAAGAATGATGCATAAGGATCTTGAAATTCATGTGCACTGGGAGTTAGCTCATCCAATGGATTACTTTGCTTCTACTCCTCGTACCATGAATGCAAACTTTCATCTAAGCTTTGTGACGAGACTCTTGCTGAAAATGACAAAGAAACCAGTTGCCAGATCAAGTTTGTATCAGTACACGTTTCAAGCTCACAGGTAGCTAATGGAGAAGGACTTTGACTACAGACATCATCCAACACATCAGCTATTGGATCGTGAAAAACTTGAAAAGACTGTTGCAACCCATTTTCTATTGGTTCCGATGAGATTGCATGATTTTCTACAGGCTACTCATTTGAAGATATACTATGCAATTTTCCCTTCAAAAACTGAAATGATTCAAAACAAAATGGTACGGAATCATCTTGCATCATTTAATCATATGGTCCAACTTTCAAGTCTCCATCTGCAACTTGACAATCAATGGCATTCAGAGGCTGCAACTCTGGATATGAAAAGTCTTGAACAAGGATTTCATTTCCCTCTATATCGACAATTGATTTATGATTGCATGAAAGTTGTCTCTGATGAACTGAAATGAAGCAAAACAAAAAGGCAAAGATCCTTCACTTACTTCAAAATTTGTTGCACTTTCCTCCTCACTTCCATAGCTGATATGCATCAGCTGATCATTGTACTCGAACCACTGAAAGTGAACTTCCTCCTCCCACAAACTAGATGTTGATTTGTCTGCAAGAGTAGCTTCTGTTTGGAGAACATAATCATCATCATACTGATCAAACTGAGGCAAATCATCAGTAAAAAATACGTCATCAAGCATACATGTCATATCAACAGATCTCTCTTCTCCAAGATGATCTATAAAACAATCATTATCAGATCTATGACAACTGGGATAAGAAAGGAAATGTTTTGGATCAGCCTCTTGTTCTTCTTCAATCAATGAGCCATGATCTTGAACATCATACTGATTCGTTGTGCTGATATTTTTCATTATCGCTTCCACTGCATTTACCAAAATGTTGAGCTTTACCTCTAAAGATGTCGATTCCTCTAGATCTATGTTCTTCATCTCTTTTTCCTTCAGCTTTGCCCTTCTGATCAGCAAATGAGCCTCTACATCTACTACATTGTTCTACATCTCTTCAAGTGTTGCAAAATTCCTTTGCCTCAACTGAAACTCCATTTCTGGATCAAAGGCATCGGGGTAGTGCAAGAGAGTGGATCCAGGAGGAGGTCTTATATTAACAGGCATCGAATAATAAACTTGGTTAAATCTGGCATAAAACTGTTGTATTGTCTCCCCTAGCAATCTTTTGAGCTGGTTATACTCTTCGATAATCAAGAAAGGGTTCTGTCTGACCACCCACCTATCGAGGAAAATTTTGACGAACTGCTAGAAATTTGAGATGCTCGCATCAAGCAGGGTTTTAAA
The DNA here is from genome assembly GCA_031772625.1 of Pinus tabuliformis. Taxonomy (NCBI): domain Eukaryota; kingdom Viridiplantae; phylum Streptophyta; class Pinopsida; order Pinales; family Pinaceae; genus Pinus; species Pinus tabuliformis. Next base: position 1,556,383,162 of record CM062816.1, on the reverse strand, counting down.
CCAACTCTTGACTTTGCTTTGCAAAGAAAGAGCAAAAATCCTAATACTGACATCTTCGTCATCAACTTCAAAAAGTTCAAGAAAAGACTCAAAATTCAGTACATGCCTCTCAGCAGTGATGTCGTTACAATCACCTTCAAATCTTGGTAGATAGAGGTAATGATTTTTAGGGAAAGCATGGGATATAGGAGGTAAAATCAAAGGCTTGTATCGATCTGGAATTTTACAAGGTATAGGGGTATGTACAGAAGGAGTAGAATAAGTTTTGGTTTCTTGAGGCTCATCAGTTTGAAGACGATCATCACAATATTCAAAAGAAGGGTCTTGATCAAGATCAAAGGCATGCAAATCTTTGGTATTCACAATCTTCAAAGGGCAGGAATCAAATGCAGGCCGAGGATCTTTTCTCAAATACAATATACTTTGCAATGCCTTCTTAACATTCTCAGGAAAAGAGAAGAAATAATTTATAACAAAGAACATAATGTCTTCGATGAAATTCCAACTTGAATACCTGAGCTTTCCATATTTTCCCTTCATGTTTCTGCTGGTCAGGTTCATCCTCGAGTGGAGTCCTTGGATCTGATCTCAAAATTGATTCGGAGCCGCCAGGTGAATGATTTTAGCCTTCCGGTGTCTGATCGTTGTCCACCATCAACAATCAGATCTAAACTTGATACATTTTACTGAGGAACATAGCACTACATTCCCCAGTATGGTTGCCACTATGTTAGGGCCTAAATCTACCTCAGGCTGAGAAAGGCAGGTCTAGGGTAACATCAAACCACGCTTAACTTGGTAGCTAGCCCTACCAGGTCGGGAGAGGGCTCTCTCCTTGTCAATCTCAATGAAAAATTATCAAGGAAGGCTTGAGATGACTGATATAAAAACTAATTTTATGCTAGGTATATGCTCAAAGGAGTTTGATTGAATTTTATGTTGGTTTGTTGGATCAAAAGTGAAAAGCAGTTTTGGGTCCGGGGAATGAACTCAGTCTTGCAAAGGTTTCTGTGGGGCGAGGTAGGCATGTGATTTAGTACTTAAGATTAGGTGTAATGGTGAGTCTTGAGACTAGTGAGGAGTTGGAGAGGGCATGAATGTGTTATGATTCCTCTTCAAATAGTAGAAAACATGTAAAACTAATGAAACCCTAAGGTAGAGCAATGCAACATCAATGATTTCCACCTTCATACTTGATTCATTTAGTTGAGCAGAAAAGAGAGAGATAATGGCACACATAAACATATGATAACTTGAATCACAGAAGGAAAAACAATACTAAGTCACCTTGCCACAAGAATCCCACAAAATGCTGCAAACCCTGGTCTATTTCCTTGCCAAATTGCAGAGATGATGTACAATAGTGCTCAAAGCATTCACAAGAGTCCAACCTTGACAAATGACTAAGAAAGTACAAGATATAGGAAAAAAACCACCCATGCTAGCCTTTAGGGGTCGAATCCATGAGAAGAGGGGTGGTTTCAACCATATCTAAACTAGGAACACAAAAATAGGCAGTGGAACAGCTTGCCTCTAAAACCTAGGAAATTGATTCATTCAACTCTAAACCACCTACAACTGATGTATCTACCTTATCAAGTCAATTTTTATCATTTTTACATCATAGTACATCAATTTACATCATGTCACATCATGAATTTGACCATAAGAGAGAAAAAGTCAAACTAGAATAAAACTAGGTGAAAAACAGAGTTTTTGAGCAAAATTGGCACTTTTTCATCCTATGCGTAGCGCCATTTTTTTCTGTGCGTAGCGCCTTTTCCAAGCTACCTTTGGAGGGCTTCCTGAGGTCCAAGTCAGGTACAGGATAGCGCGTTGGAAATCCCTATGAGTCTACTTTCTAAAACAACTTTAATTTTTTTATTTGGAGTTCATTTGCCCCTCCCAAATTGCAATCTCCCAACACTGCTTCCTGTGTGGCCAAAAAGTGGCAGAGAGGGCATTTTTTGGGTGTTTTTGGCCCTTTTGGAGGTCCAAAACTTGTCAAAATTTCCTAGTAATTTCTGAGCATGCATAAATTTTCATAATGAATCCAAAAATTCCAAGTTTTCTTCAAATGAAGGTCCCTATCAAAAGCGAGCACCAGTGGCGCTACGCACCTGTTGGAAAAGCCTGTGTGCGTAGCGCCACTGATTCTGTGCATAGCGCTGTTTTCAGATCATGTTTTGGAGGCCTTCCTGGTGTCAAAATTGGGTGCACGATATCTCTTTGGAAACCTTATTTCGTCTACTTTCCAACACAACTTAAATTTTTCAATTTGGAGTTCATATGCCCTATCAAAAGTCAAATATCCCAAGACTGGTAAAAATGTACAAAATGAGGCTACCTAAAGGCAGAGTGTTGTTGCAGTCAACTTTTGAAGATCTTCCTCAACTCCAAATTGAGCTCATGATAGCTCATTGGAAATATATTTGTGTCTAATTATCATTTAACTCATCAAGAAAATAATTTGGCCAACCAAGATAGGAGAAATTTTGATTTTCTCAAGGTCACTTCAGAGGTGCATCAATTCTCTTGAGGCAACTGTATTTTTGACATTTCTCTAAAACCATGATACATTTGTAAAATGTGAAGGAGTTTTTTCTTCCCTGGACTATTTTAGACAAAAACCTCTCTCAGTTTTTCCCAATTCATGTTTTATTGCTTAGAAACATCATTTAAGTAAAACCTATCCCGATGTGTGGAATAGGGGATTTGTCAAAATGAAGTGAAATGAAGGGGATAATGGGCTTCTAAATTCTTGAGAAAATTTTGGAAAGTAGGTATGGATGTTAGGAAACATGGAAAAGTATAATTTCAAATATTGAGTGAGGGGAAGGTGTCCAAAACGGCAAAACACGGGCCCATCCTAGAAAATTGCCAAATTGTAGCAAGAAACTAGGGTTTCTGGGAAAATGAGGAATTTGAGGGATATCAGTGATGGGAAGTGTTTAATAAGGTACATTAAGGATATGGGAAGGTTTATGAACATCCGGACACAAATTTTGTTGATGATTTGACCATACAAGAGAAATTACTTTCAAAACCCTAGGAGAGGGAAATGAGTCTTACCCAAGCACAACTGAAACACAAACAAGGTGTGAAATGATCCATTGGAACCTAAAATGATGATGAAAACTCTTTGAATGATGGTACACTCGGCTGAATGGTGAAATGGACTGACCTTTGGAAAATTTTGAAAGGAGTGCAAACAAACCCTAGACCTAATACCTAGTGACCAAATTTTACTTAAAAACTCACTGAAATGACAAAATTTGACTTTGGCACTCTGAGACCACTTTGTAAGAGCATATTTGATCACTGGAGGAAGGCTACAAAGACTGATACTAACAAATCCAATGGGAAGAAGAAGGGACAAGGTAAAAAGAGGAACCAGGAAGGGAAAGGCAATGTGAACAAACCCGGCAATGGTGCCGGTGAGGGTAGGAAAGAGTCTAAGAAAAAGGTAAAATTTCCATGCAAGTTATCCAATGGAGATCATCTGACTCGCCTCTGCCCTAAGATGCAAGATTCTTAATGCCTGTTAGTGCAGCAAGGTTCTTCTAGCTCCCAAGCTGTTCTGACTAACCCTTGTCCCCAAGGGCAGTAGTTACTTACTGGTGCAAATCCAAATGCTGGTACCTCCACAGGGGGGAACCAGGAAGGGAAAATTCCTCAAATGTTTATATGATGAGCTCTCATATCAACATCTCCACAAGAGCACACAATTATGGTGAAACGGAAACATCTAAGGCTAAATCTATTCCAAGGCCACAGACCCACTTCATATTGAGCGACCCTCTATTGAATCCATACCTCGGATTCCGAAAGGTTCCGCAAAGCACTCGACTATTAACCCTAATGCTAGGGCAGCCCAGAACTACTCGATTATAGAAGATCTGGCTCAAAGTCCTTGTGCTATGTTTGCATTGGAGGTACTCCAGTCATGCCTAGCTTAGAGAAGTGCTTTTCTTTCGACAATCGGTGCAGTAGATCCAAAGAATTCTTTAGTGCTCACTTTCGATATGTTGAATGTTAAAAAGAAGCGTCCTCACCATATGGATTTCCAGATAACATCCACATACCGAAAGACCAATATTTTTCAAACGGTTATAGATGAGGGAGCTTCCACATGCTTAACGTCTATGTCATGTTGGAAGGCCATTGGATCACCGTCAGTTGTTCCTTCACTGACTCTTTTGACGGCATTTGATGGACATTCTCATAGGCCACACAGGATTATCCCGACCTTTCCTATATGTGTTGGGGGAAAGGTAGTGAATATTGAGGTAGAAATCGTTGATGCAAACCTAGATTATAACCTCCTCTTAGGCAGGAATTGGATTTATGAGATGAATGCCATAGTTTCATCACTATTCCACATCCTCTGTTTTCCTCTGAGGGGAGGATTGTTAAAATTGATCAGTTGGATTATTCTCCAAGTGACTCCCACACAACTTCAGATTCTACTGTTCCATTGGTGGAAAATCCTTGTCAACCTATTATGAATTTAAGAGTTGGGATGTATTCTTCATTAATGGGTATATTTGATCTTCCTGCTCCTACAGCTAGAATTAATGCAATTTCATCCTCTAGGGGACCTTATCAGAAAGAGTTCATTCGAACTCATTATTTTTCGGACCCTTGGCTGTTACCTTCATCTACCACCACATTAGATGTAGGGAGGGTTGGTGGAATGGCATTTCCCATGTCTGTAGCGGAATGTAGCTATCAATCTATCATTAACTCTGCAAACAACCATCCCACTCCTTTTTCACACGAGGAGTTAGATGGCGATGTGGCTCCGGCTTGGACCCTCGATTCCAATTCAGCTCTAGATTGCTTGGATACAGTTTTACCATCTGAAGAAGCAATTTTGGAGGCAATGATGGGTGTAGATTGACCATGGGAGGATTTACATCATCGTTCATATTTCCTTCCTCCATTGCATGAAGTTGAATCTAGGTTCTCCAATCTGCTTACTAGTGATGTTTGTGCAGTTTCAAATCTTTTGGCTCCAGCACAATTTTTTGCTGAAGGTAACATGTCGGTTATATCATGAATTTTACCTCTAAACATCTCTAGGGATCCTAACGTGATAGAAAATGTCTTCATTGGAGCTGATTGTTCCCCTGAAGAAATTCAAATATACACCGACCTCTTTAAAGAGTTTCAAGATGTGTTTGCTTGGTCTTATGAGGAAATGCCTGGAATAGATCCATCTATAGTCTAGCATGAGATCAAGACATACGAAAATGCCAAACTTATTCGTCAAAAACTTCGACCGTTCAATCCTCAGAAAGCAGCAGCTATTAAAGTTGAAGTTGAAAAGCTGCTTAAGGTGGGTTTCATATACCCCGTTCCTCTAACTGAGTGAGTTTCCAATCGAGTCCCAATAGATAAGAAGCAAGGAATGATCCGAGTATGTATCGACTTTAGGGATTTAAATAAAGCTTGTCCAAAAGAAAATTACTCCACACCTTTTATTGATCAAATTCTTCATGAATGTGGGGGTAATGAGATTTTTTTCGTTCATGGACAGATTCTCTAGTTACAATCAAATTACTATATGTCCAAAGGATCAGCACAAGACAGCCTTTATTTTTCCCTGGGGCATGTTTGCATATAGAAAGATTCCTTTTGGTCTTAAAAATGCTGGAGCTACTTTTTAGTGGGCCATGTCTTATCAAACAAGAAAACAATTCTAAGTCGAAGAAATCTTTAGTTTTTGCGGAGTTAATGTGTGACTTCCCGCATGCTGACACGGAAATCGTGGTGGAGGAGCCCATTGCAGACAAATCCTTGTTTCTAATCAGCACTTTAGATCCATGGTATGGGGATATCATCGTTTATCTCCAGACCCAATCCTTTCGGCCAGAAATTTCAAAGTCAGAACGTCGAAAAATAAGATTCCAGTCCCAACAATTCAGAATTATTGGAGATACTCTTTATCATCGTGGGGCGGACTCCTTTTTTCGACATTGTTTAACTCATGAGGAAGCTGAAAGGGTTCTAAATGACTGTCACTCTAGAGCGTGTGGCAGTCATATGTCTGGGTATGCCACAGCCCAAAAGATATTGTGCGTTGGCTACTTCTGGTCGTCTATGTTTAAAGATTGTATTAACACGGTCCGAAAATGACACAACTGCAAAATGTTTGATTGAAAGATGCGCGCTCCACCTACTCCTCTCCACCCTATAATTGTCGTTGGTCCTTTTGCCAAATTGGGTATCGATTTTATTACATGTAACCCTCACTCGGCCGGGGGGCACGCGTATATCATCCTTGCGGTAGATTATTTTACCAAGTGGGTCGAGGCGATGCCTACATTTTTTTGGAAATAATACTGAGAGGGGGGGTGAATCAGTATTATCTAATTCTTTTTCAATATATTTATACTTTGAATTATTGTATGTCAGTACCATAAAATAATGAGCATGAACAAGAAAAATAGATAGTCACACCAAAGAACACCAGATATAAGGTGGAAACCCAATGTGGGTGAAAACCACCTGCCGTAATATGTCTCTATCTTCTTTCAATTAGAAACTCCTTTTACAATGATTTTGTATTGGTGCAGTCCTTTACCAGTACGCAGGCTACAACCTGCAGAGAGCTACAACTCTCTCTCCTATAAGGGAGTTACAACCCCCTACTTCTTTTCTTTCAAGGACCACTTTTCATAAATTTTCAGACTGGATCCATGAATATCAATCAATCATCAAGTATATCTGCATCAAGCAATCTCCTTTTCCCAATTAGCACTGAATCAAGTAAACACTTCTCTGATAGTTGTACCCAGAACATAGTAACAGTAACCACACACCAAATTCTGAACCCAGGATACTGCAGCAATAGACAGAGGCAGCTAGATCATAATTTAAAGATATACGCTACTTCAACAACCTGAAACCTGCGTGCAGATCTATAAAGAATAATTCCTTCTTTGAAATATTCAGACACTAATTAACCCAGATTGTCATATTTATAGATCAAGCATGCCCCTCATATAACATATCAAAATCATACAAAGATACTATTGTTCAAGCATAAATATTATGACCCATCAATAGAACTTATCCTTCTTTATGCGCTAAGGTTCCTCCTTCATTCAGATCCAGATCTACACCATAACCCAATCACAAAATATTTCAGATCTAGCACTTATTAGATATTCAATTCATTCGATGATACTTTGCCAAATGATCTCCTTCCTCTTTTATTGTCTTAGGCCTTTCACAATACCACAGTCCAAAACCATAATAACACAATACCACGGACCCAATACTTGGGATCAACACTTTTGGATGCAATACCACGGGCCAAAACCATAGGATCAAAAATTGTCGGACTAATACCATGAACCAATCATGAAAGTGCGTGAGATCAACACTTTTGGAAGCAATACCACGGACCAAAACCATAGGATCAAAAACTGTCGGACTAATACCATGAGCCAACCATGAAAGTGCGTGAATTTTTCTCTTCATGAAAGGAACTTTTCTCTGCATGAAAGTGCGTGAACTTTTCTCTACATGAAATAAACTTTTCTCTGCATAAAAGTGCGCGAACTTTTCTCTAAAATTTTCTCTGCATAAAAGTGCGTGAACTTTTCTCTACATGAAATAAACTTTTCTCTGCATAAAAGTGCGTGAACTTTTCTCTATATGAAATAAACTTTTCTCTGCATAAAAGTGCGTGAACTTTTCTCTACATGAAAGAAACTTTTATCTTCATGAAAGAAACTTTTATCTTCATGAAAGTGCGTGAACTTTGATGCACTATAATTTATCATCTGAGATGAGTGGGTTGCCATCAAGTACAACATATGTATCAGCATGTACTCAGAGGAAGCATGGACAGAGTGGTACACCTTGGCATATACAAAGGGGGAGCTCTTTCAGAGATGTCAGTAGATACTCAGGGGGAGTATGGGCAGCAGAATGTTTCTCTAGGAAAGAGATTATCTTGGTTTGCCCTTTGCCCTTGATGTCAAAGGGGGAGAGTGATTGGTTGTTGTTGCCATCAAGTACAACATATGTATCATAATGCCAACAATCTTCCCCTTTGGACTTGATGGCAACAACAACCAATCACTCTCCCCCTTTGACATCAAGGGCAAAGGGAAAACCAAGATAATCTCTTTCCTAGAGAAACATTCTGCTACCCATACTCCCCCTGAGTATCTGCTGACATCTCTGAAAGAGCTCCCCCTTTGTATATGCCAAGGTGTACCACTATGTTCATGCTTCCTCTGAGTACATGCTGAAGTCTCTGCTCTACTGAAGTGTGATGTTCATGCTCCCCCTGACTATAAGCAATGTCAATAACTGATAGCAGCAGCATCCGACAATCACCATAAATGACCATGAAACAGATAGAGACATATTGCAACAATATTCCTTCTGTCCTTCCTCCATAATGCCAACAATGCATTATATGCTCCCCCTGAACTTGTGCCATTCGATCTTTGACTAATCCGCAACTCATCAAATGTACGCATATACCCCAGATGAACCTTGCGTACAACCAACAATCAGAAGAGAGTCAACAACAAGATGATGCATCAACAACCCCCAGCTTTTGCCTGAGGTATTCAAAGGTCTCCCTGGGCAATGGTTTGGTGAGTATATCAACAACTTGTTCCTTAGAAGGAACATACTCCAACTTGACCTTTTGTTCAAGCACTTGTTCTCGGAGAAAGTGATATTTGATTGGTATGTGCTTGGTCTTTGAATGCATGACTGGGTTCTTTGAAATGCTGATTGCACTTGTATTATCACATAAGATGGAGATAGGTGGTGTACAAGTGATTTGAAAATCTTGCAAGGTCTGCATCATCCAAAGGAGTTGAGTGCAGAAAGATGCAGCAGCCACATATTCCGCTTCAGTTGTAGACAAAGCAATTGAACTATGTTTCTTGCTAAACCAAGATACTAATCGGGAACCCATAAAGAATGCACCACCACTTGTGCTCTTCCTGTCATCCACGCTTCCGGCCCAATCTGCATCTGTATAAGCATGAAGTGTGAGATCTGTATCTCTAGGATACCATAAGCCATAGTTTTGAGTCCCTTGAAGATATTTGAAGATTCTCTTCACTGCCTGAAGATGAGTTTCCTTTGGATTTGCCTGAAATCTCCCAACTATTCCCACTGCATGCATGATGTCTAGTTGGGTACCTATCAAATAAAGTAGACTTCCAATCATAGATCTGTAAGTTGGTTGATGCACTGCTACTGATTCATCATTTGCACTGAGGTTACATCCTGTGACCATGGGTGTACATACTGGTTTTGCTTCTTCCATACCATATTTCTTCAAAATCTGCTTGAGATACTTGGTTTGAGACAAGAAGATCCCTCCTTCATTTTGTTGGATTTGCAAACCAAGAAAATATGTCAATTCTCCAAGCAAGGACATTTCGAATTCTTTCTGCATCACCAAGGCAAAGCTTTGACTCATAGATTCTTCATTGCTGCCAAAGATAATGTCATCTACATACACAACAAGTATTAGCAATTTGTCATTTTCAATTTTTATATAAAGATTGCTATCTGCTGATCCTTTTGAAAAACCTTGTTGATGAAGATATTTGTCCAAACGATAGTACCAAGCCCTTGGAGCTTGTTTAAGACCATAGAGAGCCTTTTTCAATCTGCATACAAGATTTGGATCATTTCCAAGAATGAAACCATCTGGCTGCTCAATGTATACTTCTTCTTTTAAGTCTCCATTCAGAAAGGTTGATTTCACGTCCATGTGAAATAATTTGAACTTTTGAAAGCTTGAGAGAGCAAGGAACATTCGGATGGCCTCAAGTCTTGCAACAGGAGCAAAAGTTTCTTCAAAATCTATTCCTTCTTGCTGTGCATACCCTTTACAAACAAGTCTGGCCTTGTTTCTAATTACTTCCCCATTTCATTCAACTTATTTTGAAGACCCATTTTGTCCCTATAACATTCTTATCCTTTGGTCTAGGAACCAACTCGCAAGTGTTGTTCTTTTCGATCTGCTCAAGTTCTTCATCCATTGCTTTGACCCAACATTCATCTTTGCATGCCTCTTTTACATTTTGTGGTTCAGTGGATGAGAGTAATGCCAAATAGCTTGAAGCTTCTGCAATTGTTCTTCTTGTTTGTACACCTGCTTCTTTTTGCCCCAAAATCTGAGATTCTGGATGATTCTTCTGAACGTACCTGGATGGAGTCTTCTCTTCTACCCTTATCTGTTCCTCTAGTGCTTCTTGAGGTTCTTCTTCTTCATCATTCTGTCTTTGAGGGTAGTCTTCATCTTCTTCGATATTTTCATGATTTACTTGCCTAGGAATGTATCCTTTTTCATCAACCACTACATCAATGCTGTCAACAATTCTTCCAAGTCTTTTATTGTAGCACTTATATGCTTTGCTGTGTGGAGAATAACCAAGAAGAATGCCTTCATCTGCTCTAGGTTCAAGTTTGCCAAGTTGCTCATCAGTATTCTTAATATAGCATTTGCTCCCAAAGATTTTGAAGTGTTTTACCGAAGGAGTCTCACCATACCACAGTTCATGAGGAGTTTGAGTGTTGTTCACTCGAACATTTGTTTTATTGAGAATAACAACCGCAGCATATGCAGCTTCACCCCAGAAAGTTGCGGGAGTTCCAGATTCATCAAGCATAGCACGGGCCATTTGTTGGACTGTTCTATTCATCCTTTCCACCTCTCCATTTTGCTGAGGAGTTCTAGCTGTAGAGAATTCCCTTCTTATCCCATGTTCTTCACAGAAATCGAAAAATTCATTTGAGGTAAACTCCCCACCTCTGTCGGACCTGAGGCACTTAATTTTGTAACCTGATTCATTTTCAACCAAGGCTTTGAAGGATTTGAATTTTTCGAATGCTTCGTCTTTGTGCTTCAAAAGTCCTAACCAAACAAACCTGGATAAATCGTCAATGAATAATATCAAGTATTCTTCTCCTCGAGGTGACCTCGTCCTGAAAGGACCACACACATCTGTATGGACTAGTTCAAGAGGCCTGCTGGCTGATCCTTCCTTCTCCAGGAAGTTGGTTCTGGTTTGCTTACCAAACTGACATGATTTGTATATAGTGTTGTCTGGAATTTTGATATCTGGAAGAGCACGAACTGCCTGATATTTGCATGCCTTCCTTATTTGTGAAAAGCTTAGATGCCCCAACCTCCGGTGCCATAACCAATGTTCATCATCCTTGCTCAAATAACATTGTTGTTGTCCTTCTTCAAATATGTATAGATTATTTGGAGTTCTTCTACCTTTGATCACTGTTTTCCCTGTATTAAGATCACGAACGCTACATCCATTTGATCGAAATATTACCTCGGTTCCTTGATCGTACATTTGACTGACACTCAGAAGGTTATGCTTCAAGCCATCAACATACAAAACATTTCCAGCTTTGACCTTTTCTTTTAACTGAGCTGTGCCTTTTCCTTTTATAGCTGCTGGAGTATCATTTCCAAAAGAAACTTTCTTTCCCTTTTCTAAAGCAGAATATGATTCAAGTTTTTCTTTATCACCTGTCATATGCTTCGAACATCCACTGTCGATGTACCATAGATTTTCCTGTCCCTCTGCATAAAAGGCTATCCCACATCTTTCTGATTGTGGTTCCTTTATTCTCCATGTTCTGGTGCTTGAGGCTTGTTCCTTTGTCTGCTGAAATCTGCTCCTGCATTCAGAATCTTCATGACCGAAGTTATTACAAATAGAACATTCAATTTCATTTTCAAGAGCTGAAAAGTTGTTATAGGTCCTTTTTGTAATCCCAGTCATACTTCTTTGTTTTTGAGCTTCTCTAGTCATTATTGTTTTATATGCAACACATTGAACTGCTTTATGACCAAAGTTATGGCAAGAGAAAAATTGGCCATTGAAGAAACTTCTGCGGTTATCAAATCTACCACCCAAATGATTGTAATTCTTATTGTGATCCATTCTTGAAGCAAATTGGGAAGATTTTACTTGTGGCTGGTTGTAGCTTTTGTTCACCCTTAAGACAGATTGCCCCTGGTTTACCTGGTAGTCTTTGTTAGTTCTTGATGTAATTCGTCCCTGCTTTACCTGGTGATCTCCATTGTGCTTTTGCTCATTCCTTCTTGCTGCATCAAGATAACTCTTTGAGGTGGATGCTTGAGATGTTTCTCCATTATACCCCAGACCTGTCTTGTTTAGCGGAGAACGTTGTACATTGATGATCTCATCCAGAGTTTCAGATCCTTTGACAAACTTAAGATTAATAGTCTTTGTTTTCTCAATTTCTTTTCTAAGGCCAACAATTTCACATTCTAACTTTTCAAGAAATTTTTCTTTTTTCATCAATTTGAAATTCTAGAGTATCAATGATCACATTCTTTTCTTCTATACATGTCTTGAGTCTAGAAATCTCTTCATAAAAACTATCCACATCTATAGCATCCATTTAATCATCATCTTCAAAGGCCATTAAAAGTTTATAGTCATTACCTTGTTCATCTTCATCACTATTTGATAGACCATCACTGTCTTCATGAGTGTAGTAGCTTTTCTTATTTGCATTTTGTTTCTTCTTCCATATAATAGGTTCCTTTCCCTTGTCGATCTTATTCTTATGAGGACATTTGGCAGCATAGTGACCTACTCTTCCACAAGCAAAGCATTTGAAGGGTAACTTACCTCTGAACCGTACAGCACCCCGTTGAAGATTTCTAACAAAATTTGATTCTTCTTCTTCTTCTGACCCATGTCCTGATTCATAGTACTCTCCTTTACCTGAAGCCTTGAAGGCAGCTTCTTTCCTGTTAGATGGACCTCCTTTTCTCATTTCATAAGCAGTTAGAATTCCATGTAGTTGTGACATTTTAAGATGTTGTAGATTCTCCTTTTCTTCTATAGCAGAAACTTTAGATTCAAACCTAGGTGACAAAGATCTTAGAACTTTTTCAACCACAACAACCTCTTTTATTTCTTCACCCAAATTTTTCATACAATTAACAATCTCATCCACACGAAGAAAATAGTTAGCCACACTTTCATCGTTATACATCTTGAGATTTTCATATTGAATCCTAAGGGTTTGAAGTTTTGCACGTTTTACCTGATCATCTCCTTCATAGCTCAGAACAATCTTGTCCCATATTTCTTTTATGGATTTATACTGCATAACTTTCACAAATTCTGATTGAGATAGACATCCTAGAAGAGTATTGATTGCCTTTGAATTTGTTTCATATTTCTTCTTCTCAGCTGGATCTGTAGGAGTAGCTGATGGAAAAGTATACCCTGTTTCTACGATGTCCCAGACTTTTGTACCCAAATATTGAAGATAGGCAGTAACTCTTACCTTCCAATACACGAAGTTTGTCCCATCAAAAATCGGTGGCCTGATTGATGCTTCCCTCTCGTAGTTGCTCATGATGATAGATCTTCCTTCAAGTGATCAAGCTCCTTCATAAGGACCTGCTCTGATACCAATTGTTGGAAATAATACTGAGAGGGGGGGTGGATCAGTATTATCTAATTCTTTTTCAATATATTTATACTTTGAATTATTGTATGTCAGTACCATAAAATAATGAGCATGAACAAGAAAAACAGATAGTCACACCAAAGAACACCAGATATAAGGTGGAAACCCAATGTGGGTGAAAACCACCTGCTGCAATATGTCTCTATCTTCTTTCAATTAGAAACTCCTTTTACAATGATTTTGTACTAGTGCAGTCCTTTACCAGTACGCAGGCTGCAACCTGCAGAGAGCTACAACTCTCTCTCCTGGAAGGGAGTTACAACCCCCTACTTCTTTTCTTTCAAGGACCACTTTTCATAAATTTTTAGACTGGATCCATGAACATCAATCAATCATCAATTATATCTGCATCAAACAATTTCCTTTTCCCAATTAGCACTGAATCAAGTAAACACTTCTCTGATACCTGTACCCAGAACACAGTAACAGTAACCACACACCAAATTTTGATCCCAGAATACTACAGTAATAGACAGAGGCAGCTAGATCATAATTTAAAGATATAAGCTACTTCAACAACCTGAAACCTGCGTGCAGATCTATAAAGAATAATTCCTTCTTTCAAATATTCAGACACTAATTAACCCAGATTGTCAGATTTATAGATCAAGCATGCGCCTCATATAACAGATCAAAATCATACAAAGATACTATTATTCAAGCATAAAGATTATGACCCATCAATAGAACTTATCCTTCTTTATGCGCTAAGGTTCCTCCTTCATTCAGATCCAGATCTGCACCATAACCCAATCACAAAATATTTCAGATCTAGCACTTATTAGATATTCAATTCATTCGATGATACTTTGCCAAATGATCTCCTTCCTCTTTTATAGTCTTAGGCCTTTCACAATACCACGGTCCAAAACCATAATAACACAATACCACGGACCCAATACTTGGGATCAACACTTTTGGATGCAATACCACGGGCCAAAACCATAGGATCAAAAACTGTCGGACTAATACCATGAACCAAACATGAAAGTGCGTGAGATCAACACTTTTGGAAGCAATACCACGGACCAAAACCATAGGATCAAAAACTGTCGAACTAATACCATGAGCCAACCATGAAAGTGCGTGAACTTTTCTCTTCATGAAAGGAACTTTTCTCTGCATGAAAGTGCGTGAACTTTTCTCTACATGAAATAAACTTTTCTCTGCATAAAAGTGCGTGAATTTTTCTCTAAACTTTTCTCTGCATAAAAGTGCGTGAACTTTTCTCTACATGAAATAAACTTTTCTCTGCATAAAAGTGCGTGAGCTTTTCTCTAAACTTTTCTCCACATAAAAGTGCTTGAAATTTTCTCTACATGAAATAAACTTTTCTCTGCATAAAAGTGCGTGAACTTTTCTCTACATGAAATAAACTTTTATCTTCATGAAAGAAACTTTTATCTTCATGAAAGTGCGTGAACTTTGCTGCACTATAATTTATCATCTGAGATGAGTGGGTTGCCATCAAGTTCAACATATGTATCATAATGCCAACACATTTGAGGTAGATGGCAAAATAGTTGCGATTTTCCTGTTCAATCATATAATTTCTAGGTTTGGTGTTCCACAAGCGATTATCACTGATCATGGGCATCATTTTCGAAACGTTATGATGACTGAACTTATAGGCCAGCTTGGCTTGCGTCACGATAGTTCAACTCCTTATTATCCACAAGCTAATGGCCTGGTTGAAACCATCAACAAAGTTCTAGTTATCATGATCCGACGAATCATTGGAATTCATCGGTCAAATTGGCATAACATGCTATTTTCAGCGCTTTGGGCCTACCGAACCTCAGTAAAAACGTTAACAGGGTTCACTCCTTTCCAACTAGTTTATGGTCTGGAAGTTGTCTTACCCATTGAGTGCGAAATCCCGTCATTGCAAATGGCCATCGAGTTACTTCCAGCCACTTCCGAAGAGGCAATACGTTTGTTATACTTGGCTCAACTAGATGAGAATCGATGCGACACTGCATTAGTGATCAAAACTCATGCAAAACGTATTAAAGCTCAGTATGATCGAAATGTGACCCCTCGAAATTTTTCGGAAGGAGACCTAATCTTATTGTATGATCAAGCAAATGATAAATTAGGTGTTGGAAAATTCGTGCCTATGTGGCATGGTCCCTATGTTGTCAAGAGAAAGCTAGCAAAAGGGGCATATTAATTGGTAGACTTTGAGGGGGATTCTTTAGGTAAACCCAGAAATGGTCTTTACCTGAAGAAGTATTATGATTAAAATGGGTGTGGAGATTTTTAGTTAGGTTATTGTTTTCTTTCTAACTGGTATGTTTTAGATTAAAAAGTGTGCTTAGATTTAGAGAGTGTTTTTTCGTCATTATTCCTGCTTATCTGGTTTTACTTGTGATATTGCAGATGTCGACGCCTCTCCAAACATACATTGGTTTTGCTAATGGTGCTTGTCATAGTACATGGAACATTTCTTCCGTAGCTTGGGTTATTTATTCGCCCTCTGACGAGTTGGTATCTATGCATGGGGTAAGCCTCGGTCAAACAACGAACAACATTGCAGAGTATAGTGCAGTGATTGAGTTATGATCTGAATCTATTTCATTTAGGATTCAGAGTTTGATAGTGAGCTTAGATTCTGAACTCGTTGTATTACAGCTTAATAGAGTATATGCCATTAGAAATCCAGTGTTATTGAGATTATTTTTGAGAGTGTGTCTCTTGGAACGTGAATTTGACTATATTGAATATCAGCATATTCCAAGATCTTTAAATACATTAGCAGATGCAATTGCTTCTCGAATGTTAAGTAGACATTTGCAATAATCACACAAGTAAATTTAAAAACATTCCATAACATGTTTAACAAGATAAGCTGGTAATAGTGATATAGTATAATATAGGAGTGTGTCAAAATATACATCGTCCTCGATCATAGGTTGAAAAACACCTTATGATCGGCAAAAATGATAAGTACAAAAAGCAAAAATGTCATATGTGCCTACAATAGGCGATCATCCTATCACTGGTGATGATCTCGATAAGAAACCACTGCATGGGCCACCTTACAAAGGAACCTCCTAAAAGGTCCTGGGACCCCAATCACATAGCGCTGAAGTCGACGAGGAATGTCATCTATGCTAGTCTCCGGAATGTCTCCTGTCAAGCGCTCTAGATGGCTCTCCAATTCGGCCAAGGTCTCTGCTGATTCATCCTGTGGGGTTGGCGTCGCTACAGCTGGTTGTTTCCTCTCGTAAGGTCGGAGAGCGACTGGTCGCCGTGGGCCTACATCTGCATTTGAAACTTTTACTATCAATTTTGGGACGAGATAAAAACAAAAAAATTAAATTAGGAAAATGTTGAAAATGATTTTACCTTAGTCATCCCATTGCTCTCCTGGTGGAAGAGCCATGTCTGGGTCACCGTGAAAATCTACCCCAGCGTAAGGAAAGTCCTGAATAGAAAAAACCTGGTCTTCCAACCATTGGAAATACTCAGGTTTGAATCGAACGACCTCTGTCCCCTCATCAGGATGACGGGCCATAACTGCAACCCATCGCATCAGTTTGGGCTCTCGAGGAAGTCCAGCTCCAACAGTGAGGTGTTGTGGGACCAACATTGGGACCCTCTCCAGACCAAAGCTCACAACTAAAGCCCCATATCCAAAGGTCTTCAGTTGTCCGTTTTTGGCTCTAGTCAGTTGGCCTTTTATATTAGCCAACACAGCATCGCACCAGTTGAATATGGTGCCTTGAAAGCAGTCAACTGCCATCCGCATCTGGGATCCAGTGGCAATATGTAGTGCGGCACTCCCGCAAAGTCTGGTAACAGTAAACGCGATCACCATGAGTTCAGGACGGGATATGGTTTTGATATCTATCCCTTTGTCTCTGGTCTGAACATTGCAGTACTCTAGCCGGAGGCTATCGACAGACTGGCCACCTGGCCTAGTCCCGAATAGGGTCAAATGTTCACCACTCTTAGGTAAACCAGTCAAAAAGTATATGTCCGCTGGCTCTATTTCGATCTGGTGGCCACCAATAAAGAAGCACTAGTCCTGTATGCTCCACCTGTCTACTAGCCACTACAGAAAGTCCACCTGGGCCCTCATGCCAGGTATGGCCCAGTATTTGTATAAGCCGCATGCCTTCAATGCATCAATCGAAGGTTGGTGATTTATTGCGGCAAGATCTACGTCCTCATGCTCCCGTTCTCGCCAATCAAGCATGATGTGTTACCTACATTCAGTAAAAAGGCGGATCAGAATATATAAAATTGAAATCTTTGGGTGATTTTTGAGTTTATTAGGGTTTAAAAACCTTTGCGCGGGATATGCACCCTCTCTGTTAGAGACAGTGCGTGGGCCCGCACCTTGCCTTCACGGCAGGTGCGGGCCCCTGACTTTTTTCCCATTGCGAAAAAGTCGGGGTACGCGGGTCCCCTGTGTTACACCTGCGGGCCCCCGCGCGCGGGTTTTTCGACCTAAAAACTCCCAAAAAATGAAATGAAACCCTAAAAATCAATTTGAAATGGATGAAATTGAAGAGTAGGATGATGTGGATTACCTGGAGGAGACGGCGTTCGATTTCGACGGACGGATTTTCCGCAATCTTCACAGGAAGTTTCTGACCAAAAGCCCTCTTTTCTCACCCAAATCTCAAATGGTAAAAATGAATTGTAAAAAACCCTTTTTATAAGTTTTTTGGATGAATAAATTGTTAATTTGTTTATTTTTCACTTTGAAAAGGTATTTTTGAAGCATTTTTGTCCATATTAAACAGGTATGAGTAATGTTTCGGTTTTTGTGCAGAATAACGGATTTTTCAGGTGAAATCGGTCATTTTCAACGAAAAAATATTTAGAGTCACCTTTAAGCTCTTTTCTGGCTCCTAAAACATGAAAATATTGCCGATTTTTTCTTTTTAAGCTCGTTAAAACGGAACTAAAAGGACGGTCCTCTTACAGCCCCTTTCTGACCGTAAAAACACCAAAAGATTGTCGGATTTTTGTCATTTCAAATTCGATAGGTCATAAAACGACGTGTCATTGATCGCTTTTTTACTTTTTCGGATCAGAGGCACTAATTACGAAAAGTACTCTTTGGTCATAAGATCAGACGGTTCTCTCAAGTATTATTTTATACTTTTTCGGGCTTGGGAGACACAAACAAAAAAGGTCAACCCTGGAGTCTTCTTAAGTTTTTTCAGACTCTCTAAAATTGAAAAATGCCGAGTTTCTCCTATACTGGACTCGTTAAAATTTAACAGTAAAGGACCTGTTCAATTACAAACAGGAACGGACCACTCCTTCTTAGGGTTTGAATTTAAACTAAGTTGGACTCATCCGAAGGATGAGCTTATAATCAAGTAAATGTTATCCTCCTCAAGCTTGTCAAAAATAAAGAGGTACTTGCCAGAAATGGTGGGGGAAAGAGAGAAAAATGAGCCTATTTGTCATACTTTGTAACCACTCTTGAACACGACACTTTCATTCACCTGGGTTGGTGTTGTGAGGAATATTGCCTATGCAGGACGATCCTATCCACCTAAGGTGTGACAACGCCTTAGCAACAAACGAATACAGCTACATTGGTTTCTTCCTTTATGAAATATGAAAGAGGGGAGATCGATAGACTTAACGTTGTCTTTCGTTTGTCCCTCGATCTAGATCCTCTTCTCTTCGGGTGTCCACAGCTACTTGCCTCCTCGCTTGCTCAAGAGAACAGCTACTTGATTTCCACGAGATCACAAGAGAACAGCTACCTGTGACAAGAGAACAGCTACTTGCGACAAGAGAAGAACACAACACAAAGGCAAATATTCATATTCATAAATGATTCAGGATTAGAAGTAAATCAAATACACTAATGCAATCATACAAAATACACCAGCATATAGGAAAGAACCAAGATAGCTTTATTGATAAGTAACAAGGTTCAGGAAGAGATACAACCCAAAGGGCTCCAATCCAGCATCTCCTTCCCAGCAGAATGGAATTCCTTCTTCAGCTCCCTTCAAAGCATTAAGCACCCAATGTCTCTAGTCTCAAACCAACAGCAATTCTTTGCAATAACAAAATTCCAGCCTCTAGATCTCATGGAGGAGAGATCTATATATAGTTATTTTGGAGAGAGGATGAGTCAGCTTGAGATCTGACTAGTGTCCTCTCCCTCTCTCAGTTCTTGAGTCCACTTGGAGGTTCTTGCTTCCACTTGGAGATTTGGAACCTCTTACTCATCACCAGTGGAATTCCCTGAGGCAAGTGTCATTTTGGAAGCTTCCTGGGCATTGACAGCTTGAGGAATGAGCCTGCCACTTGTCCAAACTCACTCAGCGCAGGTATCCTTTGTTGGAGTTGACATTCAACGCAGGTAGACAGTGGAGCAGTTGACATTCAGCGCAGATGCTCAGTGGAGCAGTTGACATGACCCTGAATTGACTTGTTTTTGAGTGGTTTCAGGTGGAGAACTTCTGTGAATTACTGTGGTTAGTTGGCCTTGTTCCTCTAGGGGTAGGAACAACATGTTTAGGGACTTTGGATCCCTTAGATTATGGACATTTCATGCTCAATGCTGTAAGGCACAAAAATGTCTATAACAGTTGCCCCCTAAAGTATGAGTCTGTTTATCGGGTGAAATGCTTTATCCAGGAGGGTCCGAAGTTCATCCATTTGCTGGGAGGAGACCTGTAATAAGATACAATACAATACATTATGATTCATACTGCTTTCATGATCTAGCTGAGGTGGGCATTCCCATGCTCAGCTTTATAAATTCATTTTTGTACATAGAACAGACGATCGTCTGATGGTAGACTGATAATTTTGGCGAAATTATCATCCTTTGAGTAGGATGATCATCTGCTGCAATGATGTACATGTCAAATGTCTTTATCTTTCCTGAATATATATCGCAGCCCGGATGGATGAAACTAGATCCGGGGTCTTCAAACTCGTTCAATCTTCACTCTAAGTACAAGTCGATCCATGTGAGAATTGCGCTGAAGTCGAACATGGAAAGACATCGCTTGATTACCGGTCAATGATGTAAACAGTTAACAAGCGCGAGAGGAATCACCGATTATTATAATGACCCAAAAGGTACTGCAGTACAATTCACGTGGTGTGAATAAAGGACTTGGCGTCGAACACCACGCAAAATCTTCTGGTCGAAGGTCATTGATGTATACCTGTCGCCGGAAGTGAGAAACTTGCCATTGAGGCATGCAAGCTTCAAAGTACTGAAGGGGGTGTTCCTAGATCAACTTCTTGGATAATGAGCTGATGTCGACAAGAAGCGATCCGTCAAAGGAGGGCCTTAATGAATCCCACATCAGTGACACGGAACGGAGCTAATGATTTTAGTGGAGATGAAAACGATCTGTGACATATGATTCAGGGTGGCGGTCATGAATGGATGAAGGATAATGTATGGCAGTGGATGGGACCCGGTTGACTCTTTCTGAACGACTTCTCTTCAACATATGGCGACACTGATGCGATGGATCGGTAGCATTACCCAAAATATGGATGGTATGGCGAGACCATGGTGATGTGACCGGTGAATGAGACAACCCAACCCGATTGTGGTACGGAGGAAAAGTGTCATGTTCAAGAGCGACCTGCTACCATCAAAGTTTTCTTGATTTTCTCCCAATTTTTCCCCAGTCATTGCTGACCAGTACCTCTTTATTT
Organism: Pinus tabuliformis; assembly: GCA_031772625.1. NCBI lineage: Eukaryota > Viridiplantae > Streptophyta > Pinopsida > Pinales > Pinaceae > Pinus > Pinus tabuliformis. The sequence continues at coordinate 1,556,361,964 of CM062816.1, read as the reverse complement.
TTGTCAAGCTTGAGGAGGATAACATATTCTTGTTCTATAACCTGCCCTTCGGGCAAGCCCATCGCTATGTTTTAACGAGCCTAGCGATAGTGAAACTCATTCTCGTCTAAAGATAAGTTTGTCGCTATTTAGTGATTTTAACGAGTCTAACGACAAAGATAACTCGGTCCTTTTCATTTTTAGAGAGTCTGAAAAGGTACATAAAGTTAACTCCAAAAGTCCTTTTTCGTCATCTAATCCCTTAAGTCCGAAAAAGTATAAAACAATACAGAAGGGATGAGTTTTCGATAGTTTTAACGAGCCGAACAAAACAAGCGCTCGATCTTTTTGTGCAATAATCCCTCAGGTCCAAAAAGATTAAAATCTAGAGGAGGGATAGCACTTCCGGTCGCTTTAACGAGCTAGAAGGCCAAAACTCAGCAATCTTTTCATGTTTTACGAGTCAGTTGAAAAGAGCTTAAAGAAGACTCGTCTTTTGAGGAACGAGTGATGAACAGGGGTAGCAGCTGATTCCAGGTACAGGTTGGAATTTTCCAATCACGAAAGTGTCACAAGGATGGCTAGGTGAAATCACTCTTCGCAGCTGTTCCTCAAAATGGGTAAACAATCATATGGAGGTGAACGATCGGCCAAATGAAAAGTGGAGGTGACGGTGCAAACACGACCAAGGCTTTTATGGTTGATCAAGTCATATACACAATGGTTATTTACCGGGATAGGTTCATTTTTTAACGAGCTTGAATGCGCCAAAACACTGCTCGGACTTATGTTTATTTTTTAACGAGCATGAACTATGTGCTAAAACTGCTCGGATCTTGCGTTTATTTTTTAACGAGCATGAACTTTATGCTAAAACTTCTCGTTGATAATTTTGCATGCCCCCAGCATAGTAACGCAAATCGAGGTGCATGCATATTGGTCACTATTTAAGCATAGTAACGCTTGAGGTACAACCCATTACGGGGTTGCGCCAGTGGAATTCCGTCATAATCCATTAACTCGTAGGCTCCTTTTGCTAACACTCATTTAACAATATAGGGGCCCATCCATAAGGAATTAAATTTACCTGCTCCCAATTTATCGGATTCTTGGTCATAAAGCAAGACTAAGTCACCTTCTGAGAAGACACGGGGTTTGACATTTTTGTCGAACTGCGCCTTGACTCGTTTCTTATGGGCTTCGTTAGCCAAAGCGGCGTCACGACGGGTTTCATCCAATTGGATTAATTCCAAGAAACGAGCCTCTTCTTCCGAAGTTCCGGGGAGGAGGTCAATTGCGAGTTTAAGCGACGAAATTTCACACTGGACTGGCAAGACTGCTTCCAAGTCATACACCAGTTGGAAAGGTGTGAACCTGGTCGCGTTCTTTACCGATGTTCGGTAAGCCCACAAGGCTGAGTACAGGATTAGGTGCCACCTTCTTTTATGAACCCTGATCATCCTTTGCAACATACGCTTCAGGACCTTGTTGATTGCTTCAACTTGTCCGTTGGCTTACGGATAATACGGGATAGAGCTGTCATGAGATAGCCCTAGCTTGGCAACTAATTCGACCATCATGTGATTGCGAAAATGCGATCCATGATCTGTCACTATAGCCTGTGGTACGCCGAACCTGGCGACTACATGATTGAAAAAGAAAAGGGCAGTTGTTTCACCAGTGTTATCCAATGTAGGCATCGCCTCGGCCCATTTGGTAAAATAGTCAACAGCGACTATAATATACCCATGCCCACCGGTCGAGGTGGGGTTACATTGCATGAAATCGATGCCCCATTTGGCGAAAGACCCAACAGCAACTATTGGCTGTAAAGGTACGGGTGGTCTTCTGGTTTTGCTATCAAAAATTTGACAAGCATGGCAACTTCTGACTGCGATTATGCAATCTTTGAACATGGTTGGCCAGAAGTATCCTGCTTGTAAGATTTTTTTTGCTGTTGCATATCCAGATTGATGCCCCCCACATGCGCCTGAATGACACTCATTCAAGGCTTTTTCTGCCTCTTCATGGGTGAGACACCTCCTCAGAACTGTGTCGATACCACGACGGTAAAGTGTATCACCGACGATCATGTAGTCTTTCGCTTGGTATCGTATATGTTTCTGTTCTGAGTGAGAGGTGTCAGGCCTAAACTTTTGGGTTTGCAGATAAATTATGATATCTCCATACCACTCATCGCTTGTAGATATCAGAAACAAATTCTCGTCCACGATTGATTCTTCGGATGTTTCATCGTTGGACGACGATGGGAGGTCGCACAATAATTCTGCGAAAACTAGAGCTTTCTTTGATTTGGACTTTACAAATTCCAGATCAAACTCTTGAAGGATCGCTATCCATTTTGAATATTTGCCCCCCAGCAACTTTTGCGACAATATATAAGTCATGGGGTTGCAATCTGATAAAATGGTAGTTTTCCGAAAGAGGACATAATGTCGAAACCTTTGAATCGCTTGAACAGCTGCAAGCACTAGTTTTTAAACATAAGAATATTTACTTTCTGTATCATTTAAGTTTTTACTTAAATAATATATAGGGTTAAGGAATTTAGACTTCTGTGATCCATAACATTGTCTAGATAATCTTCGGCAAAATCACATAATCAATCTTTTGTCGACGCGTTTCGAACCAACCAGTGTGGTTCATCGTCAGGACAAGTTGAAGAACTGATCTGGTTTAGCTTGATTAAATAGAGAGTGCAGAGACTCCAACGGCTATATTGCAACGGCTAATTTTGACCTGAGGATCAAAGTCAAACCCCAGATTTTACTAATAATAGAAGCATATAATTTATTATTATTAGTTAATTAAATATTTATTGAATAACCTATATTTATTATTATCCCTAAATTATTTAATTAAATAGTATTAAATTATTATTATTCTTAGAATTTAGTTACAATAGGTAACTGTGTAATTATTTAATAATAGTTTAAATCAAAAGGTCCAATGGTAAATTATGGTAAACTGAATAATGGTAAACTATAGTTATTATTATTCCTAAAATTATTTAAATACAATAAATAGTGTTAAAATATATTTACAATAGGTCACTGTGAATTTATTTAATAATAATTATTAAAATTAAGGGTCCAATGGTGAACTAGATCTTCTCCAAACTAAATCATTTTTATTAATTATTTTAATGTAATGGCCCATTCGAAATTAAAATAATAAGTTCATACAATAATATATGTTTACTAAATAATCTATATTTACCTAATAATATATAATTCTGATATTAAAATCGTATTCTAGTTAAATCATTATACCATAATCTAATTTAGTAATTTATATCTATATTTATTACTAAACTTTTTATTAAAATTAACTATGTTATTACTTATCAATATATAGGGAAACAGTTAAAGAAACTAACTAGGTTAAAAATCCATCTAAAGAATCTAATCAATTTTAAAATTACCCCTTGGGATAAGGTGTTCGATTCCATCGACTTCTTGAACTAAAACCATCGCAATGCTCGTATCCGCTGCAGCCAGATACAAGTTAAAATCTCTTTGATAGTCTGGGGCATACATTAATGATGCTTTTACTAGAGAGTCTTTCAGAGCATCAAAGGAAGCTTGCGCCACCTGATCCCAAACAAAAGGTACATCCTTTTTCAAAAGATGAGTATAACCTTTAGCAAGTTCTGCGTAATTTGGAATGAACCTCCTCAGAAAGTTTTCTTTCCCTTGGAGTTTCTGAATCTGAAGCAAATTTGAAGGTGGAGGCAAATTAACGATTGCCTGAACCTTGCAAGGGTCGAGACGAATCCCATCCTTAGAGACTACAAAGCCAAGTAAACGACCAGAACTGACGCAAAACACACATTTGTGCGGATTGAGTCTTATCTTGTAGTGTCGGCAACGTAGAAATATCGCTCTTAAATGCTGCGGATGATCAGTCCGCTTTTGCGAATGAGCCGGAAGGTCGTCGAGATATGGTTGAACGATGTTCTTGATGTCATGGAAGGCATAATTCATTGCCCTCTGAAACGTCGCCCCCGCGTTCTTTAAACCAAAGGGTAATTTTCGATAAGCGAATGTGCCCCACGGACAAATAAATTCAGTCTTTGATTGGTCCTGTGGGCGGATATTTATTTGATTATACCCGGAAAATCCATCCATAAATGAAAAGATTTCACATCCGGCGCATTCATCAATTATCTGGTCGATGAAGGGTGTAGGGTAGTTGTCCTTCGGACAAGCTTGGTTTACATCCCTATAATCGACACACACTCTGATTGTCCCTTGTTTCTTCATAACAGGGACAATATTCGATACCCAATCGGTTAGAGGAACCAGGTAGATGAAACCAGCATGGAGAAGCTTTTCAACTTCCGCCTTAATGGCAGCGGCTTTCTTGGGGTGCACCTGCCGAAGCCGTTGTCTTACTGGTTTGACATCAGGATACATTTTAATTTCATGTTCAACGATACTCGAGTCAATGCCTGGCATTTCATCATATGACCAAGAAAATACATCTCTGAATTCGCGAAAAAGAGTGTTATATATTTCCAGTTCTGAAGGGGAACAACCTTTGCCGACATAAATATTCTCTAGAACATTTGTTTTAGTCGAGATATTTATGGCTATAGTCTCTTCAATATTGGATAAGTTTCGCTCGGAATCCACCATATTTACAGTATTTGATAGGAATTCAAAAACTGAAGGGTGATAAAGGTCATGTTGAGTATCTTCTTCATATTCTGGAAGAAGGGAACGATGGTGGTGATCATTCCATGGTGCCCCCTCAATCAACATTGATTGTAGGATTCCTTCGTCAGTCCCATGCACTTTCGACCAAGGATCTAATGGGGTACCATATTCTCTAGACCTATCTACCCAAACGCTTGACGAGCGTTGATTTGGGTTCGCCTCCCATGCCCGAAACATTGATTGCTACAATATTTCTATAGGGCTTGGGGGCAAAACCATTGCATGATCCATGTCGACATCGTCTTTTGCGACCTTCGTGGAAGATATCATGTTGCAGGTTGCTACTAATGCTATATTTCCTATGTATATAGGAGGTGGAAGCGCGAAAGTTCCCATCATTGTGGGGTATTTCAGTAGGCCTACTCTGATATCTTGGAGCGAATGGTTGCTCTCATGGATCATGGGAATGCTTCCTGTAACTTGTGAACCATTAGGGAGGAAGTTCTGTTGGTCGACAACCGTAATCCCTCCTTCAAACGGGAATGCGATCTTCCTAAAATAAGTCGACACAACAGCTGCCATGGCATAGATCCATGGTCTTCCCAGTAGGATGTTGTAGTCAAGATTCCCATCGATGACTTCAACATCTATTTCTACTGTTTTTCCTCCCAGTTCAACTTTCAAGTTATTAAGGATACCGTATGGGGTATAAGTCCTTCCGTCGAAATCTTTTAATGTCGTCGAAGATCGCGACAAGGTTGGAGATCCGAGAGTTTTCCAGCAACTCATCGACATGATACATGTAGATGCCCCCTCATCAATAATTGTTCGGTGAACAGTTTTGTTGAGGGCTTTCACTTGAATAAGGAAAGCTAGTTGAGCTGGTAACTGAGGATCATATCCTTTGTGGTCAAAGGATACAAGATTGGAATCCTTAGGATCAACCCCACCAATAGCCGATAACAAAGCCTGCCTTTGGGATGGGAAATTTTGTAGTACCTCAAGAGTCGACATAGCGGATGGCGATTGGGCCAAATCTTCCACTATGTTATAATGCTGTGCCGCCCTGGCGCGAGGATTAAATGTCGACTTGTGTACTACTCCCTTCGGCGGTTTTATTGTTAATTCAGGAATGATGGGTGGTACAACTTCTGTCGAAGTTGTTGTCGAACTACTTGGTTGATCTTTACCTTTGTCGTTCAACAGCTGCGGATTCCCGTAATCTTTGTTCCTTGTCGAAATCAAAGCATCATTCTGCTGTTTTGAAACCGACAACATAAGCACTTGCAACGGGGAAGCATTTCCACTATCAACCAGATTTTGACCTGGGTTGGGAAATGGATCAGTTAACACAGCTGAGGTTTGCGAACTTTTAAAGAACCTCTTCAACTCAGCTTTGAATGGACAATTCTTTGTATAATGATCCTCCTCATCACATATTTGACATGGATAATTTTGTTTCCCTTTCCCAGGAGGGTTCGAAGAAGTTTTTCCAGGAGATGACTCACCCTGTTTCTTCTTCTTCCCTTTGTTTTGTTTCTTCTTGCTTCCTGGTTGATTGGTTTCTTTGCCTTTATTTGCTGATACGGCATTTACTTCTGAAGCAAGAATTTCTTCTTTTGCATTTTGATCCGAATTCTTACGGGCTTTCTTAGACGAAGCCTTTATCAATTTCGCGTTTGCCGTGCCAATCACGCCATCACCGGCATGAGAGTCATTATTGGATTTAGGAGGAGGAGGAATTGAAAATTCCGGTCTAGGGGCGTCAGGTATTTTGTCGTAGAGCGTGCCAGACTGAGTGTAAACTAAGTCTAGATATTGTGCATGAGCAATAACTTGCTCCTCTGTTACGACTCCTCCCTTTGCCACATCTTCTGTTATAGCAGGAAGTAACGACTTTATAAACCATTCAGCTAATAGCTGATCAGGAACGTATGTTTTCACCATCCTACGACGACGACGCCACTCATGTATATGATCAGATATATGAGTCGCAGTTGTCTGCTTGAAGTTGGTTAATATTTCGGTTCCCGTTTCATACCTTATCGGTAATTGAAAATGGGTTAAGAAATTCGTGGCTAGGGAGCTAAAATTGTCGAACGAGGCTCTAGGTAATTCAATACACCATTTTGCCGCTGGACCCGTTAACGTCCTCTGGAAAAGGCGAAGCCTTATCGAATCATCATTTAGGGTGTTCGATGAACACCACAGATGAAAAGTCATCACGTGATTCGATGGGTCTTCACCTGGATTTCCATTGAATTTAGGAATGTCAGATGGAAGTTTGTGAGGAATCGCTGGCCACCGAGGGGCGTAAGCAATCGGATCGTTTGTTAACCGGTGTAAATCGGGTAACTCTAAAGTTGCCACGAATGGTAACTGTTGATTCAGGTTAGGTGAAGCATAACCAGGGTACGATGGAATCGCTTGAGCAGTGGGCCTTTGCATACCAGCATAATGTAATTGATGTTGGTATGACTGATACGGTTGGTGGACTTGACCACTGTACAGTGGTTGGTTTTGACCGTTTTGAATATACGGTTGTCCACTGTTCGCAAAGATCTGCTGCTCAGAACCTTGGTACACTTGCTGGAATTGTGGTTGTTGGTATTGCACCAGCCATGGTTGTGAAGCCATGTTCTGTTGTGCTATGCTAACCGTTGGACCAAGGTGTGGGGTAATTGTACCCGTTTGGACCTGTGTCGCCCCACCAGTTGGCGATTGTGGTTGTGACCCATGGTCAAGGGGCTGTTGCATTACAACCTGAGAAATCTGAGGTTGACATGCAACAGGCATCGCTTGAACTTGTGACACTGTTACAATAGCCGGTGTGGTCGGGATATTCGTCATAGGTACACACTGTTGCATAGAATATACAACCCTTGGTTGTTGAGGTAGCATAGGTACCCAACTACTTGATGTAATTCCAGTATAACCTGAATACTGTTGTGAACTCCCGTATGGATACCCTCCCGGAGGGGGTAATGAAAGGGCATACTGCCCCCCATACGGTAGCAATCCGGAACTCAAGGGAATTGATTGTCCTTGGGGACTGGATTGCCCAAACTGACCTCCAAAGGGATCAATCTGGCGAGTCTCAACATAAGAGTTGTCGGATATTATTCCGGGTGAACAAACTGGAACAGACCACACTGTCGAAATAGTCCCTTGGTGGACTCCTTCTTGTGGTTGTGAGCTAGTCGGGATAGATGGTATGCCGGCAAACATTGTCGGAGTGACGAAAGGTGCTTCTGCTGTCGCTGTGTCGTTTGACACAGTCCTAGATGTTGACGGTTGTTCAGGCATTTTAAGTCTATCCAATAGATTGCCTAGCGATTCTACAGGAACTTCCACTTGTGGTGGATTAACTTCTGATGAAGGAAATAGAGTGACCCCGACTCCAAAATGGGTTGGAGTACTTGCTTGCGGATCTTCTACAATTTCCTCTATCGCAATCAAACCTGGTGGAAGAGGAAGACCGTCAGGTCCGTAAAATAATTCTGGTGCCGAAGAAGGGGTTGAATCGACAGCGACAATTGTTTGGGGAGCAAGACTCTCTAAACCGGTTACGGATGAAACTGGTTCAGTAACGCAAGTATTTGTCCCCAGACTAGGATCAGTATTACTGTCCCTCTGTGGCTGTTGAACTTCTTCTATAGAGGCAGGGTTTCCAGAAATGTTTGGAGTAACCGGAATCTCAGATGTAGTTGGAACACTTGTTCTAACTTTGATAGGAGATTTTGAACCGGTTAAACGAGTTCGCTTTGTCCGTACTATTTTCGATTCCGGAGACAAAGACGGTTGACTCATAAGCCTCCGCGAACGACGGGGTTTCAATTGACTTTCTTCCACGATTGCGGATTACTTGATCAACCAAAATAAAAAAAGGGGAAATTGGTGTTTCCGAATTGAATGAATTTTATTAGACGCTTTAGACACAACTTGCTTTTTCAGTTTTAAAGAGTCAAGAAAAAGCTAAAGATGACTCTAGTCTCCTTCGACGTTTTAACGAGCCCGAAGTGACAAATGCTCAGATGGACTTTTTCTGTTATAGAGTCTGAAAAAGGCCAAAAGAAACTGCTCTGGAGTTCTAGGCAGAGGGTGTGCCAAACTTTTCGTAAAACCGCAGAATACTTTTTAGGGTACGGGCGGTCGATCTTCGTGAATGCTGTGTTCACTGCATTGCGATCAGTAGGGTGGCCGACACGGCTTCCTAAGGATAAAATATATATGCCTATAGGGGTCTCCCAATATATACGCGACGGTACGTGGGAGCACAATCCGTACTAGCACTATCGTCCCTCAGGAGGAATCACCCACCTTCCACGAGATCGACAGTCACTAGGCTTAACGACGCCGGAACACGTCTCTAGCCTAGACCACTATGTTGTGCGTTATGTTACAAAGCGTTGTTAGGTTCATTCAGTTTATTTTATGTTGATCTTTTTAAAGTTTGCCTTTCAAGGTTCACCACGAGATGTATGATACAACTTCCTAAATGCAGTCTAAGATGATAAGCAAGCTTTATTATCTTTTCAACTTTGAAAATCCTAGCTACTAAGGGAAAAGAAAAACGCTATCTTTTTTCAAAGAGCAATCAGCACACTCTAATGCACTTTCCCTAAATCCAACATGCAAACTATCAAATGCAAAGTGCACAATGCAGGTGTTTGTTTTCCACTTTCTTAGTATAAATGCCTACAAAGAAAGCTTTTTGTACAACTCTGAATTTGCTTTTAAAATGATCAATACAAAAAAGTTCACTTTTTCGAAAACAACAAGGGTAGAAGAGATTACAATCACTTTGCGATTTTCGAAATAAAGACTTATTTTGACACTTTGAAAGAGACAAATTCAAACCAATAAGCAAAAGTAAATCTATAATCAATCTGAAAACAGCCAATGAACTCTCTTCTAAGATCACTATCAATCAGATCTGAATCAAAGGCTACAGGATGACTACTTTACTTATGCAAAGGAAAGCTGTAAATGATGCCACAAACACATAAAAACATTCACAGTCTTTTTGTACAAAAGGAGGCGGAGTCTAAGCAAAGAAAAGGAGTTATCTGACTGGTACCTATGCTGGTTAAAGGCTGCAAAAAATAGAGATCAAAACAGGGCAACAGACAGCAGAGAACCCCAACTGCACAAAGCCAAACTGGTTCAGCACAACCTCAACACTGAGGATTTGACATTCAGCGCAGGTAGCCCTCACGGGACCTGCGTTGAAATGCAGACTGCCTTCACAGCAGTTGCGCTGAAGGAGAAACTCTCGTTTCCCCTGGGTTCTGGGTCACAAAGTGCTCAAAAATCAACTGTTTCAGGCCAAATCAGAAACACAAGCAAGGTATAAACAGAGGGATGCTTTGAGAGGGTACTAAAGACTATCACAAAGGATCATCAAATCATTTGTGGATCCATTGTTTAGATCATAGACAAGTCCAGCAACTGGATCAAAGCAGCAACTTTCTACTTTGCATCCAGGAAAGATGCAGTTCGATAGTTGCTGTCAAGTCTATGAAGTAAACAAATGATAGAAACACAAATGAAATTAATAAACAGAGTTTCCCCAGCGGAGTCGCCAATTTGTTGTGGGGAAAAATGCATATGCAGGACGATCCTATCCACCTAAGGTGTGACAGCGCCTTAGCAACAAACGAATACAGCTACACTGGTTTCTTCCTTTATGAAATATGAAAGAGGGGAGATCGATAGACTTACCATTGTCTTCCGTTTGTCCCTCGATCTAGATCCTATTCTCTTCGGGTGTCCACAACTACTTGCCTCCTCGCTTGCTCAAGAGAACAGCTACTTGATTTCCACGAGATCACAAGAGAACAGCTACCTGTGACAAGAGAACAGCTACTTGCGACAAGAGAAGAACACAACACAAAGGCAAATATTCATATTCATAAATGATTCAGGATTAGAAGTAAATCAAATACACTAATGCAATCATACAAAATACACCAGCATATAGGAAAGAACCAAGATAGCTTTATTGATAAGTAACAAGGTTCAGGAAGAGATACAACCCAAAGGGCTCCAATCCAGCATCTCCTTCCCAGCAGAATGGAATTCCTTCTTCAGCTCCCTTCAAAGCATTAAGCACCCAATGTCTCTAGTCTCAAACCAACAGCAATTCTTTGCAATAACAAAATTCCAGCCTCTAGATCTCATGGAGGAGAGATCTATATATAGTTATTTTGGAGAGAGGATGAGTCAGCTTGAGATCTGACTAGTGTCCTCTCCCTCTCTCAGTTCTTGAGTCCACTTGGAGGTTCTTGCTTCCACTTGGAGATTTGGAACCTCTTACTCATCACCAGTGGAATTCCCTGAGGCAAGTGTCATTTTGGAAGCTTCCTGGGCATTGACACATTGAGGAATGAGCCTGCCACTTGTCCAAACTCGCTCAGCGCAAGTAGCCTTTGTTGGAGTTGACATTCAACGCAGGTAGACAGTGGAGCAGTTGACATTCAGTGCAGATGCTCAGTGGAGCAGTTGACATGACCCTGAATTGACTTGTTTTTTAGTGGTTTCAGGTGGAGAACTTCTGTGAATTACTGTGGTTAGTTGGCCTTGTTCCTCTAGGGGTAGGAACAACATGTTTAGGGACTTTGGATCCCTTAGATTATGGACATTTCATGCTCAATGCTGTAAGGCACAAAAATGTCTATAACAGTTCGGAAATCCTTTGCCTAACAGTTGATTAAACCACATTGAAAGTATTCAGCCAGTTTCTGGGTATTAAATTTGGGTCAATTGTCACCAAACCATCTGTTGTGTCGTTATGCATTCAAGAGGTCAGTGCAAATAAGCCATTCATCTGCAAAATATCTGTCATCCATTTTGACCATCCCTGAGTCAGTCCTTGCAACTAAATTTCTTCAACTTGATCTATGATTTCGTGTTGTGGGCTTGCCTATGACAGATCACTTTCTATCGACTTCAGCTCATTATCTAGAAAGATGATCTAGGAATCATGAGTACCTTGGGATCTGCATGCCTCAATGGCAGGTTTCTCGCCTTTGACGATAGGTTGCATCATTGACCTTCGATCAAAGGACTCCGTGACATGTTCAACATCAACACATCTATTCACATCTCATGGATTGTACTGGGTACTTTGAGAGCCATTAACATTAATGGTCGTTTCTCTCACACTTGTTAACACTTTACATCATTGACTGGTAATCAAGTGGTTTCTACCATGTTCGACTTCAACACATTCATTCGCATGGTTAGAATCGTACTATTTCGGGAAGTAGAAATGAAGACCCTGGATCTAGTTTCCACAATCCAGGTTGCGAGGAATTTTGTATTCATTATATTGTGGACTATTCATAAACAGATGGCTGCATCCATACTGTGTCTACATGTGTCTATACTTGTGATGTATTACAAGATCATTCCTATATCAGAGCAGTAGTTAGTTTTCTAGTCAGTTTTGATCTAAGTATGGGAATGCCTACCTCAGTGATGATATGATCTCATATATATATTTTGCATTGAATGTTTTTACAGGTTCCAACCGAGCTCTCCACAAGATGATCCTCGAAATGATAAAGTACTTCACTCTTCCTAAATGATAAATGAAATCCTCATCTACTACAAACTTCGCACTTTAGGGGGCAATCTGTTACACAAAAATATCGTCACCATGACTATTTGCAGTCAGTATGGGTCTATCATCACTTATACTGTCCTCCTAAGCAAGTCTCAGACCTCAGCTCTTCATATCAAGTTTTGAAAATGAGAGAAAGACATTAAAAATCAATAAAGCTCTGGTTCCGCACTTTCTCTCACTATTACCTGCGGTACCAAACCCTTTGTTCATGTTACCCACATACCTGCACGCTCTGTCTATAAAGGGGTGGGTGCGGACCCCTGTGAAAGTCAAAAAGGCGCAAGTTATCTTAAAAAACTCACTTTGGGTTAATTCTAGATGATTCTAGAAGGAATTTTGACGTGGATTGTTCGCTCTGAGGTGGTTCATGCATCCCAAAAGAGAAGGAGCTAATCCCTTGATGAGAGGAGCTATCCCTTTGAAGGAGGGCTTTATCCCTTTGAAGGAGGACCTAGTAACTTCCCTCCATTGCACTATAAATTAAGGCATTGGGCTGGTTGCTAGGGAGGTTAGAAGCTGAACATTTTTTAGGGTAAATGTTGGTGGAATTAGGACTTCCTAGTTAAGCTTAAGAGGAGAGATCACATACCTTTTGGCTTCATTGGGAAGTGAGTGAAACTTGTCAAAGTAGAGGAGACTTCTTGCTGGACCCTGGGAGGAGCTTGTACAGCATCAAGGCACAGGTTGTAAAGTTCTTCTTTGATTTGAATTAATACAATCAGATTCATTTTTCTCAACAAATTGTCTTATGTGATTTGTTTCATAAATTCCTTGATCATTATGATGGATATGCTTTATGATATTGGCTTTTCAGGTGCTATTTAATTTGTTTGAATGTAGATTGCTTTTCAGTTGGGGGTTCTCAACACCCTTGCAACTCGTGCCTTAAGGATCTCTGACAAAAATAGCTTCGATGAGGAAAAATCCCATCTCCTTAATGTCTTTGTCGAGAATGGTTATAGCAGACACTTGGGACAAAAGGCTTTCCTCAAAGCAGCTAAGAATTCGTTAACCAGGAAGGAGCCTAAAGAGCGAATTCTTGGAGTCCAAGTTCCATATGTTCAGGGGACCACTGATAAGATTGCAAGGGTTCTTAAGAGGCATAATATCCGCGCAACGTTTAGACCTCTTAACACCATTCGCAAATCCCTAAGATCTGTAAAGTATCCCATTGACCCCAAAGACATGAAAGGGGTTTATATTATTCCTTGTTCTTGTGGGACCCCCTATATTGGTGAGACTGGTCGTTCCATTAATCAAAGGATTAGTGAGCACGTGGCTGACCTAAAGCATATGAGAACTAAATCTTTTACATTAGCAGAACATGTAGAAAAAACCAATCATCATGTCTGCATCGAGGAGGCTAGTGTGATTGCTAGAGTGTCTCAATTCCATCACCGGAAATTTAGGGAAGCCCTTGAGATTGAAAAAAGGTCGATCAATCTGAATAGAGAGGATGGCTAGAATATTAGTAGTTGTTGGGTCCCATCCCTCTCCTCCTAGTTGTTTGCCTTCTTTCTCTCCCTTAGTATTTGTTTTTTATTAAGTTTGTGATTTCTATCAATTTATTTATTATTATTATTACTATATATATATATATATAACTTTATCTATTTATTTATTTATCTATGTTATTATTATTATTTTATCTATTATTAATATTTATTTTAAACTTTGTGTTTCAATTTTGATTTAATTATAATTTATTCACTAAAATTAATTTCATATTAGTTAATTTATTTAAACTATTAATGGTTCTTAATATATTTAGTTTTATTTATAATTATGTATTTTACTTATTAATTTTTGTGTAGTCTCTTTGCGTATTAATTTTATTTTAATTTATAAAAATTAATTTTCAAAATTAATCTAATTTTTAATTTAAAACTAATATACTTTTGGTTCCTTAAATTAATTGTTATTATTGTAATAATTTTATTTTTTATTATTATTATTATTATTATTATTATTATTATTATTTATTTTCTTTTTTTTCTTTTTTTGACAATCATTTATTACTCCATGTTTGACGTTTATAACTAACTATTAAAAAAAAAAAAAAAAAGTAATCCATTTTATATAATTTTTAATTTAATTCATTTTAATTTTTTCAACATATTTGAAATTATTTATTTTTTGATTTACTTATTAGTAATTTTAATTTTAAAAAGAAAATAATAATAATAATAATAATAATAATAATAATAATAGGTTTGACGTTTATAACTAACTATTAAAATTGTTAAAAGTAATTCATTTTATATAATTTTTAATTTAATTCATTTTAATTTTTTCAACATATTTGAAATTATTAATTTTAATTTTAAAAGAAAATATTAATAATAATAATAATATTATTATTATTATTATTATTATTAATTTCCATTTATCTTGGTCAAACTAGCCGTTATCATGTCATTTCTAGCTGTTATTTTTTAGCTGTTGAGTCATGGATTCTCTGCCCTGTCTATTTAATGTGCTAAATGTGATCTGCTCATTCAACTTGTCCTGACGATGAACCACACTGGATGGTTCGAAACGCGTCGACATAAGTTTTTCTATGTGATTTTCGCCGAAAATTCTTCAAAAAATTGATATGGATCACAGAAGTCTCAGTTCAATAATTGAATCCCTGCACGGAGGAGCCACTGCATCTAAAGTTCATCGGTTTGAATGGGCACGCTTGCAGGTGTCTAAGTTGAAAGCAGATCTAACATTTCTTAAAAGGTGCAGAGATTCCGCCACTATTCCGGTTTTTGCTCAGATTAAGCATCGCCTGTTCTCTCCTCTTAACCAGCATGTCTTCCTTAAAGCTAGCTTAGCATTATTAAGGTCTGAGATTAACAGAATTCGTAAGACCTTAGATCGTCTCTCTAGGAATCTGCTTGTTTTGCATTTGGAGCTATCTAACGCGTTTTCAGCCTCCCTATGGGCGAGGGTTGATGCCTGTTCAGCTCTAAAATGCCTGCGCATGGAGGATCGATGGAAGCAGAAACTAGCTTCTAAGTTTCTGAGGTTAACTATCAAATCTTCAGATCCAGTCTCTTCAGTGGATTATGCCCCCCAGGGTCGGCTTTCTGTTGTTCAAAGGTCTGCACTTCATAGTTGGGTTCTTCATAGTTCTAATCAAGCGAACTCGCCTGTGCAGTCCTGTAATCTAAATAGAGCGGCCTGCTCCCATCCAAGCCCTCTGGCGGTATCCTGCACAGATGTTATTCCTTGTGCCAGTGGCTCGGTTCCTTCCTCCTCCTGCTCAGCCGGTCAGTTTACCTGCGTGGGGGATAACGATGAGTCGTTTTTACCTCAGACGCAGTCCATTGCTCATTTCTCAGATGGTTCCAGTCCGCAGTCGGGGGAGCAGGTTCCCAAGGACAGCGTTGTTCCATCTGGAATCGTTGTTCCTCAAGCCCCCTGCTCGACTACGGGTTCCCGGGCAGCCCATCCGAGTCCTGATCCGGCTTCCCGCGTTGGTTATGATGTTAGCATTTGCTGCGCAGATTCTCGGATCTCTACCTTCGGCCGCTCTGGTTTGATCGACGATGAGAATCCAATTAGCTGTCTCAGCGGCAAGGTAAGAGGTGGCGCGTCCATCAATGATGAGAATCCGATCAGCAGTCTCGGCGATAGGATAAGAGGTGGCCAGGTAAGTTTCTCCAACGGTATCGCTTCTTTTAATTATGCTGGTTATTCGAATGTTTTTAAGAATGATAGGAATAATAATATTTGTAATATGAGTAATGGTATTAATAATGTTATAAATTACAGCGATAGTGATATTAATAATTATAACATAAATGATGTTGCAAATGAGATTGATAATAACGATAGCATTAGGAATGATGATGTTATTAATAATTTTAAGGATAATAATAGTAATTATAATATTAAAAATAATAACAATAATAAGATTCACAATAATAATAACATTAATAATAATATTAATAAAGATAATTATGATAATAATATTAACATTTATAATATGAGTGGTATTAGCAATGGTAATAATAAGGACTATATTAACATTGCCATTAATAATGATATTAATAATAAAACTAATTTCTTTATTGATAAGGAAAATATTAACACTACTAACAATGCCAATATTGATAATAATGATATTAACATTGGAAATAATAATGGGATAGTAAATAAATATTGTTCTAGGATGTTAATGAATAATGATAATAGGTTAACTGGGCTTAACTTGCTTAGAGACATCAACTCTAAATCGAGGAAGAGTCATTCAAATGGTGTTAAACCTCACCCTTCCTCTCAGAATAATAATAATAAAGTGGTGAATTTATCTAGCTTTTCTTTTCCTCCTTCTGTTTTTAGTGTTTTAAGCAAAGGTCTAAACTTTGCCTTGGCCCCTAAGAAGATCCCTGTCGATGATATTATCTGTGACGTGGAATTTGGGATTCGGGGTTTACCTAATAGTATTAAGAATACTATTAGGCAGGATTGTGCTGTTATCCTAAGGAAGGCTAAGCCTCCCAGGAGCAACCTTAGCAGGGATGAATTTGAAGCCCTTAAATCGTTAAATCAGAACAAAGATATTGTTGTTCTGAAAGCTGACAAGGGTGGGGCTGTGGTCATTCTTAATAAGGTAGACTACCGCAATAAAATGCTAGATCATCTTCATAATAGCGGTAGTTATAAGAAGCTTCCCAAAAACCCGTTAAAGAGGATCTCCAGGATTGTGGCCCATGCCATTAAAACCAGTGACTCTGTGAGTCCCCTACACCATAAACTCATTGAGAGAAATCCTATCACGCCTAGAATCTATGGGCTCCCTAAAATCCACAAGGAAGGAGCACC
The DNA here is from genome assembly GCA_031772625.1 of Pinus tabuliformis. Classification (NCBI taxonomy): domain Eukaryota; kingdom Viridiplantae; phylum Streptophyta; class Pinopsida; order Pinales; family Pinaceae; genus Pinus; species Pinus tabuliformis. Next base: position 1,556,344,855 of record CM062816.1, on the reverse strand, counting down.
CCTTAGGCATATCGTCAACACCATTGGAGGTCCTACCTATCTTCTTGCTAAGTTTCTTGCCTTGAAGCTTAAGCCCTTAGTTGGTCATACTCCGTCCTTCGTTAAAGACTCGGCTTCCTTTATTGAGGAGCTCAAGGACATCAAGCTTGACTCTTGTGACATTCTGGTCAGTTTTGATGTTGTTTCCCTCTATACTTGCATCCCTATTAATGAGGCCATGGACGTGATCTACCGTCTAACTGATCCTGATACCGCTCGGTTAGTTGAGATCTGCCTCACCTCTACCTTTTTCAGTTTTGAAGGGGAGTTCTTTGAGCAAAGTTGTGGGGTTGCCATGGGCTCACCCCTATCCCCTATAGTTGCTAATCTTTTTATGGAGGATTTTGAATATAAGGCTCTGAACTCAGCCCGTCTCCTACCCAAGCTCTGGAAAAGGTATGTAGATGACACGAATGTCATCTGGCCTCATGGCCAAGAGGAGTTAGATCTCTTCTTCGATCATCTCAATAGTCAATCCTCGGCTATTAAGTTCACTAAGGAACAAGAAGTCGATGGTTGCCTCCCTTTCCTTGATATTCTTATCTCTAAGAATGAGGATGGTTCCCTCTCCCACCGAGTATTTCGCAAGAAAACTCATACGGAGCAGTATCTTCATGCTAGTTCCCATCATTTCCCGGCCCAGAAGTTGGGGGTTCTCAACACCCTTGCAACTCGTGCCTTAAGGATCTCTGACAAAAATAGCTTCGATGAGGAAAAATCCCATCTCCTTAATGTCTTTGTCGAGAATGGTTATAGCAGACACTTGGGACAAAAGGCTTTCCTCAAAGCAGCTAAGAATTCGTTAACCAGGAAGGAGCCTAAAGAGCGAATTCCTGGAGTCCATCTTCTGTATGTTAAGGGGACCACAGATAAGATTGTGAGGGTTCTTAAGAGGCATAATATCCTCGCAACGTTTAGACCTCTTAACACCATTCGTAAATCCCTAAGATCTGTAAAGGATCCCATTGACCCCAAAGACATGAAAGGGGTTCATATTATTCCTTGTTCTTGTGGGACCCCCTATATTGGTGAGACTGGTCGTTCCATTAATCAAAGGATTAGTGAGCACGCGGCTGACCTAAAGCATATGAGAACTAAATCTTCCGCGTTAGCAGAACATGTAGAGAAAACCAATCATCATGTTTGCATCGAGGAGGCTAGTGTGATTGCTAGAGTGTCTCAATTCCATCACCGGAAATTTAGGGAAGCCCTTGAGATTGAAAAAAGGTCGATCAATCTGAATAGAGAGGATGGCTGGAAGATTAGTAGTTGCTGGGTCCCAGCCCTCTCCTCCTAGTTGTTTGCCTTCTTTCTCTCCCTTAGTATTTGTTTTTTATTAAGTTTGTGATTTCTATCAATTTATTTATTATTATTATTACTATATATATATATATATATATATATATATATATATATATATATATATATATATATATATATATATATTAACTTTATCTATTTATTTATTTATCTATGTTATTATTATTATTTTATCTATTATTAATATTTATTTTAAACTTTGTGTTTCAATTTTGATTTAATTATAATTTATTCACTAAAATTAATTTCATATTAGTTAATTTATTTAAACTATTAATGGTTCTTAATATATTTAGTTTTATTTATAATTATGTATTTTACTTATTAATTTTTGTGTAGTCTCTTTGCATATTAATTTTATTTTAACTTATAAAAATTAATTTTTAAAATTAATCTAATTTTTAATTTAAAACTAATATACTTTTGGTTCCTTAAATTAATTGTTATTATTGTAATAATTTTATTTATTTTTTATTATTATTATTATTTATTTATTTTTTATTCTTTTTTCTTTTTTCTTTTTTTTGACAATCATTTATTACTCCATGTTTGACATTTATAACTAACTATTAAAAAAAAAAAAAATTAAAGTAATTCATTTTATATAATTTTTAATTTAATTCATTTTAATTTTTTCAACATATTTGAAATTTAAGTATGGGGGATTTACGCAGTGCATTATATTAGATATCATTTTTGGGATTCAACTGCGTTAAGTAAGTCATTCAAAGTATGACCATTTCCATGCACTGCGTAAATCCCCCATACTTAAATTCAAAAAGAGTCAAGGGATCTCTACCTGAATGGTTCATGAGGCACAATACTTGCTAAGGTTTTGCAAATGGGGTAGCAAGCTAAGTGGGCTTGATTGTGGGAAAAAACTCCACAGTTAAGCGCGCTTGAGCCAGAGGAGTTCTGGGATGGGTGACCTCCTGGGAAGTCTTGGTTACCGGGTGCAAGCCCCGGAAGTGATGATTGATGCTATGTGATTCGTTCTCCACATTTCACTAGTTTCAATCCCACTTCTTCACCCCTGTGAGCATCACCCGATGCAATGAGTGCTAAGTGAACTATTCAAAAATCATGAGAAATTAGTCACTTTACGACTACCTCTCATGGAAATGGTCATACTTTGAATGACTTACTTAACGCAGTTGAATCCCAAAAATGATATCTAATATAATGCACTGCGTAAATCCCCCATACTTAAATTCAAAAAGAGTCAAGGGATCTCTACCTGAATGGTTCATGAGGCACAATACTTGCTAAGGTTTTGCAAATGGGGTAGCAAGCTAAGTGGGCTTGATTGTGGGAAAAAACTCCACAGTTAAGCGCGCTTGAGCCAGAGGAGTTCTGGGATGGGTGACCTCCTGGGAAGTCCTGGTTACCGGGTGCAAGCCCCGGAAGTGATGATTGATGCTATGTGATTCGTTCTCCACATTTCACTAGTTTCAATCCCACTTCTTTACCCCTGTGAGCATCACCCGATGCAATGAGTGCTAAGTGAACTATTCAAAAATCATGAGAAATTAGTCACTTTACGACTACCTCTCATGGAAATGGTCATACTTTGAATGACTTACTTAACGCAGTTGAATCCCAAAAATGATATCTAATATAATGCACTGCGTAAATCCCCCATACTTAAATTCAAAAAGAGTCAAGGGATCTCTACCTGAATGGTTCATGAGGCACAATACTTGCTAAGCTTTTGCAAATGGGGTAGCAAGCTAAGTGGGCTTGATTGTGAGAAAAAACTCCACAGTTAAGCGCGCTTGAGCCAGAGGAGTTCTGGGATGGGTGACCTCCTGGGAAGTCCTGGTTACCGGGTGCAAGCCCCGGAAGTGATGAATGATGCTATGTGATTCGTTCTCCACATTTCACTAGTTTCAATCCCACTTCTTCACCCCTGTGAGCATCACCCGATGCAATGAGTGCTAAGTGAACTATTCAAAAATCATGAGAAATTAGTCACTTTACGACTACCTCTCATGGAAATGGTCATACTTTGAATGACTTACTTAACGCAGTTGAATCCCAAAAATGATATCTAATATTTGAAATTATTTATTTTTTGATTTACTTATTAGTAATTTTAATTTTAAAAAGAAAATATTAATAATAATAATAATAATAATAATAGGTTTGACGTTTATAACTAACTATTAAAATTGTTAAAAGTAATTCATTTTATAAAATTTTTAATTTAATTCATTTTAATTTTTTCAACATATTTGAAATTATTAATTTTTTATTTTCTTATTATTAATTTTAATTTTAAAAGAAAATATTATTATTAATAATAATATTATTATTATTATTATTAATTTCCCTTTATCTTGGTCAAACTAGCCGTTATCATGTCATTTCTAGCTGTTATTTTTTAGCCATTGAGTCATGGATTCTCTGCCCTATCTATTTAATGTGCTAAATGGGATCTGCTCATTCAACTTGTCTTGACAATGAACCACACTGGATGGTTCGAAACGCGTCGACATAAGTTTTTCTATGTGATTTTCGCCGAAGATTCTTCAAAAAATCAAGCATGTTATCAAAGCATACTTGGATGACTTAGTTTCTCGTTCTCGCAAGAGAATTGATCATCCCAGCCATCTTCGGTTAGTTTTTGAGAGATGTCGTTTTTACAAAATTCGGTTGAATCTGAATAAGTGTGTTTTTGCGGTCACATCTGGTCGGCTGTTAGGATTCATACTATTGATTGAAGGGATTCGAGTTGATGCTTTCAAGGTTGAGGCAATAATTCAATTGCCTCCCCCGTCTTCAATTCGTCAACTTCAAAGTCTCCAAGGAAAGGAAAATTTCTTAAGGAGATTTAATAGCAAATTACGCTGATATCACCAAGGCAGATTCCTTCGCTATCAACAGTGGGAAATCATCATTGTCCCCTGATTGATAGATCCTTCTAGGTGTTTGATTTCAGCTCATTCATTTGCACTTGTTATATTGTATTGGGTACCTTGACTCTCATTATCATTATTGGTGAGTAGTCTCGTGTTTGTTAACAGTATACATCAATGATCAGTAATTAAATAATTTCTCACATGGTCGACCTCAAATCATTTATTCCCATTGTGTAGAAATGTACCACGGGAGTTGGTGAAAACCTCGGGTTGCATCAGCATGTTTTGGTTCACTTGTCAGTTGCTCCTGTTGCTGCTAGTTGACACCATCCACTTTATATGTTGTAGTTCTTCACAACGACATCTTATATGTTGGCATTTGAGTTGCGATGTAGTATCATTTTATTCCATCATGTTCATTTGGTACTATTGGGATCAGTTTTTGACATCAGTGATCAGCTTGATCTTTCAGCGTCATTGATCATCTTCTTATATGTGATATTCAGACATGTACTTTTTTGATCATGATCATATGATCCATTATGTACTTTCAGTTTATTTTGTACTTGTATACATATTGGATCCACTTGTACTTGATATGCGAACATGCTTTACTTTTTTTGAGCATGGGTATGCCCGCCTCAGACAACAGTTTTTTTCTGATCTCTTTTGATGGTTTAGAAGGCTGAATTCTAGTGAAGTCCTTCTTAGTCTCGGCAAGATTATTTCCATATACTTAATACATTCCGGCCATCATGTACCCCTTCTGACTTCATATATTAGGGGGCATCTACTATAGCACCATTTACCACCCTTGGTATTTGTGATTCTTGATTTATGGCCTAGGGAAACCCCTCCTTCCAGACTTGGTCCAAATATTTTAAAAACAGTGTTTTATTCCCTGTACACTACTTTGCCCTGATATAAAAGCGTGTACACGCGGGTCATTCAATACACAACCCACGTATATGTGTTAAAACACTTAAAATAAATAAATTTCCTTAATTGTGGGCCGAGTTCATGGGTTTTACCTATTGATTACCTCCTAGTGCCCATGGCCCAACTGTTTCCCAACTAAAAAACTAATTGGGAGAGATATAAATACACCTCTATGGGAAGGCCTTAAGGGAGGAGAGATATAGTTGTTATACTGAGATTATCCCTGGCTGAGTCTGACGTATCCCTATGCTTCATGCACTTCCCCAAGTTTTAGGAAACCCTTGTTTCCTTGATTATAGATATTCTCCCTCTTGCTTGAGATATCATGGTGTTGGTTATGGAAGGAGGCTATTGAAGACTGGGACTGGACGGATCCAGAGGACAGTTCCACTTGGAGCCGAAAGAAGAAGACTCAGGTGAATTCTCTCCATGTTATTTATAGCTTACTACAATAAAAAGAAGCGATGTCTTGTTTCCGAGATTAACTTTGTTTATGCATCAAATAATGTTGTAATTCATATATGAATGTTATTTTGATGTATGATCAATCATTTTCTTATATGATATAAAGTCAATTTCATGAATATGCTTTACCTCTATACTACTATGTATGTTCAAATTGAATGATTTTCAGGTTTCAAGAACATCGAGAGTTGCAGAGGGTTTGAACCCTTCGGGACCTACTCGAACTAAGGACATCTGGGTACGATTTCTCTCACATAGTTTGATTATATAAGCATTTTGCCTGAGTTGTATGAGTGTTTTTTACTGTAGTTTGCTCCTGCTCTATTGGATTTCCAACCCAAAGCCCTAGGGTACTTATTCCTGTAACACCATACAATGTCTTCTTCAACCTACAAACATGTGACATTCAATCCTCTACTTCAAATCCCTATGGCTACTCAACGTACACTTCTTCCTGTAACATGCCATGGAGGAATGTTGTCTTTATGTCCATCTAATGTAGGGTCCATCCTTGACTTGTGGAAGGAGCATCGAATGAATGGATGTGTATCAACCCATGAGTGAAAATATGTCATCATAATCATCTCCCTCTTTTTAGGAGAATCCTCAGGCCATGAACCTTTCTTTATATTTCTCAATGATACCATCAACTCCATGTTTGATCTTGAATACACTTTGAAGTAACCATAGGTTTCCCCTTCGATATTGGTACAACTTCTCATACGTCATTTTTCACAATAGAATTATATTCATCGATGATATTATCCTTCCAAAAAAATTCTTTCACGACTTCTTCAAAGGTGGGAGGTTTGGCTTGAATCATAGTGCTCATGGAAACAACATATCCCTTGTATGTTCATGGGTTCTTTCTTTCTCTAAATGATCTCTGAATGAGAACTTGTCTCTCATCATGTTGTAGTGCATCATGAAGCCAAAGTGGCCTCTTCTTGGCAGGAGTATCATGGAGGAGGCTCTAAGGGATCGATGGCCTCCATGGGATCATCAACAATGTCTGTCTCAAATTCAAGCATGGAAGGACCATCTAAAAGATTCATATCATCATTCTTCTTCTCAGGAGGAGGAGGCACAGGAAAGTCTCTTTATTTCCCAAGGGAAACATCTTCATCGAACATTACATCCATGCTAATTTCAGCCATGCTTTGACTAGGAATATATATTCTAAAAGCTTTAGATTTTTCACAATATCCAACAAACGTACCTTTTATTCCCATGGCTTCTATTTAGTTTCTTTACTTTTTCTATACATGGAAATATACAAGATATCCAAAGATATGGAGATGGCCAACATCAGTCTTACCACCTGTGAACACTTCTTTGGGGGCCTTGTTTTCCAATGCTTAATGAGGCACCATGTTTTGATCATATACAACAACATTCGTTGCTTCTCCCCAAAGGAACTTTGGCAACTTTTGATCCTAGAGCATGACATGAGCGACTTCTATAATAGACTTTTTGTTTCTTTTAGCTACTCCATTTTGTTTGGGAGTATAGGAACAATCGTTTCTTTCTAGATACCTTAATTCTTGCAAAAATCAATGAACTCATTTGAAATGTACTCGCCACCATTATCATACCTTAAGATTTAATTTTCTCCCCTGTTTGATTTTCAAACAAAGCTTTTAACTCCTTGAACATTTCAAAATATTCATCCTTATGCTTAGAATAATGTATCCATGTATTTCTTGAAAAGTCATCAGTAAGGTGATGTAGTAGATATGGCCACTAATAGAATATATGGGCATCATACCACATATGTCGAAATGAATGAGATGGATGATGTAATTTGTCTTTTTATCACTATATGGGAATTGCCCCCTTGTATTCTTTCCACTAACAAACCTTGGACATACTCCATCATGTTTGGCAAGTTGAACATCAAGAATACTAGACTCCCAACTTCTTCAATTTTGGAAGAGCATCATAATGTAAAAAGGAAAATCTTTGGCGCCATATCTTGCTTAGATGATTAGTATCATGGACTAATTCTAGAAGAGGTCTTCTAGTGACCCTATAGAGTCCTTCAAATCTCGACCCCAATGTGAATGAATCTCTTATGGGTGATTCAATAGGCCAAGTAAGAACTTTCCCCCTGATGAAGGCAACCGTCATCCCTTTGTATTCCAAAGAAAATATTGATACCAAATTATCTTCAATCCTGGAACATACATCACAGCATGGAGAAAAACAGATTCCCTTGACTGGAAATGGAGTTTGAAAGACCCAAAACCTTTAACGAGAGGAGTTGTGTTGTCTCCAAAAATAATTTTCAAATTTGACTCCCTCTCTACCAAATTATATAGAACTTCCTAATACCAAGAGAAATGATCAGTGCCCCCATTATCAACCAACCAACTATCCCATGAATCCAGAGGATAGGAACTAGTATGGGCAGAAATAAGAATATATTCAGATTGATTGCCACAATTACTTTCATACCTAGAGTAAGTTGACCACTTTTGAGGACAGTGATCTTCTTCATGGTCACTTGGAGCATCTTTTATTCTTATTTCACCTCTTCCATTATTATCATACCTTTCGTCATCTCCTCTTCTTTGATAATCAAACCTCTTGTTGTTGCTTCTAGTGTTTTCACGTTGTTGTTGTTGCTGCAACAACCTCCAAAATCTTAGCCTACACTAAATTTGGAAACCTACCTTGATCTTGTATAGTGTCATTGCAAATATTGAAATCCATTCCATTTGTTTTTCCTTAGTGTTTTGGTCTTGTTTGCAAGAAAGGAAAAATGTCATATTTTCACATGTTAGCTGTCACATAATGTGTATAAGTTTATTTTGGTGGTTTCAATGGGTTATATTTGTGAAAATGAGTCAATCTAACCATGTGAACATATTTTGTACTCATTTCCAAAGTTCTAAGCATTGTCGCACAAGTGTTGTCACGGTCATCGCAAAGTGTATCTTTAGTGTCGCACTTGCTGTAAGTCATCACAAAGTTGTCGCACTGAGTGAAATGTGTTGTTCCTATAGATGACCTATGTTGTTATGTTTTCAACTGTTCTAAGCATGTGATCACAGCCAATTCATATAAATTTCCACACCATCTCATTGATCCCACACATAGCTAATTGTTAGAAATTTCCCAGCAACTTAGCCTCATCTGACCTTCCTAAATTGTGCATTGTGCAGTTCCATCCATCAATCTTCAACCCTTACCCTTGACACTATGTAATATGTGTTTCTTGCCTCCCAAGACTGTGCACTGCACCTTTCTAGTGCTCAAGCCCATACCTTGGCCCCCAAAATTGCACAATCCAAGCCTCCAGTGTGTCTCCAACTACGCATTGTGAAATATCTGAGCTTATGCTCAACCCCTAAGCTCTTGAGTTGTGAAAGCTCACAATCCCCAAGTCCTTTCTACCTCCCATAATTACACAGCTGGTTGAAATAGTGCAAACCCCCTCATCCTAGCTCAATAAGTCTCAAAATTGCGCAATTTCTCTGCCTAGTCCTGCCTAAACTCTGCATTGCATAGTCTCAAGATTAAGCTTCACCCTGACTACCTGAGTTTCACAATTTTGTATTCATTGAGCCTCTTCCTTAACCTGCAACCCAGTTATGCCTCAATCAGTGGATCAACATGCACCATATTAGACTAGGGGTTTATCGGACTGATGTCGTCTCATTATGAGTGAATTGCAAATGCAGGTACTCTATCACATGACAGAAGAATGAAGAAGGAGATGGAGAATGGAAACATGTTGAAAGGCATATTTGTAGCTAATTATGAAAGATTCTCAATCAAGCGAAAGCAAAGGAACACCAGTTTGTGACCACAACTCAAGCTTTGATATCCATGAATACTCCTTACCTCTAAGCCATATGGGGTTGGATAGAAAAACATATACAAGAAGAAACATAGGAAGGAGTAGAAAAGGTGGCTTGACATTGCGATGTCATCAAGCAGGTCATGTTAGCAGTGTCATGTCATGTCATTTCATTAGTTGTTGTATGCTGATGAGCCCCAATTTTTGGTACAATTTGGGCTCATTTGGCCTACTTGCTCTGCTCAAACCATTCATTTTTTATTGCTTATGCATTAATTTCTTGGTTTATTCATGTTGTTTGTAGGAAGAAGGGTAGACATTCTATCTACGTGACTAATGCATGATGCTTTCAGGTTTTTGGCATTAAAAGGGAGAAAAGACCACGAGAAAGGAGACAAGGAGACAATGAGGTGGCACTGCTGGTTTTTAGGAGAGGATGTCCACGGTCTTGGGGACCTTCCTCGTGATTCCCACCATAGCTCTGAGCTCCAATCCATCTCCCCACCGAGCTTAGAAGCAGCCAACTGTTCTACAGGAACAGCAGATATAACTATTCTACAGGAACAGCAGTTATGACTGTCCTACAGGATCAGCAGTTTAAACTTCAGTTGGACAGCCGAGCTCCTAGAATCAAGGAAACCTGTTGGATGATCATTTGGCATAAATACTGAGGCCGTAGCATTGGATAGAGGCTTTTTGAACTTTTGTATTACTCTTGTAATTGGGAAGTACGAGCTACAGCTCGGTTTTTGTTCCTTTTGTAAGCCATTTTGGCATGTCATCAGACTTTCGTTTATGAATAAAGGCAGGCAGATTTTGATCTCATTCTGAGTTTCTAAGGGAGCTATAGCTCTCAGGTTAGGGCCCAACCTGAGAGCAATAGATCTCCTCGGTGTTGTAATGTTGTTGCATTTCGTTCCAGCACTTTGAGTTTTTACTTTAACATGCAATTCGAATTTACAGTTTGTTAATTTAGTCTTTTTCATGAGCTTAGATAGGATTAGTTTATGGTAAATTTGTTTCAGTTGCTTAGATTCGATAGGAGGATAGTTATAACTTATTGGAGCTCCAGCAAAAGGTTGTTAAGGCTCACTGCCATCTCTGTTAGGGATTGGGGTGCAGTCCATGACTAACCACCAAAAAGAAACGCAGTTCTTCTCATTTCCATGCAAGCTGCAACATAGACATTTTCATTGAAGATCCATCCATGCATTTTTTTACATTGAACCATACTTCTACATTCCATTTCCACACATAAGTTTCATCTCTTGGTTTTCCATTGCTGCTCATAGGTTTCATGGCACAGTTATCATAGGTTAATGAATTTCTCGTTTTTGGTGCATAAGTCATTTGTTTCATTTACGCTGCTCCTTATCATTCCACCTTATTCTTCTTCTTGATCTCTCCTCAATCCACCTACTCAGCCTCTGTCTAGCTCATTTACCCTCCAACTCATCCATTATCCACCTAGCTCCATTTACTTCAACTTTCGTTGATCCCATCCTTCCAACCATCAGCCCATTGCATGCACTCTTCCTCCATCTGATTTCTCTGCTCCTGAGCCATCACCAGCTCCATCTCCATCTCACCTATCCTCCCATACCACTCCAACACTTCACCATCTCCCAAAACTTCCACGGCCAAACATCCTGTAGAATTGCACAGACTTCCTGTAGAAACCCCTGAGTTTCCTGTAGGATCCCCTGCAGACTTCTTGTAGAAACCTGCAAACTCGGTTGCTGAGCATCCGAACATGGTAGGCTTCTGTGGACTGATGCTGGAGACCCTCTGGGACCTCCCTTAACCATCCTGACCTTGCCCATGCTTTCCTTCCATTCCAACCGCTCCTGCACAACCAAACCCTAATCAAAAGCATCATCACAATAAATCCAACCACTTAATGAAAAAAATACAAAAACATGTCTTTTCAGATGCAAGTAGCTTAGATGCATGTATTTCAGCTCACTACAAGTAATGGCATTAGTGGTAGTAGTTTCATTCATAGTTTTGCAAAGTTAAGGTCTAGCTAGTCAAATTAGGGTTTACTAGGGTTTTCATGCGTTGTTGACTTTCAGTTCCTTTCTGCAACTAGATTAGTCTTCTTTCAGTTAGCTTTCATCCATCATTCATAAAGCTTCTTCTGTGAGCCTATAGAAGTTGGCTTGAGCCCTAGCGGACTTGTGCCAGCTGACCAAGTGACAGCTGCGACAAGAGCTAGTACTTGTGCATACAGCACCGTCGCTTCCAAGTTTGTACGAACTACCGGGTTGATAAAATTAGAGATAGGAAGCTCTAGGAGTTGTAGCATTATTGCTACAATACTGGAGCCCGCCATCTTTTTGGCGCCGTTGCCGGGGAAGCGTCAGAGTATTAGTAATTGTTGCTTTTCTTCTATTTTCTTGCTCTTGCCTTTTGCTAAGTAGTTTGCTTCATTTCCATTCTGCAAAAGTAGCATATACATTTCCTGCTTTCATAGATTAGCATTTCCTGCTTTCCTAGATTAGAATTTCCTTTCTGCAAGCGTAGACTAGCATTTCCATTCTTGCAATTTCCTTTGAGCAAAGTAGATTAGTTCTTTCCTGCTTTCAGTTTAATTTTGCATCTTCCATAGTTAGTTGTAGATCAATCTGTCTCAGTTTTGCAGGTACCAAAAGAAAAGCAAAGCAAAAGAAATCAAAAGAAAAAGAAAGTCTTTTCCATTTCATGCCTCGTAGGAACCGAGATAGATCAGGAAAATTCCTACCAAACACCCCCACCACATCACTAAGTCACCCTTCTCTCTTCTTTGGTGACAGTGACCTAGAAGAACCTATAGGTGAACATCCTGAGATATCCAAAGACCCTATAGTAGAAGAAGAGTTAGAGACCACTCCATCTGAAGCTATGGCTGACAATAGAAGAGAAGATGAGAGAATAGAAGGTGCCTTCCCCATCCGAGAGACCAATGGAGAGATGAAAATGAAGAACATTAGCCCCTCCGCCTTACCTCACTTCCATGGGCTGACCACTGAAGATCCAGATACCTTCCTGTTTGAGTTTGTTGTCCTTTGTAGAACCTATGACTATACTGAAGATGAGCAAAAGTTGAAACTTTTCCCTTCCACTCTTAAGGATGCAGCACTACGCTGGTTCATGGGCTTACCTGGGAATAGTATCACTACTTGGGCTCAGATGCAGCAAGCTTTCAATACCAAGTACCGGGATTACTGTAGGTCCAAGGAAACAAAGGGAGAAATCTTTCGGATGTCCATGGGAAATGATGAGTCCTTAGAGGATTATGAGGAGAGGTTCCAACTAAGCTATAAGCAGGCCAGGTGCACACTTGACCCTGAATCCCTCAAGTTGGTCCTGCTCCGAGGAGTCCCTGAAGACCTCTTAGATACCCTTCACATGTTAGCTGGGGGGGACATTTACCAACTGCCTTATGAGGACATCAAGACTGTGTTTAGAAACCACTCCAGGGCAGCTCGGAAACGAGGTAGAGGAAACCACCCCTCAACTAGTGTCCCTTTCTCCAAACATGAGCTTGCAAATCAATTAGAAGATCTTAAGAGTGAGGTGAGACAAACCATTGCCATGCAGCTTGACACATTCAGGATTCAGCAAAAGAAAGAAGAGGCTGAGAGAGCCTTGGCTGTCTTCTGCCCCAGGTGCACAAGGAGGCACCCTAAGAACGAATGTCCATTGCATTCGGTTGAAGTGTGTTTCGTTTGTGAGGAGGACCATCCCACAAATCAGTGTCCAACCTTACCTGGGTTTAGAGCCATGTACCAAGGGACAGAAGCTCCCACAGAGCCTCTCTATTACCTCAACCAAAGGAGGCCACAGGGATCTAGACCTTATCAACAAGGGATGCAAGGGGCATCTCAAGCTTATTACAGCCCCAACCAATCAACTCCTATGCCTTCCTGGGGTCCCCCTGCTCATCCTTCATGGTCCATGCCTCCTCCATGGTATTATCCACCTCAGTACCCCTCTCCACCTACTTCTCATTCATATCACTCACATGCCCAGCCACAACCTCAATGGAATGCACCTCAGTCGGGGTGGAGGCCCCAATACAACACTCCTCCTGCCATCTTGCCTCCACCACCAGTTCAACCTCAACCATTACCTCCTGCTCCTCCAAGGCAACCTCAAATGCCTGCTCAACCGAACCCGAACCCCAACAATAGACAGGCCCAGCAGGTATACACTCGGGAAACCTCATGCCCTACCTATGCTGTCTGGAAAGACTCTACCAGATCGCCAACCTCCTCCCCCAGAGGATGAGGAAGATAAACAGGAAAGTGAACCAAAGGCTATTCCACCCTTTCCTGAGAGACTAACAGCCACCACACAACCCAACCCAGAGGAGGATGAGCTTCTGGGTGAGCTCAAGCAGTTGTGTGTAAAAATACCACTTCTCCAAGCCATCAAGGATGTGCCAATATACAACAAGCTGGTTAAGGAGAAGTGTTTCAAACACCCAGGCAGACGGAAGAAAGATGCCTCAACTATCAATGTCATAGGACAACTGTTTGACCTTATGTTAGGACAAGTCATCTGCCCGAAGTACCTAGATCCTGGAAGTCTTGTAGTAGATGTTCAAATCAATGGCACCATTATACCTCACACCTTGATCGATCTGGGGGCTGCCATTAATGTGATGACCAGGGATACCATGCTTAAGCTTAATCTTCAGGGTTCCTTGAGGAAGACCTCGACAGTACTGCAATTAGTAGATCGCTCCACCGTGACTCCCAAAGGGATTGTGGAGGATGTCTTGGTCTCTATTGACTCTTGGGAATACCCTGTAGACTTCCTGGTTCTGCAACCAAAGGCCAGGCTTACTGGATATCCTCTCATTTTGGGAAGGCCTTAGTTAGCTACTGCAGATGCTTACATCAGTTGTCGTGCAGGAAACATGACCATCAAAAATGGTCCCATGTCCAAGCAGCTAGTCCTATACCCTCCTACCCAACCCTCCTTGGAGCATGACTTACCACTTTGGTTGGAAGAAGGAGAGGAAGACGAGGTGTACTCAGCACCTCTATGCACCTTAGATACCACTAGAAGAGACCCCCCAACCGAGGATGACTTGATCAAGACCTTGATCCAGAATCCACCTTCCAGTGCACTACCCTTAGAGAAATTGGTGGAGGATGCCCAAGCCAGCACCTTAGTGGATCTTTGTACAACCAGCCCTGTTACTCCCAGAGTCAAGAATGTGGAGTTCGGCCCTGAGAAAGTATTGAAGATCAGCTCCTCCCTATCTCCTTCCCAGGAAAAGGAGCTGTGTAGTCTGTTGGCCAATCACCTAGATGCTTTTGCTTGGAGCTATAAGGAAATGAAAGGTGTCCATCCTTCGGTCTATACCCATCATATATACATCAAAGAGGATTGTAAACCGGTTAGGCAACCTCAGAGGAGAATGAATCCAGCCCTTAAGGACATTGTTAAGGAAGAATTGCAAAAACTGTTGGATGCCGGATTCACTTACCCCATCTCAGATAGTGAATGGGTGTCCCCTCTAGTGTTGGTTCCCAAGAAGAACGGGAAATGGAAAATCTGTGTGGACTACCGAGAACTGAACAAAGCTACCAAGAAGGACCATTTCCCTCTACCTTTCATAGATCAAGTGTTGGATGGACTGGCAGGAAAGAATTTCTTCTCTTTCCTGGATGGGTTTAGCGGGTACAACCAAATCCAAATCAGCCCGGAAGACCAAGATAAGACCACCTTCACTTGTCCTTGGGGTACCTTTGCCTATCGAGTCCTTCCCTTTGGGCTATGCAATGCTCCTGATACCTTTCAGAGAGTTGTCTTGAGCATCTTCTCGGAGCTGGTCCATGATGCAGTAGAAATCTATATGGATGACTTTACTCCTTATGGGGCCAACTTCCAGGAAGCATTGTCCAACCTAGGAAAAGTCCTAACCAAATGCACCGAGATGAACTTGTCCCTTATTCCTGAAAAATGTGAATTCCTAATGAATGAAGGGACCGTGCTAGGCCATACCATTTCTTGCCAAGGATTGCAGGTGGATCCTAACAAAATTGCTCTCATCAAAAGGGTTCCACCTCCTCAAAAGGTCAGGGATGTCCGGAGTTTCTTGGGATTAGCAGGATACTACCGGAGATTCATTAAAGATTTCAGCAAGCTAGCCTCGCCATTGTTTGGCCTGTTGGCAAAAGATGTGGAGTTTAATTGGACTGACGATTGTCAGAGGGCTTTAAATGAATTGAAGGACAAGTTGGTGTCAGCCCCAATCCTGAGAGGTCCAAACTGGGCCCTACCTTTCCACATCCACACTGATGCCTCGAACAAAGCCATAGGTGCAGCTTTAGGACAAGTTGAGCAGAAACTTCCATATGCCATTTACTTTGTTAGCAAAAACTTGTCCAAAGCTGAGCTGAATTACACTGTAACCGAGAAAGAATTCTTGGCTGTGGTCCATGCATTGAACAAGTTCCGACATTATATTACTGGTTACCAGACCTTTGTACATACTGACCATGCTGCTATTAGATATTTAATGAATAAACCAGATGTGAATGCTCGTATTATTAGATGGTTACTTTTATTGCAGCAATTTGATTTGACCATTGTTGACAAACCAGGTAGAGAAAATGTTGTTGCTGACTTTTTATCTAGATTGGATTTGTCTGCAGATGAGGATGGAACAGTGGACGACCAGATGCCTGATGAACATCTGTTTGCTATTTCAGTACTCTCTCCATGGTTTGCTGATATAGCAAACTATCTTGTTTCAGCACAGTTCCCTCCACACCTATCTTCCAGAGAGAAGAGCAGAATCATCAGAAAAAGTGCCTCATTCACTTGGATCGGGGGCAATCTGTTCAAGCTTGGCCCCGATCAGATCTTAAGGCGTTGTGTAAGGGAGGAGGAAGTCTTTGATATCCTCCTCACTTGTCATGATGGGCCTTGTGGAGGACATTTTGCAGCAAAGAGAACTGCCTTCAAGATCCTACAGGCAGGCTACTATTGGCCCACACTTCATCAAGATGTCAGGAGATATGTCAGTCAGTGTGACCAATGCCAAAGAATGGGGAAACCGACCCAAAGGGATGAGATGCCTCTCCAACCTCAAGTGACTCTTGAGCCATTTGAGAAGTGGGGCATGGACTTTGTGGGCCCAATCAACCCCTCTTCGAGGCAAAGGACTTACATCATTGTGTGTACTGACTATTTGCCAAAGTGGGCAGAAACCAAAGCAATCAAAGTAGCAACAGAAGAAAAGGTGGCCGAGTTCCTAAGAGAGAACATCTTCTATAAGTTTGGCTATCCTAGAGAGCTGGTCACCGATCAAGGGAGCCAGTTCACCTCCAACCTGGTTGAAGATCTCCTAGCTCATCACAAGATCAAGCATAGGACTTCCACCCCTTATCACCCTCAAGAAAATGGGCAGGTGGAAGTCACCAATAGAGCATTAGAAGGGATCTTGAATAAAGTGGTGAGCAGCAGCAGAAAGGATTGGGCAGATCGCCTGGTTGAAGCCACATGGGCTTACAACACCACTTGGAAGACCACCACCGGCTTCACACCGTATGAGCTGGTCTATGGGAAGAGAGCTGTGTTGTCCATTGAGTTTGAATACAACACTTTGAGGATGGCAGCTCAGCTGGATCTGGATCTCAGCCATGCACAACAAGAAAGGCTGTTGCAGCTGAATGGCCTGGATGAGCACCGAATGCAGGCCCTCCTTCACTCAGAAGTGGTTCAACTTCAGAGAAAGGTGTGGCATGACCAACATCTCCATGACAAGCAATTTCAGTCGGGAGATTGGGCTTTGTTGTATGACTCAAGATACAAAGATTTCAAGGCGAAGCTGAGAACCAGATGGCTAGGACCATATGCAGTGGAGAAATGCCATGACAATGGATCTATCCTCATTCGAACCATTGATGAGGAAGCCATTCCCATGCTTGTCAATGGGCATCGTTTGAAGATCTACAGGAGACCTCTCTCAAGACAAGAGTTCATCAAAACTATGGAGAAATCTATATTGGTCATAGAGAAGGGTTCTGCCTCTGCTTTTGGCATACCCTGAAGAAAAAAAATGAAAAAAAAAAAAAAAAAAAAAAGAAAAAAGAAAAAGTAAATAAAGATCCTTGGGTGAAAACCTCTCTGAGGCGCCCAAGGCAGGTAGTAGGGGTGAAAACCTCTTTGAGGCGCCCCTATTGTCTTTCAAAAAAGAGAAAAGGTTGAAAAATATCCTTGAGTGAAAACCTCTTTGAGGCGCTCAGGGCAGATGGCACGGGTGAAAACCTCTTTGAGGCGCCCCTGTTATCTTTCAAAAAAAAAAGAGAACACAATAAGCAAAATATGGTAAAATTGCATGCAGGTTGCAAATGCTCTATGAAGAAGAGGAATCCCTTCAACTCAAAGCCAAGGGTCCTTATCATGCTGTCAAGGAACCTCACCAGCACCTCCTCCAAGGGTACCCATGTTTTTTCAAAGTATGTGCAATTTTATCATGGTTTGAATCTTCTACAGGAAGATGCTGTCTTTCTACAGGAAGGTGCAGTCTTTCTACAGGAAGGCGCGGATTTTCTACAGGAAAGTGCAGACTTTCTACAGGAAGGCCGAACTTTCTACAGGAAGCTCTGTGTTCTACAAGAAGCTTCCTGTAGGAGTTTTGGACGGCCAGAATTCATCTTAAAAGGAGATTTAGCGACTATGGATTGGTTTGGATGCATGCAAGCCTCTGTTGGCACCCTTGCACATTGTTGTCACCTTGCTCCACCATCCTTGTCGACATGCGACCAAGTTCCCTGCACAAACAAAGAAGATCGATGAGTTCTCGCGGGAAAAGCCATTTTCAAAGTTAAACAAATGCTGGGATCTCATACCACAGGCATCAAGAGCTCCGGGAACGTGATCGAAAGGCCAGAACCTCCATCGTGCAGCATGCACCCAAGGAGAAAGGACTGTTACGAGACACCTCGCGGGAATCCTGTAACAGTTCAACCTGCTCGAGTGGATACCATTCACAGCACCGCCATCTGAAATGAAACGCGGGCGCATGCAAGCAACACATCCACTCCATCGTTGGCAGCCTGTAACCACGAGCCTCCGGGTCTGTGTAAGTCGCATGCAGCAGGTAGATCCACTCACCATCGTCCAAGAACTGGAAAAATCGTGTGCAGCCATGCAGGTAAGTGTCTCAACCCTTCCTTCCATCAAATCGCATGAATTTTGCTTTGAAATCGTTTGCATAGCATAAAATTGAATGGTTGAGCGACCGTATGGCCAGTCGACTGGCCACGTCGGCTAGTTAAAGTGTAATTGGATGTTTGGGTGGCGGCCACGACAAAGAGAATGAACGGCACGCACGTGAGAACACTCTCGTCAGAGCATGAGTTTAACAGGAAAAGGCGGCGGCAAATCTGTGGGAATGGATGCGGCAACAAGTGAATACGCAGGCGGATGATGGATGATGATGGATGACGTCGCCCAATGGTCCGGCGGGGACAGCTCATCCCCCGCGCCACGGATTGCGCCGATTCAAAATCTAATCGGCTAGATCATGCGCATGCATTTATCATCCAACACTTCAAACTCGGGTGGCTATTCTGATCTCCTCTGCACTTTGATACGCCGAGCTGTTGGCTACCAGAACGCCGGTAAAGCACACCTCAAGCACGGGCCAACTACAGTCCTCCCCTAGAATTGCGCACTGCTTCTACAGGAACGCAGTCTACAGGAACACAGTCATCTACAGGAAAGCGGGTGCCTCACGAAAAAGGTGGCCAATTAAAGAGGTAACCCTGAACTCTTCATGCAACTGGTTAGTAGAAGTGGCAAGACCATCGTCTACAGTCAGGTCATAAAGATATTGGTGGAATTGTTGTTTGCTGTACCTATGCTGTCGTTCTACAGGATGTCAATTTAGGTAGACTGTGTTGAAATTTTGTGGATTATATGCATGCTCTGCCTTAATAGACCAAATCTCTGTTGCATTTGCCACCTTTAATTAAAACGACCGTGTTCATCATGCCGGGTGGGTTTATAAGACGGGAACCCACTGATTCAACTAAACTAAGGGAAAACCCGACAGTGGTAGAGCTCTTCACCAGAGCACAATGGATGCCTTTTTGTAATAAGTTGCAGGGTTACGATGATGAAGTGGCCGAAGAATTCTTGCAGGCTCTGAAGCCTAAATCCCAGACACTGGCCACAGTGAACTTCAGAGGTCTAAGCCTCAAGCTCACCCCAGAACATATCAGTCGGATCACAGAACTTCCTATGGGTCTGCCGTGGGATAAAGAGGAGAGAAAGCTGAGTCAGCAGGCAAAGAAAGAATTCTTTCCACCTGAGGAAGAATTCTCGGAGGACAAAAATGGGGTACGAAGAACGAGCCTGTTGCCACCTTGGAATGAAGTCAGTTTGCAAATCATGAAATATATTACTTGTGAAGGTCGTTTCAGCATCGTGTATGCATATCACTTTCGGCTGCTCACTGAATTGAGGCACCGAATTGACCTTCCTGTAGAACAAAAACTAAGCATCCCTTATTACCTCCTGCAGTCTCTAATGGAGTGTGCTACAAAGCTGAAAGAGGGTATACCAGATCAGATAGCCCACCATGGGTTGATCAAGCTTCTTGTGGAAGATGCATTGCACTCATATAAGGTCCCCCTCTCATGGGAATCCTTCCGGAATTTAACAAAAGATGGGGAAATTAAAATGCTGATCGAAGAAACGGGTTCCTCCAGCAGTGAGGAACACGAAGCAGTGGCCAAGGAACAGAGGGAAGAAGGCCAAGAGACCCCGACATCAGTTCAGAAGAGAGAACAAAGGAAGAAGCATGAGGGAAAGGAGGACAAAGAAAAAGGTTGCACACCTATCCTGTCAGCAAGGGAAAAGAGGATGAAGAGCAGAATGGACAAAGCTGAGGTGGTCCACGTCAGCCCAAGTACCTCAACAGCACCTGCAACCAAAGCAAAAAGCAGAACTCAGGTAGGCAAGCAAGCAGAGGGAAGACACCTGTGTCTACAGGAAAGCAAAAATAGGCTTCTACAGGAAGCCCGAAAACACAAACAAAGGCTTCTACAGGAAGCCCGAAAACCATTGAGAAAAAGGCTTCTACAGGAAGCCCAAAAGCAAAGATAAAGGCTTCTACAAGAAGCCCAAAAATCATTGAGAAACAGGCTTCTACAGGAAGCCCGAAAACAGGGACAGAGGCTTCTACAGGAAGCCCGAAATTGCAGACACAGGCTTCTACAGGAAGCCCCGAAAAGGTGAAACCCAAGGAGAGAAAGGTGGATATTCTGGCATGGGAGGCAGCAGCTGTATTAGCTGGCCTCAGCACGCCACCTAAGCCAAAAGGAAAGAGGAAGAGGGAGACCCCTCTATACTTTAAGGCTCGAAGAAGTGTTAGGATAAAGACGGGCAAGCCACAGGCCCAATCCAGCAGCCCGATTATCATCGAAGATACACCTGCTTCTCCCAAAGAAAAGTCACCCTCCAGGATCACAGTCACCTACGAGAAGGGGAGTCCAAAGAAAAATACGTGGCAAGAAAGGTTAGACTTGTTGACGGAACAAACGCGGCTATAGGAAGCTGAAATTGTTCTACATGATACTCTGGCCCGGCTACAGGAAACAGAAAAGAAGGAAGGAGAAGGACTCTCATCACCACCAAGGGAGGGTGAGGTAGAACCACCTGAAGAGATAGAAAGAGAACATATACCAGAACCTAGCCCTTCACCTAATCTGAATTCATACTACACCTTTTTAGAGGCGGGCAAAATCATACCGCAGAAATTTACTGTACCTCTATTTTTTGAACTAGAGAAAGAAAGAGTCCGTTCCCACACATGGATGCAAATCGCCAAATCAAAGGGTGTGGCGGACATAGGCCCTCTACAAGATCAACTCAGGGAGGTCAGGAGTGAATTCACCATGGCTAAACATGTGGCTAATTGCCAACGTGTGCTTCTACAGGAAGAAAATCAGAAACTGAGATTGCAGCTACAGGAACTAAAGGCAGGGGCAGGAACATCCTCCAAGGACATCACAAATGAACAAGAAGGCAAAAAGGAGCTGACCACCAGCCTTGAAGGGCCAATGACACTTCTACAGGAAACAGAACAGCAAACAAAAATCGAAGTGCAAGCCCTAAGAGAACAGCTGCAACAAAAGGAAGCACAATTGGCCTGCATGGCCAGTTGGGCCATGGAGGCAATTCAGTGCAGAACACCTTCAAAATCCTATGGATTGTTCTTAAAAGATCAATGGTTGCAGTTCCAAATAAACACCTTGGCACAAAGAGGTATTTCACATATCCAAAACCCACAACAATTTTCTGAATTGTGCAGTACTAGTTCGTCTGAGGACAAAGCCAAATTAGCAGAGTTTTACCTCCACAATTTGGCTTTGCCTAATGAAGTCTCCTGGGATCCCAATGTTGCCTTGGGTGATATGCAATTGATGGCGTTCGCCTCATGGTTAAACCATGAGGATCAGAGAGCAGCTGAAGCAAAATCGGTCATGAACCGAGAAGTGAGTGAACCACTGTTCATTTGACCAGAGCTAGAGGACCCGGTGGCACTCATCTCAGCCCACCAACAGTTGGCTACAGATCCCACAGCTTCCTTGAGATTTATGGACCAACAGGCCCAAGCCATAGCCCACTTTGAAGACATGGAAAGGTTGTTGGGAGAAAGTGCTGCCCAAGCATGTGCACGCAGATGGAATACCCTGGCACACAGCTTGAAAATCAGAGAGTACCATACCCCCATTCGGATGAGGGAAGCTTTGGCAAGGGTTGAACTTTACAAGAAATCCATGCAAAGCCTCCAGGCCAGCTGGATTGGCCTTAAACTCAGCCCACCACTACTGCTAGGACTGACTGAAGGCAATACAGAGGAAGATGACAGTCAACAATGGGAAGAAGTGAACAGGAGAGCAGGGTTTCATATCTACCGAGAAGACACCACCACAGAGCCTTGGGATACAAGGGAAGCAGTGAAAGCAATGAAGGATGAGGATTTGGACTAAGTTGCTCAAGGATGAGCAAATAGTTTAGCTGGGGGGTGATGATGAGCCCCAATTTTTGGTACAATTTGGGCTCATTTGGCCTACTTGCTCTGCTCAAACCATTCATTTTTTATTGCTTATGCATTCATTTCTTGGTTTATTCGTGTTGTTTGTAGGAAGAAGGGTAGACATTCTATCTACGTGACTAATGCATGATGCTTTCAGGTTTTTGGCATTAAAAGGGAGAAAAGACCACGAGAAAGGAGACAAGGAGACAATGAGGTGGCACTGCTGGTTTTTAGGAGAGGATGTCCACGGTCTTGGGGACCTTCCTCGTGATTCCCACGCTAGCTCCGAGCTCCAATCCATCTCCCCACCGAGCTTAGAAGCAGCCAACTGTTCTACAGGAACAGCAGATATAACTGTTCTACAGGAACAGCAGTTATGACTGTCCTACAGGATCAGCAGTTTAAACTTCAGTTGGACAGCCGAGCTCCTAGAATCAAGGGCACCTATTGGATGATCATTTGGCATAAATACTGAGGCCGTAGCATTGGATAGAGGCTTTTTGAACTTTTGTATTACTCTTGTAATTGGGAAGTACGAGCTACAACTCGGTTTTTGTTCCTTTTGTAAGCCATTTTGGCATGTCATCAGACTTTCGATTATGAATAAAGGCAGGCAGATTTTGATCTCATTCTGAGTTTCTAAGGGAGCTATAGCTCTCAGGTTAGGGCCCAACCTGAGAGCAATAGATCTCCTCGGTGTTGTAATGTTGTTGCATTTCGTTCCAGCACTTTGAGTTTTTACTTTAACATGCAATTCGAATTTACAGTTTGTTAATTTAGTCTTTTTCATGAGCTTAGATAGGATTAGTTTATGGTGAATTTGTTTCAGTTGCTTAGATTTGATAGGAGGATAGTTATAACTTATTGGAGCTCTAGCAAAAGGTTGTTAAGGCTCACTACCATCTCTGTTAGGGATTGGGGTGCAGTCCATGACTAACCACCAAAAAGAAACGCAGTTCCTCTCATTTCCATGCAAGCTGCAACATAGACATTTTCATTGAAGATCCATCCATGCATTTTTTTACATTGAACCATACTTCTACATTCCATTTCCACGCATAAGTTTCATCTCTTGGTTTTCCATTGCTGCTCATAGGTTTCATGGCACAGTTATCATAGGTTAATGAATTTCTCGTTTTTGGTGCATAAGTCATTTGTTTCATTTACGCTGCTCCTTATCATTCCACCTTCTTCTTCTTCTTGATCTCTCCTCAATCCACCTACTCAGCCTCTGTCCAGCTCATTTACCCTCCAACTCATCCATTATCCACCTAGCTCCATTTACTTCAACTTTCGTTGATCCCATCCTTCCAACCATCAGCCCACTGCATGCACTCTTCCTCCATCTGATTTCTCTGCTCCTGAGCCATCACCAGCTCCATCTCCATCTCACCTATCCTCCCATACCACTCCAACACTTCACCATCTTCCAAAACTTCCACGGCCAAACATCCTATAGAATTGCACAGACTTCCTGTAGAAACCCCTGAGTTTCCTGTAGGATCCCCTGCAGACTTCCTGTAGAAACCTGCAAACTCGGTTGCTGAGCATCTGAACGTGGTAGGCTTCTATGGACTGATGCTGGAGACCCTCTGGGACCTCCCTTAGCCATTCTGACCTTGCCCATGCTTTCCTTCCATTCAAACCGCTCCTGCACAACCAAACCCTAATCAAAAGCATCATCACAATAAATCCAACCACTTAATGAAAAAAATACAAAAACATGTCTTTTCAGATGCAAGTAGCTTAGATGCATGTATTTCAGCTCACTACAAGTAATGGCATTAGTGGTAGTAGTTTCATTCATAGTTTTGCAAAGTTAAGGTCTAGCTAGTCAAATTAGGGTTTACTAGGGTTTTCATGCGTTGTTGACTTTCAGTTCCTTTCTGCAACTAGATTAGTCTTCTTTCAGTTAGCTTTCGTCCATCATTCATAAAGCTTCTTCTGTGAGCCTATAGAAGTTGGCTTGAGCCCTAGTGGACTTGTGCCAGCTGACCAAGTGACAGCTGCGACAAGAGCTAGTACTTGTGCATACAGCACCGTCGCTTCCAAGTTTGTACGAACTACCGGGTTGATAAAATTAGAGATAGGAAGCTCCAGGAGTTGTAGCATTATTGCTACAATACTGGAGCCCACCATATGACATGTCATCATTATGGATCATGTAATCATTTATTCAAAAATGTATTGTAAAGTGGAAGTCCACAGGACACAACTAGAATATGAAGAGTCACGTAAAGTTGAAAAGTCATAGGAAGTCAAACAGCCATGAGGGTAGTCAAAGAGGCATAAGGGAGGCCAAGCATAACCCCATTGGTTATATATAGATGTTCATTGTATGATAAAATGACTTCTCACCTTGGATCTTCCCACAAGCATTAGAGCGACAAGATAGTTCTTTTGGGAAGCAAGGAGTGGCTCCAATGCTCCACTATTGGAGCTTGTGGTGTTCATTCTATACATGTGTCTAGGAAATTTTATTTAATATATGAAGTCTGATGGCCAACACGTTCTTCATACATGGATTATGAATATTTGTAAGATTGTTCTATGAATGTTTGTAATTCATGTTTGCTTCCACCTATGCTAAAGTAGTTGAACTATTTCGATTATTTTAGTGCTTATCATATTGAGAATGTGTTGTAATGGTTGTTATGAATTTCATATCCTTGTGGACTATTCCATTGGATGTTAAACAACACTTTCTTTTTTGTGTTGGTTGTAATGACCGTTGCATCCATGGACTATTCCATTGGATATTAGATCGATCCTTCGTCTTTGTGTGCATTTCTACTAGAGTGGTAATACTCTCTTTTAGAGGCTCACTTTTATTTCCCTCTATAGTAGAAGGACCTTGACACACCTTCATTTGAATGGTCACCAAGCACACTCACTTGCTTTTCAAAGGTACAAGTGTATTTGTCTCTCTCGTTGGAAGCTAGATCCAAGGAAAATATTTAAGAAACTGACAACTGATCCATATTTTGGATGAGGCTCCTATCACAAACGGTTTGAGCTCTTATTGGGATGACATATTGGGGAGATCCCTTGAATGTTGGTAGGTATAGCACCATCAACATTTTTTGTGCTAGAAGTAGGGAAGTTAGTTTTTTATGGTTAATAACCTCACCCATCCCAATCCTACCTCTTCTGGTCAAGGCAATAATATTCTCGGCACCTCCCCTAATCATATTCTTGAAGTTGGTGGATCCTCTCAACCTAATTTTGAGTAGAATTACGAAATCACTTATGACCAAATATGGACCATCCATACTATTACCTGTAATTTTGTGAGAGCTATTGGATTGATTCCTGGAGTACACAATCTTCCATATTTTCCAATGAAGAATGTGACCACTCCCACCAAGATAGTGGTTTCTACAATTAAACATTCTGTTCTTTCCACCCTTGATGAATTCGCAAAGACTACAGAAAAATAGTCAAACGAGATAAACCTCCATCTTTTAATGGTGGTGACGAATACGATGTTTCACTCTTGCATGATAATTTACACGGGTTACGCGATGAAGAAGAAGAAGAAGATCCATCAAATTCTGATAGAGAGGAGGAACATAGAGATAAAGATATGGAAAACCAATATCTGGACTATATGACTCAAGTCCCACCTTTATTGTCAATTATTTTAGAATAAGATGTCAAGGCACCCAAAGAATATCTTAACAAAGTATGACCCTGCTAAAGCAGTAAAGGCGGAGGACCACCTAGACAACTTCTACCTACATATCCAAATGTTAGACGTGCATTATGATGATGTTGCATGTAGAATTTTTCCACATAGCTTAGATGTCAGAGAAGTTGTATGGTACCACAGTCTTCCTTCAAACTCAATCTAGAATTGGAAGGGGCTTAAAAAGATTTTTCTTGAAAAAATCGTTGATGATAAAACCCCTGCCATGTTGTTGAGAGAATTGGGCAGTCTTAATATGAAGTAGAAAGAACAGGGAAAATATTTCAATCAAAGGTTTAAACAAATCTTGAACAAGTTTCCCACAAATACTAAACCTCATGACTCCATCACAATTGATTATTGCACATCTTCCTTTCCTACAAATATTGCGTAGTTCATGAAGAGAACTGCAAAAAAAACACTAGTAAAAAATTACCAAGAAGGAATCAAAGTTGAAAAGGAATTGTGTTATATTGGAGGCATCATCGATGATGATCCAACAAAGGAATCTAAAGACATGGGAAACGAGTCTCAGGCCTCCGTGAGTAAGTCCAAGGAGAAAGAAGCAACTGATCTTGAGAGCCTGACATGCACCATCAAGTATCTATCAAATGAGTTGGCAGAATTGAAACAAAGGTTAATGGAGACCACTATGAGCAGCAAGCATCCTAGATTCAACATTATCATAAGGGTTGCCAACTCCAGTAGCAGTAGCAATTAGCCAGCCAAGTCTACGCAGAGCTTGAACATTGTGTTGAATCTTGAGAGTATTGGCATGAACCAGTATTGCTCATTTCATCAAGAATATCATTCATAAAAAACAAGCCCATAATGAAACCACAGCATGAATGCTCTTGCTATGCATATTATCGATAAAGTGCATTTTGATGAGTATACTGAGCTGGCACAAGAGAAGGAAGAGAATGTTGTATCCAAAGAAACTACGAGTGTCAGACACACAGTGAACACATTCAGTTGTGTTTACGTAGCTAAAAAGAATAGTGTCGACGAATATCCACAGGGTGAGGCCCCGACCCAACAAAAGAATAGTCGATACAATTTAAGAGGCCAAGGGCCGATTTCTAAACCAGAATTGACAAGGCAGAAATTAAAAGAGCATTTGCTAAGAAAGATCGCATCGTCCATCAGCTCATCCCAAAACACTTAGAGAAAGTCTGGAAACAATGCTCCAATGAAAAATGCTTCCGTAAATAGCAAGAGAAATTCCATCACTCTGGAAGTAGGAGACCAAATTACTCCTCTAGACACTTCGGAAATGTCTGCCACATTGGATTATAACATAGTTGAATATATGAAAAAAGATCACATGAATATTTCACTTTTTGAACTAACCAAGATCGTGAGCCAACGAGAACTGCTTGTTTCTACACTCAAACGGTTTGCCTCAAGTAACGATGCTTCTTCGCATAAGGGATTTGGTAAGTCCTATGGTCCCTTGGAATCTGTTATTAACTCTTTAACATTGGATGCAAGCACACTATGCCCTCTATTTTTGTTAATGTTTGAAATTTTCAATTATAATGTGCATAACTGCATAGTTGATTCTGTTACATCGGTGAATGTAATGCCTTTATCCGTAGAAATGAAAATCAATGAAAAATGGGAAATGATAGAAGCACATATCATCCAGTTAGAAAAACTCTTTTCCATGATATTGGTGAACTCAGAAATGTTCTTATTTACTTATCATCTAACCAACAAGTTCATCAGTGTATAAAAATAGTAATTGTGGACATTTTAGAAGTTTATGATGTTTTCTGAGTCGAGACTAGTCTAGCAATCTATAGGGGTATTTTTCTACAGACTAGTCACATTTATAGATTCTGTATAAGGGTAGAAACAATCAAATACAACTTAAATCTTAGCCTTACATGAAACATACAACCACTCCCTTCGAAGGAAAAAATGACCCAGTGTCTTTCGCAGATCTGATCTTTGGGAATTATTTTTTAGAAGCTAATTTGTGGCGCTATCTTGCTCATCCATCCCCATTCCCACCTCACACATAGTACTCCTTCCTAATCCAACTAGCGATAATGAAATTTGTAGAGTGGGTAATAGTAGTAAGAGTACTAGTACTAGTGCAACACATAGTCCTTGCACATATGATGTAGTACTAGTGTAACACATAGTCCTTGCACATATGATGTAGTACTAGTGCAACACATAGTCCTTGCACATATGATGTAGTACTAGTGCAACACATAGTCCTTGTACATATGATCTTTGGACATTGTATTTTGATGATAGGGCTCTGAAGCTGGTTGTTTTTTAGTAGACCTGTGACAGATAAGATATTTGATCTCCAGTCGCTTAGAATTCTAGTGCGCAAATAACACTATGGAATACGAAGCACTCATCTTGGGCTTGCAAAGGACCATTGACCTCATTGTTGGGATTCTCAAAGAAGTAGGTGACTTTGAGATTGTGGTATGGTAGGTACATGATACTATACACTGTGTGTCACCTCATCTAAAGAGTTATCAACAAGAGGTATGGTGTTTGATTTCTCATTTCCAAGCTTTCAATATCATTTTTGTTCATATAATACATATGCAGCTGCGGATGCATTAGAAAATGTTGCGGATAGGTTATCACTACTTAGGGAAGGTTTTTCTATTGAGATTCTTTATACTCCATCCATCCCTGACAATATCACTAATTTACATGTTTTCAATGATGACCAACAGATATTGTCCTTTATGGCGAACACTAATGTATTCAAGGGTGTAGTTATTGTTGGCATTATGATTCAAGTGTTGTCCTTGATGGCAACTCACTCAGAGGATGGTACAGGTGCTCAGAGGTTGGTACAAGTGATGGCATCTTAATCAGAAGACAGATCTCAGTACAGCATGTCAAGGAAGCTCATACACGCCGTTTCGTTAAGCCCAAGTCGCGTGTACACGCCAGTTCGATTCATAAAAAGCGCGTGTATGTGGAAAGGTTCCTTTGGTCCATGGTGGTTAGTCCTTGGAAGTTGTGCCTATGATTTCGGACCATGGTGTCTCGACGGGCGTGTCGATCCCTAGTTTTGAAGTTGATGGTATTGTGTTTCTATGGTTTTGGCTCTTGGTATTGAGCTAGGCCTAAGACTATATAAGGAGAAGAAGATCATTAGGCAAAATCATCTTTCGACAAGGCTTGAATATCTAAGAGTGAAAGAGATCTGATTTGCAGGTGCTGGGTTGCTTGATCTAAGCCAAGGAGAGATCACATTGGTTGATGGAAGACTAGATCTAAGGATAGATCGGGATCTAATGGTTTGAAATGCACTATCATGATATGGTTGATTATGCTTATTTCTAGATCTGCATATTGTCGCAATGCTATGTTCTGGGTCTAACTAATGTCTGGTACAGCTGCAAATTGAGAAAGTTTATTTTTAGATCTGTACGCAGGTTGGCTTCGGTAAAAGAGCGTGTATACGCGGGTTTGGCTCATTGAAGTAGCGTATATCTTTTGAAGCTTGTTTTTGGGTTTACAGTGGGGTCTGACAGTTATTGCAGAGTTCTGTAGTCTGCTCTGTGTTCTGGTAACTGGTGATTGACAGGGTTCAGTGGTTCAGTGATTCAGTTTGGTTGTTTTATGCTTCAATGATCTGTTGTGGAAATTGAATGAATTGTGGTCTTCAGATTGTAATGTTGTGCTTCAGGAATATTCAAGTCTGAAAATGTATGAAAGGTGATACCTGAAGAAAAGAAGATTGTAGGTCAGCACCTACGTACTAGTATCTTGGCTAGTACAAGAGCAAAGGGGGTTGGAGCTCCCTTCCAAGGAAGTTTGGAGAACGAGAGAAGGTTGTAGCCTTCTGCAGGTTGTAGCCTGCGTACTGGTATAAGGCTGCACCAGTACAAAAGATTGTAAACTGAAGTTTCTTAAAGAAAGATAGAGACAACTTGCAGCAGGTGGTTTTCACCCACATTGGGTTTCCACCTTATATCTTGGTGTTCATGTGTGTGGCTTTTGATCTGTTCTGTTATACTGCATCTGTTTACTGTTAATGTGGTGAATAATGTCCTGATGAACTTAACTGAAGAATAAGCTAACTAAATTATGAGTTTTCTGCTTATACGCTGTTTTATTTAGTCACAGTAGCGTGTACACGCTGTTTCACTTAACTGAAGTAGCGTATATGTTTCTGAGCATTGAAAAGGTTTGTTTGTTCTGATAATACTGATTCACCCCCCCTCTCAGTATTATTTCCAACAATTGGTATCAGAGCAGGTCCTTCAGAGAAGCTTGATCGCTTGAAGGTAGATCATTCATCATGAGCAACTACGAGAAAGAAGCATCAATCAGGCCACCGGTTTTTGATGGAACAAATT
The DNA here is from genome assembly GCA_031772625.1 of Pinus tabuliformis. Classification (NCBI taxonomy): domain Eukaryota; kingdom Viridiplantae; phylum Streptophyta; class Pinopsida; order Pinales; family Pinaceae; genus Pinus; species Pinus tabuliformis. The sequence goes on along the minus strand of CM062816.1, from coordinate 1,556,314,335 downwards.
TCAATTATTGGAAGGTAAGAGTTACTGCATATCTTCAATCTCTTGGTACAGAAGTTTGGAACATTGTAGAAACAGGCTATGCTTTTCCTTCAGCTACTCCTACAGATCCAGCTGAGAAAAAGACATATGAAACAAATGCAAAAGCAGTCAGTACTCTATTAGGAAGTATATCCCAAACAGAATTCATGAAGGTCATGCACTTCAAATCAGCAAAAGAGATATGGGACAAAATGATCACTAGCTATGAAGGAGATGAACAGGTAAAGGAAGCTAAACTTCAAACTCTCAGGATTCAATATGAGACTCTCAAGATGTATAATGATGAAAGTGTGGCTAATTATTTTCTTCGGGTAGATGAGATTGTTAATTGTATGAAAAATTTGGGTGAAGAAATAAAAGAGACTATAGTAGTTTCAAAGATTCTAAGATCATTATCCCCCAAGTTTGAATCTAAAGTATCTGCAATAGAAGAAAAGGAAAATCTCAAAGTTCTCACTATGTCTCAGCTACATGGAATTCTAACTGCTTATGAAATGAGAAAGGGAGGTCCATCAGACAGAAGGGAAGCTGCTTTTAAGGCATCAGGAAAAGAAGATTACTATGAAGCAAGCCATGTTCCAGAAGAAGAGGAAGAAGAATCAAATTTTGTCAGAAATCTTCAAAGGGGTGCTGGAAGGTTCAGAGGTAAGCTACCTTTCAAATGCTTTGCTTGTGGAAGAGTAGGTCATTATGCTGCAAAATGTCCTAATAAGGATAAAGGAAAAGAACCTGCTAGATGGAATAAGAAACAAAGTGCAAATAAGAAAAGCTACTACACCCATGAAGATAGTGATGGCTTATCAAACAGTGATGAAGATGAACAAGGTAATAAATATAAGCTATTAATGGCATTTGAAGATGATGATTATGAGGATGCTGTAGATGTGGATAATCTCTATAATGAAATTACTAGACTCAAGAGATGCATAGAAGAAAAGAGTGTGATCATTGATACTTTGCAATTTCAAATTGATGAAAAGGAAAAACATCTTGAAAAACTAGAAGGTGAAATTGTTGGTCTCAGAAAAGAAATTGAGAAAACAAAAGCTATTAATCTTAAGTTTGTCAAAGGATCTGAAACTTTGGATGAGATTATCAATGTGCAGCGGTCTCCTCTAAACAAGACAGGTTTGGGCTATAATGGAGAAACCTCTAAAGCATCCACCTCAAAAAGTTATCTTGATGCAGCAAGAAGAAATGAGCAGAAGAACAATGAAGATAATCAGGTAAAGCAGGGACGAATTACAAACAGAAACTATCAGGGACAATCCTTCTTAAGGGTGAACAAAAGCTACAACCAACCACAGGTAAAATCTTCTCAGTTTGGCACAAGAATAGATGAAAATAGAAATTACAATCAGTTGGCTGGTAGATTCAATAACCGCAGAAGCTTCTTCAATGGACAATGCTTTTCTTGCCATAACTTTGGTCACAAAGCAGCTCAATGTGTTGCATATAAAACAATCATGACTAGGGAAGCTCAAAAACAAAGAAGTATGACAGGGATTACAAAGAGGACCTATAACAACTTTTCGGTTCTTGAAAATGAAGTTGAATGTTCTATTTGCAATAATTTTGGTCATAAAGAATCTGAATGCAGGAGCAGGTTTCAGGAGAAAAAGGAACAAGCCACGAGCACCAAAAAATGGAGAATAAAAGAACCTCAGACAGAAAGATGTGGGATAGCGTTTTATGCAGAAGGACAGGAAAATCTATGGTACATTGACAGTGGATGTTCGAAACATATGACAGGTGATAAAGAAAAACTTGAATCTTATTCTACTTTAGAAAAGGGAAAGAAAGTTTCTTTTGGAAATGATACTCCTGCAACTATAAAAGGAAAAGGTATTGCTCCTTTGAAAGAAAAGGTCAAGGCTGGAAATGTTTTGTATGTTGATGGATTGAAGCATAATCTTCTAAGTGTCAGTCAGATGTGTGATCAAAAAACCGAGGTTATTTTCAGATCGAATGGATGTCTTGTTCGTGATCTTGATACAGGTAAAACAGTTCTCAAAGGCAAAAGAACTCCAAATAATCTGTACATATTTGAAGAAGGACAACAACAATGCTATCTTAGCAAGGATGAAGAGCACTGGTTATGGCATCGAAGGTTGGGACATCTAAGCTTCTCACAAATAAGAAAAGCATGCAAATATCAGGCAGTTCGCGATCTTCCAGATATCAAAATTCCAGACAACACCATATGCAAATCTTGTCAGTTTGGAAAGCAAACCAGAACTAACTTTCCAGAGAAGGAAGGATCAGCTAGCTTGCCTCTTGAGCTAGTCCATACAGATGTATGTGGTCCATTTAGGAAAAGGACACCTCGAGGAGAAGAATATCTGATATTATTCATTGATGATTTCTCAAGGTTTGTTTGGTTAGGGCTTATGAAGCACAAAGATGAAGCATTCGAAAAATTCAAATCCTTCAAAGCATTGGCTGAAAATGAATCAGGACACAAAATTAAGTGCCTCAGATCTGACAGAGGTGGGGAGTTCACATCAAATGAATTTTTCGATTTCTGCGATGAACATGGGATAAGAAGAGAATTCTCTACAGCTAGAACTCCTCAGCAAAATGGGGTTGTGGAAAGAATGAACAGAACTATCCAACAAATGGCTCGTGCTATGCTCGATGAATCAGGTACTCCTGCAACCTTCTGGGGTGAAGCTGCACATGCTGCTGTTATCATTCTTAACAAAACAAATGTCCGAGTAAACAGCACTCAAACACCTCATGAGCTTTGGAGTGGTAAAACTCCTTCCGTGAAGCATTTCAAAATCTTTGGGAGCAAATGTTATATTAAGAATACTGATGAGCAACTTGGCAAACTTGAACCTAGAGCAGATGAGGGCATTCTTCTTGGTTATTCTCCACATAGCAAAGCATACAAGTGCTACAATAAAAGACTTGGCAGAATTGTTGACAGTATTGATATAGTGGTTGATGAGAAGGGATATATTCCTAGGCAAGTTCATCATGAAGACATTGAAGAAGATGAAGGTTACTCTCAAAGGCGAAATGATGAAGAAGAAGAACCTCAAGAAGAAGAAGAATCTCAAGAAGAACCAGAGGAGCAGACAAGAATAGAAGAGAAGACTCCATCCAGATATGTCCAAAAGAATCATCCAGAAACTCAGATTGTGGGGCAGAAAGAAGCAGGAGTACAAACAAGAAGGACACTTGCAGAAGCTTCAAGCTACTTGGCTCTACTCTCCTCCATTGAACCACAAAATGTGAAAGAAGCATGCAAAGATGAATGTTGGGTCAAAGCAATGGATGAAGAACTTGAGCAAATCGAAAGGAACAACACTTGGGAATTAGTTCCTAGACCAAAAGATAAGAATGTAATAGGAACAAAATGGGTCTTCAAGAATAAGTTAAATGAAAATGGAGAAGTAATTAGAAACAAGGCCAGACTTGTTTGTAAAGGGTATGCACAGCAAGAAGGAATAGATTTTGAAGAGACCTTTGCTCCTGTGGCAAGACTAGAGGCCATCCGAATGTTCCTTGCTCTCTCAAGCTTTCAAAACTTCAAGGTATTTCAAATGGACGTGAAATCAGCCTTCCTAAATGGAGACTTAGAAGAAGAAGTATATATTGAGCAGCCAGATGGGTTCATTCTTGGAAATGATCCAAACCTTGTATGCAGATTGAAAAAGGCACTCTATGGGCTCAAACAAGCTCCAAGGGCTTGGTACTATCGGTTGGACAAATATCTTCACCAACAAGGCTTTTCAAAAGGATCAGCAGATAGCAATCTCTATATAAAAGTTGAAAATAACAAATTGCTAATCCTTGTTGTTTATGTAGATGATATTATTTTTGGCAGCAATGAAGAGACCATGAGTCAAAACTTTGCCTTGGTTATGCAGAAAGAATTCGAAATGTCACTTCTTGGAGAATTGACATATTTTCTTGGATTGCAAATCCAACAAAATGAAGGAGGTATCTTCTTGTCTCAAACCAAATACCTCAAGCAGATCTTGAAGAAGTATGGCATGGAAGAGTCAAAGCCAGTATGTACACCCATGGTTACAGGATGCAGCCTCAGTGCAAATGATGAATCAGCAGCAGTTCACCAACCCACTTATAGATCCATGATTGGGAGTTTGCTTTATTTGACAGGTACTCGACCAGATATTACACATGCAGTAGGAATGGTTGGAAGATTTCAAGCCAACCCAAAGGAAACTCATCTTCAGGCAGTCAAAAGAATCTTCAAATATCTTCAAGGGACCCAAAACTATGGCTTATGGTATCCTAGAAATACTGATCTCACTCTTCATGCTTACACAGATGCAGATTGGGCTGGAAGTGTGGATGATAGGAAAAGCACAAGTGGAGGTGCTTTCTTCATGGGTTCCAGATTAGTATCTTGGTTCAGCAAGAAACAAAGTTCGATTGCCTTATCTACAGCTGAAGCAGAATATGTGGCTGCAGCATCTTGTTGCACACAACTTCTTTGGATGATGCAGACCTTGCAGGACTTTCAAATCACTTGCACTCCACCTGTCTCTATCTTATGTGATAATACAAGTGCAATCAGCATTTCAAAGAATCCTGTCATGCACTCAAAGACCAAGCACATACCAATCAAGTACCATTTTCTTCGGGAACAAGTGCTTGAGCAGAAGGTCAAGTTGGAGTATGTTCCTTCTAAGGAGCAAGTTGCTGATATTCTCACAAAACCACTGCCCAGGGAAACTTTTGAATATCTCAGACAAAAGCTGGGAGTAGTTGATGCTTCATCCTGTTGTTGAAGATTGTTTGTTCTACAGAAAAGTTGGTATACGCAGGTTACGGAAGGGATATGAGCGTATACACGCGGATTCATGTTGGGTAAGTCGCGTGTATGCTGGACGCTTGTTGCAGAAAGAATATCCGCGTACATACGCTGTTTTATACAGGATAAAACGCGTATATGAAGTTCTGAACAGCAAGGGAAAACTCTGAAGTTCTGAACAGCAATAGGAATGTCAGAATTCTTCAGGCACAGTTTCAGGGAGTGCAACAGGCACAGGTTCAGGGGGAGCAGCTCAAAAGTCTCATAAAGCATTGTTGGCATTCAGATGTTTTGGTTGTTGGTTTCAGGAGAAGGAGCTCAGAAAGAAATTCTGGTTGCTGATCTAACAAGATGTTTATCAGATGCTGCTGGTGTCTTTCCTAAGTCTTGGTCTAGATCTGTTGTCTCTATGTCATGTATCTCTCTTGTCATATCTCTTTTATGGTGTCAAGGTCATGTAACGGCCTATGTTGGTTTCCCCACTATGCCTGGGATGAATGCTGTAATATAATTGGTTGTTTCTGATATGTCCCCTCTTGGTAGGGAGTATGGATGTATGTATTGAGTCTTTTGGTGATAGGAAGGTCCCTTATGGTGTATAAATCTTGGTTCTTGTTGAAGAACATCTTTTTCAGATCTGGCCTACTGTCAGGGGGAGCACGAGTCAGCACAGCCAAGCAGAGGTATCAGCATGTACTCAGGGGGAGCACAGCCCTTTGCTCTTGATGTCAAAGGGGGAGAGTGACTTGGTGTGGTGGTTGCCATCAAGTCCAAAGGGGGAGATTGTTGGCATTATGATTCAAGTGTTGTCCTTGATGGCAACTCACTCAGAGGATGGTACAGGTGCTCAGAGGTTGGTACAAGTGATGGCATCTTAATCAGAAGACAGATCTCAGTACAGCATGTCAAGGAAGCTCATACACGCCGTTTCGTTAAGCCCAAGTCGCGTGTACACGCCAGTTCGATTCATAAAAAGCGCGTGTATGTGGAAAGGTTCCTTTGGTCCATGGTGGTTAGTCCTTGGAAGTTGTGCCTATGATTTCGGACCATGGTGTCTCGACGGGCGTGTCGATCCCTAGTTTTGAAGTTGATGGTATTGTGTTTCTATGGTTTTGGCTCTTGGTATTGAGCTAGGCCTAAGACTATATAAGGAGAAGAAGATCATTAGGCAAAATCATCTTTCGACAAGGCTTGAATATCTAAGAGTGAAAGAGATCTGATTTGCAGGTGCTGGGTTGCTTGATCTAAGCCAAGGAGAGATCACATTGGTTGATGGAAGACTAGATCTAAGGATAGATCGGGATCTAATGGTTTGAAATGCACTATCATGATATGGTTGATTATGCTTATTTCTAGATCTGCATATTGTCGCAATGCTATGTTCTGGGTCTAACTAATGTCTGGTACAGCTGCAAATTGAGAAAGTTTATTTTTAGATCTGTACGCAGGTTGGCTTCGGTAAAAGAGCGTGTATACGCGGGTTTGGCTCCTTGAAGTAGCGTATATCTTTTGAAGCTTGTTTTTGGGTTTACAGTGGGGTCTGACAGTTATTGCAGAGTTCTGTAGTCTGCTCTGTGTTCTGGTAACTGGTGATTGACAGGGTTCAGTGGTTCAGTGATTCAGAGTTTGGTTGTTTTATGCTTCAATGATCTGTTGTGGAAATTGAATGAATTGTGGTCTTCAGATTGTAATGTTGTGCTTCAGGAATATTCAAGTCTGAAAATGTATGAAAGGTGATACCTGAAGAAAAGAAGATTGTAGGTCAGCACCTACGTACTAGTATCTTGGCTAGTACAAGAACAAAGGGGGTTGGAGCTCCCTTCCAAGGAAGTTTGGAGAACGAGAGAAGGTTGTAGCCTTCTGCAGGTTGTAGCCTGCGTACTGGTATAAGGCTGCACCAGTACAAAAGATTGTAAACTGAAGTTTCTTAAAGAAAGATAGAGATAACTTGCAGCAGGTGGTTTTCACCCACATTGGGTTTCCACCTTATATCTTGGTGTTCATGTGTGTGGCTTTTGATCCGTTCTGTAATACTGCATCTGCTTACTGTTAATGTGCTGAATAATGTCCTGATGAACTTAACTGAAGAATAAGCTAACTAAGTTATGAGTTTTCTGCTTATACGCTGTTTTATTTAGTCACAGTAGCGTGTACACGCTGTTTTACTTAACTGAAGTAGCGTATATGTTTCTGAGCACTGAAAAGGTTTGATTGATCTGATAATACTGATTCACCCCCCCTCTCAGTATTATTTCCAACAGTTATCGATGAAGACGAGCACGAGAAAGCATTGTGAGATGTGGCTCGTCCAAGCAAGGAAAACCCCATGATGAAAGGTGTGGTATCATTGGAGAAGTTGTATGACTTGCAAAACCACTTATGAGGGTCAGTTAATGGAGAAACCCACACTTAAATGTTGTTGCACAAGCAAATAAATATTGGGATAGAAATAGATATGAAGTTTGTCAATCTCAATACTTGTTGCACACAATAAGATCGACAAGATTTCATCTTCTTATTCAAGCAGTACTGGGATGTGTTCGTGTGGATATATGGTGAGCTCAAAACTTATGACACGTGACTAATGTAGCACATTATTCTGATCAAAGAAGGGTCCAAGCCTTTCCAATAGAAGCTAAGAAAGATGCATCCAACACTTGAAACTCTGATTCAAAAGGAGTTAAGGAAGTTGTTGGATTCTTGGATCATATACAAGGTGTGACTTTCAACTTAGGTATCGAATCTGGTCTAAGTGAGGAAGAAGTCTTAGGAAATCCACTTGTGTGTAGATTTTCACAATTTGAATGATGCCTCAGGCAAAGATCATTACCATGTGTCGTCTATGGAACAGATAATGCTAAAAGTATCGGGGTCAAATATGTTTTCTTTTTTAGACAGGTATTCTGATTACAACTAGGTTCTAATGTCAGAGCCTAACAAACTTAAGAATACATTTTGCACGAACTGGGGTACATTCCCATTAGTAGAATGCCATTTGGGTTATTCAATGGCGGTGAAACATTTCAACGTGACATTGACATCAAATTTCACGTACCGATTCGGTAGAGCATAGTGGTCTATCTTGATTATGTCACGATGTTTTCCAAGAAGAGATCTCACCACCTAAGCAATCTGAAGAAAATATTCAAGCAATGTCGTAAATATGGGATATCTCTTAATCCCAAGAAGAGTACTTTTGCAGTGTCTGAGAGTGACCTCTTGGGCCACATAATCTCAAAGAGTGGGATTAAAATGGACTGGTAAAAGGTTAAATAAATTACGCAAATTCCCTTCTAAGTGAACAAAAAAGCTATGCAGTCCTTCCTAGGGAAAATTAACTTTCTCCACAAGTTCATCTCTGATTATGCTTAGATCGTGAAACCCATACAAGAGATGGAAAAGAAGGATGTAATTCATAAATGGGATCAAATGGAAAAGTATCTATTTTCCCATATCAAGCAAACTATTACAGAAGCACCTGCTTTTTACATCCCAGATTGTAGCAAAGATTTTTTTCTACACACCTTCGCTTCTGATACTTCTCTCGCCATTGTGCTTATACAGAAGGATGATAAAAATTATGTGCGACCAATATCTTTCGATGTGTGTCAGCCTTCAAGGACATAAACTCAACTACCCCACCATTGATAAGCAGGCATACGCATTTTACAAGGTAGTGAAGAACTTTTGGCCCTATCTCATGAAAAATGGTTGCATCATCTTTATGTCACACCCATTAGTTAGATCATTGTTTGTGGAGTAAGAGTTGGGTGAAATAAGAGTGAACTAAATGAATGGTTTGCAGGAGTATGAATCAGAGTTCAAGACAATTCACTTTAATCAAGGACCATGGTCTATGTCGACTAGCAGCAGTAGTACTAGATGCAAAGGAAGAAGATCCCTCTAGATGGGAGCATGAAATCGAAATGTATTGTGTTTAGCGAGCTTCCCCCACTACCATCACAAACTCTTGGTATGAAAATGTGCGACAATATCATGAGCATGGTACATTTCCCTCTCATTTATCTATGTGGTAGAAGAGGGAACTCAGACTAAAAACATTATCTTATTAGTTGGTGCATGGGGTGATTTTCAGAAAAAAACCATAACATAGTTTTTCTCAGATGCTTGGAAACGTGGGATTGAGAGAAAGTATTGTGTGATCTCCTTGATGGACCAACCAAGGGATACTTTGCGAGTAACACAACTGTGGATAAAGTTATGCAGGCTAGTTTCTATTGGCCCACATTGTTCAAAGATGCTCGCACCTATGCCTGCAAGTGTCTGATCTGCCAAAAGTGTGTCGAACGAGGAAATAAGTCGGCTACCCCATTGCGGCCTATTCTAGTGGAAGAGCCTTTTCAACAATGGGGCTTGGATTTGATTGTTAAAATGTTTCTACACTTGTCAAATAAGCGCCACTATATTCTTACTTCCATAGACTACTTCACACAGTGGGAAAAATAAGTTCCACTCAAACAGGTGAATGATCAGGAAGTCATGAACTTTCTCAAGCATAACACCATTTCCAGGTTTCAGCATTCTGACTTCACTTTTATTTTACAATGAAATGTATTTGTCATCATTAAAATTATATGACTTTCCATTTAAAAATGGAATTTTATTGAAACATTATGCTAACTATTATCCATAGGATATGGTCTTGCTGAGTCTACAAACAAGAACCCCATATGTATTTTCAAGAAGACAATTTTCTCTGAATAGAGGAACTCGAACTCCGCTTTGGTGAATGCCGGGCTAACCAAGTCACACCAAAACCATCCTTGAATACATCTCCTTACTCCCTGGTGTACAGAAAAGAATCCATCCTACCTCTGAACATATACCTACCTTCCCTTCAACTCTCACAAGAATCTCAGGGCAATCCTTCCTTATTGGTTCAGAGTAGGATAGATGCCCTTTGTAAGTTGTAGAAGGAAAGACAAAAAGCAAAATAAAACTTTTCTCTTCACCGAAGTTGTATCGAGAGGTGGTTCAATAAAAAGTCTGCAGGGAAGAAAGAATTTAATGTGGGGGACTTAGTCTTGAAGTGGGACAAATTCCAATCCCTATGGAACAAATTGTTTACCATCCACAAAATTCTTGGTCAACACACATATCATCTGCAATCACTAAACATGAAGATTGACTCTCTTCCTGTTAATGGATAAGAATTAAAACATTGTTTTAAATGATGATCTCATGTTGTGCCCCGTGCTATGTACATAGCATTTTTATGTTTGATTGTGGTTTGGTCTTGTGTTTTTTTTGTTTGTAAATAAGTGTTATGTGTGAACGTTTGTTCGGGCTTATTTGTGTGTGGTTGAGTTGTAAACAGTCTTGTGACACCAAAAAATTTGGCTAATCTTTGGTCCTCCTTCTTTGTGTTGGTTATATCTTTTGGTCAATGAAGTTCTATCGGAATATATGATTTCTTTGTAAGGAGATTTTTGGTCAAATCATGATACCTATGTCTATTCTAGAAACTTCATGCCACACTTCGTTCTTTATGTTTCGGTGTTTTCATGGATATCAAATCAGGAGATGAGGAAAAGGGGAAAAATACAAATGAGAAAACCTAAATTAGAGGTCTTTATATGCTTCTCTGAAGAAACAACCTCTCCTTCTCTCAATAAGTCGAGATCCCTCTTCCGCCCATAAAATGAATAAGTGTCGATGCAAAGTCCTCTTTAAATATATAAATAAAGGTGAAAGAAGAGAAAGGCTTCCTACATAGAGAGGTGAAGCAACTAACTCCACCAAGGTACTGTCAATGCTCGCAGGCAATGGAGCAATGTTTGTGTTCCTATAGTGACTCTGTCGAGGTACTCTCCATGCCTGCTCGCAGCAGAGCAACACTAGAGATGAAAAAATATAGTCTGAAAATATAAACCTTGTGAACTACATTAACCATTCCATCTTGAAAAAAAATTATATTGTTGAATCTTGTGACTATGTTTAATCGATAAGGAACAAAGGGGACCATGTTTACTCATAGAGTAAGTGGGGAGACCAAAGTAATATGCACAATGAATCAATACTCCCTGAAGAAATAAGACCGTGCATAGAAGAATTAACCATGTTAGAGAAGCTGGAATTTTAATAGTGTGTCACCAAGTGTTGTTGTTGCTACAAAAGCATCTAAAATTTTGGCATGCACCAAATTTTAGAGCCTACCTTTGTCTTGTATAGTGTTGTCACAAATATTTAAATCCATTCCATGTATTTTTCCAAAGTTTTTTGGTCCCTTTTGTGAGAAAGGAAAAATGTTGTATTTTCAGATGTTAGATGTCACACAATGTGTATAATATTTGGTGGTTTTAAGGGGTTATCTTTGTGCAAATGAGTTTATATAACCATTTAAACATCTGTTGCTCTCATTGCCAAACTTTTAAGCACTGTCGCACAAGTATCATCATGATCGTCACAACAATGTATCGTTAGTGTCACACTTGTCATAAGTCATCGCAAATTTTTCGCAGTGAGGGAAATGTGTTGATCATGTGTTCTAGATGATCTATGTTGTTGTTTCTTTAAGTGTTCTAGTTTTTTTATCATAGTTAAGTCATATCACTATTCACACCATCTCACTAATCCCACACTTAGCCAATTTTCAAAAATTTCCCAACAACTTAGCCTCATCTGACCTTCCTCAACTGTGGATTGCATAGTTTTGGCCCTCAATATGCAACCTTCCCCTTGACACTATGCAATGCATAGTTCCTGCCTCCCATGTCTGTGCACTATGTAGTTCTAGTGCTCAGTATTGGAGCTTGGCCCCCAGAATTCCACAATCCATCCCTCTAGCCTTGCCCCAACTACACATTGTACAATCTTTGAGCTCAAGCACATCCCCTGAGCTCTTGATATGTGCAATTGTGCAATCCCCATGTCTTCTTTGCCTCCCAGAACTATGCAGTTGACTAAAACAATGCAAAACCCCTTAGCCTAGCTCACCAACTCTCAAAATTACCCAATCTATGTGCCCAGTCATTCCTGAACTAAACATTGCATAGTCTTAAGGCTCATGCTTCACCCGTAAATTCCCAAGTTGTGCAATTTCATAGTCACCTAGATTCTCCCTTAGCCTGCAACCTGGTTTTGGCTCAATCAGTGGATCAACATGCACCATCTTAGACTAAGGGTTTATCGAACTAATGTCATCTCATCATGAGTGAATTTCAGATGCAGGTACTCTAGCATACCATGACAGGATGACAAAGAAGGATATGGAGAAGGGAAACATGTTGAAATACATATTTGTAGCTGAGTATAAAAGTTGATCAATCAAGAGAAAGAAGAGGGACACTATTTTATGACTACAACTCAAGACTTGATATCACTAAATACTCCTTACCTCTAATCCATATGGGGGTGGATAGAAGAACATATACAAGAAGACACATAGCAAGGAGAAACAAAAGTGGCTTGACATTGCCTTGTCATCAAGCAGTTCATGTCAGCAGTTTCATGTCATGAGTTGTCATATGCAACATCATTATTGTTGATTAGGTAATAATTTATTCAAAAATGTATTGTAAAGTGGAATTCCAAAGGACACAATCAGAATATGAAGATTCATTTAAAGTTGAAAAGTCATAGGAAGTCAAACAGTCATGAGGCTAGTCAAAGAGTCACAAGGGAGGTGAAGCATCACCCCATAAGTTATATATAGACCCTCATTGTATGAGCAAAGGGATTTTCACCTTAGCTCCTCCTGCAAGGCATTAGAGACACAAGTTAGTTCTTTTGGGGAGCAAGGAGTGGCTCCAATGCTCCACTATTGGAGCTAGTGGTGTTCATTGTATACATGTTTCCGAGAAGTTTTACTTAATATATGAAGCCTAATGGCCAACACATTCTTCATGCATGGATTATGAATATTTGGTTTGTTTTACTTTTAAGGAAGTCGATCTTCTTCATGGTCACTTGGAGCATCTCTTTTTCTTCTTTCATCTCTTCCATTGTTATCATACCTTTGGTCATCTCCTCTTCTTCTCGTTGTTATTGCTTCTAGTGTTGTGCCATTGTTTTTGTTGCTACAACACCCTCCAAAAAAAAAAAATCTTGCAACAAATTTTGGAACCTACCTTGGTCTTCTATAGTCTCATCGCAAACATTGAAATCCATTCCATCTGTTTTTCCTAATATTTTGGTCACTTTTGCGGGAAAGGAAAAAATCATCTTTTCACATGTTAGCTATTGCACAATGTGTATAAGCTTATTGTTGTGGTTTCAATGGGTTAGATTTTTGAAAATGAGTTTATCTAACCATGTAAACATATTTCACACCCATTTCCAAAGTTCTAAGCATTGTTGCACAAGTGTCGTCACGGGCGTCGCAAAGTGTATCTTTAGTGTTACACTTGTTGTAAGTCATTGCAAAGTTTTCGCACTAAGGGAAATGTGTTTTTGTTCTGGATTATCTATGTTTTTGTGTTGTCAATTTCTCTAAGTTTGTAATCACAGTCAATTCATATAATTTTCCACACCAACTCACTGATCCCACATAGCCAAATTTTAGAATTTTCCTAGTAACTTACCCTCATCTGACCTTCCTCAATTGTGCATTATGTATTTCTAGCCCTCAAGCTACAACCCTTCCCCTTGAAACTATGCAATGCACAGTTCCTACCACTTGGGACTATGCACTCCGAAGTTCTAGTGCTCAAGTCCGAACCTTGGCCCCCGGAATTGTGCAAACCAACCCTCCTGCTTGGGCCCAACTGCACATTAGACAATATTTGAGATCAATATCAACCCTTGAGCTCTTGATTTTTACAATTTCATAATCCCCAAGTGTTCTTTGCCTCCCAGAACTGTACAGTTGGGTAAAACAGTGCTAAACCCATCATCCTATGTCACTAAGTCTAAAAATTGTGCAATTTGTTTCCCGAGTCTTGCATGAACTATGCATTGCATAGTATCAAGGCCAAGATTCACCCTTGAGTGCCTGAATTGTGAAATTGTGTAGTCACTAAGCCTTTCCCTTATCCTGAAACCTAGTTCCAGCTCAGCCAATTTATTATTATGCACCATATTAGACTAGGGGTTTATTGGATTGATGTCATTCGTCATGAGTGAGTTGCAGATGAAGGTACTCTATCATATCATGAAAGGATAATGAAGAAGGATATGGAGAAGGGAAACATGTTGAAATACATCTTTGTAGGTGAGTATGCAAGTTGATCAATCAATCGAAAGCAAAGGGACACTAGTTTGCGACCACAACTCAAGACTTGATATAACTGAAGACTCCTTACCTCTAAGCTATATTGGGATGAATAAAAGAACATATACAAGAAGATGCATATCAAGGAGAAGCAAAAGTGGCTTGACATTGCCATGTCATCAAGCAGGTCATGTCAGCGGTATCATATCACGTCATTTAAGTATTTTTCATATGCCACATAATTATTATGGATCATGTAATCATTTATTAGAAAATATATTGTAAATTGGAAGTCCAAAGGACACAATCAAAATATGAAGAGTCATGTAAAGTTGAAAATTCATAGGAATTCAAACAATCATGAGGGTATTCAAAGTGTCATAAGGGAGGTGAAACATCACCCCATTGGTTATATATACACCCTCATTCTATGAGAAAAGGACTTTTCACCATGGCTCCTCCGGCAATGCATTAGAGAGACAAGCTAGTTCTTTTGGGGAGCAAGGAGTGGCTCCAACTCTCCACTATTGGAGCTAGTGGTGTTCATTGTATACATGTGTATCAGAAATTTTACTTAATATATGAAGCCTCATGGCTAAGACGTTCTTCATGCATGGATTATGAATATTTGTAAGATTGTTCTGTGAATTTTTGTAATTAATGTTTGCTTCCACTTGTGCTAATGTAGTTGACCTATTTTGATTATTTTAGCGCTTATCATATTAAGAATGAATTGTAATGATTGTTATGATTTTTGTATCCTTGAGGACTATTCCAATGGATGTTAGAAAACTCTTTCTTGTTTGTGTTGGTTGAAATGATCATCACACCTTCGTTGACTATTTCGCTAGATGTTAGACAGATCCTTCCTGTTTGTGTATATTTCTACTAGAGTGGTACTATTACCTCTCTTTTAAAGGCTCATTTTTCTTTCCCTCCACAATAGAAGGACCTTGACACACCTACATTTGAACACTCACTAGACACACACACTTTATTTTATAAGTTACGTCTGTATTCTTCTCTCTCACTGACAGCTAGAGCCAAGGAAAATCTTTAAGAAACCAACAATCAAGCCCTATTATGAATGGGACTCCTATCCCAAATAGTGTAAGGTCTAATTGGGACCAAATATTAGGGAGACCCCTTGATTGTTGATAGGTACAACACCATCAACATGCTTGGCGCTTGAAGGAGGGCAGCCAGTTTTTTATGGTTGATAACCTAACCCATCCTAATCTTACTTCTTCTGGTCAAGGGAGTAATATTCCTAGCACCTCCCTTGATCATATTCCTGAAGTTGGTGGATCCTCTCAATCGAGTTTTGGGAAGAATTACGAAATCACTTATAATGAGATCTGGAGCATCCATCCTATTACTCGTAATTTTATGAGAGCTACTGGATAAATTCCTCAAGTACGCAATCTTCCATATTTTCCAAAGAAGAATGTGACCACTCCCACCGGTATGGTGGTTTCTACAGTTGAACATTTGGTTCTCGCCACCCTTGAATAATTGGAAGAGACTACAAAAAACATAAAGAAACAAGAGAAACCTCCATATTTTAACGTTGGTGACAAAGACGATGTTGTACTCCTAGATGATACTTTCTGCAGATTAGGCAGTGAAGAAGAAGAATAAGACCCATCAAATTCTGAAAAAGAGGAGGAATGCAGAGATGAAGATATGGTAGAACAAGATCTGAAGTAGATGACTCAAAGCTCACCTACATTATCGAGTTATTTACATAAGCTGTCGAAGCACCCGTAGAAGCTTTTAACGAAGTACAGCCTTGATAAGGCAGTAAAGGCGGACGACCACCTAGATGAATTCTACGTACATCTGTAAATGTTAGAGTTACGTTACAATGATGTTAAATGTAAAAATTTTCCATGTACCTTAGATGGCATAACAGTTGTATGGTACCACATTCTTTCTCCAAACTCAATCCATAATTGGAAAGGGTTTTAAATTATTTTTATTAAAAAATTCACTAATGATAAAACCCCCACCATGTTGTTAAGATAGTTGGGAAGTCTTAAGATGGATTAGAAAGAACAAGTGAAATATTTCAATCAAAGGTTAAACCTCATCTTGAACAATCTCCAAGTAATTTTGTGAGAGCTATTGGATTGATTCCTCGAGTTCACAATCTTCCATATTTTCCAAAGAAGAATGTGATCACTCCCATTGGGATAGTGGTTTCTACAGTTGAAGATTTGGTTCTTTTCGCCCTTGAAGAATTGGCAAAGACTACAAAAAATGTAGAGAAACTAGAGAAACCTCAATCTTGTAATTTTGGTGATGAAGACGATGTTTTACTCCTAGATGATACTTTATGTGGGTTAGGCGGTGAAGAAGAAGAAGAAGATCCATCAAATTATGACAAAGAGGAGGAATGCAGAGACAAAGATATGGTAAACTTAGTCTAGAACTGGAAGGGGTTTAAAAATATTTTTATTAAAAAATTCGCTAATGATAAAAACCCCACCATGGTGTTGAGAGAGTTGGGAAGTCCTAAGATGGAGTAGAAAGAACAAGTGAAATATTTCAATCAAAGGTTAAACCTCATCTTGAAAAATCTTCGAGTTATTTTGTAAGAGATATTGGATTGATTCCTTGAGTACACAATCTTCCATATTTTCAAAAGAAGAATGTTACCACTCCCACCAGAATAGTGGTTTCTACATTTGAATATTTGGTTCTCGCCACCCTTGAAAAATTGGCAGAGACTACAAAAAACATAGAGAAACCAGAGAAACCTCCATATTTTAATGATGGTGATGAATTCAATGTTGTGATCCTAGATGATACTTTCTACGTGTTAGGAGGTGAAGCAGAAGAAGAAGATCCATAAAATTCAGACGAAGAGGAGGAACGCCGAGACGAAGATATGGCAAAACAAGCTCTGGACTGGATAACTTAGAGACCACCTACATTATCGAGTGTTTTACTTAAGATGTTGAGGCACTCATAGAAGCTCTTAACAAAGTACAACCCTGATAAAGAAATAAAGGTGGACAAACACCTAGACGACTTCTACCTACATCTTTAAATGTTAGAGGTACATTACAATGACGTTAAATGTAAAATTTTTCCATGTACCTTAGATGGAAGAGTAGTTGTATGGTACCACATTCTTCCTCCGAACTCAATCCAAAATTAGAAGGGGTTTAAAAATATTTTTATTAAAAAATTCGCTAACGATAAAACCCCCACCATGTTGTTAGAGAGTTGGGATGATCAGAGATTGATCCAGGACCTTAAGGACCAATCAGGTGCCGACACGTGCCAAGCTCAGAAGCCTCCATGTGGCCCTAGAATGCTTATGTAAAACTTGTTGGGTCCAACGGAATCAAACCCATGACCTTCAGAAAGACAGGACAACACTCTACCACCTCCGCCAAACGTTGTTTCTTAACATATTATGAATGTGGTGCATATTTGTTTTGTATTAGATGAAGGTTTGTTTTATAAAGCGATCAATCCAAGTCATTGATCTCACTCTCCAAATCTAACGGATATCGCGTCATCTACTCACCAAACTAACCGGATGATCTCAAGTGTTGATGTATTCCGCTCAATCTAACGGTTGTCGGGCAATATCGCACATATTCATCCATGACGATTAATACTCCATGAGCATGCGAGAAAAGTTGTTTTGGCATGATACGTGTTGGCTATTAAGGCTAATCGCATGCTTTTGGTAAAATATAGCTTACAGCCTTTCGCCTGCGTAAGATACTTCTTACCGCTTTTTGAATACCATTCATGTGAATATTACTTGACCACCAGATATAAGCGCGATAAGGTCTTATCCCTCATGTACGCGCCCAATGGTTACAGTAACAGTTACCTCCGACGGTCAGCCTGGCGGAGTGGATAAACTTAAGCAAATAGGCTAAGTTTAGTTGGAGTCAGGTCCAGTTCGCCAATTTTCGTGGAGTATCCCTAGAGGATAAAGCATAAAAGCACGCCTAGAGCAGTTTTTGACAAGGAAACAGAGTAGAGACAGAGAATCTCAAAGAAGCAGCGAGAGTGAAACAAGAGGCTCGCTAGGCTAATTAGAGCATTTTGAAGCCATTGGGATAGTACAGAGAAGCTGAAGAAGTCATCTTCATGGATAATTTCATCCAGGAAGATTGATTTTGGAGCTCAGGAGCCACCAGAGGTTGGAGGCAGTTGTAGGAGCTACCAGTACTTGTTCGCAGTGAACCAACAGCCATTCCTGATTGTAATGAGCCTTCTAAATCTAGTGTAGGGATTTGCAGAAGCATCTGAAGACTTCTTAAGGCCAATATGCTACAAGTAAGTTTTAGGCAGCAAATGATCAAATGATCAGTCTATTGTTGGTGTCTATAATGTGCTGGAGAATGTAGAAGAAGTTTCAGAGACAGTTGAAGAATTTTGAAGGAGTTAGTGCCATCAAGAAGCTCAGGGTAGCTTAGAGCACTGATTGAAGGAGTCAAGTCCAAGGGACCTTAGATCTATTTACAGAGTGATGACAACCATGACAGGGGTATGATGATATTCTAAGCCCATTGGTACAATTCAATAACCTTTGGAGTTAAGTGTGGAACTTGTAAAAGAAACTTTGCCACAATCCCAAAGAGCTAAGTCAAGATGACAAGAGCTCAAGGAGACATAGCCCATGATATTTGGGTGAAATCCTAGATTAAATTTGTTGTTATGTGTGGTGTTTTATTTGCTGCATTATATGAATGTTATATATATTTAATATCAGCAGAAACAAATAAGCACTTAAACAGTTAAAAACAAACAAAGACATACACCTGTATCAAGTATTTAATTCTGAAAATGTCATACAAAAGCTTGATAATTTATTTGTTAAGCTTTGGAGTGGGAGGTTCTTGTAAGTGTAACAAGTTGTTAAACCCCCATTTCAGATCAGGTGGTATCAGAGCTAGCTGCTTGATTGACAGAGCATAGCTACTTGATTGATAGAGCATAGCTACTTGATTGACAGAGCATAGTTGCTTGATTGACAGAGCATAGCTGCTTGATTAATAGACCAATAGATTGCTTGTTTCACTTGAAAGGTGTTTAAACAGTATAAAGGATTTGATGGTTTGATTGTTTATAAATTGAATGTTGTTTGAGTTTGCAAAGGTGAAGGGAAAGCTACAGATAGCTAAGTCCAGGAGAGGACAAGAAGGAAGAAGGGCTGAAGGCATTCTCCTTACCCAAAGGACCTCAAGGCAACCCTTGAAGCACAAGAAGGTTTGTTTGCAAAAGGTTGCTTGAATAAGAGTTTGAATCTATAGTCATTTAGTTTAGAAATTTGTCAATAGATTCTAAAATCTTTGTGAATTTGGTTGAAGTTCTTTTGTTCATTTTTATAATGACAACTTCTACAAGTGAGTTCTCAAAATCCTCCTCCTTCACAAGATTCTTTGATGAAGACATGAAGCGAGACTTGTTCATCATGATGGATATGGTGAAACACATGTATGAGGATGAAAGGAAGAGCACCAAACTTTGAGAGAAGTTGAATTCCATGAAGGAAGAGAAGCAGTTGCTTTCTGAAAAATTGTAGGAAATGGAGAGCCAACTTCATATTGAAAATATGAACCTAGAAAGGATGCATGAGATTGAGACATAGCTCCTTGTTTCGAAAGAAGCCTTAGTCAAGTATCAGCTTGAAGAAGAGGTAAACAATCCTAGTCTATCTTCAATTTCCTCTAAGAATGTTTGTATTGGTTCTTTTGAAAAACATACAAGAGGCAAAGGGTCCAAGTTGATGTCAAAAATGGGCTATGAGGGAAAAGAATTGGGCAAACATGCACAGGGAATTTTTGAGCCAATAATGGTTGAGGAAAGGCCTAAGCATTTTGGTCTTGGATATGGACAAGCTTATGGAGAAAGTTCCAAAGCATCCATGAAGGCAATTGAAACAGTTCCTAGAAGGAGTTTCGCTTTTGGTTCTCTACCTTAAGCTTGTAAAGATTGTATTCATGGGGAATGCAATAGTTTGAAACATACTTTGCAAGAAGAAGGTGTTCATAAGCATGCACTTGAACAAGAGAGTTGTGAAAGCTCTACACCCATTGAAGATATTGATGGTGTTCCAAAGGGAGCCACTTCTTCATGCGGTTCACCTCCTCATGAAGGCAATAGAGGTGAAAGAGAAAGGTATAAATCTGATTTCAATCATATTTCTTTTGATCATGTGAAGCATGGTAAATTTCCACATAAGCATTGGAAAAAAATTGCATGTTCCTTTTGTGGTTTGGTTAACCATAGTGTTTCTAGATGTTGGAAGAAAATGGTCACATACTCGAAACTTTTGAAGAAAAGGAGGCAAGAAGCCAAAGGTCCATTGGAAAAGGCAAATCATGTTGTAAAGAGGATGAACATGTGTTGCACTTATTGCCATAAGCAAGGACATATTGCTGAAAAATGTTGGACTTTGAATCCAACAATGCTTCCACGAAATTTGAAGAAGGTGAAAAGAGAGAATGGCAAGAATGGAAAGGAAGTTTCCATAATTGATGTGTTGCAAGATGATTCACATGTTGATGTTGATGTGCAGTTAAAGGAAGCGTATTTGATATGGATTGGTAAGAAATGGTTAGAGTTCTTATCCAATTAAGGTTGCATGTCTATTGATTTGATGCATTTATTTGCTAATGGAATGCAAGTTGTAGGGTTTTACCAAAAAAGGTGAATGATAAAGTTGAGTATGAGACTCGCTTTAATGCAGCAAAATTATATTCATTTCAGCTTTGTAAGTACATTTACATATGATTGAGGATCTTGTACTTAATATTGTGCTTAAAAGAAAGTTGAAGAATAGAATACATACATGAGAATGGTATGTATGAACACAGGGATGTTGATTATTTCCTTGTATTTGAACATGTATGTGTAATTGACTTAATGGTCTATTTCTTTGTTTAAACATGCATGTAATGTCATGTCGACTTGGAAAAGATGATTTTGGCTCCAAGATTGAAAAGGAGAAATGATGATGAAGTGTTTCACAAGAGGTGGAAAACTTTCTACTCTGAAAAACAATCGTTAATTTCTTTTTGTACATTCTTGACTTGAAGAGTCAATTGTTTGAAAGGCATGTTTTTGTCAGCTTGTTATTTAGTTGATCATTTGTAAATGGAAGTACTGAAATGTCACATGATGATGATTCACATGATGTGAAATTTGTTTCTTTTGATGGAGCAAGAGTTTATGTCGTCAAGTTATGTGTTTTTGACAAGATGTCACTAAAACATACTTTCATTGGTACTAATGCAAATTTCATTTGAGTATACATTAATTTATGATGTAATCTCACGTTTTTTTGAGCCACCTTGGATCGATGATCAAGGAATCGATGTGCAGCTACCTTCTGTAAAATTCTGAATGAGTTCAAGGAATACAGATCTTAATAGGAGGATAAGTGCATCCAGGAAGGAAAGTGTTGACTACCTCGAGTTTTGGTTCAAAGGTACTAGCCATGCAGGCAGAGTATGGAAGCTGAAAGAAGAGGGTGTTGTACTCTCATCAACTCTACAGATCAGCATATTAGTATTTTGGGGTCCAAAAGATTCCTAATGGGGAGGAGTGATCATATATTGATCTAGGACCTTAATGACCAATTAGGTGCCGACACATGGCAAGCTCAGAGGCATCCACATGGCCCTGCAATGGTTATGTAAAACTTGTTGGGGTCTGAAGGAATCGAACCCTTGACCTCTGGCAAGACAGGACAGCACTCTACCACCTTTTCCAAATGTTGTTTCTTAACATACTATGAATGTGGTGCATATTTGTTTTGTATCAGATGAAGGTTTGTTTTTTAAAGTGATCAATCTACACCGTTGATCTCACTCTCCAGATCCAACGGATATCACGTCGTTCACTCACCAAACTAACCAGATGATCTCAACCGTTGATGTATTCCGCTCAATCTAACGGTTGTCGTGCAATCTTGTGCAGATTCATGCACGACGATTAATACTCCGAGAGCATGTGAGAAAAATTGTTTTGGCGTGCTACGTGTCAGTTGTTAAGGCTAATAGCATGCTTTTGGTAAAATACAGCTTACAGCCTTTTGCCCACATGATATATTGTTTACCGCTTTCTAAATACCATTCATGTGCATATTACTTGACCGCCAGATATATGAGCACTAAGGTCTTATCCCTCATGTACGTGCCCAATGGTTACGGTAACAGTTACCTCCGATGGTCAGCCTGGAGGAGTAGATAAACTTAAGTAGATAGGCTAATTTTAGTTGGAGTCAAGTATAGTTCGCCAATTTTGGTGGAGTATCCCTAGAGGATAAAGCATAAAATCACTCCCCGAGCAGTTTTCGACAGGGAAACAAAGGAGAGACAGAGAATCTCAGAGAAGTAGCGAGAGTGAAACAAGAGGCTCGCTAGGCTAATTAGAGCCTTCTGAAGCCAATAGGATAGTCTAGATAAATTGAAGAAGTCATCTTCATGGAGAATTTCATCCAGGAAGATTGATTTTGGAGTTGAGGAGCCACTAGAGGTTGGAGGCAGTTGTAGGAGCTACCAGTACTTATTCTCAGCGAATCAATAGTCATTCTTGACTGTAATGAGCCTTTTGAATCCATTGCAGGGATTTGTAGAAGCATCTGAAGAATTCTCAAGGTCGATATGATACAGTGAAGTTTCAGGTAGTAAATGGTCAAATGATTAGTCTATTATGGGTGTATGATATGTGCTGGAGACAGTAGAAGAAGTTTCAGAGACAGTTGAAGAATTCTGAAGGAGTCAGTGCCATCAAGAAGCTCGAGGTAGCTCAAAGTGTTGATTGAAGGAATCAAGTCCAAGGGACTTTAGACCTGTTTGTAGAGTGATGACAGCCATGACAGGGGTATGATGGTATTCTAAACCCATTGGTACAGTTCAGTAACCTTTGGAGTTAAGTGTGGAACTTGTAAAATAAACTTTGCCATAATCCCAAAGAGCTAAGTCAAGATGACAAGATCTCAAGGAGACATAGCCCACGATATTTGGGTGAACTCCTAGATTAAATTTGCTGTTATGTGTGGTGGTTTACTTGCTACATTATATGAAACAAATAAGAACTTAAATAGTTAAAGACAAACAAAGACATACACCTGTCTCAAGTATTTAATTCTGCAAATGTCATACATAAGCTAGATCATTTATTTGTTAAGCTTTGGAGTGGGAGGTTCTCGTAAGTGTAACAAGTTGTTAAACCCCCATTTTAGATCATGGGAAATCTTAAGATGGAGTAGAAAGAACAAGTGAAATATTTCAATCAAAGGTTAAACCTCATCTTGAAAAATCTTCGAGTAATTTTGTGACCGCTATTGGATTGATTCCACGAATACACAATCTTCCATATTTTCCAAAGAAGAACATGACCACTCCCACCGAGATAGTGGTTTCTATAGTTGAAGATTTGGTTCTCACCACCCTTGAAGAATTGGAAAAGACTACCAAAAAATCAGAGAAACCTCCATCTTTTAATGTTGGTGATGAAGACGATGTTGTACTCCTAGACGATACTTTCTGCAGGTTAGGTGATGAAGAAGAAGAAGAGGAGCCATCAAATTTTGACAAAGAGGAGTAACATAGAGACAAATATATGGAAGAACAAGATCTGGACTGGATGACTCATATGTCACCTCCATTATCGAGTGTTTTACATAATATGTCAAGGCACGTGTAGAATCTCTTAATGAAGTACAACCCTGATAAAGTAGTAAAGGTGGACGACCACCTACACGACTTCTACCTACATTTGTAAATGATAGAGGTATGTTTCAATGACGTTAAATGTAAACTTTTTCTATGTACCTTAGATGACAGAGAATTTGTATGGTACCACATTCTTCCTCTGAACCAATCCAGAATTGGAAGGGGTTCAAAAATATTTTTATTGAAAAATTGGTTAATGATAAAACCCCCACCATGTTGTTGAGAGAGTTGGGAAGTCTTAAGATGGATTAGAAATAACAAGTCAAATATTTCAATCAAAGGTTAAACCTCATCTTGACCAAGTGTCTCGCAAATACTAAACCTCATGACTCCATCATGATTTATTATTACACATATTCCTTTCCTACAAATATTGCGTAGTTTGTGAAGAGAACTGCGAAAGAAACACTGGTAGAAAATTACAAAGAAGATATCACAGTTGATAAGGACTTATGTGCTATTGGATTCATCGCAAATGATGAGCCATAAAAGGATACCAAATACATAGGAAAAAGGTCTCATGCCTCTGTGAGTAAGGCCAAGGAGAAAGAAGCAACCGATCTTGTGAGCTTAACCCGCACCATAAAGTCTGTCAAATGAGTTGGCAGAATTAAAACAAAGGTTAAGTGATACCACTATCATAAGAAAGCCTCCTAGATTCAACATTTTGAGAAGACAAGCCAACTCTAGTAGCAATAGTAATCAATCGGCTAAGTCTGCGTAGAGCTTGAACATTGTGTTGAATCTTGAGAGTATTGGCATGGACCAGTACTACTCGTTTCATCAAGAATATCATTTTGAAAAAAAAAATGCCCATAATGGAACCACAACATGAATTCTCTTGCTTCCCATTATCAATATAGTTCTTTCTGATGAGAATACTGAGCTGACATAAAAGATGGAATAGGATGTTGCATCCGTAGAAACTATGAGTGTCAGACACATAGTGAATACATTCAGTTGTGTTTACGCAGCTGAAAAGGAGATCGCCGAAGAATATCCACAGAGTAAGGGCCAGACCCAATAGCAGAACAGCCAATACAAGTTAAGAAGCCAAGGGCTGATGTTTGAACCAAAGTTGATGAGGCATAAATTGAAAGAGAATTTCCTAAGAAAGATCGCTATGCCCGTCAACTCAGTGCAGAACACTTATAACAAGTCTCAAAACAATGTTCCAACTAAAAGTTCTTCTGCAAATAGCAAAAGTAATTCCATCACTCTCGAAGTAGAATACCAAGTTACTCCTCCACACACTTCGGCAATGTCTCCTGCATTATATTATATCGAATATATGTAGAAATATCACGCAAATATCACTTTTTAAACTAACCAAGATCGTGAGTCAGCAAGAACTGTTTATTTGTGCACTTGAATAGTTTGACTCAAGTAACGATGCTTCTTCATAGAAGGGATTTGGTAAGTCCTCTGGTCCCCTGGAATTTGTTGTTAACTCTTTAACATTGGATGCAAACATACTCTACCCTCCATTTTTGTTAACATTTGAAATTTTCAATTATAATGTGCATTGTTTCTTAGTTGATTTTGGTGCATCAGTGAACGTATTGCCTTTTTCTGTAGCAAAAAAAAATCAATGCAAAATGGGAAAAAATAGATGCACATATCATCCATCTATACAAAACTCTTGTTCATCATATTGGTGAACTCAGAAATGTGCTTATTTTCTTATTATCTGACCAATGATTTCATCGATGTATAAAATTAGTAATTCTGGACATTCCAGAAGTTTATGGTATTTTTTTGCATCAAGACTAGTCCATCAAGCTACAAGGGTATTTTTCTATAGACTAGTCACATTTATGTCTTCCATATAATGGAAAAAACAATCAAATCCGGTTAGCTCAGAGCCTTACATGAAATATATGGTCATTCCCTTCGAAGGAAAAAATGACCCAGTTTCTTTCGTAGATCTGGTCTTTGGAAATTTTTTTCTTTGTTAGATGGGTATTCTAGTTACAACCAGGTTCCGGTGTCAGAACCTGACAGACTAAAGACTACATTTCGCATGAAGTGGGGTATGTTCACATTCAAAAGAATTCCATTTGGGTTATTTAATTCTGGTGAAACATTTTAATGCGCCATGGACGTTGCATTTCGCGGTCTGATTAGGCAAAGCATAGTGGTCTATCTTGATGATGTCATGGTGTTTTCCAAGAAGAGATATGACCACCTACACCATTTGAATAAAATATTCAAGCGATGTAGTAAATATGGGATATCTCTCAATCCCATGAAGATTATTTTTCCATTTTCTGTGGGTAATTTATTGGGCCACATAATCACAAAGAGTGGGATTAAAGTGGACTCGGAAAGGGTTAAAGTAATTATGCAGGTTCCCTTCACAGTGAGCAAAAAAGTTATGCAGTCCTTCCTGGGGAAAATTAACTTTCTTTGCAAGTTCATCTCTGATTATGCTCCAATCGTGAAACCCATATAGGACATGGTAAAGAAATATGTAATTTATAAATGGTGTAAAAGAGAAAAGGACATATTTTCCCATATCAAGCAAACTATTGCAAAAGCACCTGCTTTATACATCCCATATTTTAGCAAATATTTTCTATTCTACACCTTCGCTTTTGGTACTTCTCTCGTCATTGTGCTTACACAGAAGGATGATCAAAATAATGAGTTTCCAATATCTTTTGATGGGTGTTAGCCTTCAAGGAACTGAACTAAAATACCCCTCCATTGATAAGCACGCATACGCATTTTACAAGGCAGTGAAGCACTTTCACACCTATCCCTTGAAAAATCATTGCATCATATTTGTGTCGTATCCAGTAGTTTGATCATTGTTTATGCAGTAAGAGTTGGGTGGAAGAAGATTGAATTGGATCACTGGTTTGCAGGAGTATGACTTACAGTTCGATCCAGTTCACACAATTAAGGGCCATGGTCTATGTTGGATAGTAGCAGAAGTGGTAGATGAAAAGGAAAAAATCCATCTAGATGGGAGCATGAAATCGAAATGTATTGTGTTGAGGTATCTTCCCCCACTACCATCGCAAACTCTTGGTATGTGGATGTGCGCTAGTATCTTGAGCATGGCACATTTCCCTCTCATTTATCCATGCGGTAGAAGAGTGAACTTAGACTAAAATAATTATCTTATCATTTGTTGCATGGGGTGATCTTCAGAAAGAACCATAATGAAGTTTTTTTTCAAATATGCTTGGAAGCGCAAGATTCAGAGAAAGTCTTATGTGATCTCCACGACGAACCATCCAGGGGACACTTTGCGAGTAACACAATTGTGCATAAAGTTATGTGGCCTAGTTTCTATTGGCCCACATTGTTCAAAGATGCTCATGCCTATTCCTACAAGTGTCTGATATGTCACAAGTGTGTCGACCGAGGAAAGAAGTTAGCTGACCTATTGCAGCCTATTGTAGTGGAAGAGCGTTTCAATAATGGGGCTTAGATTTGAATGGTGAAATTTTTCTGGACTTTTCAAAGGAGAACCACTATATTCTCACTTCCACAAACTACTTCATGTGGTGGGAAAAAGTAGTTCCGCTCAAATAAGTGAATGATCAGGAATTCATAAAAAAAATCAAGCATAACATCATTTCCAAGTTTGGCATTCTGACTTCACTTGTTTTTGACAATGCAACATATTTTTCATCATTAATTATATGATTTTGCAATGGAAAATAGAATTGTATTGAAACATTTTGGTAACTATTATTCACAAGGAAATGGTCTTGTTGATTCTACAAACAAGAACCTCATATGTATTATCAAAAACACCATTTTCTCTGAATAGAGGAACTGGTACTCCTATTTGGTGAATGACTTATGGGCTAACCAAGTCACACCAAAACCCTCCATGAATACGTTTCCTTACTTCTTGGTATATGGAAAATAAGCCATCCTACCTTTGAACATATACCTACCTTCCCTTCAACTCTCACGAGAATCTTAGGGAAAGCCTTGCTTACTAGTTCAAAGTAGGATAAACACCCTTCGCAATTTGTAGGAAGAAAGACAAAAAGTAAAAGAAAAAAAATTATCTTCGCCAGAGTCATATAAAGAGGTGGTTAGATAAGAATTCTACATGGAAGAATGAATTTAATGTGGGTGAATTAGTCTTGAAGTGGGACAAAGCCCACAAGGACAAAGGAAAACACAATAATTTCCAATCCTCGTGGATCAGATCATTTACCATCCATGAAAATTTTGGCCAACATAATTATCGTCTACAATCACTAGACGAGAAGATTGGCTCTCTTCGTGTCAATGGAAAAGAATTAAAACATTTTTTTCAATGGTGATCTGGTTTGTTCCCTACACTTTGTACATAGTCTTTTTCTTTTTTATTGTGATTTGGTCTTGTGTTTTGTTTTCCTTTGTGTAAAAAAATGTTATGTGTGAATCTATTGTCTAGCATCTTTGTGTGTGGATGAGTTGAAAAGAGTCCTTTGACACCACAACATTTGGCTAACTTTTGGTCCTCCTTCTTTTTGTTGGTTATATCTTTTGGTCAATGAAGTTATAACGGAAAATAAGATATGTTTGTAAGGAGAGTTTTGGTCAAACCATGGCACCGGTGTCTATTCTGTAAACATCATGCCACACTTGTTTCTTTATATTTCAATGTTTTCACGCTTATCAAATCAGTAGATTAGGAAAAGGGGAAAAATCCAAACGAGTAAACCTAAATCAGAGCTCTCTATATGCTTCTCTAAAGGAACAACCTCTCCTTCTCTAAATATGTTGAGACCCCTCTTCAGCCTATAAAATGAATAACTGTTGATTAAAATTCCTCTTTAAATATATAAATAAAGGCGAAAGAAGAGAAAGGCTTCCTACGTAGAGAGGTGAAGTAAGAAACTCCATGGGATATTTTCCAGGCTCACTCGCAGCAGAGAAATGTTTGTATTCCCATAGTGACTTCGTCAGGGTACTATCCAAGCCTGTTTGTAGCGGAGCAGCACCAGAGATGAAAAAATATAGTCTAAAAATCTAAACCTCATGAACTACGCTACACTTTCCAACTCGAAACATTGTGATATTGTTGAATCTTGTGACTGTTTTTAACTGAGAAGGCACAAAGGGGACCATGTTCACTCACAGGTTAAGTGGGGAGACAAAAGTAATATCCATGATGAATCAATACTCCCTGAAGAAGTAAGACCCTGAAAAGAAGAGTTAACCAAGTCAAAGACGATGGAATTCTATCAGTGTGTCGTCAAGTGTTGTCATTGCTACAAAACACTCCAAAATTTTGTCCTGCAAAAAAATTTGGAGCCTACCTTGATCTTGTATAGTGTCAGTGCAAACATTGAAATCCATTCCATGTGTTTTTCCTAAGTTTTTTGGTCCCTTTTGTGAGAAACAAAAAATGTCATATTTTCACATGTTAGATGTTGCACAATGTGTATAAGCTTATTTTGGTGGTTTCAAGGGGTTATCTTTGTGAAAATGTGTTGATCTAACCATGTTAACATTTTTCACACTCATTTCCAAAGTTTTAAGCACTGTCACCCAAGTGTCGTCATGGTTGTCACGAAGTGTATCTTTAGTGTCGCACTTGCCGTAAGTCATCGAAAAGTTGTCGCACTGAAGTAAATGTGTTGCTTGTGTGTTATGGATTATCTATGTTGTTTTTTTGTCAATTTTTCTAAGTGTTTTATCATAGTCAATTCATATCATTATTCACACCAGCTCACTGATCCCACACTTAGCCAATTTTTGGAAATTTCCCAGCAACTTAGCCTCATCCAACCTTCCTCAACTCCGCATTGCGTAGTTCTTTCCCTCAAGCTACAACCTTACCCCTTGACACTATGAAATTCATATTTCATACCTCCCATGACTGTGTACTGCGCATTTCTAGTGCTCAAGCCTAGACCTTGGCCCTCGTAATTATGCAATCCTGCCCTCTAGACTAGCCCCAAATGCACATTGTGAAAACCTTCAGCTCAAGCTCAGCCCTTGATCTCTTGAGATGTGCAATTTCACAATCCCCAGATCTTCTCTTCCTCCCATAACTTCACAATTGGATGAAATAGTACAAAACCCCTCAACCTAGAACATTGAGTCTCAAAAATGCGAATCTATGTGCCTAGTCCTGCCTGAACTATGCATTGCAAAGTCTCAAGGCAGAAGCTTCACCCCTGACTTCCTAAGTTTCATAATTGCGCAGTCACTGAAATTCTCCCTCAGCCTGCAACATGGTTATGGCTCAGTCAGTGGATCAACATGCACTATATTAGACTAAGGTTTTATCGTACTGATGCCATCTCATCAAGAGTAAATTGCAGATACAGGTACTCTATCATACCATCATAGGATGATGAAGAATGAGATGAAGAAGGGAAACATGTTGAAA
Organism: Pinus tabuliformis; assembly: GCA_031772625.1. Lineage (NCBI taxonomy): Eukaryota > Viridiplantae > Streptophyta > Pinopsida > Pinales > Pinaceae > Pinus > Pinus tabuliformis. Next base: position 1,556,284,264 of record CM062816.1, on the reverse strand, counting down.
TACATATTTGTAGTTGAGTATGCAAGTTGATCAATCAGGTGAAAGAAAAGGGACACCAGTTTGCGACCACAACTCAAGACTTGATATCACTGAAGGCTCCTTACCTCTAAGCCATATGGGGGTGGATAGAATAACATATACAAAAAGACACATAGACAGGAGTAGAAAAATTGGCTTAACATTTCCCTGCCATCAAGAAGTTTTTATGCTAGCCATGTCATGTCATGTCATGTCATGATTTGTCATATTCCACATCATTATTGTGGATCTTGTAATCATTTATTCGAAAATGTATTGTAAAGTGGAAGTCCAAAGGACACAATCAAAATATGAAAAGTCATGCAAAGTTGAAAAGTCATGGGAAGTCAAATATTCATGAGGGTGGTCAAAGAGTCACAAGGGAGGTGAAGCATCACCCCATTAATTATATATACACCCTCATTGTATGAGAAAAGGACTTTTCACCTTGGATCCTCCTGCAAGGCATTAGAGAGACAAGCTAGTTCTTGTGGGGAGCAAGGACTGGCTCCAATGCTCCACTATTGGATCCAATGGTGTTCATTGTATACATGTGTCCAGGAAATTTTATTTAATATATGAAGCCTGATGGCCAGCACATTATTCATTCATGGATTATGAATATTTGTAAGAATGTTTTTTGAATGTTTGTAATTCATGTTTTCTTCCACCTATGGTAAATTAGTTGAACTATTTCAGTTATTTCAATGCTAATCATATTGAGAGTGTGGTGTAATGGTTGTTATGAGTGTCATATCCTTGTGGACTATTCCACTGGATGTTAGACAACTCTTTCTTATTTTTGTTGATTGCAATGAATGTCGCATCTTTGTGGACTATTCCATTGGATGTTAGACAGATTCTTCATGTTTGTGTGTGTTTCTACTAGAGTGGTATTATTACCTCTTTTTTATAGTCTCACTTTTATTTCCCTCTATGATAGGAGGACCTTGACATACCTAGATTTGAACACACACCAAGCACACTCACTTGCTTTTCGAAGGTACATGTGTATTCATCTCTCTAGGTAACAGTTAGATCCAAGGAAAATCATTAAGAAACTGACAACCAGACCATATTCCGGATCAGGATCCTATCCCAAATGGTGTGAGGTCTAATTGGGACCAAATATTGGGGAGACCCCTTAAATGTTAGAGGGTAAAACACCATTAACAGGTGTGGACCCTTTTTCTTCTCAGGGAAATCTCGAGCATAATGACCCTTCTTGTGACAGTTGTAGCATTCAATGTGAGATGATGTTATATCATTCCTTCCTTTTGAAATTCTAGGTGGAGGATTTCTTGAATTTGATGGACCTCCTTTGCCTTTCTTCTTATTTTTTTTAGTGATGAATGAAACAGGCTCTCCTTCTTCATGCTTTTGAATCCTTCCTATTGATATCATCCTTGATTATTCTTTAGTGATATTTCCAACAATATCATCAAATGACAGGAAGGTATTGTTGTTGCTTATAGTAGTAATTATGTTTTCCCAAATGGAAGGGAGAGCTCTAATAGTTACAATCACCAATTCCCTGTCAGGGACAATTTCTCCAACTCTTTGCAATTGATCTCTAACACGAGATATCCTCATAATGTAGGATTGCATAGACTCCCCTTTATCCATTTTCATGTCTTTGAGTTGATCTTTCAAGGAGATGATTTCATTCACATTGTTGACTTCATACATGCCAGCTATCTTATCATAGATGTCCTTAGACATTCTCAAATTTCCAACATGTGCAAGTAGATTATCTTGTAAACCATTAGCTATAATTTTCTTTTATTTTAACCCACCTTTATTAGGCTTGTTCTTGGCAGCAGAAAAAGCATTCTCCAGAGGCTCGAGTATTTTTCTTTTAGTGTATTCCAGAGCATCATTGTTATCAACTATGATCTCCAACCTTATCTTCCATGCAGCAAAGTTAGACTAGTCACCCAACTTCTCATGTTCCTTGAAGAAAGAGGAAGACATATTGACTTGATTGGGTAGGCTCCTTCAACTTTCCAAACATGATTTCTTCAATGATTGTCTCCTTTTGTTATTGTCCTTCACCTTAGCTCTGATACCATGTTTATTTTCACACTACTTTATGTTGTTTCAATTACTTTTAGCCCAATTCAATTCTTAAATTAGAAATCTTTTCAATAGTAATTAATATTTCCAATCATCAAAAATAATTGAAGATAGAATAGTAAATGCAATGACAAAGGAGACAATCATCAAGAGACACCAGATTTGGTTAAAGACTAGGGGAAAACCCCACAAAGGGTAAATCCCTTTGAAAATTCTTCTTCTATTAGATTGTCATAAAATGTTCAACAGAGAGTACAATGAGCCCGATACAATATCATCTAGCAAAATTAGCCCAACAACATTTAGAAATGTGTTCGTAGCATCAATATATATCAGAGACAAATTTTCCTGTCTCTGGTCAACTGCGTTTAGATGTCAAAATTCAGCCCTAGAGCCAAACCACATGGAGGAAGAGTCGTGCATGTGGTTGAGACCTTCCAATCGTACCCTTGAGCCTGCTAGCCCATGGTTATTACCGAAAATTTCCTTTGATGAGCCTCTATTGGGAAACCAAAACCCTAAAACACGTACAAGATTTGGAAACTATATCTTTGAACATGTGCAAACCTCTTTTCTTGACCCAGCCTCAGACTTGTGCAAACCAATCAATGAAGAAGAGAAGAAGACGATTCTTAGTGATGTCCAAATGAGGTTGAGGTCACTTATATTTATAGGCTTCCAAGGGTGACCAATTTTCTATGAGGGTCGAACTGTCCAAATGTGCATATGTGGGTTTTTCTTCATAACTACACTTTCCCTTGTCCAAATTGAGCGCTTCAACAGGAAAAAATGGTCCTCTCTAAAAGAGGAATCTAGTCCCATCGTTGGAATTTGTCATTGAGATGCCAAATTACCATTCATATCTAGATTATTTTAAATACTTTAATTTATTAGTCCCTTCCTCGTGAGGGACTATAACATTTGCCTCGCGGTCAATTTTCATTGATTTTGCATTATTTTGTTGTTTTTTGGTAATTTTAACCAAAGTTTTGGGAAAATGTTGAATTGTCTATTTTTCCATGAATTCAAAAATATTTTTTAAATTTTATGAAAATATTGTTTCTAATTTCTGATTGACCTATAAACCTCAATTGGGACCTAATTCCCCTAGTGGATAGTGTTTGATTTTTTGCATTAGTCAGTGCCTCACAATTGATTTAAAAATAAAAAAATAAACTAATTTTGTGAGTGGCCATTTTTCGGTGATTTCTCTAACAATAACACTAACAATGACACTATTATGGTATTATGTTTCCCCGTGACGACATAAATAATGTGGTGGCAGGGCCTTTGCGTAGGCAGGGGGATACAAAAGTCGTTCTACAAAGATACTTTTACAAATTTCTGGATCATATATTGTATGAATGTTTATGAAGGATGTGGTATGTGTCGGAGAACCGGGAATATTATTATGTTTCGTTGTGTGGAGATTTTACCATGTAATGTAAAAGTATGTGCATGGTAGCAATTATGTAGAGATTTCATTTTAGAACTATGAATCTTTATGGAGGACAAGGTATGTGCAACAGAACATGATGACTAAATTATTAATTTTCATTGTGTGAGGCTTTTACTATGGGTTTATGTGGGAGAACGTTGCATACGGAAATTAATGTTAAATTATTATTATTAATAATGATATTTTTACCCATAATGGATTTTTTGTGAAATGCGGCACATATGCATTTGTGTTATATTGGAAGCATATGTGTTTTCTTTTGGTGATAAAAAAATATGGAAAACAAGTTATGTGCGGAAGAATGGTTGTTTTTGTGGGTGCTTTAACAGTGCATTATTGCTCAGAACATGGTATGTGTGGTATATTTTACATTTTTTGGAGCTTCTACTATGTTGATCTTTTATATTGGATACTTTATTCGATAGAAACAAAATTAGGACGACGTATTTTAAGGAGAACTGGGGTTGCATGGAGAAATTAATTTTAAACTAATAATGTTCAACTCTTATTATTATTATTTTAATTGTGCGGAGCTTTGAATGTGTGGAAGATGGGACATGTATGTCGATTTATAGAAATACATATAAATGTGATGCATGGAAATTATTTTTTTATTTTTGAATCGAGTAAGAATTCCTTATTCTATTATTCAAAACTTCGAACAAAGATTGACATGAAGCTATTCTAAACTAATTTTCTTTATTAATGAAAAAAATAACTAACTATGTAAATTACTACATATCCTCGATATCGAAAGCAGCATGGGCTTCATTAACTTCTAGCGCAAGCTGAAAAGGTGAGAAACTTGGTCAATGGCTATGATATCATCATTTCTTTCATTAGCGACTTCTTCAAATTCCTAGGACATATTATCCAAGTGAAAACTCAACATTTCATTTTCCAATTGTAGTCACTCCATATTCAATAGCAGTATTGTCATTCTGTTATTTAGAAGGTAGAAATGGACTTGAGTTTCAAATTTAATAATTTCAATATGCTTTAAGAGAAACTCGATGAGAAATTCTAGAGCACCAACTCTTCTAGCTAAAGAATCACTAAACTCTTTCTCTACAACTCTAGAATCATCCAAAGACTTCAATCTATGTTACAGTTAGAAATAAACTTGTCGAATTGCAGTTCTAATCCCTGGCTCTATGTTTGCAGAGTCACACTAGCAATGTAGATATATCATCGATGTAACGTTCCTTGAATTTTGGTCTTTGTCTTTACCATTAGTTTTGACTTTGAGTATACACAGTGTAAATGTTCATTTTCTGAAGGACGTGTGGAAAATGGTGTATGGACGATAAAATAGGGGTATAGAAGGAAATTTATGTTGTCGACACGTAATTAATTTAACTATGAACAAATTTAGAATTAGTATTATTATGTTTCCTCTTGTGAATCTTTCCTTGTGCGAATATTTTATTGTATAGAGGATGGGTAATGTATGCGAGAACAGGGGCACAAATGAAAAATTAATTTTAAACTATTGTTCATTTAAATCTTTTGCAGATTTAGCTATGTGGAATCAAGGATGTGTGAAGAATGAGATATGTGCAAGAGAATATAGGTGTAGAAAAAAACTCATTACTTTAATTCGTAATGTAATGATATTTCACATTTTCTTATTACATATATACAAATTTTCTTAAGTATGGAGTTTCCAATTTTCTTTTCCTATGATAAAATATTCAGACATATTTCATTTTTCCTATATTTGGTACACCATTTAGTAAATTATTTAGCAATAGTTAGAATTAAAATATTACCAATAATATATAATAATAATAATAATAATTCCAAAGAACTATGTGGAAAGAAACAACTTACGAAATTGCATAGTTTTCATTATGATAACACAACCTTTAATCAGTTAATTAGCAAACTCTTTAGCACAAAAGAAGTCAATTATGTGTGGGTGTCAGCATGAACAAAAACACAAGTATTTTTTGTAAATTTTGTGATTAAAAAACTTGTTTATGAGTGCAAGTGTCCATGAATTATGCAGAACTTTTGTTGACTTCAACCACCTTCGTACAAATACTTTCGTAGTTGCAAAAAATGTTCCTAAATAATAATTAAAAAAACAAAGCCTTCCAGAAATTTGATTTATAGCACAACCATTTCTCTTCATACGAATTGAAAACATAATTTATTTAGCAACCCCATCTATGCAAAAGACCCTATTTCTCCTGCACATACTCTATCCTCCATACAAGGAAACATAATACTATTAATTTGACATGTGTTCAACCCTGCCCCCCCCGTCCACTCAAGCGGAATCAACTTCTTCAACATTAAACACTTTGTTGATCAATTGACTCAAGGTTGTGTTATGTTCACAATGAAAGATATGTTTATGGTATCTTTTTGTAAATATGCATATCTACGGAACTACAAAGTAATTCCATTCTACGGAGGAAACCTTCAAGATTTCACTGCATACAATCACAAATCTTACGCATAATTCATGAACACTTGCACTCATAAACAAGTTTTTTAATCACAAAATTTACAAAAAATACCTTTGCTTTTGTTCATACCGACTGTTATCACTCACATTTTCCTTGAAGTTGTTAGAAGAAGGAAGGGGTCCGAGGTAACCACAAACCAACTTTTAAGTACAGAATCTAGCCAATCTGTACTCAGAGAGGGCTCTATCTTTAAGATTTAGCTTTGTTTTATAAGGTATTAGACTAGTTATGAAAGCTTAAGGGTTTTGATTGTGTTTGGTGGTGGAATTTAGGAGCAGATGGATAGAACTGAGTATTTCAGGCCATTGGGCTATGGAGTCAACTGAAGATGGCTTAACTGGATCAGGTTTTTCAACAAAGGATGGCTTCACAGGGCAAGATAGCTAAACAAGGAACAAATGGTAACTTGAAAGGATGGAATGGACTTAAAAGGGAAGAAGGGCAATTAAGAATCCTTCAACATGTTTTAAGAAGAGGGAAATTGGGTGATCACTAATAAAAAGCAATTAAGAATTTCTTATTAAATGACCACAATGATAAACTAAGAAGCAGGAGCAATTAAGAATTCCTTGCCTATGATAGCTTAGAAGAAAACATTTAGAATAAAAACGATTTTAAAGACAGATTGCACTTAAGCACTTTCTGAATTATACTTTTTTGTTTTAATATTCATATATGAAACACAATTGAAATATTAAACCAGAAAACAATAACACATGAGATATAGAATACTTATTTGTCCAATGCTTGACACATGAATCCTGTAAAAAGTCCTTTGCTTTATTTCTTCATCCAGCCAGCCATACAAGAATTGTCCAATGACACTTCTATTCCAAAATGATCAGTCTATAGAAATGTCTAAGAATCCACACTCAATACTTCGAATGAGGAAGTACTTATACAAAAGTTTACAATAAAATATCTCTTAACAAAGAGATATATAATCTAGGAAGCCTAACTATATGTTACATAAAAGTAGAGATAGATGGTCTCGAAGATAGAAGCTGAAAGTAAATTGATGGCTTGCTTCTCTCTTTTTGTGAATGAGTTGGAGGCAGGCACTATGCTTTAGCATCTTGCCGTCTTGCTCGTAATTTAGTGCTGGATGTTTGTTTTTCAACTTCATACTGATACTCTTTGACCTGTTCTGATACTCTTTACATGCTTTACCAAAATTGACTATGGTAAATACTGAAAATATACTTTTTACCGAGGTAAATTACAAAATCTTTGTCATGTCCGTCCGCCAATATTCTTATGGTATTCTAGTCCTTTGAAGTTTCCCGAAGATTTCATCAGCCTCAGTGTATTTGACAAAATTGGGCTGAACTGGAAACAAATGTTTTATTTCATGTTCAACATAGAAAAGGTTCTCTAGACTATCATAGAGAACTCTGCCTGTAGGTAGTGCCTTGGGTGCAGATGCACTAGTTGATGAACTAGCCTGATTGTTTGCATACTGAGCCAACTTGTCAACATAGTCTATATGTCTCATCAATTTATCATTAATTACTAAAGGACTGGGAAGCCCTTTGCTCTGCAAAATGCCAAATTTCTCCATAAAATCATTAATTTCCTCTTGCATGTTTTGGCATTTTCTTTCCAAATTCTGCATCAGAGACCTTTTGGTCAATACCTTCTTGACTTCTAGAATAGTCCCAGTTCTATCCTCAATACCCAGCTCTTCTAGCTGGTACTTATTTCTGCTGTTCAAAAAATTTATTAGCCTGATTGCTTCCTCAGGCTTCCCTCCTAGCTCTTCCTTGGTTTTTTGGATTTCTTCAAGAGCTACTTTTACCAAGTCAATCTGTTCAAAAATTATTTGTATGGATGACCAAGCATCATTTATTGACTGAGTGATGTTGGCCCATAAAATTTTTCTAATATCTGTTAAGGGCTTCTCAAAGGTGAGGTCCTTCTCTAGTGTTTTTACCTGCTATGCTAAGCCTTTATTCTTTCTTACCTCTTCAGCAAAATTAATTTTTGAAACATCATATTTTTGTTCTAAGGTAACAAATTTTTCTTTTACCTTCTGCAATTCAAAGACTTGGAGCTTCATCTCCTCCATTGACTTGATTAATTCTTCTGTGCTCAAACCTGAAGTTCCTGTTGGTGTTGTTCCTGAGCTTGTACCTATAATTGCTTCAGTTATGACCAAAGGGACATTGGGCACCAGGGCTGTTGCAAGTGTTGATGGAACTGCTGCGGAGACTACTGATATCATATTTTGAGGCTGAGAGGTCGACTCACTCTGCCTGCTTTTCAATGACTTTTCCAATTCATGTTCATGCTCCTTCAACTATTCATTAACCTTGAGGACTAAGTCCATAAGCTCTTCTTCATATTTATTTTGGATAACTTCAGTAGTTTGTGGATGCCTTGATGGAGGCAACTTTAGTTGCTTTCTTAAGGCAGCTATGTCTTCATCTTTCTTCTTAATCAAGGCCTCTGCAGCTTTCACATCCTTTGGGTTATGACCCAATCCAATAACCAACTCCTCCAATGATTTAATTCTATTATCTTTAGCCTGTGAGGAGGCTCTTTCCAGCTGTAACTGAGCAGTTGTATTATTCAAAGAATTTTCTAATCTTTGGGCCATCATGGCTTTACTAGTCAATGTTGAATACACCATTTCCCTGTCTGCTTGTGTAACTCAATCTGATCCAGGGGGTGAATGTCCTTGGCCATGACCTCAAAATCAGTTTTGAGGTAGTTTGCAATTGATTGAGGCTGTTGTACTTTGGGCTTGAAAAAGCTCATTAGCATCTTTCCTTCTTTGATGTCATAGGCTAACATGAACCTATTCTGATTGGTGGGAGCCATCTTCAAATACTGATTATAGACCTGGACCCTTAGTGGTTCATTTCTGGCTTTTATTTCTTTAAATTTCTCCTTAATATCTAAGTTCTTATTTCATGAAGGCCTGAAAGATGACACTTCAGCACTTTTTTTTCTTTCCAGTTCCTGTCTCTGTGAGCTAGAAGGTGTCCCACCTTCTGGGAAAGTTTGTTGACTATCTGCACCTTCTTTTCTTTGACTCTCTGTAGTTTCTTCAAAGTATTCCTCCTCTGAATGGGGATTTAGCCTGTGCCTCTTAGCACCAGGCTGATCTGATGGACCACTAGCAGGGGTAGCTACTTCACTGTCTCTCTTTAGGCTCTTTTCCTCATTGAGAGGAGTCTGCAAAATTGGGGGGTCTCCCATGTTAACTTGAATTGGGTGGGCCTGTGTTTGAGCCTGCTCTTGAGAAGTTTGAGGCTGCTTTGACATGGTTGATTGTTCTATTGCTTGAGTGCTGGTTTCTTTTTCTCTTCCCTGTGATGTTTCTGCAAGTGGTGCACTGGTCTCCTGTGAGTGCCTTTGTGAGGTATCAACTGTTGAGGCACTAGTCCCTGATGCTAGCTTCTAAGAAGTTTCAAATTGCACCTGTCCAAAAGAATCTAGGTCAAGTGTCTTTTCAAGATCCTTCATTACATTTTCTATGTTGACCTGCTCACTATCTGTTTCTATAAGAGTCCCTTCCCTCCATTCATCCATGTTAGAAAATTTCTCAATTTCTAAAATTCTATGATGAAAGTAGGGTGACAGTCTATTTTTCATTCTTCTATCACAGATGAAACTATGGGGATCATATGGAGTCCAATTAAAACTTCTTTTCAATTTCAAGTGGTCTTCTAAGATTTGTTATGTTGCTTTCCCTGCTTCCCTAGTGTTGCAGACAAAAGGGCCTAAGTGATCCTTGATCCTTAGTTGTGCTTTCTTCTTGGCCTTAGTAAAATGAATCAAATCTGAGTTTATTATCTGTCTATAATACTCCAATGCAAACAACCTCATTGGAACATATTTAGGTAGCTTAAATGGGGAAAGCTCACACCCATATACCCTGATCTCTGTGTGACTCTGGTATAAATACCAGTCACCTACTCTGTACTATTTGGAGAGCTAAAGGTGAATTCCTTGGAGGCGAATTCCCTGTCATCACTAATCCTAGGAGGGGAATTCCCTATCAGCAAGGTGGTAGCTAGGTGGACAAACTGATCAGTGAACTCATTATATGAATAAGGGCAAGCAGAAGATTCATGGAAGATGGAGGTCCAAAATATGACAGACCTTGGATTACCCTTAGTATCAAGCTTCTTAACAAAAAATGGGAATTTGTCTGATTGATAGTAGAGGATGAGGTGATATATGAAGGTGGAGTACTTGAAAACCTTTTCATTCTCTAGTATCATGAACTAGTCATGGATTTTCTCAGCAATGAATGAAGCATAATCATACTTGACAGTAGGGGGCTGACCAGGGGTAAAGATAGACATCAACACTAGGGTCAATTCATCTACATACTCACTAGTGTTGAATCCCATGACTGCAGATATCATATCAACTATGATTTTGCCTGTATCTGTGAAGAGAACTGACATATAAGGAGGGGGATCTTTAGGTTGATATTTTTCTAATATGAAAGTCTGGCAGAGGCGATTTAGTTCAAATTGGGATAATTTAGTTGATTTCTCAAGTAAATTTCCAAGGGAAATGGGGGTGAGGGCCTGACTAGGATGAAATTGTAGCATCTCATTGATTGATTCAGCAGTTATTGTGAAGAGGACTGTTTGATTGGGAGACATGACTGCTCTACGGTTGGGGTCATAATTTGCATGGCACTAATGGATTATATCAGGAAAAACGTGCACAAAGGGGAGAAAGTACATTGGGAGGTTGGATTCCCATAGTCCCATGGCATCACAGCCATTCAAGTGGTTATCTCTGCATTGACAAAAGACTTTCAGATGGTCTTTATCAGTGATTAGGTCTTTTATTTGGAAATCCTTATCTACCAGAGGCAGATAGTCTAAATCACGATGAGGGGTGGTAATGGGTGCAACGTTCAGGGCTACCAGGGTTTCCATTCTGGTTCTTGTGGATTCAGAAAGGAAACTAAGGTTTTCTTTGTAAAATTGGTGAAACAGAGGGTCTGGGGGACTTGAATTACAAAAGTAGTAACAGAATTATGGTGAATTTTGGCCTTTTCAATTAATTTGTAGTGGAAAACAAGTATTTGCAGGGTTTTCTTGACGAGAAATTGGTAAATACCTACTTTTGGGGATGGGCAATGGAATGCAGGTACTGGGTGTGACTGGATGGCTCTGGGCGGTGTCGACTACAAAGTTTGAAGTTGGTTGGCGGTTGAGAGCTCAAGCTGGTTGACCTTGTCATTTTGTTTGCATGGATGTACAAGTTCGCAGAATAAACGACGAAATGATTTGCTTTTGTTTTATATACAAAGTCAAGAATTGGCGGGTTTCGGGATTTGGACGGGTGACGTCGACGGGCGAGTGATATGATGTTTTGTCATTTAGTGGGAGGCGGTAAGTGGTTTATATCACACCGCTTATGGAGGGGGGGCAGTATTTGGGCTTGAGCCAGCAATTCCATAGAATGAATGACGCATGGCAGAGGCACTATTCACAAAACCGCTTCATGATCACACGCTAATGTTCGGTCGCGGAGGGTCGTGCGATATGCACGACAGCCATTTGATCTGGGAGGCTTGATCGGACGGCTATCGGGGATGCGAGGTGACAGGAGTTTAATGAGGGCGGGCCCGACGTAATTAAAGGTTTTTAATCATATCGGGGGTGACGGGATTGGTCAGGAAAGCTATTAATTAACCGTGGGGGTTAATTAATCCTTTTGTTAATGTGGCAGGGGGCGGGGTTCTTAATTAGTTATGAATTAACTAATTAATTCCCATTATTGATGTTTTATGGTTATATTTAATCAAAGGGGCAGGATATTAATATTTCAGGGTTTTTTACATAGATAAAGTAATACGGGAAGGGGTAGATTTTAGAGGGGAGCTATATAATAATACAAGTTAGTGGTTAATATGACCGAATGAATGTAAGCGCTAAGTCTAAATATTATGAAGTGTATATTTAAACTTAGGCTAAGTAAGAAATCAGCGTTTTTTGTGAAAAATGTTTTAATTTTCCTAAGTAAAATGGGATTTTACTTAGGAAAAAATTTATCAATAGAATGAATGATTTATGAAGGGGTGAATATTGATGAATGGGCTTAAGTACTTTAGGCATTACAAATTATTGGGCCGAGGGTCCGGTCCCTCCAGAAGTCAGAGAAATGCTCTGAGCCCCTCTAATTTGATAGATACCTTGGCACTTAGGGGAAATTAGTAAAAATTTAGGGGAAATGAGTAGGCAAGTTAATTATTTTTTACTTTGCTTGCTTAATGTGTCTTCCATGTGATACATGCCATTTTCCTTATGATGAAAGTAAAAAGATTTGCACATTTTAGACATATCATTCATCATATGTTATTCTGCAACCATCATCTACCTACCCTACCTACTTAACCTAGCATTTTTACTTCTTTATTAGGTTGCACTTAGACTGGAAAACCATTATCAGACTTTCTTTTCTTTTACATGGTAATGCCTATCTAAGTCTACACTTATAACATCCAAGGGCTCAGATGAAACTGTTGAGCTCCCATTTTTCACTCTACCTATCTACTTATCTACCAAGATTACACTGTTTGGTCAGATCTTTATTCTCTATTTCTACAACATGAAATTGAAAAATGAACTAGCCAAGCTTAAACTGTTTGACTATTCATGAATTGTGGCATAGGTGAAAAACTACACACAATTGTTTATTATACAAAAGTAAAAAAGTAGTGGCATTTAGACTTGCACACTTTCCTGGTCTTTCTTTTGTTGGGGTTCATTTTCTTTTATTTTTTGACCTCTTTTTATTCTTTTCACCCTTTGATTTTTCTTTTAGGGTATACCTTCTTTACATTTTTTAAATTTTTTTTATTTTTTATAAATATGGGAAACCTTTGCAACAAGTAAAGGTATGAACATATTACATAGCTCATCAAGTCAATCATAATATATGACTCCTATTAGTATAGGGGCATAACACCGACATCTATAAACAATATCGTTGTGTAAATAGGCATACTTTCAAAACTGCAGAGGAAATCCATTGTGCAAAGGAAACCTTTAAGTTTTCACTTCGCACAATCATGGATCTTCAGCATAATTCATGCACTCATACGCTCATAAGAAAAAAAATTAATCACAAAATTTACAAAACATACTTTTGGTTTTAACTATAAACAATATCTTTGTGTAAATAGGCATATCTATGGAGTTGTAGAGGAAATCCATTGTGTGGAGAGGTTTAATATGGGATACAAAAATTCTAATAAACACAAATAAAGAAACATTGCTATTTTCTTTTAAATAACCAACCTTAACTTATTGCAATAAGGACTTTAATAATAAACATTAAATAAGAAACATTATTATTTCAATCTAAATAACCTAGAAATTATTCATCATTAATAATGTTTGATTATTTAAAGCTTACTTTCATTCAATCAATGCGATAGATCATTGACCAAACTTTTCATTTTTCTAGTGGATCATTGACCAAATTGTTCATTTTTTCGATTACAATGTTATGTGTTGAGGATATGGGAATATGAAATCACCATTAATAACAAGTTGATCAAAGTGTTTATTTTGTCTTCCAACAATATTTCTGGAGCATTGGCAGTGCAACATTTGCCCATATTACCAGCACAGAACATTATCATTAAGTAGGTAATTATAGCAATCATAATGCTTCTCCTCAAGTCATGTTGGTGTGATGGGACAATATAAGCTCTTCTTCTTTGTAACTAGTCCTTTAGCTTTTCTGTGAGTTAATAGTGTGGATTAATCTATTCCTAGTGTGAATTTTGCGCTACTTTCCTTGTTGCACTTGTGGACTATTTTATTCTACTGATCTATCGATTCTTTTGTAGAGTCACAAGATTTTCAATTTCTCAATAGGCAGTTATTACATTAGATTTATCGTTGGAATTTGTAGATCCATATTGATACACTTATGTGTGGGAAGTGCGTGAGATATTTTTTAATCTAGCTCGAAAATGATAGCATACACATGGCACCTTTGGAATTTATAAGAATTCCTACTAGAAATTATTGTTATTATTTCCAAATCGTATACAAGTTGCATTATATTGCTTAGTGTCACTTTCGGTGGCTGTACATTTTAAATATTACCTCAAAGGCATTCGGATGATTAAAAATATATAATAGATAACAATGTATCTAGATAGCAATGATGATGATTACACTATGATTCAAGAATAACATCTATTGTATTTTCATTATTATAGAAATTATGGTAATATTTTTGTATTCAGATGTAGATTGCATAAATTGCTTTCTTTCACTTCCCTTGGTTGTACGCCATCAATATTGCATCGAAGACATTCAGATGATTAAAAATCTAGATATCAGTCTATCTAAATAACGATCAGGCTGATTAAAAATGTAGTTGTAAATATGTCATTTTTTTGCTTTGCCTACTAATGTATCAGTTTGTTGTTTTGCATTTTTGACATTTTGCTTATCCTTTTTTTACTTATGCTAGATTGTGAAAATGAAAAAAATGCACACTTCCATTTTTTTCTAACATACTCTGTGTTTGGCACATTCTTCATTGTGGATAGTAAAAAAAAACTTTGGCGTCAACAATTTTTGTTGCATATAAATATATATTAAAATGTTATAAATGAGAAAGATTTTAAAATTTATCCAAAGAAATACCTTTTCCTAGTGCGTAAAGGAGTTGTATTTTCGTACAACTATTGGAAAATGCTTGTGCAGACAAGTTTCTCTTTGCCGGGAGAAAAAGTTGTGGTCGATCAAATGTTGGGTTTTTTTCAAATTTATGATATATTGCAAAATATATGTTTTATTTTCAATTGAGCCTCAATGACATCTCCAATATATGTTTGCATGTGGGGGAACTGTGTGGGGAGGAAGTGAATGCATAAGTAATAGAAAAATTATGTTTATTATTCTGCATACCCATTCTTTGGTGTAAATCACAAATTGAAGGTTTTAAGTTCTACGAATCTTTTGTGACATCATAATAATAATAATAATAATAACAAGAATTAATGTGTAACTTCATTTTTCTCATTGGACTAAGAATAATAAATCATATTTTCTATGTTTTATAAATCTCTTTTGGCATCATTGTAACACGTAACATGTTGGCAGTTGCATTGGCCAAGTGTTGATCATGCATTCCTTTTTTTGGGATGCATGTTTCCAATGCATATTGGTATATTTCATATTTCTAAGGTAAGGGAGGACCATTGCGAATGGTTTTACTCTAGTTGACGAAATCGATACTCTATTTTGGGAATTATGTGTTTTGCTTATTAGTGTAGGAATTGTAAACAATATCTGTTTTCAAAAATAGACACAGATTTTAGATATCCATATTAGGTACATTATGGTTCATTTTTTTTGTTACTTTATGTCTCATTCATAAACGTGAGGTTTACGTGAATGTTTGCATCTATATCATTTTACTTTTTTTCCTCTACATTTTTTATGTTGTGCTTGTCATTGAGAAATAGCTCATAGTGAAATTAAAATAGTTTTTTAATGTAATTGTTAAAGCATCAATGAAAAAACATGTTGAAACATGATTGTTAAAGCATCAGTGGAGAAGAATTTGTTTACTATAAAAAGAAATGGTATGGATGCAACACTAAGGAATCATATTCTATGTCGTATAAATAATTTTGAATATGGTTTGGGAGATTCCCTATTTGATAGTATGCATGCACTATTGCATTTTAGATACACGTCAACAAAATTGCATGAAGGAACAATACAGCATTTCAAGAATTATTTATATGAAGGGAATATTGAAGCCATACTAACTTACAAACGCAAATTTAATATAGATGCATTAATAAATATGCATTGTGTAGATAGGTTGGATGTTTACTAGAAAAGGGTGAAAAAATTAGTTTCACATACTATCCCTAGGGAGGAACGAGGACTTTGGGGGCATATTTTGCATACATTGGTTATTGAACTCACTAAAAATTCTCATAAGACCTTAGTTAAAGACAATAATGAGAAGCTATTTGCATTTTATTTCTGATTTGTGCATCCACTTGGGGTAGCTCAATTCGAATGGTCAGAAAAATGAAGTCTCACCGAACTCGAAATATTAGGTTCAAATATTGTGTTATCCCCTCTAATCGGGGTGAGAATTTGGGCATGATGAAGATGTAATCCTACCAAGCTTACAAAAAAAAATCAAATTTGTGCAAAGAAAGTTATGACATATTGTTTCATAGCGAGAATTCAATTGTCGAACATTTCGAACCACTCCTATGCAAGAAACAACATTCAATAGGAATTGATCATTAAGATATAATAAATATAAAAACATATGAATAAACAGAACATGGATGGATGAAGATAGAAAAAATCATGGGCAGACATATGGTTAAAATATTTTTCAGATTCAGGAGTATTTATAGTGAAAGTTGTTTTGAAATGGTATGTCAATTGATGAAGAATGAGTACGATGTTCCTTTTTTACAACACATATTGCACACACTTTATGAAACACAATGATGCATAATGATTCATTTTCATTAAACTGTATAAAAAAATACATGAATGAAGATGCAAGTAATCGATTTCCTCGAATAACAAATTCCCAAGGATACATTATACAATTATCAATGCCATATGAAAAAGGGAAGATAGACGGTGGTATTTTTGTTTATGACTGGATACACTATATCTTGAACACAACTATATGCATATAGTATGTTGAAAATCTACTTATTGTGTTTGAGTTTCATTGATTCAAGAAAGATGGAAGGATATTCCATATTATGCAATTTGGTATGACTATAGGTCATTTTCATTATGAACCTCTCAAAGAAATATTACAACGACAAAAAAAATCATGTGTTATTGAAAAAGTTAACGAAAAAAAATGTATAGAAGAATTTAATGAGAAACATAGTGCCATTAATACGTTTAACTTCGAAAACATGAACGTGAATGAAAATGGCATAGAAATGTAGACAAAATTTATCAATGCAAACAAGATATCGCAACTAGAAATGCATCGAATAAAAACACATACAAGAAACAAGGAAGTTTTTGAAATAAATATTCTTATAAAACTATGCAAGCCATTAAATTCTAGCTCTAAGAACATGGACATTGATGAAAATATTATGGAACTTAATACAAATTCTCTTAATGTAAGCAAAAGACAGCATTCTTTGTTGCATGAACACAAAAAATAAACAAGGAATAATAATGTCATCGAAAAAGGTTAGATTACAAGATCACTGAAATGGTGAAATTCGATACAAGATAGTGTATTTGCTAGTGAACATAAACAATCGTTATAGATGTTTGATTATACATTAGAGACATTGGATGAACAATAATATTTTAAGAAAATACAAGATGTTCCTATTTATGACTATGAAATTTTCAATCAAACTTGGTTTAAAAGAGATGTCATAGAAAAACAAATTAGCAATGTGCCAAAAATTAAGTGCGTATGAAAAAAATGCAAAAAGGCACTAGACAATGATAAAGTTATCAAATTTGTAGTTCCAAAAAAAAGTAGTTGTAATAGAAAAATTCCCATAGTAAAACAACTTTATGAATTGGAGAAACAATTGATATCAATATGATTTCCATTTTTGCAAATATGAGAACTTGGACAACGTCTTAGGTAACCACAATTGGCATTGATTGTTGGACTAACCAATGTACCTACTAAGAAATCTTGAATTCAAAATCTACTCCCTCATGTCATAAATGAATCTAGTAGTATGGTCATGGAAATTAAAATACATTTAGTGTTTAAAACAATATTTGTTGTTGGGAGAATACGTGTTCATAAATTCATGAGGCCAATGAGATGATTGTGTAAAAATGCACTCTATAAACTATAGAATGTCAGATTAAACAAAAAATAGAAACAAGCTTTTGATCAAAACAAAGATGCATATGCATGTGAGACAAATGTAGATACAAGAAGAAGTGATGATAATGGTTACTATGATCAAGGGCCCATGACAAAGACATTGTTACATGGATTTAGTGATTTGTATAGTATTTATGATAATCACAATAATAAAATAAACATTTCTCTGGGTGAAGGCTATAAGCCTTTGGGCATATTCAGAGATAAGTATTCAAAAGAGATGAGCTTTCCCACATTTTTTTACGAAAAAAATGATTAGATTGTGTTACAAGAAACTTTAGATATCACAATATTGTTGAGTGGGGAGTTTTGCATCAAGATCATCATTTTTTGTATCATATAACAAATTTATTTTACAAAACAATGTGAATTATCCTCAATCAAATATTTAGTTGTATTTGGATTTGTATAAGAAAATGATAGTTAAATGAAGAAAAAAAACTAATAGCTAAAGACATTAAAACAAAGGCAAATTTCAAACATATTCTTGCATCGAACATTTCCTATATGGATCTTAGACGAATACGGACATCGTCAGAGTATTTTTTGCATTTTCACAAGAACTTATATGCAATGATCCAACAATTAGTTCCACCCACTTTTTTTTTAAGTAGTGTTGAACATATCTGGTAGCCTTTAATAAAGGCTTTGCAATGAATACATCGACAAAAAAGATCGTGTACTAAAAACAAAGTAGATGAAGATGATATTGATACCTTGATAATAAATTACTATGTCACCTGTGTACGATATTACAAAAGAGGAATGAATGCTCTACGTTAGTCAATTTCACATGAGTCTAAGTACGTTGGTGATATCATTGAGTATTTCTTTGTAACAAAGTTCCAAAAACTAGGAAGCCAACATGAACATGGATTGATATGGATTAATATTGCTTCCATCTATGGAACAAGTACATACACTACAAGGAAAATACCTTCTAGTAGAGGTTTTTTTGGAAGCCCCTATAAAAATAGCCCAAAAATTTGTTTGTAGCGGAGGTCACTAGTGAAGATGGGTGGGCGAATGTTTTAGCGTATGTATTTTTTACAGTGCATCTATAATATCAAAACGCACCAGTGCTTTAAATACAAATAAGCCTCAATGCCTAATAGAACATGGTGCACCATGTCAGATTTATTTATCTTTTAAATAAAAAAAATAACAGTGACCTATGTTCTCATGAAGAATCAGTGTTGTCTATGTATCAAAACGCCCCAATGCGTATTATAAAGAGCACCGTTGTCTAGATTTTAATTTTAAAAAATGCGGTGTTATATTCCCACGAAGCACTGATGCGGTTCATGTATAAAAATTCTTCAGTTTGTCTTAACAAGAGCACCGCTATAGGGTTTTTAGTTTTTAAAAAATGTGGTGCTCTTGGACATAGTTTGCATTGATGCAATTATGAAAATGCACCGAAACAGGTTTAAATCAAAAAAACCTACCAGCTATAAATTTCAGGTTACCATTTGAATTATTGTGGAGCTCTGAAGCACCAGTGACACTCTCACCTCATGCAAGCACCCCATCATCAGTGCTTCTCTTGCTCACCATCCTTTCAAACTATGCTTAGTGCGTGGCTTTCAAATTTTCTCAAACGGTGGTGAAATTTGTTTTTCTCATTTACATGTCAACAATGCCTCCTCGTCAACCAAATGTCTAAGTAATGTCTATGTTTCTCTCTAATTTAATTTTTTAGCAGATTAGAAATGCAAATTAGGTTCAAAAAGCCATTGCTTTTTATTTTTTTTCCTGCATGATGCATTCGACAAGTTTGGCTCGCACTGATAGTTGTGCACCCTGTAAATTTAGGGAGGATGGATGATGGAAGTGTTGTAGGATTATATTTTCATTCCCCTAAGGAAAACATAGGATCTGACACCTTCCTCTATGCCAATCACAATCCTGTAGCAATTTTGGTTACTCCTATTGCATTCCAAGACAATTATGTAGCATACTTGTTTTATCCATGTCTACCAAATTGTAGATTGGATTGACCAGAAATATTTCGATCCATCATCCTTCTTCATTTTCCCATATAAAATGTTGGCCAACGGATGCACGAATCTCGAGAAAAATGAAAACTGGTTGTCGGCGATGGAGGTTGATTTCTCGAAAAGTATGCATCGGAACTTGTTGAAATTTCTTGAGGATGTTAACGTAATACTTATTCATCTCCCCATGAAACATATAGGAAAAATGATGCAATGTTTTTGAGATATGGTAAAAACAATTTATGCCCTGTGTATTTTGGCAGTTGTGTAGCAAAACATAATGTTCCTATAGCACTTTAGGACAACTAGGAAAATCAATGGGAAAGGATTGGGAATCATGGGTGGATGTTGGAAATATATTAGGGTGATGGATAGACATGGCCTTGGTCCTTTTGGATCATCTTATCAAAGGAGGAGAAAGCCCAAGTTTCACTTTCTTTGACTATGTTTTTTATCAACTTTTTCTTTTGGTGATAACTTGCTCTTGTTGCTTGCAAAGGTTGGAGAGCACCTGCATTCATCAGAGAGAGATACGAAGAGAAAATAATTTTTTTCTTTTCATTTTTCATTTTTCATTTTTTTCTTTTTTTTCTTTAGCCTACTCGCTCCCTCAATGATGTTCTCAACTAGTAGGTCTACCTAGGCACCTCAAAAGAGATTTTCACCTAGGATCTTTTTTTTTTTTTCTTTTTTACAACCCACTGATGATGAGCCTAATCGTTGGGTAACTATATGGGCCTTAATTCACCTCCTAGCTTATTCAAACCAACTTTTATCACAACTTATTAGATGTTTTTTAATTATATTTTGTTTATGAGATGAGTTAGAGTTGGATATTAAGCCTAGTGGACTAATATGCATTGAATGCAATATTGAAGGAGAAAATCAAGGAATTTTTGCAAATACTAAGGTTAAAACTTGAATGGGACAAGGGAGAGGGATTTTAGGAGCTAAATCTTTCTCATTTACTTATCCCCCATTCGAATATTCCTCCATCCATCACACCAGCTCGCAATGCAAGCACCAAGTCATGAGGATTAGAAGGCAGTCAAGCAAATGAGAGACAAAGAACTCGATTATCTCAAGTTCGGGAGCCGAGCCTCCCTGATTTTAAGGAAGTCTTTGGGGACTTCGGTTGTATAAGTAGAGAGGCTTAGAGCCTCATTAGGATTCAAATTTTTGTTGTAAAACTCTAAGTTATTTTCAAGTTCCGGACTTGTGAAAGTGTTATTGATGTAATTTTCTGTTTTGGTAATAAGAATGAGTTTTATTTTTGAGCTAGCACTGAGTTAACTCAGAGGGCTGAAGCTCTTGGGTTAGGGCACAACCCTAGTAGCCAAGGCTCCTCTTTCTTGTATATGTATGTTTAGTTTAGTTTCATAGCTTCATTGTTAATTTTCTTTTAGATGCATTTCCATTGCAAGTAGTGTAGATTCAATTGGTTTTTTATTAGTTTGCTTTCATTTGTGCCTTACTTCATTAGTAGGTTAGCAAGGATAAAAGGAGCACCACAAGGTTTTCAACAGGTTTCTTGGCCTCACTTCCTCCCTCTGGGATCATGACTTGAGGAAGGGACTCTTATGCAGCCCCAAAAACACAGATTTATATTTCTTTTATAAGCTTTGGAGTTTATTGTCTTTAAATTAGTATTTGGTCAGTGTTGCAAAGTAGGACTCCATTTTCATGTTTTTCATCTTAATTTTTGCAATAGATCTCATCCATGCTTTCATTCCTTTCAGTAAATTTCCTCATGCATAATGTAGGCAGTTAGCTCACTAATTCTACTTTTCTAGTTTATGAGAATGTTTCTTGTTTACATAGCTTTTTGGAAAATATACATGTTTTATGTAGAGCAGGTGCTTCAGGAGGAGACAAAGACTTCATAGCCAGCAACCACCTTCCACTCCATCCACCATAGCCATCCCTTGTTTTCACCATCACCTTCACTAGTTTTCATCATTTTTCATAGAAATTCTTCCAAGCACATTGAGCGAATCCAACCATCTCCTATATTTGTTGTTGACTTCTGAGTGAT
Source organism: Pinus tabuliformis (assembly GCA_031772625.1). Lineage (NCBI taxonomy): Eukaryota > Viridiplantae > Streptophyta > Pinopsida > Pinales > Pinaceae > Pinus > Pinus tabuliformis. The sequence continues at coordinate 1,556,262,331 of CM062816.1, read as the reverse complement.
CCTAGACCTTCTCCCACTCCATTCCACCCATCAACCACCTTTCCTAAGCCTTCCATCACCTCCAACACCTCACATTTTTCTCTCAGTTGTATCCTATAGGTTTACAAGGAATCCTGTAGGTTTTCCTGAAATGGCCTGTTTTGAGGCCGAATTGAGGGAAAACCTCTAGGAAGTCACCAAAAGCCTCCCAAGGGTCTCCCACACCATCCAACCATCTCCTAACCCTTCCATCCATCCTCAAACATCCTTAATTCACCTGCCACATCACCAGAAGAAATTAGTTTGCATACTTGATTTTGCATGAAAAGACAAAAAGACAAAAACAGATTTATTTCAGTCTCTTTACTTGCACATTAGTGATGTTTGATGCTTCTTACTTCTATACTTAGATAGTAGCATTTGGTTCATGTTAATTTAGAATTTTTGCAAAGCATAGTTTCTTAGCAGTTAATTAGGAAATGGTGTGATTTAGCATTGAATTTCGGTCTTCTCCATTATTGCAGTAGAGTAGCTCTCTCTTAGAGTAGATTTACCTTTCTTCCATCAAGAAATCAAGCTTCTTCTGACTCCATAGAAGTCTGGCTTGAAAACCCTAGTGGTCTCTCACCAGCTGAATAGTGACAACAGGAAGAACCATCACTTTTACTTGTGTATACAACACTGTCACCTCCAAGTTTGTACGAACCCCGGGTTGATAAAGTAAAGCTGGTAGCCCAAGAGTTGCAACATTCTTGCTGCAATAATGGTGCTCATCACTTTTTGGCGCCATTGCTGGGGAGGTGTCTGAGTAAAATGTGATTACTGCTTTCTTTTCTTCTATTTCTTGTCTCCAATATTTTTCCATTAGTTTATTTCTGCAAAAGTAATTTAGTTGTTTCCTTTTTTTCATTCTGCATTTTCTACTTTCCTTTCCATTTTGCAAGCAAGATTTCAATTCAGCAAGTGGTTTTTTCATTCAGTCAATAGTCTTCATCCAATCAGCAATTTCAATTCTGCAAAGTACTTTCCAAGTTTGAAAAAAACACAAAACCAAACCAAAAACATTTTCTTTCATGCCTTGTAGGAATATGTCAGGCGGAAAGAGTCGATTGTGCGGACACAACCAACTTCCCTAGGAGCCTAAGACTCTCTAGTGACAAACAAGACAAACAAGATCTATCCTTCTCTAAACATGCATTATAATATGAGATATCAAGTGTTTTGTTCTTACCTTTGTCCAAACGCTGTTGTAGAAGTCCAAGCTTTGTTGATCTGGATGAGCTCCTCCTTTTCTCCAAAACCTGCAATCACCAACAGTCAAACAATTAAATAGCACCTGATTATAACATAAAACAAAGCATATTCAACATGTAGACCAAGGAGTACATGAAATAACTCATAAACAACAAGTTATTGAGAAGAATGGACTCATTTGCATTAATAGGTAACAAAAGAACAAATACAACCTGAGCCTTGGTGTTGTGCAAGTCCTTCCCAGGGTCCTTCAAGAGTTCTCCTTTACTTTGACAAAGCACACCCACTTCCAAATAGAACAAGCAAAGATGGCAATCTCTCCTCACAAGCTTCTAAATGGGAGTCCTAATTCCTGCAGCATTTACCCTTAGAAAATGTATAGTTCTAACCTCCCCTCCTTCTGGCCCAATGCCTGTATTTATAGTGCTCAAGAGGAGGTTAATCAGGTCCACCATCAATGGGATAATCCCCTCTTTGGGTGGGATAGTTCCCTTATTGATGGGATAAGTTCCTCTTTGATAGGAGTGCATGAACCATCTGGAGGCGCCCAATACACGTCGAACAACCTTCTAGAATGCTCTAGAAATGACCACAAGTAACTTTTTAAAGATGAAACTTGCGCATTCTAACCTTTACAGGGGGACGCACCTGTCCCTTTACATACAGAGCGTCCAAAGATGCAGTTTTTGTGAACATAGAGAGCGTCCCCGCAGGTAAGTTTGAGAGAACCTGCGTCCCCAGAGATAAATACATTTATACAAGACTTTCTCTCTTTTTTGGAGTTTGACATGGAGAGCAGAGGCATAAGACTTGCCTAAGAGGGTAGCATGACTGTTGATTGAGCCATACTAACTGTAAATAGTCATGGTGACATTTTTTAGTGTAACAGATTGCCCCCTAAAGTGCGAAGCCTGGAATAGATTAGGGTTTGTAATATCTAGGAAGGGTGAAGTGCTTTATCATTTCAAGGATTATCCCGTGGAGAGCCTGGTCAGAACCTGCAATTTTCAACACAAAATACATGTATAAGATTATACCATCACTGAGGTAGGCATTCCCATACTCAGATCAAAACTTTAACTAACAGACTAACTACTCTGATACAGGAATGATCTTGCAGTACATCACAATCATAGACTTTTGTAGACACAGTATGGACGCAGCCATCTGTTTTTGATTAGTCTACTTAGATAATGAATACAAAACTCCTCGCAGCCTGGATGGTGGAAACTAGATCCAGGGTCTTCATTTCTACTTCCCGAATTGGTACGATTCTAGCCATGCGAATAAATGAGTTGATGTCGAACATGGTAGAAACCACTTGATTACCAGTCGATGATGTAAACTGTTAACAAGTGTGAGAGAGACCACCAGTAATGTCAATGGTTCTCAAAGTACCCAGTACAATCCATGAGATGTGAATGAATGAGTTGATGTCGAACATTTCACGGAATCCTTCGATCGAAAGTCAATGATATAAACTGACGTCAAAGGCGAGAAACCTGCCGTTGATGCATGCAGACTTCAAGGTACTGACGATTTCTAAGTCATCTCTCTAGATAATGTGCTGATGTCGATAGAAAGTGACCCGTTGCAGGCAAGCCCGCAACACGAAATCATTGTTCAAGTTGAAGAAATGTTGCTGTAAGGACTGACTCAGGGATGGTCAAATGGATGACAAGTATTTTGCAGATGAAAGTTTTGCTTGCAGACCTCTTGAACACATAACGACACGACAGATGGCTTGGTGACGAATAACTCAAAGTTAATCCCCGGAACCCGGTTAAAGACTTTCAAAGTGGTTTGATCAACTGTGATGTAAAAGATTTCCCAACCCAGGTGAATGAAAAGTGTCGTGTTCAAGAGTGGTAATAAAGTTTCTTTTGAGACAAAAGGTAACAAACAGGTTCATTCTTCTCTCTTTTCCCCCACCATTTCTGGCAAGTACCTCTTTATTTTTAACAAGCTTGAGGAGGATAACATATGCTTGATTATAAGCTCATCCTTCGGATGAGTCCAACCTAGTTTTGATTCGAACCCTAGGAAGGAGTGGTTCGTTCCTGTTTGTAATTGAACAGGTCCTTTACTGTGAAATGTTTAACGAGCCCAGTATAGGAGAAACTCGGTGTTTTTCAATTTTAGAGAGTCTGAAAAACTTAAGAAGACTCCAAGTTGAACTTTTTCGTAGATTTGTGTCCCTCAAGCCCGAAAAAGTATAAAATAATACCTGGGGGAACCGCTTGATCTTGCGACCAAGGAGTACTTTCATAATTAGTGCCACTGACCTGAAAAGTAAAAAGCGATCAAGGACACGTCGTTTTATTTCCTTATCGAGTTTGAAACGACAAAAACCCGGCAATCTTTTCCTGATTTTACGGTCAGAAAAGAGCTATAAGGGGACCGTCTTTTAATTCCATTTTAACGAGTGCAAAAGAAATGCTCGGCAATCTTTTCATATTTTAGGAGTCAGAAAAGGGCTTAAAAGATGACTCTGATATTTTGGTTTGTGAAAAATGACAATTTTCCCTCTAAATCCCTTTGTCCTGCACAAAAGCAACACATTACTCATACCTGTTTAAGATAGGCAAAAATACATCGAAAAACATCTTTTCATGGTAAAAAATGAACAAATTCATCCAAAAAACCTATAAAAAGACTTTTTACCATGTCATTTTTACCATTTTACTGCTGAGGTTGAACAAAGGGCTTTTGGCAAGAAACTTCCTGTGGTTGCTACGGAAAATCCGACCGTCAGAATCGAACGCCGTCTCTTCCAGGTATTTTACAACATCCTACTCTTCATTTCTATCCGATTAAAATTGATTTTTAGGTTTTAGTTTTGTTTTTTTGGAGGGTTTAGGTTTCAAAATGCGCTTCTCGGTGGACGCAGGTGCCCTTCGGGTGACCTGCGTCCCCCGACTTTTTCCTATACAGGAAAATGGTCGGGGGACGCAGCCCACCTTCAGGCCAGCTGCGTCCCGACGCCCTGTGTTCCAAACGCGGGGTGCGTCCTCCGTGGAACGCAGAATTTGAAACCCCAATCCTCACAAATAACCATTCAAATTTCCCCAAATTAATTCTAATCATTATTTCTTGGTGTGTAGGATACTCACCATGTTGGATTGGAGAGAAAGAGAGCACGAAGAGGTTGATGAAGCTGCAATAGAACACCAACCTTCCCTGGATGCCCTAAAAGCATGCGGGTTATACAAATACTGGGCCATACCGGGCATGAGGGCTCAGGTAAGATTCTTAGAATGGCTGGTTGAGAAATGGAACGTTCAAGAACAATGCTTTTACATAGGAGGGCACCAACTCGAGATAGAGCCCTCGGATGTATACTTTCTTACTGGCTTGCCAAACAGAGGCGAGCAACTCAATCTAGCCGGGACTAGGCCGGGTGGCCAATCCCTTGATAGTCTCCGGGAAGAGTGGTGCACACCTGGGGCACACCATTCGAAAGGCGTTGAGATCAAACACATCTCTCTGCGTGAACTCAAAGTGATTTCTTTCACGGTTACCAGAATTTGCGGCGCGGCCGCTTTGCACATTGCTTCTGGGTCCCAAATGCGGATGGCAATTGACTGTTACCAAGGCACCATTTTCAACTGGTGTGATGCTGTGTCGGCTAATATGAAGAGCCAACTGACTAAGGCAAAGAACGGACGACTGAAAACTTTTGGATATGGGCCTTTAGTCGTGAGCTTTGCCTTAGAGAGAGTTCCGATGCTGATCCCTCAGCAACTCACTGTTGATATTTTGGGTCCTCGGGAGCCAAAGCTGGTACGATGGGTTGCGGTGATGGCCCGGCATCCTGACGAGGGCGCGACGGTTGTTCGATTCACCGATAGTTATTTTCACTGGTTAGAGGACCAGGTTTTTTCGATCCAGGACTTTCCGTATGCCGGAGTAGATTTTCGACATGATCCGGACATGGTTCTTCCACAGGGAGAACAATGGGATGACAGAGGTACTTTATTTTTCACAAGTTTTCAAATTATGTATTTTTTTGTTTTTTATATATATCGTCTCAAAACTGACAGTAAAATTTTCAAAATGCAGATGTTGGTCCACAGCGCCCAGCCAACCTCCGGCCTTTTGAGAGGAGACATCCAGTTGCACCGGTACCGGCCCCACAGGACGCGGCCGCAGAAGTACTAGCTGAGTTGGAGCATGATCTAGAGCGTCTGACGGCAGATATGCCTGAGACTACTATGGATGACATTCCTATCAGGCTTCAGCGCTTTGTAGTCGCAGTCCCTGGACCGTTTAGGAGATTTTTGCGTAAGGTAGCCCGTGCAGTGGTGTCGTATAGGGAGCACCACCAGTGATTGACTAGTCACTTTTGTAGACACATATGACATTTTTGGCTTTTTGTACTTATCATTTTTGCCGATCATAAGGTGTTTTTCAACCTATGATCGAAGACGATGTATATTTTTTGACACACTCCTATCTATATATATATCACTATTACCGGCTTATCTTGTTTAACATATGTGATGAAATGTTTTTAAATTTACTTGCATGATTATTGTAAATGTCTGTCCAACATTCGAGAAGCAATTGCATCTGCTAATGTATTTAAAGACCTTGGAATATGCTGATATTCAATGTAATCAAATTCACGTTCCAAGAGACGCACTCTCAAAAACAACCTTAATAACACAGGATTTCTAATGGCATAAACTCTATTAAGCTGTAATACAACAAGTTCAGAATCTAACCTCACTATCAAACGTCGAATTCCAAATGAAATAGATTCGGATAATAATTCAACCACTGCACTGTATTCTGCAATGTTGTTCGTTGTTTGACCGAGGCTTACCCCATGCATAGAAACTAACTCGTCAGAGGGCGAATAGATAACCCAAGCTGCGGAAGAGATATTCCGTGTACTACGACAAGCACCATCAGCAAATCCAATGTATGTTTGGAGAGGCGTCGACATCTGCAATATCAAGAGTAAAACCAAGATAAGCCAGAATAATGACGAAAAACACACTCTCTAAGCTAAGCACACTGACTAAACTAACAAACATGCTAGCTAGAAAGAAAATCTAACCTATCTAAAAATTTCTCCATACCCACCATTTAAGCATAATACCTCTTTAGGTAAAGTCCATTTCTGGGTTTACCCAAAGAGTCCCCATCAAAATCAACCAACTCATAAGCCCCTTTTGCTAGCTTTCGCTTTACAATGTAGGGTCCATGCCACATAGGAACGAATTTTCCAGCACCTAGCTTATCGTTAGCTTGATCATATAATAGTACTAGGTCTCCCTCCGAAAAACTTCGAGGGGTTACATTTCTATCATACTGAGCTTTCATTCGCTTTGCGTGAGTCTCGATAGCCAATGTAGCGTCACGTCGAGTCTCATCTAATTTAGCCAAGTATAATAAACATTTCTCCTCTTCGGAAGTAGCTGGGAGTAATTCGACAGCCATTTGAAGTGATGGGATTTCGCATTCAATGGGTAACACAGCTTCCAAGCCATAAACTAGCTGGAAAGGAGTGAACCCTGTTGAATTTTTCACTGAGGTTCGGTATGCCCATAGCGCTAAAAATAACATGTTGTGCCAATTCGACCGATGAACACCAATGGTTCGTCGGATCATGATAACTAGAACTTTGTTGATAGACTCAACCAAACCGTTGGCTTGCGGATAATAAGGAGTAGAGCTATCGTGGCGCAAACCAAGCTGGCTTGTAAGCTCAGTCATCATGATGTTTCGAAAATGGCTCCCATGGTCAGTAATGATTGCTTGTGGGACACCAAACCTAGTTATGATATGATTGAATACGAAAACTGCAGCTGTTTTGCCGCTTGCGTCGAATGTAGGCATCGCCTCGGCCCATTTAGTAAAATAATCAACCGCAAGGATGATATACGCATGCCCCCCGGCCGAGTGAGGGTTACAAGTAATAAAGTCGATACCCCATTTGGCGAATGGACCAACGGCAATTATAGGGTGGAGAGGAGCAGGTGGAGCGCGCATCTTGCGATCAAACACTTGACAGTTGTGGCACTTCCTGACGACAATGATACAATCTTTAAACATAGACGGCCAGAAATAGCCAGCGCGCAACACCTTCTGAGCTGTGGCATACCCAGACATATGACCGCCACATGCTCCAGAGTGACAATCATTCAAAACCCTCTCAGCCTCTTCGTGAGTTAAACAACGTCGAAAAACTAAGTCTGCCCCCCGGCGATAAAGTGTATCTCCAATAATTTTGTATTGCTGGGATTGAAACCGAATTTTTCGACGTTCTGCTTTGGAAGCTTCAGGCCGAAAGGTTTGGGTTTGGAGATAGATGATTATATCCCCGTACCACGGATCTAAAGTACTGATAAGAAACAAAGATTCGTCCGCAATGGACTCCTCTGCCACAGTCTCTGTGTCAGCACTCGGGAAATCACACATCAATTCCGCAAAAACTAAGGATTTCTTAGACTTGGACTTCTCGAACTCCAAGTCGAACTCTTGCAGGATAACAATCCATTTAGAGTACTTGCCCCCTAGCAGTTGTTTTGTCAAAATATAAATCATAGGGTTGCAATCCGAAATAACTGTAGTTTTACGGAGAAGAATGTAGTGACGGAAACGCTGGACAGCTTGAACGGCTGCCAGGGCCAATTTCTCCACATGCGAATATTTTAACTCAGTGGGATTTAAGGTTCTACTAAGATAATATATCACATGTTCCGCTCCGAATTCATCTTCTTGAACTAACACCATTCCAATGGTGGAATGCGAAGCTGCGAGGTATAAGAAGTAGTCTTGGTTGTAGTTGGGAGGATGCAACAACGGTGCATGGGTCAACGCGTGTTTAAGTGCATCAAAAGATTGTTGGGCAATCTCGTCCCAAAAGAATTGTGCGTTCTGTTTCAACAACCGTGTAAAACCTTTAGTGACCTCGGCGTAGTTTGGGATGAATCGGCGTAAAAAGTTCGCTTTCCCTTGCAAACTTTGGAGTTGGCGCAAACTCGAAGGAGGAGGCAATTTGATGATAGCTTCGACCTTCGAGGGATCGACGCGAATGCCGGTTTTTGAAACAAAAAATCCCAGCAATCGACCTGTTTCTATACAGAAAACACACTTGTGGGGATTCAACCGAATTCGATAATGCCTACACCTCATAAAGATTGCTCGTAGGTGGACAAGGTGATCAGCTCGATGTAAAGAATGAGCAGGCAAATCATCGAGATACGGTTGCACAATGTGCTTGATGTCATGAAATGCATAAGACATCGCCCGTTGAAAAGTGGCTCCGGCATTCTTAAGCCCAAAAGGTAATTTGCAATAAGCAAATGTCCCCCATGGACAAATGAATGCCGTTTTTGGTTGGTCGGCAGGTAGAATATTGATTTGATTATAGCCCGAAAAACCATCCATGAAGGAAAACATTTCACTTCCGGCACAATCATCAATAATTTGATCGATATAAGGCGTAGGATAGTTGTCTTTTGGACAAGCTCGATTTATATCCCTATAGTCGATACAGATTCTTATTGTTCCTTGTTTCTTGTTAACCGGAACAATATTCGATACCCAATCCGTTAACGGGATCGGATAAATGAAACCTGCTTTCAACAGCTTTTCGACTTCTGCTTTAATCGCAGCCGCTTTTCGAGGGTGAATCTGACGCAACCGTTGCCGGACGGGTTTAGCATCCGGGTAGGTCTTTATTTCATGAACAACAATGGCAGGATCGATTCCCGGCATTTCCTCGTAAGACCAGGCAAACACATCGCGGAATTCTTGGAATAGGGCCTTGTAAGTTTGGATTTCATCTTCTGTACAAGCGGCACCTATATGAATGTTTTCCTCGATTCCGGGCTTCACTGAAATATCAATGGGAATAGTACGAGAAATATTCCCTAAATTCAACTCTGAATCAGAATGTTTCGTTGGATCCTGAGCGTCTTTGACATATTCAGCGGTAAAGATAGATGAAAAATCATTTTCAAATGCATCATCCTTAGGTAAAAACGAAGATCTGTGATGGAGATCCTCCCATGGTAGATCGTCTACACTTAGGATTTCGCGAAGTTGTTCGTCAGATGACACGACTTCGGGAAACGCTATCCGTTCTAAGGTTGAGGTGAAAAGTGATTCTTCACTGACCACATTCATTTGGTCGATTTCGGTTGAACGCGAGTCGGTAAAAGACATGACAGCTTCATAAGCAATTTCATATGGACTCAAAGGCATAGAATTACCGAATGAGTCTATCTCAGAGTCAGATGGGACGATCCAAGGATCATCATAAATAATGTTTTCTGATGTAATCATATGAATTGTTGCAAATGAAGGGTCTACGCTGAGTGGAGGGAGAGGAAAAGTTCCCAGTAAACCGGAATCCTTAACTAAACCTACACCAACGTCCCTATAAGGGATTGTCGTCTTACCGACATGCTGGATACTCTCTGAAGAGGCTGGGTCGGATGAAAAGTATGTCAGCTGATCAATAGTCACGATCTTACCGTTATATGGAAACTTAATTACTCTGAAGACCGATGAAACGACCGCTGTCATAGCATATGACCAACTTCGACCCAAAAGAAGGTTGTAGTCTAGAGGGGCATCAACCACTTCCACATCCAGACTAACGGTTTTACCTTCTACCCCTATAGGCAATTCTTGTAGAATACCAAACGGACGGAACCCACGGCCATCAAAGGCCTTAAGGATGGTGGGGGATTGGTTCAACGAAGGAGAACCAAGCGATCTCCAACATTGAATCGACATAATACACGTAGAAGCTCCCTCATCAATCACAGTCCGATGAATAGGCCTGTTTTTGACTATCACTGGAATTTGGAAAGCCATTTGATGGGGGAGACGCGGTGTACTATTTTCTAGATCGAAGATTATCAGGTTCGGGTCCTGAACATCAACAGCTCCGATAGCCGACAAAAGTAATTTTCGTTGTGCTGGGCATGATTGCAGCACTTCTAACGCCGACATTGCTGAGGGTGAAACAGCTAAGTCCTCAACAATGTTGTAATTCTGGGTTGCTCTCGCATGTGGATTGAAAGCAGACCTTCGAAGTACACCCTTGGCGGGCGGTTTAATTACTAAGTCCGGGTTAGGTTTTTCGATCTGTAGTGGATCGGAACCAGGAGCTGAGGTTGATGGGTTAGAATGAGAAGATTCTGCTTCCTTACCATCAACAGGAGCCTTACTACCATAATCTTGCGATCGAGTCGCAATCCTCACATGAGACATCATCAAAATGGGTTCTTCACTGGCATTCGAAGAAGAACCTATCATCTTATTCTCCTGCTCCAGAAATGGATTTTTTAACACAGCAGGAGTGGGAGAACCTTTGACTATTTTCACAACCTCGGCCCGATGAGGGCAATCTCTCGTAAAATGATCCTCTTCACAAATAAGACAAGGATATCGAGGTTTGCGCTTTTCGTCATTGGTTTCCGACTTTTCAGTTTTCTCCTTTGGAGCCTTGTCTGCTTTAGCCTTCTTCTTTCCTTTCTTCTTTCCACCGTTTTTTTATTTGGCCGTAGATGACTCTACAGCGTGAATATCGGCGGTAAGTTCAGGAGAAGACTCTCCTGTCGGAGAATCAGGCAAAGTGATAATTGGAGTAGTTGAAGCCTTGGAAGACTTCTTCTTGCTCTTTGTATTCACGATACCAATCATACCATCAGCGGCATGAGATCCCGAAGGAGCAGCAGCGATTTGATTCAACTTTGGAAGATCCGGAATCTTCTCGTGTAACGTACCCGACTGAGTGTAAACTAAGTCAAGGTATTGTGCTTGAGCAATGACTTGCTCCTCAGTAACTACTCCGGCCTTAGCTACATCTTCAGTAATCTTCGGTAATAATGATTTGACAAACCATTCAGCTAAGATTTGGTCCGGGATAAAAACTTTCACTAGTCTTCTTCGACGTCTCCACTCATGAATGTGATCAGAAATATACGTGGACGTCGATTGTTTTAGTGAAGTTAATAACTCCGTGTCGTTATCGTATCTGACCGGCAACTGAAAGTGAGTTAAGAACGAGGTAGCTAACTGGCTAAAGTTGTAAAAAGAGGCCCGTGGTAACTCAATGTACCACTTGGCCGCGAGACCAATGAGTGTACGCTGGAAAAGACGTAAGCGGATCGAATCATCCGAGATAGAATTTGAAGCACACCAGAGGTGGTAAGTCATCACGTGATTGGACGGATCCTCTCCAGACTTACCTTCAAACTTGGGTATATCACTGGGCAACTTATTTGGCATTGGCGGCCAGAACTGAAGATATTGAATTGGATCATTCATTAGGCGCGTCAAATCTGGTAAATCCAAAGTTGCGATAAACGGTAACTGCCGGTTAGGATCTCTAAAACTCTGGGTCACAATACCAGCCCCAGGAGGAGGATATCCAGGATAACTAGGAACAGGAGTCGCATTTGGGATATTATATCCTCCTGGAAAACCAGGATTAACCGGACCGTACTGGGGTTGTTGAGGTTGTTGATAAGTGTACCCAGGATACGGTTGATACTGGTAAACCGGTTGTTGGACAGCTTGCCCATGTTGGTACTGTCCCTGGTACGGAGGTTGAACAAATTGAGGTTGAGTAGTAACAACCGTACTTATACCAGGCTGACCTACAGGCATCTGGACCGTGGTTTGAATCGTAGATCCAGACAACGGTAAAGATGTCTGAGGTGTGGTAACAGGGACAGTAGAAACTGGATCCGTCGATACTCCAGAAGTAAGTATGGTAGATGTAGTGGTAGTTGCAGTAGCCGTTTGAGATGGAGTACTAGGTGCAATTGGCGGCTGAGTAACTACCGAAGTTACAGAAGTTTGAACATTTGACTGGACAGGTTGCGGTTGCTGGTTTGGACTAGAAACTACGGGTTGTCCAGCTTGAGGAACCATCTGTATACTTGGCTGCAACACCTGTTGACCCTGTGATGGATCCCACACTAACATTCCAGGGTATTGACCCGTAACAGGTTGAGGATACTGAGATCCATAACCGGATTGAGGGTAGGATTGATAATTGTAAGGTGCAGTTCCAATACTTGGAACATATGACTGACCTTGAGGCGGTTGATAACCTTGACTCGAGTATTGACCTTGAGGTTGATAACCTTGAGGTGAATACTGATACTGGGGTTGACCTTGACCTTGAGGTTGGTACCCTTGAGGTTGATAACCTTGGGGTTGATACCCTTGAGGTTGCCATCCTTGAGGTTGCCATCCTTGAGGTTGATATTGATACTGAGGTTGACCCTGGGGTACATATTGAGGCTGGGGTTGACCTTGAGGCACGTATTGCACCATAGGTACATACTGACTTTGAGGTTGCCCCCCAGACACGATTTGTGTACCTTGAGGTTTCCCCCCAGGCGTTAACTGCGGTTGCCCCCCAGGCGGTAATTGGCCACCTTGAGGTTGGGAAACGGGAACTGAACCTGACATCATGTAAATGTCTCCTACACCCAATGGTATATTACCACTGTTTCCAGCAAATAACCCATGATCAACGGGTTGAGGAGATGCCCCCGCAAAGGTACGAGAAAGTGATTGATACCCAGTGGGAACAGAAGGACCGCCGTGTAAAAAAGATTCAGGACTTTGAGTAAACACGGACGACTGACCAGACATATTTACAGGAGTATAAATACCTCCAGGTGGAAAAGGAGTACGAGGTGTAGAAAAACCTACTGAGTTGTCTAAAAAATTGGTTAACGCAAGGTACCAAGAAGTACTTCTAGGAGGACTGTAAAAGATGGATTCACGCTCCCTTAGATCAATAGTAAGTTGACCTTCAAGGTTAGAGACACCTATGTCCTCTTCTGGAGCAAGTTCTTTTATAGCAATCAAACCAGAAGGAAGATTTTCGGTGATAATTCTTTCTATTCTCGGTGAATCTGGAACACTAGAAGTTGGAGTAACAGGTTCAGATATTTCAGGTTCTTCGCCTGTATCACTAGCAGACGAAAAACTACCAACAAGCTCAGAAACTGAAACAGCTTCGGGATTATAACCTGTCTCTAAACTTTGGTAATCTGGATGGACTACCAAGGAAGATTCTCCTTCTTCAGGTGAACCTACTCTACTGCCACTAGGAGGAGTTACAAGGACCTTTAACCCTTCCGGAATGTCTTCAGGAGATTCACCCCGCGATTTACGGAGTTTTCTTAACAAATCTATTCCGGTAACAATCTCAGGAGACTTGCCCCGAAGTCTACGGGACTGTCTCGGTAATTCTGCCACAGCTAAAGACTTTTAGCTACTACACACGAAAACAAAGTAAAAATTTCAAATCAAACCACCTAAAGCCGCTAAAGAACCAAACAAATTTTGATGCACACGCCTAAAGAATCTAGGGCGTTAAACCACACACAAACAGTAGCCTTCCGGACTGAAAACACTAGTTGGAGATGAAACCCAACATCGCCGAATTCAGTACAGAAGTGGAGGGTGGAACAGTTACCCCGGCAACCTGCTTAATGAATAGACCGGCACAAGTTCCTCCACTTTAACCGTCTCGAAGTGAAGTGAACCCCCCGGAAAATCCAAGTGAGTATAACCGACGTCTGCTCCAGGTACAGTGGGATCTTCCCTCCACCGTCACCTTGGGTAGAATCCTAGAGATTACGGTCACTAAGGTTACCAACGGCCACAAGTACACCTGGGGGAACAGTCTAAACTCCAACAGCACGCAAGGGCAGAGTAACAAGCTCAATCCCCTTACCGGCTCCTTGACAATAATCTAAGGTTTACCGATAAGTGACCCCTGGCTCCTCGACAATGGTTAATCCGAGGTTTACCGTTTGTAATACGTATTGTCTGGCGTCGTTCCCAACGAGGGAGGATTGATCCCCTCACTGGTTCGGACACGAGCTCGTGCTTCTCCTTTAAGAGGAGCTTTCCCAGAGTGTAAATGTAACAATTGGATTTGATTCTAACTCAAGATCAGCTACTTGTTTGGTTTTACTGTCTTGGAGAGTTAAGTACTCACCTACTCCAAGACACTAGCCTAAGCTAAGTTGGTGCTTCAGAGCCCTAGTAAAAGAAAAGTTACTGTGTAAATTTTACTTTAAGCGTGAATTTTATGGTTTTTCTTTAACTCAAAAGGTGGCGGAGATGAAACCAATGGTGTGTAGACTCGACTCAAACCACTACAAAAATGCACCTAAGATGATTTACTCTACTTTCTCTTTTTCAATGAAATTCTTAGCTAAGAAAGTTTAGAGAATGCAAATTTATAAAAAACAACTCTCTTTTGCAATGAAAATCAAAGAAATAAAGCTCTTAATCTTTCCAAGCATACAAACATGACCATTTAATACTTGCACGAAAAAACTCCTTTCTCTTTCAAAAATCAAAAAGCTACTTGAAACAAGACTTTTAAAGAAGATGTTTTTGTATTTTTCTTTTAATAAAGCAAATAAATCTAATTTAACAAAAATCAATCTTAACAACTATTAAAATCTACGAAAATTCACTCACAAGCAAACTAAAAGGTAAATTTACTCTAAGCAAACTTAACGAGGTCAAAACCTACAAGGATGTTTCTAGGTTGTTTTACTTGACCAAAACCAAATCAAGGACCAGCTATTGCAGAATCAAGAGCTGATCAAAACAAAACTCAAATCTTTTTGTTCTTTTTGTAAAATGGAAATCAAGACTTAATCAACAAGCACTTTGAAATTTGACCAAAGAGACAACTCAACAGGTTGGTTGCTCACACAGGTAGACTTACAACAGATCCGACTCTTAAGAAGGTTGACCAAACCAGAGAGATCTAAGGCTTGACAACTTCCACCATTAAAGTCACTACAGGATCTACTCAAAAATCAAACCCTAGGCTTAAATTTCAATGAAATCCACTAAAACACTTAATGCTACGAAAACCAATTCAGGTGAAGGATCTTTGACAGGATACTAATGGATCTGGGCAGCAAAATCTATAAAAAAGCAAAATTTAAGAGGAAAAAATATGAAAAATGGAATTTTCTCAAATTTTAGCAGAGGACGCAGGCGACCCGTTAGAACAGGTGCGTACCCGCTCTGTGCGCACAGCAACAGTGCGTCCAGGGACGCACTATGCAATACTAGGAGGGTGCGTCCGACTGTAAAAATCAAGAAAAACTAAATCTATTTTACTGCTAAGCTAATCCACCCAAACACAAATTCACACAGTCAAAAACCAGAAAAAGAAATCAATTTTCTCAGAGCAAAGTTCATTCAAAGGAAAAATCTTTTTCATTCATGGATTCCCCAGTGGAGTCGCCAATTTGTCAGGCGGAAAGAGTCGATTGTGCGGACACAACCAACCTCCCTAGGAGCCTAAGACTCTCTAGTGACAAACAAGACAAACAAGATCTATCCTTCTCTAAACATGCATTATAATATGAGATATCAAGTGTTTTGTTCTTACCTTTGTCCAAACGTTGTTGTAGAAGTCCAAGCTTTGTTGATCTGGATGAGCTCCTCCTTTTCTCCAAAACCTGCAATCACCAACAGTCAAACAATTAAATAGCACCTGATTATAACCTAAAACAAAGCATATTCAACATGTAGACCAAGGAGTACATGAAATAACTCATAAACAACAAGTTATTGAGAAGAATGGACTCATTTGCATTAATAGGTAACAAAAGAACAAATACAACCTGAGCCTTGGTGTTGTGCAAGTCCTTCCCAGGGTCCTTCAAGAGTTCTCCTTTACTTTGACAAAGCACACCCACTTCCAAATAGAACAAGGAAAGATGGCAATCTCTCCTCACAAGCTTCTAAATGGGAGTCCTAATTCCTGCAGCATTTACCCTTAGAAAATGTATAGTTCTAACCTCCCCTCCTTCTGGCCCAATGCCTGTATTTATAGTGCTCAAGAGGAGGTTAATCAGGTCCACCATCAATGGGATAATCCCCTCTTTGGGTGGGATAGCTCCCTTATTGATGGGATAAGTTCCTCTTTGATAGGAGTGCATGAACCATCTGGAGGCGCCCAATACACGTCGAACAACCTTCTAGAATGCTCTAGAAATGACCACAAGTAACTTTTTAAAGATGAAACTTGCGCATTCTAACCTTTACAGGGGGACGCACCTGTCCCTTTACATACAGAGCGTCCAAAGACGCAGTTTTTGTGAACATAGAGAGCATCCCCGCAGGTAAGTTTGAGAGAACCTGCGTCCCCAGAGATAAATACATTTATACAAGACTTTCTCTCTTTTTTGGAGTTTGACATGGAGAGCAGAGGCATAAGACTTGCCTAAGAGGGTAGCATGACTGTTGATTGAGCCATACTAACTGTAAATAGTCATGGTGACATTTTTTAGTGTAACAGAATAGGGATAACTTAGCAAAAAATTTGCCAAATACCCCCACTGCATCAAACAGCCAACCTTCCCTCTTCTTCGTTGGCTGTGAACTAGAGGAACCCTTAGGTGAGCAACCTGACATATTTGAAGAACCTATAGGGGAAGAAGAAGAACAAGAACCCATTCCTACTGAACTAATGGCTAAAAACAGAAATGACAGAGGGAATAGAGAGAGAGTTGAGGGTACCTTCCCTATCAGGGAAACCAATGGGGACACTAAGATGAAAAATATAAGCCCCTCTACCCTACCTCATTTCCATGGCTTCACCATAGAAGACCCCGACACTTTCCTATTTGATTTTGTTGTTATATGCCAAACCTATAACTATACAGATGATGAGAAAAAGTTAAAACTATTTCCATCTGCCCTTAAGGATACATCATTGTGCTGGTTCATGGGTTTACCTAGGGATAGCATCACAACTTGGGCTCAGACGCAGCAAGCCTTTAACAACATATATCGAGATTATTGTCAATCAAAGAATACTAAAGAGGAAATTTTCAGGATGACCATAGGAAATGATGAATCCCTAGAGGATTACAATGAAAGGTTCCAGCTTAGTTATAAAAGGGCCAGGTGCACACTTGACCCTGAGTCACTAAAGTTAGTCCTGCTTAGGGGAGTAAGGGAAGATCTTCTGGATACCCTACACTTGTTAGCAGGAGGAGATATGTACCAATTACCCTATGAGGATATCAAGACTGTCTTTAGAAACCATTCTAGGGCATTTAGGAAAAAGGGTAGGGGTAGTCAACCTATGGTCAGTACATCCTCTTCCAACTCATCCATCAAGGGTGAAATTGGAAACATGCTAGAAGATTTCAAGAGTGAGATGCTGCAAACCCTTGCCTTTCAAATGGACACTATGCACATTAATAGAAAGCAGCAGGTACCAGAGAGAGCCTTGGCCATTTTTTGTCCTAGATGCACGAGGAGGCATCCTAGGAATGGATGTCCATTGAATTCTATTGAAATT
The DNA here is from genome assembly GCA_031772625.1 of Pinus tabuliformis. Classification (NCBI taxonomy): domain Eukaryota; kingdom Viridiplantae; phylum Streptophyta; class Pinopsida; order Pinales; family Pinaceae; genus Pinus; species Pinus tabuliformis. Next base: position 1,556,244,756 of record CM062816.1, on the reverse strand, counting down.
TTCTCAGTCTGTGAAGAAAACCACTCCACAGACAAGTGCCCTTCTTTACCTGGACTGAAAGTTTTATATCAAGGAGATGAAGGGGTCACTGAGCAGCTCTGCTACATAAACCAAAGGAGACCTCATGGGCCTAGACCATACCAGTAGGGCATGCAAGGTTCATCCCATGCATATTACAACCCCAACCAAACCACAGCCATACCTTCTTGGGGACCCCCTGCTCATCCTTCATGGTCTACACCCTCTCCTTGACCCTTTGCATCTCAGTATCACTCCCAGCCATCCAGCCAGTCACTTCAACCATATGCTCTGCCACAACCTCAGTGGAATGCACTACCCTAGGGGTGGAGGCCCCAATACAATAATGCTCCAGCTTTATTGCCTCCACCACCTGTCCAACTAGAGCTGCTACGCTCTGCTCCACCCAAGCAACCCCATATGCCTTCCCAGCCAAATCCAAACCCAAACAATAGACAGGATCAGCAAGTATACAGTGGAGAGACATCATATCCAGCTTATGCTGTGGAAATCCAGGAGATTAACCTGAGATCTGGGAGAGTTCTCTCGAATAACCAACCTCCACCTCCACCAAGGGAGGTTGAGGAAGAAAGAAAGGAAAGCATTGTTAAATTGAATCCACCCTTTCCAGAGAGATTAACCCAACTACTCCAGCCTACCCTAGAAGAGACTGAACTTCTGGGAGAATTTAAAAATATATGTTTACAGATTCCACTTCTCCAAGCAATAAAAGATGTTCCTATTTACAATAAGTTGATTAAGGAGAAGCTTTTCAAGCATACAGGGAGGCAAAGAAGGGATGCCCCTACCATCAATTTCATTGGACAGCTGTCCGACTTAATGCTGGGGTAGGTAATCTGTCCAAAGTATTTGGAGCCTAGAAGCCCTGTAGTAGATATGCACATCAATGGCACCATTTTCCCACACACTTTGATCGATCTTGGGGCTGACATTAATGTGATGACCAAGGACACCATGCTCAAGCTCAACCTCCAAGGTTCATTGAGGAAGACCACAATAGTTTTGCAACTTGCAGACCGCTCCACACTAACCCCTGAGGGGATTGTGGAGGATGTGGTGGTCTCCATTGCCTCTTGTGAATACCCTACAGATTTCCTAGTTCTCCAGCCTAAGGTTAAGATTACTAGTTACCCTCTCATCCTTGGGAGACCATGGTTGGCCACTGCCAATGCTTATACTAGCTGCAGAGCTGGGAATATGACCATCAAGAATGGGCAGATGTCCAAGCAGTTAGTCTTATACCCTCCTGCTTAGCCATCTCTAGAGAATGATTTACCTTTATGGTTAGAGGAGGAGGAAGAAGATGAAGTTTATTCTGCCCAATTATATACTTTAAAAACAACCATGGGAGAAGGACAGCGGGATGAAGATGATTTGATTGAAAACATACTACAAAGTCCAACTCCCAGTACATTGCCCTTAGAAGATGTAGTAAAGGAAACCCAAAACAATCATCCAATTGACCTATGCTTGGCCAATTCCAACCCCCTCCATGTCAAAACCATAGAATTCGACCCTAAGAGAACCTTGAAAATCAATCTATCTCTTTCTGCTCTCCAAGAAGAGAAATTATGCAACATGCTAAAGGAACATCTAGAAGCGTTCGCTTGGAGTTACAAGGGAATGAAGGGAGTACACCCCTTAGTGTGTACTCACCACATATACATCAAAGAGGGTTGCAAGCCAATCCAACAACCCCAAAGGAGGATGAATCCAGCTCTTAAAGATATAGTCAAAGAAGAACTGCAAAAATTGCTAGATGCAGGATTCATTTACCCTATCTTTGATAGTGAGTGGGTCTCTCCTTTGGTGTTAGTTCCAAATAAAAATGGTAAGTGGAGGATTTTTTTTTATTACAGGGAGTTGAACAAAGCCACAAAGAAGGGCCATTTCCATCTACCCTTCATTGACCAAGTGCTAGATGGCCTGGAAGGGAAAAAGTTTTTCTCTTTCCTAGATGGATTCAGAGGGTACAACCAAATCCAAATCAACCCAAAAGACTAGGATAAAACCACCTTCACTTGTCCTTAGGGTACCTTTGCCTATAGGGTCCTCCCTTTTGGCCTATGCAATGCTCCTGCCACTTTCCAGAGAGCAGTCCTGAGTATTTTCACCGAGTTAGTCCATGACATGGTCGAAATTTATATGGATGATTTTACACATTATAGATGTGATTTTCAAGAGGCTCTGTCCAACCTAGGCAAAGTACTACACAAATGCATTGAAATGAACCTGTCTTTCAGTCCCGAAAAATGTGAATTCTTGATGCCTGTAGGGACCATGCTAGGTCATTCAATATCTCAGCAAGGATTGTAGGTGGACCCAAACAAAATAGCTATCATACAAAGAGTCCCACCTCCTCAAAAGCAGAGAGATGTCAGAAATTTCCTAAGGTGAGCTGGATACTACCAAAGGTTCATAAAGGACTTCAACAAGTTGGCCTCTCCTTTATTTGGTTTGTTGGCCAAGGACTCTAAGTTTATATGGTCAAAAAGTTGTCAAGAGGCCTTAGACACCCTAAAGGACAAGTTAACCACTGCACCGATTCTCTGAGGCCCAAATTGGGCCCTCCCCTTTCATATTCATGATGATGCCTCACACAAAGCCATAGGAGCAACCCTAGGTCAGATAGATGAAAAATTGCCTTATGTTATCTACTTTATCAGTAAGAATATGTCAAAGGCTTAATTAAATTACACAGTGACCGAAAAGGAACTCCTAGATGTTGTGCATTCATTGAACAAATTTAGGCATTATATTACAGGCTATCAAACATTTGTGCATACTGACCATGCTGCAATAAAATATTTAATGAATAAACCAGATGTGAATGCTCGAAGTATAAGATGGTTACTTTAATTACAGCAGTTTCATATAACTATTGTTGATAAGCCTGGTAATGAAAATATTGTTGCAGACTCTTTGTCCAGATTAAATTTTCCTGCAGATGAAGAATGAATGGTTGATGACCAGTTACAGGATGAGCACTTATTTTCTATTTCAGTTCTCTCTCCATGGTTTGTTGATATAACAAACTATTTGGTATCCGCACAGTTCCCATCGAACTTGTCCTCCAAAGAGAAGAGAAATATAGCGAGGAAGAGCGCCCCCTTCACTTCGATTCGAGGCAATATCTTCAAACTTGGCTTAGATCAAATCTTGAGAATGTGTGTCAAGGAGGAGGAAGTCTTTGACATCCTTCTGCCTTGTCATGATGGGCCTTGTGGAGGTCACTTTACAGCAAATAGGACAGCATTCAAAGTGTTACGAGCAGGCTATTATTGGCCCACTCTTCATCAGGATGTGAAAAGATATACTAATCACTGTGATCGATGCCAAAGGATGGGAAGGCCTACTCCAAGAGATGAAACACCTCTGCAGCCTCAAGTGACTTTCGAGTCATTTGACAAGTGGGGCATGGACTTCATTGGGCCTATTGATCCTCCTTCCAAGAAAAAATAGTACATCATTGTGTGCACTGACTATTTGACTAAGTGAGTTGAAACCAAGGCATTTAAGGCAGCAACAAAGGAGAAGGTGGCTGAGTTCCTAAGGGAGAATGTATTCTACAAATTTGGGTACCCTAGAGAGTTGGTCACAAACCAAGGAAGCCAGTTGACCTCCAACATGATTGAAGACTTACTCAGCCAACATAAGATCAAGCATAGAACCTCCACTCCCTATCATCCACAAGCTAATGGGCAAGTGGAGCTGACCAACAGAGCACTGGAGGGCATCTTGATCAAAGTGGTAAACAGCAACAAGAAGGATTGGGCAGATAGACTAGTTGAGGCAACCTGGGCCTACAATACCACCTGGAAGACCACCATTGGGTTCACACCCTATGAGCTGGTCTATGGGAAAAAGGCCCTGTTGTCCACTGAATTTGAGTATAACACATTAAGGATGGAAGCCCAACTATATTTAGATCTTAGCAGTGCACAAAAAGAGAGATTGTTCGAGTTGAATTATTTGGATGAGTTCAGAATGCAGGCCCTCCTACATACAGAGGTAATTCAACTTTAGAGGAAAATCTGGCATGATAAGAACATAAAGGAAAAGCAATTTCAAGAAGGTGATTGGGCTTTATTATATGATTCTAGGTATAAATACTTCCAGGGAAAGTTAAGGACAAGATGGCTAGGACCTTATGTTGTAGAAAGATGCCATGATAATGGTTCAATGCAGATTAGAACCATAGATGAAGAGGCCATTCCTTTACTTGTTAATGGACACTGATTGAAAATTTACAAGAGACCTTTGTCAAAACAAGAGTTCATTGATGATATCAATAAAACAGTGATGATAGTGGAGCAAGTTTCATCTCCTACCTCATCAAATCACTGAGAGAAAAGAAGAAAAATAAGGACTCAGGTGAAAACCTCCATGAGGCACCTGAGTCCCACTATTGGGTTGAAAACCTCTTGGGGCAACCCAATGGTGTCAATATAAAAAAAAAAAAGAGAGAGAAAAAATGAGAATAAAAAGATCCCTGGGTGAAAACCTCTCTTGAGGTGCCCAGGGAAAACAGCTAGGATGAAAACCTCTCAGAGGAAGCCTAGTTGTTTTCAAAAAACGAAAGAAAAAAGAAAAGAGAAAAATCATGAAAATTTATATTTTTGTAGGTCAGCAAGAAGGATGATCAGAGAGCAAAGGAGGATCACCAAGAGACCTATTTCACTCACATTTTATTTTTCCACTCATTTTCATTCATCACTCTACCATTTCTCTCATTTTTTCCACTCCTTTCCTTCAGTTTACAAGGGGACTATGTTTTCTACAGGATCCCCTGTAAACCTACAGGATCCCCTGAAAACCTACAGGATGATCCTGTAGGAATCACAGTGACCCAAAAATTCTACTAGAAGCAACCATAAAGGAAAAAATGACCTTCTATGTCAATGAAATAGCACCCCCTTCATCATCATTCCATCACCATACCTTACTCAACATCATTCCATCACCCCTACATTCAGCCTTAAAAACAAAATCAGTTTCAAAAAACGATTTTTGACTGTCTTTGGAAAGAAGGGAAACAAGGAGCAATAGAGAACATCACCTGAGTATTCCTCATTCTCCACACTCCTAGTCTCTCTCGCCATCCATGTCACCATCCTCACAACCCCAGAAAATTGTATGATTGAGAGTTCTGAGCGTGAAGCAGCTATAGGACATCCTGTAGGAAACCCTGTAGTAGCCTATCCCACAGAATACAAATCATAATAGCAGCAAGCCTCCATCATGATGATCCAAGGACAGAAGGAGCTCCAAAGCAGCAGCACCACCACCATCTTCAACAATAGGTACCTGCACAAACAAAGGGATCATCAGAAAACAACAAGAAAGGGAAGAAGAATTGCATGCAACCAATACACACAGCAAGCGCCTCCGGTATTCAACAACTGCATCAAGGTATTGGCACCATAGATAAGTATCCCACTCTCTCTCATATGAATCATGTAGTAAAAAAAAATGTGAAAGTTATGATTAAGTTGGTTTATAAGCGAAAAGGTGGCCAGTTAACTTGGCCACCTTCGCTTAGTCAACAAAGACAAAACAGGGTGTCCTCTCACACGTGGCAGTAGTCAACTCAAAAATAGAGAAGGAGAAGGACAAAAGTAGTTAAAGCTATGGATGCATAAGGTGGGAGCTGATTACGAGGAGTGGGGAGTGATGAGGTGGTAGTGGGGACCAATGGTCCAAAAATGGAAACGTACCTCGACTGCTAGCACACCACCTCACCCCAAATGACCATAAGAGGAAATAATCATCGTCCCCATGCATTCATGCATTCACTTCCTCGAGGCTCACTCTCACAAGTCACTCTCATACCTAGGCAACCTACCGAAAGCAAAACTCCATCGTTTTACTACACAGGAATTCCTACAGGATTGCACAGGAATTCCTACAGGATCGTGCACAAGAATTCCTACAGGATACATAGAGACAGTCTACAGGATAGGCCAAGAGGAGTTTCAGAGGGGAAATCTTGGGGGTTGACCACAGCAAACATTATGAAGAGGTAGGCTTTGTAATTACATTCCTCTTTCCAAGTAAATTGATCAAAAAAATCCTCTAGTTTGAGTGAATTTGGCAGCTGTGCAAGAGAATTGTCCACACAGTCATCTCAATTTTTTACTTCTGCATTTGAAAATTGTATCAACCATCTCATCTCCTCAAAACCTCACCAACCAAGATGATAGGAGGGTTTAATAAGAGGGAGCCCACAAACACTGTGAGAATCCAACAACACCCTTAGGTACTAGAAATCTTCACAAGGCATAATTGGATGGGGTTTTTCGAAAAATTCAGGGGGTATGATGATGAGGTGGCCCAAGATTTTTCTCTCTCCCTCATTCCACTCACCAGAGTCCATGCCACTATTGTGGTAAGAGGCCTCTCCATAGAACTCACCCCTGAACTCATCAGCAGAGTTACCACACTTCCCCTAGGAGTACCATGGAGGAAGGAAGACAAAGGAGATAGCCAGGTTGCCAAAAGGAAATTATTTTTAGAAGGTGAGGAACCCACTGAGGACAAAAATGGAGTAAGGAGAGCAAGTCTGCCATATCCCTGGAATGAGGTAAGCTACCAACTGATCAAATACATTTCATGTGAGGGTAGGTATAGTGTGGTCTATGGCTATCATTTTAGGCTTCTTGAAGAATTGAGATTTGGAGCAGAAACACCCCCTCACCACAGGCTCAGCATACCATACTTCCTACTACAATCACTAATAGACTCAAGCATCAAAGTGCAAGAGGGAAATTCCCAATAGTTAGCTCACCATGGGTTAATTAGAATCCTTATAGAATATTCCCTCCAAAACCTCAAAATTCCTATACAATGGTCAGTTTTCAGAGACATGCAGGCAGAGGAAGACATCAAAGCTCTCACATATGATGTTAGTCCTACTGTCAGTGAAGAGGAAGAGGAAGAGACTGAAGCAGAGGAAGAAGAAGTAGAGCAGGAAGAAGAAGAAACAGAAGGAGATGAAGATGAGATGGATGAAGAAGAAGATGAAACAGAAGAAAATGAGGAAGATGAAGAAGAAGAGGAGAAAGAGAAGGAGGATGATGAAGAAACAGAGGAGGATGTTAAGGAGAAAACGGATAAAGATGACAAGGATCTACAAGAGGAAGAAGAAAGGAAATGCATAGGTGAAGAAAGCAATGAAAAAGAGGGGGAAAAAAACAAGGAGGAGTCACCTAGGGTGTCTCCAGAACCCACTGAGAGAGGTAGCATTTGCCCTCACTGCTCTTAGCACCCCCATCGAGCAAAAAGAAAAAAGACAGAGGTAGACCCCTTTATATTTCAGGACAAGGAAAAGCACAAGAATAAGGCAAGGAAACCCCAAACACTAGCCAAAATTGTCATTGTGATTGAAGACTCGCCTAAACAAAAGGATAAAATGTCTTCCCCTTAGTCTCCTATCACCTATGTGAGAAGGCCTATGACTAGGTCAACCTCCTCCAAGGGAAAAGAAATCCTACAGGATACACAGCAGAATCTATAGGATACTCTGCTGAACGTATAAGAGACACAAAAATTGGAAAAGGAGGTAGGAAAACAACAAGAAAGTAAAGAAGAGGACCCAGAGTCAAAAGGACCTAGCCCCCAACCTAACCTTGACTCCTACTACAGTTTTATTGAAGGAGGTAGGGTCATACCTCAAAAAATTTCTATTACACTGTTCTTCAAGCTTGAGAAGGAGAGAGCCAGAACTCATTGATGGATGCATATCACCAAATCCAAGGGGGTGGAGGACATTGGACACATGGAGGAGAAGCTTAAGGAGATGGGCAGAGAGCTAAGTAGCTTGATAGACAGAGAGGCCATAATGAAAAATCAACTAGAGATATAAAATGCATGGTTGAGAGGACAGTGTCAAGAAAGAGAGAATCAATTGGCATGTATGGCCAGTCTCTCTTTGGAATCAATCCAGTGTAGGATGATAGCTAAATATTATGCCCTATACCTCAAGGAATAGTGGTTTCAGTTCCAAATCAAGACTCTAGCACAGAGAGGCACCATGCCATTTCAAGACTATAGGCAATTCATTGATCTTTGTGATCATAACACACTAGAAGATAGGGCCAAGATGTCAAAGTTTTATTTGCACAACATGGCCTTAATAGACATGGATGTATGGGACCCTAATGCCAAGCTAGGATATTTACAGATGATGGCTTTGGCATCATGGATGAGCCATGAGGAATTAAGGGCTGCAGAGATGAAGAAGATATTGGAAAGAGAGAAAATTGAACCTCTTATGATCAGAGATTAAAAGTCAGATTCCATGGCTTTGATTAGTACCCATAATTTGATTGCAAATGATCCTCAGCTTGCACCTAGATATCTTGCTGCCCAGGAGCAAGTAATTTCACATTTTGAAGACATGTTCAGGCTATTAGGGGTTGATAGCATACATGTTTTCCTAAGAAGATGGAACACATTGCCATACAGCTTAAAGATAAGAGAGTACCACTCTCCTCAAAGATTGAGAGAAGCGCTGAATAGGACACCCATGTACAAGAAATCTATGCAAAGGCTGAAAGTCAATTGGATTGGCCTAAAACTTAGTCCACCACTACTCTTAGGAATGCTAGAAGGAAGGAAGGAAAAAGAAGAAAAGAGGCAATGGGAAGAGGTAGAAAGGAAAGCAGACTTCTATGAACAAGAAGAGGAAACCACAACAAAGGCATGGGATGTCAAGGAGGCCACTAGAGAAATGAAGGATATGGATATTGAATGAGTTGCTCAGAGGATGAGCAACACTTTTAGTAGGGGGGTGATGATGAGTCTTGATTCAAATCCTAGTTTAGTCAAACCAACTCACAACTTATTACATTTTTTATTATATTTTGTTTATGAGATGAGTTAGAGTTGGATATTATGCCTAGTGGACTAATATGCATTGAATGCGGGATTGAAGGAGAAAATCAAGGAGTTTTTGCAAATACTAAGGTTAAAACTCAAATGGGACTAGGGAGAGGGATTGTAGGAGCTAAATCCTCCTCATTTACTTATCCCACATTCGAATATTCCTCCATCCATCACACCAGCTTGGAATGCAAGCAACCAAGCCATGAGGATTAGAAGGCAGCTGAGCAAGTGAGAGACAAAGAGCTAGTTTATCTCTAGTTACGGAGCCGAGCCACCTTGATTTTAAGGAAGTCGTTGGGGACTTCGGTTGTATAAGTAGAGAGGCCTAGAGCCTCATTAGGATTCGAATTTTTGTTGTAAAGCTCTAAGCTATTTTTGAGTTCCAGACTTGTGAAAGTGTTATTGATGTAATTTTTTCTTTTGGTAATAAGAATGAGTTTTGTTTTGAGCCAGCACTGAGTTAACTCTGACGGCTGAAGCTCTTGGTTTAGGGCCCAACCCTAGTAGCCAAGGCTTCTCTTTCTTGTATATGTATGTTTAGTTTAGTTTCATAGCTTCATTGTTAATTTGTTTTTAAATGCATTTCCATTGCAAGTAGTGTAGATTGGATTGGTTGTTTATTAGTTTGCTTCCATTTGTGCCTTAATTCAGTAGCAGGTTAGCAGGGCTAAAAGGAGCACCACAAGGTTTTCAGCAGGTATCTTGGCCTCACTTCCTCCCTCTGGGATCATGACTTGATGAAGGGACTCTTATGCAACCCCAAAAACACAGATTTTTATTTCTTTTATAAGCTTTGGAGTTTGTTGTCTTTAAATTAATATTTGTCTAGTGTTACAAAGTAGGACTCCATTGTCATATTTTTCATCTTCATTTTTGTAGTAGATCTCATCCATGCTTTCATTCCTTTCAGAAACTTTCCTCATGCATAATGTAGGCAGTTAGTTCATTAATTCTGCTTTTCTAGTTTATGAGAATGTTTCTTGTTTACATAGCTTTTTGGAAAATATACATGTTTTATGCAGAGCAGGTGCTTCAAGAGGAGACAAAGACTTCATAGCTAGCAACCACCTTCCACTCCATCCACCATAGCCATCCCTTGTTTTCACCATCACCTTCACTAGTTTTCATCATTTTTCATAGAAATTCTTCCAAGCACATTGAGTGAATCCAACCATCTCCTATCTTTGTTGTTGACTTCTGAGTGATCCTAGACCTTCTCCCACTCCATTCCACCCATAAACCACCTTTCCTAAGCCTTCCATCACCTCCAACACCTCACATTTTTCTCTCAGTTATATCCTGTAGGTTTACAGGGAATCTTGTAGGTTTCTAGTACATCCTGTAGGTTTTCTTGAAATGGCCTGTTTTGAGGCTGAATTGAGGGAAAACCTCTAGGAAGTCACCAAAAGCCTCCCAAGGGTCTCCCACACCATCCAACCATCTCCTAACCCTTCCAGCCATCCTCAAACATCCTTAATTCACCTGCCACATCACTAGAAGAAATTAGTTTGCATACTTGATTTTGCATGAAAAGACAAAAACACAAAAATAGATTTATGTCAGTCTCTTTACTTCCACATTAGTGATTTTTGATGCTTCTTACTTCTATACTTAGATAGTAGCATTTGGTTCATTTTAATTTAGCATTTTTTCAAAGCATAGTTTCATAGCAGTTAATTAGGAAATGGTGTGATTTAGCATTGAATTTCAATCCTCTCCATTATTGCAGTAGAGTAGTTCTCTCTTAGAGTAGATTTAACTTTCTTCCAGCAAGAAATCAAGCTTCTTCTCACTCCATAGAAGTCTGGATTGAAAACCCCAGTGGTCTCTCGCTAGCTGAACAGTGACAACAGACATACCCATCTCTTTTACTTGTGTATACAGCATTGTCACCTCCAAGTTTGTACGGACCCCGGGGTTATAAAGTAAAGCTGGTAGCCCAGGGGTTGCAGCATTCTTTCTGCAATACTGGTGCTCATCAACTGACTTCCTCAAGGATGTTTTCAATCAATGAGTCAATCTCAGGCACTCCAAAGGAGGTTTTCACTTGAGATTTTATTTTTTTCTTATTTCCCTTTTTTTAATTCCTTATCCTACTCTACTTGAAAAAAGAAGATATCTTTCAAGTATAGGGATACTTCCAATGGAGCCATTTTCATATCAAGATAATATATAAACCCATATGTAGCCTCAAAATATATGCTATAACATGTACCTAGATATTAGAGACCAACTTTTTTGACTTTGATGATATCAAGCACTATTGAAAAAGAGAGTGATGATCCATCTTGTTGATTTTCTAGAACCAAATCTCAATATAGATTTGATGCCCTTCGTTCACTTGCTCATATGGATCATTATTCACGTCTTATTTTTTTGTTCTTTTCAAATATTCTACTATTTATTAATTATTCTCTTGAACACACAGAGGATTTGATGGTAAATATGATGTAACTTTCTCATTCCCATTTGAATCTTGTATTTCTGAATGTTATCCTTCAATGAAATCAAGAGAATCCCTTTTCTCAAATACTCATCCTGATCTAAGATGAATACCATTTAGATCAATAGGATTTGTTTAGAAGTAGTGTACCTCAGCATTGTAAGTAGGATTAGCTACTTCATTGTTTGGGTTTGGAAATGGCGGTACAGGTAGTTGAGTTAGACTGGATCTTTGAGATGGATGTGGTTGAGGTTGTGGTTGTGGCAGAGGTGGATGGTATGGATAGCATGGAGTTGGGTATGGATGATATTGAGGAAAATATTGAGGATATTGTGGATTTCTCCCATAAAGTCATTGCCAACCTTGTTGCCAAGATTGGTTTTAGGGTTGAGATGGCCAGCGTTTCCAAGGAAAGGGTGTGTTCCAATTACTTTGAGATGGATGTGCATAACCTTGAAATTGTGAATTAGGTTCTTGCACCATATCAGGTTGACTAGGCTTCCATGGTCTTCGTGGAGCTACATAACATAGCTACTTTGGTGATTCACTTGCTCTATTGTCCTCTTGTTAAATTTCCTTCAACCTCGATAATGATGGGAAATATTTAGTAGCATGTGATTTTGCATGGATAACACAAATATGAACATCCTCTTTTTGCTCATTTTTCATTCTTAACATTTCTAGTTGTTTTCTTAGATTGCTAAGAATTTTTGTTTTAAATTTATCAAGAAAATTTCCAAGTTCAACTTGACCTACCAATCTTGATGTTGATTTACTTCCTCTTTCCCTTCCTCTTGATATTTGCTTGAATTATTCACAAATTTATTCAAATGATAATTGGTATACATCACCTCTACTCATGAGATCAAGGAGATTAATCCACTCATATTACATTGTTCTAAGTAAGAGGGTTTTAGTGTTTCAAATCATAAGTGATGTAATTTTGTCCTCTTAACATTGTACATAAATATCTCTATTAGATCCTCAAGGCTCTCATATTTTTTTGAGTCATTATAAAGACTTCTTCTTCAAGGTCGTGGTCTTTATATTTTTCTAGAAATATATTTTTCATATCATTCCATGATCCTATTGAATTAGTCCATAAACCGATGAACCATTTAAGATATCTATCCTTGAATGTTGCTGGAAAAAAACTCTCATTTTTGAGTGTTTAATAAATAACCATAAGATCTACAAAGGATTTCAAATTCAAATAGAAAATTTTATGGATCCTCTAACCTCATACCATGGAAGTTGGGAATGAAACATGGAGGGATGTTCTTCATATGAATATTTTTATTAGTGTCTTCAATGGGAAATCCAAGAGGATCTTCCTCATTTGTTATCATCTCCATCTATTTCTTCTACCTTATCTACCACCTCTTATTCTTCTACCTGCAAAAGTGGATGGTGATGTGGTTCTTATTGCATCACTTGGTAAAATGGTGGGGTTTGGTGTTGGAGAAGTATTTTTTCTATTTTCATTAAAAAAAAAAATTGAACGAGAATTCTAATGCAATGTTTTTGTTTTTGAAATGAAATATTCCTAATGAAATTTTTTATTTTTGTAGAAAACAAAATAAATAAATCAACTAGGGAAGAAAACAACGCATACTTTGACACCTCCCTGGCAATGATGCTAAGAAGTGACGAGCGCTGGTATTGCAACAAGAATGTTGTAACTCCCAATGCTATCAAATTAAATTATCAACCCAGGATTCATACAAACTTAAGAGGTGTCAGCACTATATGTGCAACATGCAATGTGTCCTTCTTTCATTTATCTGATGTAATGAAGTGAATGTCATGAAATTAAAGTCTAAACTAATTGCAGAAATGGAAATGTTGCTTTATCAAAGGTAAATGTTAATCCTAAGTGTATAAATGTAAAGGCTATACTACTTGCAAAAAATTAAACATTAAGCTACTTGCAAAATGTAAATTTTGCATTGAAAGAAAACCTAGTCTAGAGAATGGAAATAATAGTTCTTGAAATAGAAATCCTAGCTTAAGAATAAAGGAAGAAAACTAATATAACATGCATGAAGGAAAGATAATGTAATCAATAATTTCATTCCAAAGAGGTTACTATTCATCAAAAAATTCATTAGATATTTCATGTGATTGTGCTATCCAATTTGATGAGCCTCAGTATTGCAACAAGAATGTTGCAACTCACAAGGCTACCAACTTTAATTATCAACCCGAGGCTTGTACAAACTTAAGAGGTATCGGATCTATATGTGCATAATATAATGTGTCCTTCCTTCATTATCATGATGTAAGGGAGTGAATGTAATGAAATGAAATCCTAAACTAATTGCAGAAACGGAAATGCTCGAAATAAAAATATTAACCTATTGTAGGAAATAAAATACAAGGAAAACCTATTATAATTTCATAAAATTAATATCATGAAATAAATATCATTCATTAAATTTCAAAGAGTTTAAACCCATTGACAAATTTCATTGGATGTGGCAATTAAGAAAATCATTATCGTATTATGCAATTCATAAATCTATCCATTAACCCGAATTGTTGAGATGTTTTGTAGGGGTTATAGGGAATGTACTTATGATTCAACCATAAGGGAAGAAAACAAAGCCTTTTGAGCAAATATGGGCCAGTATATACATGTTGGAGGAGTGTTACAAGAAGTTACATGTGTTGCTACAGGAAGTTACGGGATTTGCTATAGGAAGTTATAATTCACCGGATGATCAAGAAAATAAAATCCAAATTGGATGGGACAAATTTTTTTATTGAATAATATGTATTAGGTCTCCATTCCAAGTGGAATCACTCAAAAATAACCATGTTAACACATGCTAAAAAATAGCAGAAAATTACTAGTCTAAAATCTAGAAATTCGAGAACTAGTGAGCTAGTTAATCTATCAAATGCCTAACCTAATCAAGTGAAAATGAAATGGGGTAAAAAAAAATATTAACTTGAATTTTATTATGATCTAATGCAAGTGGAATAAACTCAATTGAAGCTCATTAGCATGTTCTAAAAAATAGCATAAAATTACTACTATTTGCCACAAGGGACTTCCAGAAATTTAGATTTGGGAATAAGAAAACTAATCCAAGTAGTTCAATGATTACTATGACCTTACAAAGTTGTTCGAATGATGAAATAATTCTTGTCATCATGCAAAATAACTTATTTCAACCATTTAACCCAATCCTACAATAATAGATCATCAATACTAAATGTAGAAATAGGAAAAACAAGAGCAAGAGATGCATGTGAATAAGAAGTGAAAAGAAGAAAATTAAATTATAAAAAAGGGCTTTGAGGCTCCTGGAATGGCCAAGCCCAAGGAAAATTAGAATCGTATGAAGGAGACCAAGATTTAGAAGCTGAACATGGCACCAATATTACTTATTTCCATCAATACAATTACATCCTTGCGAGAAATGAAAGTGGAGATGCAAAATACAAGTGTTCTCCATAAGAATACTAAGAAAAATCAACCCCTAGAGGCAAACTCAAATTGGTAATTATACAATATGATTGAGAAGAATTCTCCTTGAAAAGAGGAATATATCCCCTCCAAAATCCCTCAAATAGTGGATCCGGTTCCCAACATTAAGAATCTGTATTAAATGACAAGGAACACATTCCTAGATTTTCTCAATCATTGGAGCTCCAGAATTTGTGCAATAATTTCAAAATATCTTGTTGATTTATTATCCAATATTGATCCTCCTATAATAAGGAGCAAGTCCCTCAATTATCTCCTCCTCTAAATCTTCATAATCTTCCCTATATCCTCGCAATATTCTACAAAAATAAATAATATTAGACACAAATATGAAATCATCTCTAAACCTTCCTAATGAACATAATAAAGCTAAAAAAATATATTATTAACTATAGAAGGAGAGGTTTAATATAGCCTTCATGTTCCTAAGAAAGGTTAGATAGGCCTTAATTTGTGTCTAATTTGTAGGCCCATCATAGCCCTACCGAAATTGTTGCTCATCCTCTTATAAACCTATCCATCCTCCTTGCCCTGTTGTTCTTCATGTATGCTAGCATGTTTCATGCTTTTTTTGGTGTTCTATTTGATTCTCTTTCTACTACTCTTCTTGCTACTGCATTTTTTCCTATCTCAGTTTTCCAAGGAAGCCCTAATGTAAGTTGATTTTTCTTCTTTATCTCAAGTGATTCTTCAACTGAAATGATTTTTATTTTTGAGGGAAACACCTTGTTTTTGGTTCATCTTCTTAGCCACTTGGATCTTATAAATTGACTACAAATTCAAGTGCAATCCCATCACCATACCCCCTTCCCTTTTATTTGCACCCTTGCCATTTCCTTTGAATATTTCCTTGCTCCCCAAGGCTTTAGTGGTTGTTCTGGGTGAAATTTCCTTTCTGTAGAACTTTGCTAGCTTCTTGTAGTAGTTTCTTGGCCTTCCTGTAGTGTTACAAGATCTTCCTATAGCAATTACAGTCTTCCTGTAGTAACCCAAAGAGAGGCTGAAATTTTATTTTTCAGTTACTGGGATGATGGAGAGTGGTGAGTACATGAGTTGCACACAACCTGAATCCTGTAGAAACTAATATTTGCATGCCAAGAGGTGGTGGGTCCACCTGCTTTTATTTTATTTTTATTTTTCATTGATTTTTTTCATTATTTTTTATTTCTTTTTTCCAAATATTTTTCTCTTTTTTTCATTTCATGCAAAATAAACTCAAAGTGCTTTGAGTTAACTGAGTTGGCCCTCATTTATCCTTTCGCACTCCCTGTCCTCCATCACTACTAAATGATTACAACCCACTTTCTCAAGTCCTCTTCACTTTTATCATGTTACTCTCCCAGACATGTGGGTGTGTTGGCAGAAAGGTGAATTTATTTGCTAGATAAGGCCGAGGTTGCTCAGCTACTCATTTTGGCTATAAAAAACTGTTTCCTTCATACACTTGCAACGTTTTTCAAGATAAAATAATTTTATAGGAAGGTTTTAGGGGATTTCATACCTGAGCCTTACCCTTGATGTGTTTTTGTAGGTGATATTGAGGTTGCCAATATGACTATTGAAGCTGCCTTTGGTGGTTCTAAAGCTGCTAGTGATGATCCTTTGTTGGTTGCGTGCTACCTCTGAACAAAGGTAATGGTTGATCTGTTGGTTTCTTGAGGCTTCATCTTCTTATGCTTTTTTTCTCCATGCATTGGCTTTCCTCTAAAAATTTTCTTTGGAAATGTGCTTAGCTGATCGAAATTGTCACTATAGGTCTTCTTGACGATGGATCAAGATTTTTCTATTTTAGATTATCAATGACCCTATAGTAACCTTGCAGAAGTTTTGTATCTACCCAATATCAAGGATATTGTTAGTGTCGGTATCTTTATCCCTCCATCAGTGATCAAAATTATCTTTTTGCATGCATTTTAGGTATCTCATCTAATCAGTTTCATTCCATTAGGTCATGGATCATTTGATGGTAGTGGTTCCTTATCAATTTCCCTCATGCTTTTCATCTGCTCACCTATTTACACATGTACAAGTCATCTGATGTCATTTTTACTTCATTTCATTTGTTGAAGTCATTTTAGGGTTTTCAAGTTTCATTAGGTCTAGGGTTTGTCACCATAGTCATGAAAAAGCTCAATAATGGTCAGCAGGCACATGAGGAGGTCTAATAAGGTCTCAGCATCAAAATTTCAATAATGATATACTTAGTAATTGATTTTTTCCTCAAAACCCTGTTTTGAGGAAAAACAGAGTTTTTTATGTTCTATGTATAAAATTTTATGTAATTTTAATTTTCCTATATGTAATAAGAATCATCTGTAGCCCTGGGTCACCTTGCCAAACTCCTGCACTCCAACTCCTGCAAAAGAGACAAGAAAATCCAAGCATTAGTCCATCAAATGACAAAAAGAGAGCCAAACTGCAAAACAGAGTTTTTAAAGAATAAAGTGAAAAGGAACTTTAGAAAAATGGGTTTTTCAAATGAAAAATTAAAAGCCAAGGTGGATATAAAGTTATCTTTGATATTTGAAAACTTCATTTGCACAAGTCAGAGAGAGAGCAAAAGGCAAAATCGCGTTTTGAGGCAAATAGAGGAAAACTGCAGCAGAGTTTAGAGTTTTCTCTTGGCGCGGCAAACCTGGGCATAGGTGCGGCGCACCTGCTCGGCGCAGTGCACCGGGCGCAGAAATTACACTGAACATTGAACGAGCGCGGCGCACCTAGGTCTTGGCACGGTGCACCAGTTTACCAAGCCCAAAACTCTTTCAGTCGACCTTCTTAAAGCTCCAAGGTTTGCTAATACGATTCCTCCAAGTAAGTAAACCCTCCAAATTTGCCATAAAAGAGATTTGGTCATCGTTGATAGTGTTTTGATAGGTGAAAAATCAAACCCTAATTTGCTTCACAGTTTCATTGCAAAACTGTCTAGGGTTTTGTGATTTTGTCATACTTGTTGTTTTTACTCCCCTACATAATTCTCCCATATCCCATCCCTCTTCACTACATTTCCTTACATTTTATTCCCCTTTCCCTCTCTCATTCACACTCATCTTACTCCCTTTTTCCCAAACCCTAACACCTAATTCCCTCTATCCCCAAACCCTAATCGTCATTCCCAAAACCCTATCACTCCCTAATAACCCTACAGCCACCATCAAAACTTTCCACTCATGAGTCCCATTCATCAAATCCCAAAGAAGAAAATAGCAGTCACCTATTCTTGAAATAAAATCTCTTCATACTCATCATTTTGCATCATACAGTGGCAAATATGGAAACAGATTCAGCTTATGAAAGGGATGAGGAAAATGTGAGTGATTCCTCCCAAGAGATTCATGCACCAAGAAAACCACATAAGGAAGGAAAACACATCCGGGAGGAGCCCACCACACTCACAGAGTTATTAGCTTGTCCTCTTGCAGTGACATGTTTCAAACATCAGTCTTGCTACCATTTTTGTGAGATGGTGGAGAGGGTGAAATACCACCATGAACTTGCTAGACTATTTTTCCTTCATCTTCACAATGGTCAGGTGAGCTTAGCAGATGTTTCCTTCACTTTATCACCTGAAACTATAGCTGAAGCAACATGTATTCCAAATGTGAGTGAACAGTGGAACAAAGGACAGCATGTGGGAAAAAAGCATTATGAGCCTTATATCAAGGCTAGTTATCAAAAGCAAATCAGTAGGGTCTTTCCTTTTAGATACCTACAGGACACTTATGCTCCACTCATGAAGCTCATTATCAAATACTTCAGCTGTGAAGGGAGATTTTCTCATTTGTACACCTATCATATTAGATTATTGATGCATTTTACTAGAGTGAGGATGATGAACCTCCCCTATTTTATATGCAGAAACATTGAGAAAATGGCTACATTGGTGCAAAGAAAACCTCTTCATCAACAGTTCAACAGCATTTATCCATTTTCATTGATCAAGATTGTTATTTTGCATCAGCTGAGTTTGTTGAATGTTTCATGGGATACTTTCATTTCATATGAGATTTTCAAAATCCCTCAAGTGACCCCATCAGTGTTTCAGGAGGAAGGAGGGCCTCCAAATCAACCAGAGGTTCATGAGACTCAAGCTATAGCTCAAGCTACAGGGGTGCCAGTGTTTGTCACTTATGAAAAGGGGACACAGAGACTATTTGCAGCTGCAAAGCGAGTACTATCTCCTCCAGTGGTGGAAGGGGTCTCATTTCCCTCACCAAGCAACAAGAAAATGCTATCTTCACCCGGGGTGAAAGGGGCTTTGCCTTCTTCTTCAGCAAAACAGGTACAGGATAAAGGGAAGCAACCATTGCATGAGGAAAGGCCTTTTGAAAGTTAGAAGAGAGATTTTATTTTGATTCAGGATGAGGATACTGATTTGGGCTCCCAAAGCTCAAAACTCAAGGAGATCATCAAAGAACAAGAAGCTGACATCCATGCCTTATCTCTTAACCTTGAAAGGGCTAAGTGGATCATTAATTACCTTGAGCAATAAAACAAGCAGTTGGAGGATAAACAAACAATCATGGAGTTGCAAACCATAAGGGAAAACAAGCAAGCAGCAAAAAGAAAGAAAGTCAAATTGACACCCCTTGAGCAAGAGATTGATGCTGACCGGGAATCATGGCTAGAGAGGGAAAATATGCACTTGGAGAAGCTACTTGAGAAGGCCAGCAAGGAAAAAAATATGTTGTGGCATGTGGCTTATCACTATTTGGCATGAAACAAAATTTGCAAAACTAGGATAAGGTGCCTAAAAGCCAAGTTGAGGAAGACTTTTAGGAGCAAGAAAGAATAAGATAAGCTCAATATCTTGGATGAAGCTTCCTTGGCCTAGCATAGTACTTGATGCAGATCACTCATGCCAAATTTCAAGAAATTTGGCAAAAATTTGACAATTTTGAATTTTTCAAGGAAAAAACAAGTTTTTCTGGCAGGTACATAGCGCCACCTGGTGCTCGCTTTTTATAGGGACCTCCTCTAGAGAAAAAATTTTCATTTTTAGATTCCTCATGAAAAATTATGCATGCCCAAAAATTACTAGTAAATTTGGACAAGTTTTGGATCACCAAAAGGGTCAAAAACACCTCAAAAATGCCCTCTTTGTCACTTTTTGGCCACACGGGAAGCAGTGTTGGGAGAACTGATTTTTGGAGGGGAAAGTGGGCACCAAATTCAAAAATTCCACTTGTTCTAAAAAGTAGACAGACAGACCTTTCTATACTATGGCAGCGGTCTTAATGCAGAAAAGAGACCAGCTTGAGAAGTTGATTGCCTTTTTCAGCAAAACAATAAGAGATGCAACCTTAATGTATAACATTATTGAGAAGAAAGCTCTTGCCTTGGTGAAAGCTTTGAAATATTTTCGAGTATATATTCTGCATTCTCATATTCTTGCTTATGTCCCTAACGCAACCATCAAAGATGTTTTAGTACAGACAGATCCAGAAGGGAGATGAGGCAAATGGATCGCAGCTTTGTTAGAATATGACTTGGAGATAAAGCCAACAAAGCTCATCAAGGGGCAAGGTCTAGAGAAACTGATGTCGGAGTCTAATTTGCATGACTTGGACATAAACTTGATTGCTGCCATGTCCGAAGAATATGAGGACAACTTACTTGTTCAGGTATCTGAAATTTTTATCCATTCTCCTTGGTATTCAGATATTGTATATGTGCTCCAAAATCTTTCACCGCCACCAAGAATGGCTAAAAATAAAAGTAGAACTCTGAAATTAAAGGTTGCCAAATTTTGTATTATGAATAATGCATTGTATTGGAAAGATCCCAGAGGTATGTTGTTGAATTGTTTGGTTGAGGAAGAAGCAAAACAGGTCATGGATGATTTTCACAAGGGAGATTGTGGAGGTCACCTATTTTGGAAGGCGACAGCAAATAAAATTTTGAGAGCAGGGTACTATTGGCCTACCCTCTTTGCTGATGTTTATAAAAATATTACAAGCTGTCACGAATGTCAAATTTTTCAGGGAATGAGAAAATTACAACCACTTCCTCTCAAGCCGGTTGAAGTAAGTGCTCCATTTCAACAGTGGGACCTTGATTTTATTGGAGAGATCCACCCTACATCTTCAACTCAGCATAAGTGGATCTTAACAATGACAGATTATTTTACAAAATGGATTGAGGCCATCCCCACTCGGCAGGCTACAGATGCGGTAATAATTCAGTTTCTCGAAAATAATATTTTGTCACGTTTTGGTTGTCCTAACAAGCTGATTACAGATAATGCAGCAACTTTCAAATCTAAAAATATGATTGATTTTTGTAACAAATATCAAATTACCTTGGGGCATTCTACTGCATACTACCCGCAAGGTAATGGATTGGCGGAATCTTCAAATAAATCATTGGTTAACATCATCAAAAAGCTGCTGGAAACAAACAAAAAGAGCTGGCACAAGAAGCTTGTTAATGCACTATGGGCAGATAGAGTAAGTCAGAAGAAATCAATTGGCATGTCTCCATTTGAACTAGTATATGGTGTTGACATGGTGTTCCCAACATCTCTCGCAGTCCCAGTGGTAAAACTTCTACAGGAAGCTGGCAGTGAAGAGGATCATTTTCAGTGAAGGATAAACCAAATGATCCATTTACAGCAGACGAGAGAGGAGGTTTTCCAGAATACCTTCAGGCTGCAAGAGAGAATCAAGAAAATCTATGACCGGAAGGCAAAGTCAGATAAGTTTCAGATTGAAGACATAGTGCTCAAGTGGGATGCTAGAAATGAGGACAAAGGCAAGCACGGAAAGTTCGAGAATCTGTGGAAAGGAACATTCAGAATTTCTGCATATCGGGGTCAAAATTCCTTCCTACTGAAAGAAATGAACGGGGAAGATTGTCCAGGAGGGCCGGTCAAAGGTCAGCTGTTGAAACAGTATTATCTTTGAGATATTTTATGCTGTCATAATTTATCACTGTATATACCATTTTATTTCCTTCATTGCAAGTGTGCATTGTCGTCATTCAGTTAGTTTGGGGCCCGAAGTGAAGGCTATAAAACTGAAGGTCTGATGTCAGTTTTTGATTACTTAGTGTGGATTGTTTGAGTCAGTTTTCAATCAATTTTCAGTCATGTAATTGAGTCAGTTTTGAGTCAAGATATTGGTTTTATGTTTGCGGAAGTTATTGACTCCATAGCCCAATGGAAGAGGCATTGTCTGCTTTCCAGAGATCTATAGTTCTTGGCACCTCCCAGGAGCTACCATCCCCATTGGAGCTAATGTTAGTGTTGGTATCTTTATCCCTCTATCAGTTATCAAAATTCTCTTTTTACATGAATTTTAGGTGTCTCATCCGATCAGCTGCATTTCATTAGGTCATCGATCATCTGATGGTAGTGGTTCCTTATCAATTTCACTCATGCTTTTCATCTGCTCGCCTATTTACACATGTACAATTCATCTGCTGTCATTTTTACTTCATTTCATCTGCTGAAGTCATTTTAGGGTTTTCAAGTTTCATTAGGTCTAGGATTTGTCACAATAGTCATGAAAAATCTCAATAATGGTCAGCAGGCACATGAGGAGGTCTAATAAAGTCCCAACATCAAAATTTCAATAATTATATACTCAGTAATTGATTTATTTTTTTCCTCAAAACCCTGTTTTGAGGAAAAAAAGAGTTTTTTATGTTCTATGTATAAAATTTTATGTAATTTTAATTTCCTATATGTAATAAGCATCATCTGCAACCCTGGGTCACCTGGCCAAATTCCTGCACTACAGCTCCTGCAAAAGAGACAAGAAAATCCAAGCATTAGTCCATCAAATGACAAAAAGAGAGCCAAACTGCAAAACAAAGTTTTTAAAGAATAAAGTGAAAAGGAACTTTAGGAAAATGGGTTTTTCAAATGAAAAATTAAAAGCCAAGGTGGATATAAAGTTATCTTTGATATTTGAAAACTTCATTTGCACAAGTGAGAGAGAGAGCAAGAGGCAAAATCGCGTTTTGAGGCAAATAGAGGAAAATTGCAGCAGAGTTTAGAGTTTTCTCTTGGTGCGGCGCACCTGGGCATAGGCGCAGCGCACCTGCTCGGTGCGGTACACCGGGCGTAGAAATTACACTGAACATTGAACGGGCGCGACGCACCTGGGTGTTGGCACGGTGCACAAGTTTACCAAGCCCAAAACTCTTTAAATCGACCTTCTTAAAGCTCCAAAGTTTGCTAATACCATTCCTCCAAGTAATTAAACCCTCCAAATTTGCCATAAAAGAGATTTGGTCATCGTGATAGTGTTTTGATAGGTGAAAAATCAAACCCTAATTTGCTTCACAGTTTCATTACAAAACTGTCTAGGGTTTTGTGATTTTGTCATACTTATTGTTTCACTCCCCTACATAATTCTCCCATAACCCATCCCTCTTCACTACATTTCCTTACATTTTATTCCCCTTTCCCTCTCTCATTCACACTCATCTTACTTTTTTCCCCAAACCCTAACACCTAATTCCCTCTATCCCCAAACCCTAATCGTCATTCCCAAAAAACCCTATCACTCACTTATAACCTTACAGCCAGCATCAAAACCTTCGACTCATTAGTCCCATTCATCAAATCCCAAAGAAGAAAATAGCAGTCACCTATTCTTGAAATAAAATCTTTTCATACTCATCATTTTGCATCATACAGTGGCAAATATGGAAACAGATTCAGCCTATGAAAGGGATGAGGAAACTGTGAGTGATTCCTCCCAAGAGATTCATGCACCAAGAAAACCACATAAGGGAGGAAAACACATCTGAGAGGAGCCCACCACACTCACAGAGTTATTGGCTTGTCCCCTTGCAGTGACATGTTTCAAACATCAGTCTTGCTACCATTTTTGTGAGATGGTGGAGAGGGTGAAATACCACCATGAACTTGCTAGACTATTTGTCCTTCATCTTCACAATGGTCAGGTGAACTTAGTAGGTGTTTCCTTCACTTTAACACCTGAAACTATAGCTGAAGCAACAGGTATTCCAAATGTGGGTGAATAGTGGAACAAAGGACAGCATGTGGGCAAAGAGCATTATGAACCTTATATCAAGGCTAGTTATCAAAAGAAAATCAGTAGGGTCTTTCCTTTCAGATACCTACAGGACACTTATGCTCCACTCACGAAGCTCATTATCAAATACTTCAGCTGTGAAGGGAGATTTTCTCATTTGTACACCTATCATATTAGATTATTGATGCATTTCACTAGATTGAGGATGATGCCTCCCCTATTTTATATGCAGAAACATTGAGAAAATGGCTACATTGGTGCAAAGAAAACCTCTTCATTAATAGTTCAACAGCATTTATCATTTTTCATTAATCAAAATTGTTGTTTTGCATCAGCTGAGTTTGTTGAATGTTTCATGGGGTACTTTCATTTCACATGAGGTTTTCAAAAGCCCTCAAGTGACCCCATCAGTGTTTCAAGAGGAAGGAGGGC
The DNA here is from genome assembly GCA_031772625.1 of Pinus tabuliformis. Lineage (NCBI taxonomy): Eukaryota > Viridiplantae > Streptophyta > Pinopsida > Pinales > Pinaceae > Pinus > Pinus tabuliformis. The sequence goes on along the minus strand of CM062816.1, from coordinate 1,556,220,455 downwards.
CTTCAAATCAACCAGAGGTTCATGAGACTCAAGCTACAGCTCAAGCTATAGGGGTGCTAGTATTTGTCACTTATGAAAAGGGGACACGGAGGCTATTTGCTGTTGTAAAGCGAATACTATCTCCACTAGTGGTGGAAGGCGTCTCATTTCCTTGACCAGACAACAGGAAAATGTTATCTTCACCCGGGGTGAAAGGAGCTTTGCCTTCTTCTTTATTAGAGCAGGTACAGGATAAAGGGAAGCAACCATTGCATGAGGAAGGGCATTCTGAAGGTCAGGAGAGATATTTTATTTTGATTCAGGATGATGATACTGATTTGGGCTCCCAAAACTCAAAACTCAAGGAGATCATCAAAGAACAAGAAGTTGACATCCATGCCTTATCTCTTAACCTTGAAAGGGCTAAGTGGATCATTAATTACCTTGAGCAATGGAACAAGCAATTGGAGGATAAACAGACAATCATGGAGTTGCAAACCATAAGGGAAAACAAGCAAGCAGGAAAAAGAAAGAAAGTCAAATTGACACCCCTTAAGCAAGAGATTGATGCTGACCGGGAATCATGGCTAGAGAGGGAAAATATGCACTTGGAGAAGCTTCTTGAGAAGGCCAACAAGGAAAAAAAGATGTTGCGACACATGGCTTATCACTATTTGGCATGAAACAAAATTTGCAAAACTAGGATAAGGTGCCTAAAAGCCAAGTTGAGGAAGACTTTGAGGAGCAAGAAAGAGCAAGATAAGCTCAAGATCTTGGCTGAAGCTTCCTTGGCCTAGAATAGTACTTGATGCAGATCACTCATGCCAAATTTCAAGAAATTTGGCAAACTTTTTGACAATTTTGAATTTTTCAAGGAAAAAATAGGTTTTTCTGGCAGGTGCGTAGCGCCACCTAGCGCTCACTTTTTCTAGGGACCTCCTCTGGAGGAAAAATTTGCATTTTTGGATTCCTCATGAAAAATTATGCATGCCTAGAAATTAATAGGAAATTTGGACAAGTTTTGGGTCACCAAAAGTGTCAAAAACACCTCAAAAATGCCCTCTCTGTCACTTTTTGGCCACACAGGTAGTAGTGTTGGGAGAACTGATATTTGGAGGAGAAATTGGCACCAAATTCAAAAATTCCACTTGTTCTAGAAAGTAGACAGACATACCTTTCGAACAAGCCAACTTGGAGCAAATGTGGTGAAGGGGAAGGCCTCCAAATTCAGCTGGGAAAAAGCGCTACGCATAGAAAAAGTGGTGCTACGCACTGGATGAAAAAGTGCCAATTTTGCTCAAAAACTTTGTTTTCGCCTAGTTTTCTTCTAGTTTGACTTTTTCTCTCTTATGGTCAAATTCTTGAGCTGACATGATGTAAATTGATGTACTATGATGTAAAAATGATCAAAATTGACTTGATAAATTAAATACATCAATTGTAGGTGGTTTGAAGTTGAATGAATCAGTTTCCTAGGTTTTAGAAGCAAGCTGTTCCACTGCCTATTTTTGTGATCCTAGTTTATATATGGTTGAAAACACCCCTCTTCTCATGGATTCGACCCCTGATGGATAGCATAGGTGGTTTGGAGATCTATATCATGTGTTTTTCAGTCATTTTTCAAGGTTGGACTTTGGCAGAAGGTTGGACTCTTGTGAATGCTTTGAGCATTATTATACATTCATCTCTGCAGTTTGGCAAGGAAATAGACCAGGGTTTGCAGCATTTTGTGGGATTCTTGTGGCAAGGTGATTTAGTATTGTTTTTCCTTCTGTGATTCAAGTTATCATGTGTTTATGTGTGCCATTATCTCTCTCTTTTCAACTTAACTAAATGAATCAAGTATAAAGGTGGAATTCATTGATGTTGCAGTGCTCTACCTTAGGGTTTATTTGGTTTTTCATGTTTTCAACTATTTGAAGAGGATTCCTGATACTTTCATGCCCTCTCCAACTCATCATTAGTCTTAAGACTTTCCATTTCACTTATTTCAAAGTACTAACGCATCTGTCTACCTCGTCCCACAGAAAACTCTGCAACACTGAGTCCATTCCCTAGACTCAAAATTGCCTTTCACTTTTGATCCAGCAAACCAACATAAAACTCAATCAAATTCCTTTGAGCATATACCTAGCCTAAAATTAGTCTTTACATCAGTCATCTCAAGCCTCATTTGCTATATTTTCCTGAGATTAACAAGGAGAGATCCCTCTCCCAACCTGGTAGGGCTAGCTACCAGGTTAAGCGTGGTTTGATGTTACCCTAGACCTACCTTTCTCAGCCTGAGGTAGATCTAGGCTCTAACAGAGATGATCCCTCAATGCTTCTTGTTGGTCAATTCTTCATTCTAGTGCTTCCAAGTGGTTTTGATTATGGTTCTAGATTGCTTCTACAGACTGCTACAAGACTGTGCGTCTTCTTGTAGTAGTCAAATAAACCCTCCTAGGATCATTATTTCCTTCAGGTGATACCTTCAAAAATAGTGATAATTCATGAGTAATATTTTGGCAAGGATCAAAGGCCTTTTTTATGGTGGAAGGGACAAAAGAATGGGTGAAAATGATGATTTTTCATGGACAGGGATGAAAATGAGAGTGGAGAAGAGGCCAAGTGGGGTGGAAAATGAATGATGAGGCTATGGTGGACCTATCTCAACTTTCCCTAAAGAATGCATGACCTATTGGCCACTTTCCTCAGTCAGATCTGCCTCTTGTAGCTTCTTCTTGACCATCCTATAGCAATTTTGAACTTCTAATAGCATTTCAGGACAACCTCCTATAGGAAAATTATTTTATACATATCTCTCAAATGGTAGACGGGATTGACCTGAAATTTGGTGAGCATGTTTCCATCATCCATATGCATCTACCTGTTATAAATCTTGGACAATGGATGCACGAATATCGAGAAAAACTAAATATGGTTGTAGGTGATGGAGGTCAATTTCTCAAAAAATGTGCATTAGAATTTGCTAAAATTGCTTGAACATGTTACCATCATCCATATACATCTCCCCATGAAACGGCTCAACCAATGGATGCCTAGATATCGAGAAAAATTAAAAATGGTTCTAGGTGATGGAGGTTGATCTCTCGGAAAGTGCGCACTAAAATTTGCTGAAATTTCTTGGGCATGTTATCATCATCCATACGCATATCCCCTTCAATAAAATTGGAAAACGGATGCATGATTGTCAAGATATGGCAAAAATAATTTGTTGTTGTGTATTTTGGTTTCTTGTAGCAAAACAGAGCCTTCCTGTAGCATTTTAGGATAGCAAGGAAAATGCATGCAAAAAGCTTATGAATGATGAGTGGCTGATGGAAAAATATGAGGGTGATTGATTGGCATGGACTTGGTCCTTCTGGAGAATCTAAGCAAATGGAAATAATGTCCAAGTTTTACTTCCTTTGACTAGAACTTTGACAACCTTTTTCTTTTGGTGCCAACTTGTTTTTGTTGCTTGCAAAGGTTGGAGAGCACCTACATTCATCAGAGAGATACATGGAGCAAACAATTTTTCATTTTTGATTTTTTTTTCTTTTAGGCCTACTAGCTGCCTCAATGAGGTTTTCAACTAGTAGGTCTACCTAGCGCCTCAAATGAGGTTTTCACCTAAGATCTTTTATTTTTCTCTTTTCTTCTCTTTTTTCCAACCCATTGACTGCCTCATGGAGTTTTTCAAACAATGAGACAATATCATGCACCTCAAAGAAGGTTTTCACCTAAGATTTTATTTTTCCTCTATTTTTCATTATTTTATTTTTTCCTATCCTACTCTACTTGAAAAAAAACAAATTAAGTTTCAAGTGTATCAATACTTCCAATGGAGCCACTTGCATAACTAGATGATAGATAAAATCATGTGTAGGCTCAAAACATATTCTTTGACATGTACTTGAATGTAAGAGACCAAATGCTTTGACTGAGACAAGAATAGGAATTGTTGAAGAAGAGTGTGTTGCTACAACTTAATGATTGTCTGGAACCATATCTCAAAATAGTTGTGATGCCCCTGGTCCACTTGTAAATTTGGATCTCTTTTTGTGTCATCTTCTACCATGACATTCAAATCTACCTCTTTTTGTAAATTATTCTTTTGAACACATGGAGGATCTTATGGTAAACATGAGGGACTTTTCTCAATCTCTGATTCTAATGTATGCTCTTCATCAAGTGCAGCCCCTGATTCTTTGGTCTTCTAATTTGAATCTTCTTTTTCTGCATGTTACCCTTCAATGGCATCAAGAGAATCTCTTTTTTGCAATACTCTTCTTGATATAGGATGAATACCATTGAGATCAAGAGGATATGTTTGGAAGTGTTATACCCCAGCATTGTAAATGGGTTGAGCTACTTCCTTGTGTGGGTATGGAAATGGTGGTATAGGTAGTTGAGTGGGAGTGGATTTTTTAGATGGATGTGGTTGGGGTTGTGGTTGTGGTGGAGGTGGATGGTAGGGATAACATGGAGTTAGGTATGGAGGATATTGAGGATATTGTGGATTTCGCTCATAACTTCTTTGCCAACCTTGTTGCCAATATTGTTGGGTGTGGAGTCTGGTTATCTTCTTTATTTATAGGTATCGCCACATTGGACCCCAATTCGTAATGTGGCGGATGTATGCCGCCAGGGGGGTCCAAGGGGGGTGACGATGATTATTTGGAGCCCCCCACCCCCCAGTGGGAGATTGGGGGCAGTGCCTCTGAAGCTAAAAATAGATGTAAAATGTTGTAATTTTGTTGTCAATCTGAACCGTTCATTAGCCGTAGAGGTGACAGTAGAAGTTATGTTTAATTTAGGGTTTTTTTCCCTATAAGGAAACCCCTCGCTATATATGAGGTAATTTTATGGTGTCTATGTAGATCTGTATTCTAAGTGACAAAGAGAGAGGAGATTGTGTGAGAGAGAAGAGGGAATTAGAACGGATCTGATGTAGGTTGTATCTATTCATTTTGCTAGATAATATAAAAGGAAGGACTGGTTGTTTCTATGTGGACGTATCCCAAATTTGGTGAACCACGTATATTTATGTCTCTCTTGTTTTATGTGATTTTTGTGTTTATATTTCTGAAATATACTTTATATGTTCCATTGCTCTGTAATATATCATTTTCTAACAAATATTGGTTTTGGGGTTAAGATGGCCAAGTTTTCCAAGGAAAAGGTGTGTTCCAATTACTTTGAGATGTATGTTCATAAACTTGAAATTATGAATTAGGCTCTTTCATCATACCAGGCTGACTAGGCTAGCATGGTCCTCTTCGAGTTACATAACATAGCTTCTTTGGTGATTGACTTGCTCCATTGTCCTCTTGGTAAACTTCCTTCAACCTTGGTAATGATGGAAACCTACATGGACAACACGAATATCGACATTTTCTTTTTCCTCATATTTCATTCTTAACATTTCTACTTGTTTTTTTAAATTGCTAAGAATTTATGTTTTAAAATCATCAAATAAATTCCTAAGTTTAGCTTGACTTACCGAGATTGATGCTTATTTACTTACTCTTTCCCTTCCTCTTGACATGTGTTTGCATGTTTCACAAATTTCTTCAAATGTTAATTGGTATACATCACCTTTACTCATGAGATTAAGGAGATCAATCCACTCATCTCTAATTGTTCTAAGTAAGAGGGTTTTTAGTGCGTCAGATCCTAAATGATGTAATTTTCTCCTCTTAACATTATACATGAGCCTCTCTATTAGATCCTCAAGGCTCTCATCTTCTTTTTGATTCATTCTAAATATTTCTTCCATAAGATCATGGTCTTTATATTTTTCTAGAAATATCATTTTCATATCATTCCATGATCTTATTGAATTAGTCCCTAAACTCATGAACCATTTAAGAGCTCAATCATTCAATGTTGCCAGAAAAAATCTCAATTTTTTATTTTTTAATAAGTAACCATAAGATCTAAAAACAATTTCAAATTCAAAAAGAAAGGTTTTCGGATCCTCTAACCTCATACCATGGAAGTTGGGAAGGAAAGATGGAGTAATGTTCTTCATATGCACACTGACATCAGTATCTTGAATGGGAAATTGAAGAGGATCTTCCTCATTGTCATCATCTCCATCCATTTATCCTACCTTATTTGTCACCTCTTCTTCTACTTGCAAATGTGGATGGTGATGTGGCTCTTATTTCACCACATGATCAAATGGGGAGGTTGGTGTTGAAGAATTTTTTTTAATAAGAATGCTAATGCAATGACATTTTATGTTCTTGAAATGAAAGATGCCTAATGAATTTTTTTTTTGCTGAAAGTAAAAAGGAATAAATCAACTAGGGAAGAAAGCAATGCATACTTCAACACCTCCCCAACAACAGCACCAAAAAGTGATGAACCACAGTATTGCAACAAGAATGTTGCAACTCCCAAGGCTACCAACTATAATTATCAACCCAGGGTTCGTACAAACTTAAGAAGTATCAGCACTATATGTGCAGCATACAATGTGTCCTTCCTTCATTGTCATGATGTAATGAAGCGAATTTAATGAAATCAAATCCTAAATTAATTGCAAAAATGGAAATGCTTGAAATGGAAATCTTAACCTATTACAGGAAAGAAAATACAAGGAAGGAAAACCTATTATAATTTCATAAATTAAATATCATGAAATAAATATAAATCATTAAATTTCAAAGAGTTTAGAACCATTGACAAAGTTCATTGGATGTGGCAATCAAGAAAATCATTATTGTATTATCCAATTCATAAATCTGTCCATTAACCCAAATTGTTGAGATGTTTTGCAGGGGTTAAAAGGCAAGTCCTAAGTGGTGTTTATTCCTCCTCAACCATTTATTTAGAGCCTATGGGTTATGATTCAAACCTAAGGGAAAAAAACCAAGTTTTTGGAGAAAATCTGGGTAAGTATATACATGTTGGAAGAGTGCTACAGGAAGTTACAAGCATTGTTATCAGAAGTTATGGGATTTCCTATAGGAAGATATATAATTCATCGAATGACCAAGAAAATCAAATCAAAATTGGATGGGAAAATTTTTTGTATTGAATAGGATGTCTTAGGTCTCCATTCCAAGTGGAATCACTCAAAAATACTCCTATTAACACTTGCTAAAAAATAGCAGAAAACTACTAGTCTACAATCTAAAAATTCGAGAACTAGTGAGCTAGTTAATCTATCAAATTCCTAACCTAATCAAGTGAAAATGAAATGGGGTAAATTTTGTTATTAAATTGAATTTTTTATGATCTAATTCAATTGGAATCAACTTCGTTAAAGCTCATTAGCATGTTCTAAAAAATATCAGAAAATTATTACTATTTTCCACAAGGGACTTACAGCAATTTAGATTTGGGAATAAGAAAACTAATCCAAGTAGCTCAATGATTACTACGAGCTTCCAAATTTGTTCAAATAATGAAATCATGCTTGTGGTCTTGAAAAAAAATTACTTCAACCATTTAACCCAATCCTACAACAAGAAAACATCAATACTAAATGCAGAAATAGGAAAAACAAGAACAAGAGATGCATGTGAATAAGAAGTGAAAAGAAGAAAATTAAATTATACAAAAGGGCTATGAGGCTCCTGGGATGGAAAACACAAGGAAACTCAGATTCCTATGGAGGAGACCAATATTTAGAAGTTGAACATGGCACCAATCTTCTTTATTTCTATCAATGCAATTAAATCCCTACAAGAAATGAAAGTGGAGCTGCAAAAATACAAGTGTTCTCCACAAGAAGATTAAGAAAAACCAACCCCTAGAGGAAAATTCAAATTGGTACTTATAAAAGATTATGGGAAAGCATTTCCCTTGAAAGGAGGAATCTTTCCCCTCCAAAATCCCTCAAATAGTGGATATGGTTCCCAACACTAGGAATCTGCATTAAATGACAGAAAACACATTCCTAGATTTTCTCAATCATTGGAGGTCCAGAATTTGTGCAATAATTTCAAAATATATTGTTTATTTATTATCCAATATTGATCCTCCTGTAGTAGGGAGAAAGTCCCTAAATTATCTCCTCCAAATCTTCATAATTTTCCAATATTCTCACAATATTCTACAAAATAAATAATATTAGGCACAAATATGAAATCATCTCTAAACCTTCCTAATGAACATATTAAAGCTAAAAAAACATTAATAAGTGTATAATGAGAGGTTTAATATAGCCTTCATGTGCCTAGGAAAGGTTAGATGGGCCTTAATTTGTGTCTAATTGGAGCCCCATCACAATTCATAAATCTGTCCATTAACCCAAATTGTTGAGATGTGTTGCATGGGTAAATAAACAAATCCTAAGTGGTATTTGGTATTCCTCAATCATGGATTTAAATTTTGTAGGTCATTATTCAAGCCTATGGGACAAAAACCAAGCTTTTGGAGCAAATCTAGTCAAGTTTACACATGCTACAAGAGTGACAGGATTGCTACAGGAGTGCCATAAATTGTCGAATTCCAAAGAAATATCAAATGAAAATGAGATGGAAAACCTTTTGTTATTAATTAGGATGTCCTCAAACTCCATTCCAAGTGGAATCACTCGAAAATACCCTTGTTAACATGTGCTTAAAAATAGCAGAAAATTACTACTCTAAAAACTGGAAATTCAAGAATTAGTGAGCTACTTAACCTATACAATTCCTAACATAATCAAGTGAAAACATTATGGGGTAAAATATTTTATTAACTTGAATTTTTTTATGACCCAATACAAGTGGAATCAACTTAAATGAAGCTCATTAACATGTTCTAAAAAATAGCAGAAAAATACTATTATTTTGTTATGAGAGACTTCTAGAAATTCTAGATTTGTGAACTAGTAAACCAATCCAAGTAGCTCAGTGATGAATATGCCTTTTCAAATTTTTTATAAGGATTAATCATGCTTGTGAATATTTAAATAACCTACAAAATAAATAACTTCAATCATTTAACCAATATAACCTGTAACAAAGAAGCATGAATAGTAAATGCTAAAATAAGAGATGCAAGTGAAAAAGACATTCAAAGGAAATAAAGAATTTTTACAATAAGGATTTGAGGCTCCTGGGATGGAAAATCCCAAGGAAAATCAAAGTCTTATGAAGGAAACCAAGCTTTAGAAGCTAAAAATGACACCAAGCTTCATTATTTGAATCAATCCAAGTACATCTCTACTAGAAATGAAAGTGGAGTTTGTAAATAATAGGTTTTCTCTACTAGAAGACTAAGAAATACCCTTAGAGTAAAATTCAATTTTGTACTTACACAAAGTGATGAGGAAGCATTTTCCTTGAAAGGAGGCAACTTTCCCCTCCAAAATCTCTCAAAAAGTGGATCTGGTTCCTAACACTAGGAATCTGCATTAAATGATAGGGAGCACATTCTTAGATTTTCTCAATCACTTGAGCTCCAGAATTTATGCAATAATTTAATAATATCTTATTCATTTATTATCCAATATTGGTCCTCCTGTAGCAGGGAGAAAGTCCCTAAATTATCTCGTCCTCCAAATCTTCAAAATCTGCCCAATATTCTCATAATATTCTACAAAAAGAAATAATATTATGCACAAATATAAAATTATCTCTAAACCTTCCTAATGAACATATTAAAGCTAAAAAACATTATTAAGTGTAGAAGGAGAGATTTAAAATAGACTTCATGTGCCTAAAAAAAGTAATATGGGCCTTAATTTGTGTCTAATTTAGAGATCCATAAGGGTTATAAGTCATTGGGTTCATTCTCTATTAAAGAGGCCTATCTTCTAAAGGCCAACATACAAGACATGCAAAGAGGAAATCTATGGGAAAATTTTTGGAGATGGAAACTATGGCCCAAAGTCTCATATTTCCTATGGATGTTGGGTGTGTGTTATATTCTTGCCACAACTAGTCGCATGTGTGGGGGGCCATAGGGGGGGCGATAGCCCCCCCTGTTTGTTGCGTCAGGCGTAGCAGGGGGGTCACAAGGGGGGCGACAGCCCCCCCTATCATGGGGTTTACAGGGGGGTAGTAGCCCCCATATACGGGACCTAGGACAACACCCCAGAAATATTTTTTTGGACCCTATAATAGGTGGGCAAACCTATCTATGGTTTTGTGCATGGGTTTTGCACATGGTTTTGGGCATGATGGTTTTCTGCCCATGGTATTTTGTAGATCTGGTCAAAGGAACTATGGTTATGTTTTAATCCAAGGTTAATCGATTGGGGCTTATGAATGCTTTGGAATGTATATATATGTATTGTAACGTTGAAAGGAATATAATGAAAAATCAATCTAGTAGTCCCGATTTTGAGATATAGGGGAAAATCTGTGTATATTCGTTTTAAGTTCTCGCCATTGTATATTTTTGTTTTAATAATTTGTTTGCAGGTAATTTATGTACATGGTTAAAACCTACCTTTGGTATCAAAGTTATTTTGGCTTCAAGGGGGTGCCTTTGTTGCTGAGGGATTTTGCTCGGGCCCATGGTTGACCCTACTCAGTGGGAGATCTGCAAGATCGATTCTTGCAGTGAAAGAATATGGTGAGCTGTGGAAAGATAGAGATCGATAAATTTAATGGTCAGAGTTTTGATTTGTGGAAGCTAAAGATGGAGGATCTGTTGGTGGATAAAGATCAGTGGATCGTAGTAGATCCAAGTGCTAAACCAATGGCAATGTCAGCAGAAGACTAGGCGAAGTTGGATTGGAAGGAAAAGTGTAAAATACGATTGTGTATCTTAGATTTAGTATTTTTGAATGTATCAAGGGAAGCTATGACGAAGGATTTTGGGTCAAGTTAGGGACTTTTTGCCAATCTAAGTCTCTAGTGAACAAATTATTCCCGTGAAAAAAACTGTATAACTTGAGGATGAAGGATGGAGACTCGGTGACAGATCATCTAAACTCCTTTAATATTATGTTAAGTAAGTTGTTATCTATTGATATAAAAATTTCAAATGAAGATAAGTGCATCAGTTCATTATTTTCTCTACCAAATTCGTGGGATAGTTTGGTTGTTACAATAGGTAGCAATACAACTACCTTGAAGTTTGATGAAATAGTCTCATTCTTGTTGTCGGAGGAGATGAGATGGAAAAATATGGAGAGCTATAATGGAGATGCCTTGTCTATACGAGGACAGTGCCAGAACAGAAATAAAAATAAGTCCTTGAGTGGGAGATCTAAATATACAGGAAAACCTATAAAGTTATGTTGTAAATGTGGAAAGGAAGGGCACTACAAAAAAGGATTATAGATCTAAATCTCGTGAGAAAGGAAAGGGATCTGATGATGCTCCTTCTGCAGAGGCGAAAACCACCTCAGATGAAGGTGGGGATGTATACTTGGCTTCTTCTTCAAGTACACATGTAGATCATGAGGCATGGTTGATTGACTCAGATGCAACCTTTCACTTCACTCCCCATAGGGAGTGGTTTTGCGAATATGAGAAATCTGATGGTGGTGATGTATTCTTAGGGGATGATAGGAAGGCTAGAATCATCAGACATCAAAAATTAAAGTTGAAGTTGCAACGTGGAAGGATTAGAACACTTCCTAGTGTTCTACATATTCCTGCATTGGCCAGAAATCTAATTTCTCTAAGCAAGATGGATGATGCAAGTGTAAAAACATTGTTCGAGAAAGATATCTGCAAGATGGTTTAGGGAGCACTGGTATTGATGCGTGGAGTTCAGATTGGAACTTTGTACAAGCTTCTGGGTAGCACTATTATTGATGGGTGTAACATTTTGTGGTTCCTAAAATTGGAGCAGAAAACCTAGTGGTCTTTAGAGAAAAGACCATGTTATGGCATCAAAGGCTTGGACATATTGGAGAGAAGGGCCTTAGAATACTTCATGGTCATTGTATGGTATAAGGTATGTCTAATTTCTCTCTGGATTTCAATTTGTGTGAACTTTTTGTATATGGGAAGTAGAATCGGGTGAGTTTCCCCTCTAGTGCTTGAGGGTGAAAGGGGTATTAGAGCTTGTGCACAGTGATGTGTTTGGACTTGTATCGGTTCCATCACTAGGTAATTATGTGTACTATGTCTCCTTTATAGATGAATTCTCAAGGAATACATGGATATATTTTCTCAGGAAAAAATCTGAAGTCTTTGACAGGTTTAAAGAATTTAAGGCTCTAATGGAAAATGAGATAGAGAAGAAGACCAAGGTGTTGAATACAGATAATGGTGGAGAGTTCTGCAAGAAGGAATTTGAAGAGTTCTGTAAGAAGTGTGGTATAGGATGAGAGAAGACTAATCCATACACACCTCAACAAAATGGAGTTGCAGAAGGAATGAACAAGACATTGATGGAAAAGGCAAGAAGCATTTTTAGCGGTGTCGGTTTAGGAAAAGAATTTTGGGTAGAGGAAGTGGAGACTGCATGTTACATGGTTAATAGATCACCTTCATCAGCATTGGAGGATAAGACTCTACATGAGGTATGGATTGGTAAGAAACCCTCTCTTTCACATCTAAGGGTATTTGGTTGTGATGCATATGTACATGTTCCAAAGGAGAAAAAAACCAAGTTGGTTAGTAAATCTAAAAGGTACATCTTTGTTGGGTATAAGGATGGTTTAAAAGGTTATAAGATTTGGAACCCAGAAACAAGGAAGGTTGTGTACAGCTGAGATGTCGTGTTTAGAGAGGTGAAAGATGTTATTAAACATGAAGTCCTACCAAAGGAACCTGAGAACATAGAGTTTGAGCTAAAGGAGGAAGAATCAGACTCTACATTAGAATAAGAATCAGAATATGAAGAGCCATAAACTCCAGCTTTGAGAAGATCAGTTTGAGAGAGAAGACAGCTAGAAAGGTATATTCCATCTACTTTCTGTTCAATTTTTTCTTTATCTATTACTGATGATGATCCCATAACTGTCAGAGAGGTAGTAGATTCAGAGGATGGAAAACTTTGGAAAGAGTCCATGGTTGATGAAATGTAACCTTTGGACAAAAATGAGGCTTGGGATCTGGTGGAGTTGTCAGCTGGAAGGAAACCCATTGGAAGAAAATGGGTGTTTAAGAAGAAGATGAATGAAAAAGGAAAGGTGGAGAAATACAAAGCTCGGTTGGTAGAAAAAGGTTATTCTTAGGTGCTGGGAATTGATTTGGATGATATTTTTTCTCCTGTTGCCAAGTTAGCTTCTATTAGATTACTTTTATCTGTTGTTGTTGCTTTTTATTTTGAGGTAGAGCAGATGGATGTGAAGACAATATTTCTTCACAGGGATATGGAAGAAGAGATCTACATGAAGCAACCTGAAGGCTTTGCGGTGAAGGGTAACAAAGAACTAGTATGAAATTTAAAATAGTCTCTGTGTGGGTTAAAATAGTCACCAAGGATGTGGTATTAGAAATTTGATACATATATACAAGGACTTCGCTTCAACAGAAGCAAAGTTGATCACTGTGTTTATTTTAAATTAATTGTTGGCTGTGTTATTTATTTGGTCTTGTATGTTGATGATATGTTTCTTATTGGAAATGACAAAGAAATTATCCAAGATTTGAAGACCCAATTGTCCTCCAAATTCGACATGAAGGATCTTGGTGTTGTAAACTATATTTTGTGCATGGAAATAAACGAGATCAGGAAAAGAGGAAGTTATGGTTAAACCAAAGGAAGTATGTCGAGACAATACTGTAGAGATTTAATATGCAGGATAGTAAACTAATGAAGGTTCCTATTCCTGTAGGTGTAAAGTTATCTGTTGAACAATGTCCCAAGACACAAGAAGAGGAAGTGGACATGTCCCTTGTTCCATATGAAAGTGCAATCAATAGCTTGATGTATGAAATGGTTTGTACTAAACCATATGTTGCACATGAAGTGGGAGTATTACGTAGGTTTATGTCAAAACCAAGGAAGAAGCATTGGACAACACCGAAGTGAGTTTTCAGGTATTTGCATGGCACTAGTGATTATAGTCTGTGCTACCAAGGAAGACTAGGATTAAACAAAATTTTGGACATTCGTGGCTTTGTTGATGCATATTGGGTTGGAGATCTAGATCAGAGAAGCTCTATAAGTGGGTATGTGTTTAACCTATTTGGAGGAGCAATCAGTTGGATGAGCAAGAGATAGTCTATAGTGTTGGGTTGTGTTATATTCTTTCCATGACTAGCCCACGTTATTAGGTTGGGCGGACCTACCTATGGTTTTGTGCATGGTTTTCACACATGGTTTTGGACACAATGGTTTTCGGTCCATGGTTTTGGACGCGATGGTTTTCTGTCCATGGTATTGGATGCTTCGACATATATAAATATGTATTGTAACATTGAAAGGAACATAATGAAAAATCAAGTTGATAGTCTCGGTTTTGAGATCCAGGGGAAAATCTCTGTGTATATGTGTTTTATGTGTTATGCTCTCGCATTGCTTATTTTCTGTGTTTTGGAATTCGTATGTAGGTAATTTCTTTACGGGGTTAAAACCTACATTTGGTATCAGAGTTGTTTTATCTTCAAGGGGATGCCTTTGTTGCTGAGGGGTTTCGCTCGGACCTGTGGTAGACCCTATTTAGTGGGAGATCTATGAGATCGATTCTAGTGGTGAAAGAAGATGGCGAGCACTGGAAAAATAGAGATCAAGAAATTTAATGGTCAGAGTTTTGAGTAGTGGAAACTCAAGATGGAGGATATGTTGGTGGATAAAGATCAGTGGATCATGGTAGATGTGGGTACTAAACCAACGGGAGTGTTCGATGAAGAATGGAAGAAGTTGGATCGGAAGACAAAGAGAACAATACAATTATATGTCTTAGATTCAGTATTGTTGAATGTATCAGGGAAGCTACAGCGAAGGATTTGTGGGACAAGTTAGGGACTTTGTACCAATCTAAGTCTCTGGTGAATAAAATGTTCTTGCGGAAAAAACTGTATAACCTAAGAATGAAAGATGGAGACTCGGTGATAGAGCATCTAAATGCATTTAAAACTGTGGTAAGTCAGTAATTATCTGTTGATATTAAAATTTCAGATGAAGATAAGTGCATTAGTTTATTGTGTTCTCTACCAGATTCGTGGGATAGTCTAGTTATTGCAATAGGTAGCAATGCAACTGCCTTGCAATTTGATGAAATAGTCTCATCCTTGCTAATGTAGGAGATGAGATGAGAAAATATGGAGAGCTAGAATGGTGATGCCTTGTCTGTACAAGGACGGTCCCAGAACAAAAACAAACATAAGTGATCGAGTGGGAGATCTAAATCTCCAGGAAAACCTATAAAGGTGGTTTGCTGGAAATGCGGAAAGGAAGGGCACTACAAAAGGGACTGTAAATATAAAGCTCCTGACAAAGGAAATGGATCTAATGATGCTCCTTCTGCAGAGGCGAAAACCACCTTAGATGAAGGTGGGGATGTGTACCTGGCTTCTTCAAGTACACATGTAGATCATTAGGCATGGTTGATTGACTCAGGTGCATCCTTTCACTTCACTCCCCATAGAGAGTGGTTCTGCGAGTATGAGAAATATGATGGTGGTGATGTCTTCTTAGGGGATGATAGGAAGGATAGAATCGTTGGTCATAGAAAAGTAAAGTTGAAGTTGCAAGGTGGAAGGATTAGAACACTTTTGGGTGTTCTGCATATTCCTGCATTGGCTAGAAATCTAATTTCTATAAGCAAGCTGGATGATGCAGGAGTAAAAACAGTGTTCGAGAAGGATACCTACAAGATGGTTCGGGGAGCACTAGTATTGATGTGGGGAGTTCAGATTGGAACTCTATACAAGCTTCAAGGTAGCACTATTGTTGATGGGTGCAACAGTTTTGTGTTTCCTGAAAGTGGAGCAGAAAATCTAGTGGTCTTTGGAGAGAAGACCATGTTGTGGCATCAAAGGCTTGGACATATTGGAGAGAAGGGCCTTCAAATACTTCGTGGTAAAGGTATGGTAAAAGGTATGAGTAATAGTTCTCTGGATTTTTATTTCTGTGAAAAGTGTGTATATGGGACACAGAATTGGGTGAGTTTCCCCTCTGGTGGTAAGAGGGTGAAACTGATATTAGAGCTTGTGAACAGTGATGTGTTTGGACCTGTGAAGGTTCCATCACTATGTAAGTCTGTGTACTATGTATCATTTATAGATGACTTCTCAAGGAATACATGGAAATATTTCCTTAAGAAGAAATCTAAAGTCTTTAACAAGTTTAAAGAATTTAAGGCTCTGGTGCAAAACCAAATAGAGAAGAATATAAAGGTGCTGAGGACAGATAATTCTAGACAGTTTTGTAGTAAGGAATTTGAAGAATTCTGTAAGAAGTGTGGTATAGCACGGCAGAAGACTACTCCATATACACCTGAGAAAAATGGAGTTGCAGAAAGAATGAACAAGATGTTGATGGAAAGGGCAAGAAGCATGCTCAGTGGTGTCGGGTTAGGACATGAATTCTGGGCAGAGGCAATGGAGACAGCATGTTACCTAGTCAATAGATCACCTTCATCAGCGTTGGAGGATACGACTCCATAAGAGATATGGACTGATAAGACACCCTCTCTTTCACATCTGAGGGTATTTGGATGTGATGCATATGTATGTGTTCCAAAGGAGAAAAGAACCAAGTTGGATAGTAAATCTGAAAAGTGCATCTTTATTGGGTATAAGGATGGTTTAAAAGGTTATAAGCTTTGGAACCCAGTAACAAGGAAGGTTGTGTACAGCCGAGATGTGGTGTTCAGAGAGGTGAAAGATGTTATTAAACATGAAGTCCCATAAAATGAACCTAAAAAGATAGAGTTTGAGCTTGAGGAGGAAGAATCAAACTCTACAGCAAAAAAGGAATCAAAAGATGAAGAGCCACAAACTCCAGGTATGAGAAGATCAGTTCGAGAAAGGAGGCAGCCAGCAAGGTATAGTCAATCTACTTTCTGTTCAAATTTTTCTTTATCTATTACTGATTATGATCCCAGAACTGTGAAGGAAGCAGTAGATTCAGAGGATGGAAAACTCTGGAAAGAGGCCATGGTTGATGAAATGGCATCTTTGCACAAAAATGAGGCATGGGATCTGGTGGATTTGTCGGCTGGAAGGAAACCCATTGGCAGCAAATGGGTGTTCAAGAAGAAGAAAAATGCAGAAGGAAATGTGGAGAAATACAAAGCTCGGTTGGTAGCAAAAGGTTATTTCTAGGTGTCAGGAATTGATTTTGGTGATATTTTTTCTCTTGTTTCGAAGCTAGCTTCTATTAGATTACTTTTATCTGTTGTTTCTGCTTTTGATTTTGAGGTAGAACAGATGGATGTGAAGACAACATTTCTTCACGGGGATCTGAAAGAGGAGATCTACATGAAGCAACCTGAAGGCTTTGCGGTGAAGGGTAAGAAAGAACTGATATGCAAGTTAAAGAAGTCTTTGTATGGGTTAAAACAATCACCAAGCATGTGGTATCAGAAATTTGATACATTTATACGGGGACTTGGCTTCACCAAAAGTAAAGCAGATCACTGTGTGTATTTTAAATTAACTGGTGACCGTGTTATTTATCTGGTCTTGTATGTGGATGATATGTTGCTAGTTGGAAATGATAAAGAAATTATCCAAGATTTGAAGACCCAATTGTCCTCCAAATTCAGCGTGAAAATTCTTGGTGCTGCAAACTATATTTTGGGCATTGAAATTAAAAGAGATTGGGCAAAGAGGAAGCTCTGGTTAAACCAGAGGAAGTATGTCAATACAATACTGTAGAGTTTTAATATGCAGGATAGTAAACCATTGAAGGTTCTTGTTCCTATAGGTGTAAATTTATCTGCAGAATAGTGTCCCAAGACACAAGAAGTGGAAGAGGACATGTCCCGTGTTCCATATGCAAGTGCAGTCAATAGTCTGATGTATGCGATGGTCTGTATTAGACCAGACATTGCACATGTAGTGGGAGAATTGAGCAGGTTTATGTAAAAACCAGGGAAGGAGCATTGGACAGTAGTGAAGCGGGTTTTTAGGTATTTGTGTGGCACTAGTGATTATGGTTTATGCTACCAAGGAGGACTAGGATTGGATAGAGTTTTGGATATTCATGGCCTCGTTGATGCAGACTGAGCTGGAGATCTAGATCAGAGAAGATCTACAAGTGGGTGTGTGTTTAACCTATTTAGAGGTGAAGTCAGATGGATGAGTAAGAAACAATTTGTAGTCGCCCTATCAAATACAGAGGTGGAATACATGGCAACACCTCATGCAAGCAAGCAAGCAGTTTGGTTGCAGAGATTGTGTTCAAGTATGGGGTTAGTACAGTGAGCTATAAGGATAGACTGTGATAGATAAAGTGCAATTTTCTTGGCAAAGAACCCTGCTTATCATTCAAAGACAAAGCACATTGATGTTCAGTATCACTTTGTGAAGGATATGATAGAAGACAAAAAGGTGTTGCTGGTAAAGGTGGACACTTTGAAGAATACTGTAGATGCATTGACAAAATCTGTAAGCCCTGAGAAGTTCTCTTGGTGTAGAGAAACAATGGGCGTTTCGAGATTGGATAAATGACTAAGCTCTCATGTGGCCCCCTGTGGACAGAAAACAACAAGTGGGAGAATGTTAGGTTGTGTTATATTCTTTCCATGACTAGCCCACGTAGTTAACCGGGGAGTTAAAGGAGGGGCGGAGCCCCCCCCCCCTTCATTGTGCCGATTGCGCAACAGGGGGGGTCACAGGGGGGGAGGTAGCCCCCCCGGTCTAGGGGTTTTGAGGGGGGTAGGTAGCCCCCCTCTACGGGGTCTGGGGCAACGCCTTGGGAAAAAACAATTGGACCCTGTATTAGGTTGGGCGGACCTACCTATGGTTTTGTGCATGGTTTTCACACATGTTTTGGACGTGATGGTTTTTGGTCCATGGTTTTGGACACAATGGTTTCCGATACATGGTATTGGATGCTTCGGCATGTATAAATATGTATTATAACATTGAAAGGAACATAATGAAAAATCAAACTGGTAGTCTCGGTTTTGGGATCCAGGGGAAAATATCTGTGTATATGTGTTTTATGTGTTATGCTCTCGCATTGTTTATTTTCTGTGTTTTAGAATTCATATGCAGGTAATTTATGTATGGGGTTAAAACCTACATATAGTGGCACTTCCCACTACATAAGGAAAAATACATGGTAGCCACTCATGAAAGCAAGGAAGTAGTTTGGTTGTAGAGGTTGTGCTCAAGTATGGGGTTAGTACAGTGAGCTATAAGGATAGATTGTGACAGCCAAAGTGTAATTTTCTTGGAAAAGAACCCTATTTATCATTCAAAGACAAAGCACATTGATGCTTAGTATCACTTTGTGAGGGATATGGTTGAGGACAAAAAGGTGTTGCTAGTAAAGGTGGACACTTTGAAGAATGCTGCGGATGCATTAATGAATTCTATGAGCACTGAGAATTTTTCTTGGTGTAGAGAAAAAATGGGTGTTGCAGGACTAGACCAATGACTAAACTCTCCTGTGACCCCCTGTGTGAAAAAGAAAAAAACAAGTCGAAGAATGTTGGGTGTGTGTTATATTATTACCACGAATAGTCACATGAACGAGGGGGTGTAAAATGCCCATGCTCGTTGTGTCGAGCATAGAAGGGGGGCTCATGGGGGGGTGGCAGCCAGCCTTGTCGGGGCATTTATAGGCAAGTAGTAACCTGCCTACACAAGTTCCGGGGCAGCACCCCAAAAAAAATTGGACCCTATAATAGGTGGGTGGACCTACCTACAGTTTTATGCATGGGTTTGGCACATGGTTTTGGGCATGATGGTTTTCTGCCCATGGTATTTTGTAGATCTGATCAACAAAACTACAGTTATGTTCTAATCTAGGGTTAATGGATTGAGGTTTATGAATGCTTCAGCATGTATATATATGTATTGTAATATTGAAAGGAATATAATGAAAAATCATTTTGGTAGTCCCATTTTGGGATCCAGGGGAAAATATCTGTGTATATTTGTTTTATGTTCTCACCATTGTATATTTTTGTTTTAAGAATTCATTTGCAGGTAATTTCTTTATAAGATTAAAACCTACATGTTGAGTCATAAATGCATTTTAACTTGGGATTGGTTGTTCAAAAAAGGATTTGTTAATTCATCCCAATGTTCGATGTGTAAATACAAAGAGGAGGCAATGAATCATTTGTTATGTACCTGCCAGGTTGCAGAAGAAGTGTGGACATAGGAGAGAAATTAGTTTGGACCATTGGATCAAGATAATGAGGATTTTCTTACTATAATAGTTAATTGTCAGACCACATGCTTCAAAAATCCTATAGTAAATAAAGCTTGGGTTCTAGTCTTGGGCTTTCTTATTTGGAATACTTGGAAGGAATGGAATCATGTCATTTTCCACATTTATAATCCCTCAAGTTATTCCATATGGAAAATAGTAAAATAAAATCTTAGAGAAACTATACTGGTGGAAAAATGGGACGATGACGACTAGAAGGTAGATTCGTCTGAAGCAAGGATCCTTTCCTCTCTCGACTTGTCCTCTGAGATGTTTTTTTAGTCGTTATCTCTTGTGAAAGCCACACGAGTCTCTTCATCATCTATTTTCACAAAGCGCCCCCCCCCCCAGCCCTGAGCTTCACCAAAATCAACTTTGATGGGGCCTCTAAAGGCAACCCAGGTCCAGTGGGATTTTGGGGGTGATCCATGACTCCCAAGGCTCCCACATGGGCATATTGTCCAGATTTTGCAGAGTCACCACAAATAGTGTCGCAAATATAACAGGCCTGTAGAAAGACCTTCTTCTGTCCCAACGCCTTGGCTGTTCCAAGATTCAAATTACATGAGATTCGAAAATTGTCATCCAGATGGCTCAAAAGCTTATGGATGGATCCCTTTCATCTAATTTGGTGCATAGATGGACACTGGAGTCACAAGTAGTCTCAATTAAATCCCTCATTGACCACTTTTCATATGTTATCACAACCCACTCACTGAGACCTGACAACAAGGTTGCAAACTGACTAGCAAATTAGGGTAAAATGGTAAGGCATCGAGATATTGTTGTAAATTGGCACTTAGCATTGAGTGCATTAGACCCGAAACTAGGTCAAAAGGATTCCTTCTCCTAGCTAACAGAGGAATACAAATATGCCCCCAATAGGGATGAACAAATAGTTGGTCAAATGATCTCGAGGTCTGCCACACGAGGCACGACAGGTGAATTTATCATGGCATACAGGTTAATGAGATGGGTAAGCGGTGGTCTAAACAATCCACCCACCTATGATTGATATAATGCGAAGAAGTTGCAACGAAATGGATGTCTATTCTTGGGCGATCAATTTGGGGTACAGGGTGGCTGAATTGAGTGCTAGTGGCCAATAGAGCTCACCAAGGCCATGGGGTAATTGGACTTACGCGGAGGAGACTGATATTCAAATTGTGGCTTCTTAGGTGGGCTTATGTGCTTTCATTTGGGATCTTGGAACAATTGAATATAGCTCTTCACACTGTGGTTGTAATGCTGCCTTTGTGTGTAAAAACCCTGGTTGTCGACTTCAGCGAGATGCTCCAGGCAGCTGGGAACCCGACAGCCTCTTTGTAATTTGGCTTCCTTGGTTCTTGTATTTTTATGACAGTTTGTTTCCAGAGGTGGATGGTATTGTGTCGCTATTGATTGTCGTGTTGAGTGATTAGTCTGGACCGTGGGTAAGTTCTTGGGTGTGGGATTATTCTGGAAAGATTCTCTCGAGGGAAGTCAGGATCTATGCTGGATTTCGTTTCTGTCGAGCACCATAAGAGAAAATCACCAGGCTGGTACAAGAGTTAGTCATCATCTAACTATAATGACTCTGGTTAGCCTTTACCTCTTTCTGTCTAATGTGGTATTGGGTCTATTGTTTTGTGGAATTGGTATGAGAATTTTCGATGGCCTTCCCTAGTTATGGTTGAGGGTTGTTAGTGGGGGTAAGTCGACCTAGGTAATTGGGAGGGTACAAGTAGGGAATATTTTATGTGAGTCCCAGATTGGCCTTGGTCATGGAGGCATTATGTGGTGGTTGCGGCAAGGTCTCGGTTTGTTCAGGCGGGTTTTGGCGAATAATTCGTACTGGGTTATTGGGTTATCTTTTGCATTTCTATTAAGTGGTTCTTTGGATCCGACAGTCATGCCTCGTCAGCGTGGTCATCCCCACTGCAGAGGTGGGCAACATGGCCCTATCAGATGACAAGCCAAGGACCTGAGCTTGGCTTCGGACAATTGGATGAGTGGGTAACGAGTGGGCGAGGTGGCTTATGCTCGTGGTCAATCTCTAGGCTTAGCGGAGGCTCCAGTCATGCTAGAGACAATTGTTGAACAACTCAAAGAGTTTAGGCCAACTTGGACATTATCAGAGAGCACTATTACAAATATAGGAACGTATTGGTGGTGTACATGAATGATATACAATTCAACCTCAATTAAGCTCTGGAACAACTAGAAAGCATTCAACAAAACCAATGATGCATCAACATCGTCTATGCGACTTGGAGGCTGAAGTGGAGCATATTGACTTCCAAATGCATGAGAGAGATGGCTTCCTTGGAACGCCTTTTGGGCTTCCTCCTCAACCTCCTCCGTGACATGATATTTTCAAGTTCTCAGTCTATTTTGTTGTTTCTTTGTTATGTAAGGTTGTTTATCCTATTGGAAATGATTGTTTTATGATTATATCTTCCGCATTCTCCAGCTCCCCTTGCTATCATCTCTAGTCTAATCGAAATCAATAAAGCCATGAAAGTAAATTTTGTACTCTAATTTACTATACAAATAATATAGAAATGCATTTTTGAATAAAATAATAATAATAATAATATTACTAATTTGATATATATATATATATATATATATATATATATATATATATATATATATATATATATATATATATATATATAATTGCATAATAAAATGTAAAGGAATACAATATGGTTTAGTACACTAAATTCTAGAAAATTCTTTTGCTCAGTGAATTAATTATGATTAGCAAAGTAAATCCGAGAGAGTTCTTTTGAAAGTAAATATACTTTTACTTTTTCTTTCCACTGAAGAAAATTACCAATAATCTTTTTAATTCAAAAAAAATCAATATAAGCCTAATAAATATAAGCCTAATAAAAAGAGGAGGAAAAAATTACATGGATATATTTTTAAATAGAGTTAGAAAAAAAAAAAAAACAAAATCACACTATTTTGTTATTAAAAAACAAAATCACACTATTTTTTTATTAAAATATATTTATTTTTTATTTAAAATAGAGGAAAACAAAATTGCTTTAACTTTTCATTAAAAAAAATCTCAATATTTTATTATTAAAATGTATTTATTTTTTATTTATAATTTAAAAAATTCAATAATATTTTATTGAAATATATTTATAACATTATTCAGAGAAAAATCCTTAATGTTTTCGTTTAAATGAATTAGGAAAAATAAAATTCCAATAATAATTACATGATGAAAGTTATCCCATGTCTTTGAATTATTCCGAAGAGAATATAGTTCGATGATATTTACACTTCGCTTCCATGCCATCGTTGTTGATGTATCAAAGTGGGGTCCATGGAGGTGGAATTTAATTATGTTACTTTTTGTTTTCACGATTCTTGGGATTATAAACAAAGAAGTAGTCTAATCATGAACAGATTATTTGAGTGGTTAATATATTAGAGGTTTATTTTATTTTTCGTGTAGGCTAACGAGGTGGAGGAGTTGCTCGAAAAGTTATGGAAATTCTGATCATATTTGGAGAAAATCCGGCAACTGACTTTTGTAAATCCACGTTATAGTTGTTAAACTTTAAAATTTGAGGTGTCCTAGACGTTTTTGATGGTGCTGAATCCATTTCCACCATCAAAAACAAGATTCAAACACTGCCTCTACAAGATTTTTTGAAATTTTTTTATCCGAATTCCCGGCAACTTTTCGCCATCCAGACAATTCTTCCACCTCCTTAGACGACTCCTTATTTTTTTGGGTTAGAATACGGTGATAAAAAATTCTGGGAAATTGTGATTTTCTTTTTGAATATATATATAATAGAATTTAATAATGTTATAAAAAATATGACAAAATTCAAACTTATCATTGCTAGAAAATCTCTATCAATTCTAACAAAATCTATCTAAAAAAATAAAGAAGGGAGTCGTCTACAGGAGGAATTGCCCGGAGAGCCAAAAGTGGATAAAAATATTTCAAAAAATCTTGTAGAACCAGTGTTTGAATCTTGTTTTTGATAGTGGAAATGGATTCAGCACTATCAAAAATGTCTAGGACACCTAAAATTTTGAAATTTAACAACTATAACTTGGATTTACAAAAATCTTTGTTGGATTTTCTCTAAATATACTCAAAATTTCCATAACTTTTTGGACAATTCCTCCAACTAATTAAATTACGTGATAAAAAAAATATTATCGTCATACAGAATAAAGCAGTAGGAATAAAGCAGTAGGAGCAGGAAGGGCCCTCATTATTATCTATCGTTTCCTTTTGACACAGAAAATTCCCGCAACTTTAAAAATGTTTCACATATTAATTCTTAATATTTTCTTTACCGAAAGAGACAAAGTTGCCAGGGTGAAAGTTATCATTGCGAGAAAATCTACCAAAAAATAAAGAAGAATGTCGTCATACAGAGTAAAGCCGCAGGAGCAGGGAGGGCCCTCATTATTATATGTCCTTTCCTTTTTCACAGAAATTTTTTTTAAATGGAGGAAAAAGGTTTCACATATTAATTCTTAATATTTTCTTTACCGAAAGAGACAAAGTTGCTAGGATGAAAGTTATCCCATCCCTTGGAATTGAAACTTTGGTGCCATTCCATCGTCCTTTATGTATGAAAGTGGGGCCGATGGTAATGGAATCTAATTATGCTGCTTTTTTTTAACTAATTGTTGGGATATAAAAAGATTGGAGTAAGATAACTATGAAGTGATTGTTGTATGAAAGTGGGGTTGATGGTAATGGAATCTAATTATGCTATTTTTCTTTAATTAATTGTTGGGATTAAAAAATATTGGAGTAAGATAACCTTGAAGTGATTGTTGTATGAAAGTGGGGAATTATGCTGTTTTTCTTTAACTAATTGTTGAAATTAAAAAATATTGGAGTAAGATAACCATGAAGCGATAGTGGTAGTTTTTGATATTTTTTTCGAATGTGGTGATAAAAAATTTAGTGAGATTATGGATTTTTATACATTTGAAATGTGTTGTGAATATATAATTAGATTTATTATTTTTGAAAATTTATTTGTAAATTATAAAATATAAATTTAGTGTTATTTTTGCATTGAAATAAAAATTGAATGAGGGAAAAAATAGAACAAGAGACAAATCTTGAACTCAAACTTGAACGATCAACTAAGATGGGGAAAGAATAAGACGGGTCTCTTCAACCTTAAGGAAGCCAAAAGAATAGATGCAAGGCTAAACCATCCCAACACTGATAAGACATGGAAAGAAATCTAGGAAAATCCTCATTGGATGAAAGTAAAATTGTTCAGATGGCTGGTTCAATAGGGCAAAATTATGACATGGGATAACCTAAGAAAAATAGGCTTTGTTGGCCCCTCAAGATGTCACTTATGTAGACAACAGGAAGAAACTACAAATCATCTTCTGAATAGATGCACTTTCACCACAACTCTTTGGAATTGGGTTGGAGAAGTCTTTGAGCAGATAGACAGAGATGCTAATGACATCATCACCACTTTGAAGAACTGGAGGAAAAAATTCTCGGATAATGAGATCATAAACTCTGCCTAGATGCTAACCCTAGGATTCTTAATCTCGAATGTCTAGAAGGAGCGTAACAATAGGATTTCAAGGAGAAAGTGAGGCCGATGAGTAACATCCTCAATCTAGTCCTTAAACAACTCAAAGAAATTGTGCATATCCTAGGAGGAGCAGCTTCAGGTAAACCCATTGAACAAAGAGAGGCAAGAATTTTGAAGAAGTTAGATCTCAAGGTTCTATGAAGATTATCAAGAAAACCTCGACAGAAAAGTCTTCTTGGCAACCCCCTTCTCATGGTTTTTTAAAATTCAACATAGACCCGGCTTCGAAAGGGAATCCGGGAGAAGCCGGTTATGGAGGGGTTCTCAGGGATGAGAAAGGAAACATACAGGTCATCTTCCACAGTTATCTTGGCAAAGCTACTAACAATATGGCTGAGCTCATGGCGATGGAATCATGCCTGGAAATACTACTTAAGTACAACATTCAAAATGTCATCATTGAGGTTGATTCAGAACTAGTCATTAACTCAGTAAAGAGGATTAATGCTGGCGCTGCTCCTGAGAAAATCTCAGAACATTGGTAGTTTCTACAAGTCTACCAAAGAATCCAAGCGCACCTAAGAATGCTAAGAACCCTCAGGTTGGTGCATGTTCGTAGGGAAGCCAACAAAGTAGCACATTGGCTTGCCAATGAGGGGGTACGAAATAAGAATATCGATCTCTGCTGCTGGGGGGAGGAGATAACAGATGACAGGTTGAAGGAGGGATGTTCATCCAGAGCCCTTACTGACTGACAGCGGCATCAGGAAAATCAAGAAATCGTATTTGCTAACACAGAGCCTCAGTGACGGGGTACAGTTATTCTGGTTTCATCATGAAGTGTTTGGAAATAAGTGAGAACCTTTTTAGGTTGCAGGTCTATGTCGGCCTCATTATTGCGGGTAATGGCAATCCAGATGTCTCAGGGGGACGGCGAGATAGAGGGATCTTCATCTCTCTTTGGCCCATGAGCCGAAACCCAGATTTTCTCGGTAATCGCAAAACCCCTACTTTTATTCTGGTGAACAGCTTTACTGCCCTTGTGGTGGTTTCCAGTATATCGCAAGCTCATCAAGCAGGAAGCAGTTTTTCTCATTTGGGAGCAATTCCACTCACCACGTGACATGTGGTTAAGGGTGGGGTGGAATTACCACCTTCATCACACGCTAACTATCGATGCTCTTAGCCCGTGCGATATGATATGTAACCATTGGATCTAGTGAGGATAATCTACGGACAGGATTTGGCATGCAAGTTGGTGGGTCCACATCAGGGGTTATGTTTCCGGCTGTTCACAAAACCTCTCCAGGATCACGCGCAAATGGTGGATTTCGGAGGGTTAAAGCAATCGAAGGTTAAGTCATAAACGGACCCGATTGGATTATAGATTATGGTCTATTGGGTTCATCGGGTCTGATTCTTTTGTTAAAAGGTGTGCTTTTTGGCCACCTGATATGTTTCTTATCCGTTGGATCATCGGCTCAAGATCCAACGGTCAGTTTTGGACTGCAGGTTTGTTTTGGCAGGCCCGCATCCTTGGGTCCGCTTTGTCGTTTTGTGACCTTGAATTGGGGTAGGCCTGTCATAGTAGCAGGCCTCACCGCTGCGGTCGCCTTTGTACAATATTTATCTTTTTAATTGAATAGAAGGATCCACTCTTGCCTTAACAAAAAAAAAAGTACATTTATAAGTTTTTGTTTAAGTTGTTTCAATGGTATTACATGACATTCAAAATAAAATGGAATACATGTTATATTTCTTTTATTAATAAGGGGTTCCACTGTGGTGTACTTAACCACACAAGGAGGACTGATTAATTGTTATTTAACACTTCCCTATCTATTGTTTAGTGCCTACTATCACCCCAACCTTTGAATAGGTGTTGTTTCTAATGTTTAATTATTATGATGTGACCTCCTCACATCCCGGTCGTCCATGTGCATATTGATTCGACAGTCAGGGGAAAAGAGGGCTCGTATAGCTAACTACCCTAGCATGGGGTTCGCGAAACTTTCCCTCATTCCTTCATTTCGAGTTAGGGTGTTCGCTATGCAAATCGCTATCTAAGTCGTTTCACGAACACCGCCATGGTACCGTGTAAGTTTCTTCCCTACAGACTAAATCATTTCTCCTTACAAAGATGAATTCTTGAGTATTTTTTCCACCGACTACTTTTCTCCTCACACATAGTCTTACTTCTGGTTCAAAGTCAACGTCAAGGTTTTCAGTTGGATGCATGACTATGGCCTTACCTTCAAGACTAGGTATTACTCCTCTTCTCCTTTTTAAGGTGCTTAGATGTTTTGTTAAAAGGGTATATGAGAAGAGATTTGCTCAATTCACTAGTTGCAGGACAACGGCGGAGGGTTTTTACGTCAGATTCAGGTATTCCCCTACCCTATCGCTATATATTGTTGCTTAGATGACCTGTTAAAGTTCTTATGTTTTAATTTACTTGGGGTTCCTGTGTGCAGGTACTCTGATCTTCTTTTATCATGTCGATTGTTCAAGATCTGTCCATAAGCTACTTATACGCCTCCAATGTTTTGTGTTAACCATGTTCTTCTTTCTACCTGCACTCACGATACTGAAGGGGGTTTGAGGCTTGATATAATGCACTTTGTTTTTAATACCCTAAGGGTTTAAGTATTGAATTATTGAAATTTAAAAGGGTTTCTTTGTGAATCAATTTCCTCTGCATATTGCTTCTTAGATACAGTTGGATAGGAGGGTTTCCCTTTCTCTACGACACAGTTTTTCATTATCATTTGATTATTATCGCCAAGTAGTATTATGAACTAATCTTTTGATACAATGGGTTAATGGAAAAATTTTGTTTTTATCATGACTTTGTTGATGTCATAAGTTATTTTTATCATGACTTTATACAATGTTTTCATTTGGCAGTACGAACAATTGAATGTTCAATTGTCTTTTACCACAATTCTATATAGACAACACACACCATGATTTTAGATTTTACTATTTTTTCATTTTTCCTTTATAAAGAAAATTGTGAATTCCTGTATTGAAGCATAGACCTAAGCGTTTGGTCCCATTTGGGGACAATGAAATTAGTAATTACTTGTTTTTTCCTTCAATTTCTATAATGGTTCGTTGTTATTTCAGTTTGCATATTCGTCGAGCTCTGCAATGTTACAATTATTACATTCAAATTATTTCCTTTCAAAGTTTTCTTCGCTCAACATTTAGTTCTCACAACTTTTTTCATTTAGGTTTCTATTTAATTCCACACACCCAGTTGTGAGGTTGTTGGCACGTTTTTCGGCTTCCTTCGCAACCCAGGGATGTAGTAGGCTTGGCCTCAATGCTGGACTGTCCCAAGGGAGGTTTCCGGGCCTCTTACCCAAGACTAACCACCATTTCTGCACAACCTCTCCTTTTAATGTTACAAGATATTCGATATAACTATAAAAAGGAAGAATATTTTATTTTTTATTTTAAGAAAAACACTGTATTGGTTAAACACAGTTATGATCATTCGAGAACCTTATCTCGGTTATATATATGTAAAGATTATTTTTTTTTCCTCCAAGTTATTTTAATTATTCAATCTAGTAATATACGAAATATTTGTTATTCCATAGTATATGTGTTTTTCTTCTTTTTCATCTATCTGGTTTCCTTTCCATACTATGTCATACTGTACAATTCTATTTCTATACAATAAGTATTGTTCAAATTTATTTTAAAACCAGAAATATACTATCCAAATTTTTTTCTTCATTTCCTCACTCAGAAATGTTGTGATGAAGTAATACTACACAATTCTATTTCTATACAAAGATGTACTATTCATCCAATTTTTTTTTCCTCAGTAAAAAATGATGTTCTTAAAAATAAAGAAACATAAAAAATACAATAATGTAAATGTACTTATCTAATTCCCTTCCAAAACCAAGAAGTCTCTCCTCCCAACCGTGAGGCTAGCAATGACGTCCAGTCTCCCCCCGAGCTTCCACTTGTCCAGACAACATAGGTATCAATCCTAAGTTGTCCAACCTCCAAACCTCAAGACCACTGGTCCAGTTTAGAGTCCCAACTTGCAAGGATTCTTCAAGGGTTCCACTGGCCCAAGTCCAGCTCAAGAACTCCTTAGAAGTTGCAGCGTCCTGCTCACTTGAACAACATCCTATGTCAGGCTTTCACTTTCCTTGATTTCTCTCCTTTTGTTCCTCGAGCTCTTTTCTCCTCAAAAAATATTTGCCTTCCTTGGAACTATCCTTTTTATAAGAAGAAGAGAGTTTTAACTGACCTAACTATTTGGAGAGTTTTATTTAATTATATATTAAAATATTTTCTTTTAATATTCAAAAACTTATTTCTCAACCATGTCTGAGTCACTACATTCCTTTGGTCTTTCACTTAGACCATAGTTAGTTTCAAAGTTCATAAAAAGTAGTAATAGTAATAAGAATAAAATTAAAACTATAACATGAATTCATAAAATTCCTACGGGGTGTCACATCTTCCCCCCCAGACGAAACACTATCCTCGGTGTTTAATTCAAATTGTTTAATCAAGTCTGGATATGTTTGTTGCATGAATTCCTTATCTTCTGAGGTGGATTCGTTCGGACTAAAGTGCTTCCATTACACTTTAACTTGGGTGATAGCTCGCCTCTATAGCATTGTTTCTCTCTGCTATAGAATGCGCACGGGCTCTACCAACAATTCTCCATCTGGTTCAACTTGTAACCAAATTTCAAGTTGCCATTACTAGTATCATTTGTAATGCTTAATTTCAAATTTTCCAGTTTATATATTACCTGCATATCCTGCCAACTAATCACATGTTTAGGATCGTAAAAATATTTCTTTAATAACGATACATGAAACAAATCATGAATCCTGATGTGAGCAGGTAGTGCTAGCATGTATGTCATCAGTCCAATTCTCTCCAGAATTTGTAAGGGCCCACAATATCGAGGTGTCAGTTTAGCACAACCACCCCACTATAATGTGCTTCTTTTAGGCTTTACACGTAAGTAAATATGATCTCCCACATGAAACTCTCGGTAGGTCTTCTTGTTTGCATAAGTATTTTTCCTATCTTGGGCAACTTTTAAGTTCTGGCACACTTTATTGACTGTGATAGCCAAAGTGAAATTTTCTTGGCAAAGAACCCTGCTTATCATTCAAAGAAAAAGCACATTGATGTTCAGTATCACTTTGTGAGGGATATGATAGAAGACAAAAAGGTGTTGCTGGTAAAGGTGGACACTTTGGAGAATACTATAGATGAATTGACAAAATTTGTAGCTCTGAGAAGTTCTCTTGGTGTAGAGAAACAATGGACGTTTTAGGGTTGGATAAATGACTAAGGTCTCATGTGGCCCCCTGTGGAAAGAAAACAACAAGTGGGAGAATGTTGGGTTGTGTTATATTCCTTCCACGACTAACCCACGTAGTTAATCAGGGGGTTAGAGGGGGGGCAGAGCCCCCACATCATTGCGCAGATTACGCAGTGGGGCGGTCACAGGGGGGTTTGGGGGAGGCAAGTAGCCCCCCTCTACAGGGTCTAGGGCAGCGCCCTGGGAAAAAAAAAAATTGGACCCTATATTAGGTTGGGCGGACCTACCTATGTTTTTGTGCATGGTTTTCGCACATGGTTTTGGACGTGATGGTTTTCGGTCCATGGTATTGTATGCTTCGGCATGTATAAATATGTATTGTAACATTGAAAGGAACATAATGAAAAGGCAAGTTGATGGTCCTGGTTTTGGAATCTAGGGGAAAATCTCTGTGTATATGTGTTTTATGTGTTATGCTCTCGTATTGTTTATTTTCTGTGTTTTAGAATTCGTATGCAGGTAATTTATGTACGGGGTTAAAACCTACATATAATGGCACTTCCAACTACATAGGAAAAATACATGGCAGCCACTCATGCAAGTAAGGAAGTAGTTTGGTTGTAGAGGTTGTGCTTAAGTATGGGGTTAGTATAGTGAGCTATAATGATAGATTGTGAAAGCCAAAGTGTAATTTTCTTGGAAAAGAACCCTACTTACCATTCAAAGACAAAGCACATTGATGCTTAGTATCACTTTGTGAGGGATATAATTGAGGACAAAAAGGTGTTGCTGGTAAAGGTGGACACTTTGAAGAATGTTGCAGATGCATTGACGAATTCTATGAGCACTGAGAAGTTTTCTTGGTGTAGAGAAAAAATGGGTGTTGCAGGGCTAGACCAATGACTAAACTCTCCTATGACCCCCTGTGTGGAAAATAAAAAAAACAAGTCGGAGAATGTTGGGTGTGTGTTATATTCTTACCACGAATAGTCGCATGAACGAGGGGGTGTAAAATGCCCTTTCTCGTTGTGTCGGGCATAGAAGGGATGGTCATGGGGGGGTGGCAGCCAGCCTTGTCGGGGCATTTACAGGCAAGTGGTAGCCCGCCTACACAAGTTCCGGGAAGCACCCCCAAATAAATTGGACCCTATAATAGGTGGGTGGACCTACCTACGATTTTGTGCATGGGTTTGGCACATGGTTTTGGGCATGATGGTTTTCTGCCCATGGTATTTTGTAGATCTGATCAACGAAAATACAGTTATGTTCTAATCCAGGGTTAATGGATTGGGGTTTACGAATGCTTCGGCATGTATATATATGTATTGTAATATTGAAAGGAATATAATGAAAAATCAATTTGGTAGTCCCATTTTGGGATCCAGGGGAAAATATCTGTGTATATTTGTTTTATGTTCTCACCATTGTATATTTTTGTTTTAAGAATTCATTTGCAAGTAATTTCTGTACAAGATTAAAACCTACATTTTGGGTCATAAATGCATTTTAACTTGGGATTGGTTGCTCAAAAAAGGATTTGTTAGTTCATCCCAATGTTCGATGTGTAAATAGAAAGAGGAGACAATGAATCATTTGTTGTGTACCTGCCAGATTGCAGAAGAAGTGTGGACATAGGAGAGAAATTAGTTTGGACCATTGGATCAAGACAATGAGGATCTGCTTACTATAATAGTTAATTGTCAGAGCACGTGCTTCAAAAATCCTATAGTAAATAAAGCTTGGATTCTAGTCTTGGGCTTTCTTATTTGGAATACTTGGAAGGAATGGAATCATGTCATTTTCCACATTTAGAATCCCTCAAGTTATTCCATATGGAAAATAGTAAAATAAAATCTTAGAGAAACTATACTGGTGGAAAAATGGGACGATGACGACTAGAAGGTAGATTCGTCTAAAGCAGGGATCCTTTCCTCTCTCGACTTGTCCTCTGAGATGTTGTTTTAGTTGTTATCTCTTGTGAGAGCCACATGAGTCTCTTTGTCATCTATTTTCACAAAGCGCGCCCCCCCCCCCCCCTCGAGCTTCACCAAAATCAACTTTGATGGGGCCTCTAAAGGCAACCTAGGTCCGGCGGGATTTGGGGGTGATCCATGACTCCCAAGGCTCCCACATGGGCATATTTGCTGGATTTTGCAGAGTCACCACAAATAGTGTCGCAGAGATAATAGGCCTGTAGAAAGGCCTTCTTCTATCCAAAATTGTCATCCAGATGGCTCAAAAGCTTATGGATGGATCCCTGTCATCTAATTTGGTGCATAGATGGAGACTAGAGTCACAAGTAGTCTCAATCAAATCCCTCATTGACCGCTTCTCATATGTTATCACAACCCACTCGCTGAGACCTGACAACAAGGTTGCAGATTGACTAGAAAATTAGGGTAAAATGGTAAGACATTGGGATATTGTTGTAAGTTGGCACTTAGCATTGAGTGCAGTAGACCCAGAACTAGGTCAAAAGGATGCCTTCTCCTAGCTAACAGAGGAATACAAATCTGCCCCCAATAGGGATGAACAAATAGTTGGTCAAACGATCTCAAGGTCTACCCCACGAGGCACGATAGGTGAATTTATGATGGCGTATAGGTTAATGAGATGGGTAGGCGGTGGTTTGAACAATCCACCTGCCTACAATTGATATAATGTGAAGAAGTTGTAAGAAAATGGATGTCTATTCTTGGGTGATCAATTTGGGGTACAGGGTGGCTGAATTGAGTGCTGGTGGCCAATAGAGCTCACCAAGGCCATGGGGTAATTGTACTTACGCGGAGGAGACTGATATTCAAATTGTGGCTTCTCAGGTGCGTTTATTTGCTTTCATTTGGGATATTGGAACAATTGGATATAGCTCTTCACACTGTCGTTGTAAGGCTACCTTTGTGTGGAAGAACCCTAGTTGTCGACTTCGATGGGATGCACCAAGGAGCTGGGAACCTGACAACCTCTTTGTAATTTTGGTTCCTTGGTTCTGGTCTTTTTATGACAGTTTGTTTCCAGAGGTGGATGGTATTGTGTCGCTATTGATTATCGTGTTGAGTGATTGGTCTGGACCGTGGGTAAGTTCTTGGGTGTGGGATTATTTTGGAAAGATTCTCTCAAGGGAAGTCAGGGTCTATGGTGGATTTCGTTTCTGTCGAGCACCACAAGAGAAAATCACCAGGTTGGTAGAAGAGTCAGTCATCATCTAAATATAACAACTCTGGTTAGCCTTTACCTCTTTCTGTCTAATGTGGTATTGGGTCTATTGTTTTGTGGAATTGGTCTGAGAATTTTCGATGGCCTTCCCTAGTTATGGTTGTGGGTTGTTAGTGGGGGTAAGTCGACCTGGGTAATTGGGAGGGTACAAGTAGGGAAGATTTTATCTGAGTCGCAGATTAGCCTTAGTCATGGAGGCATTATGTGGTGGTTGTGGCAAGGTCTCGGTTTGTTCATGTGGGTTTTGGCGAATAATTCGTACTAGGTTATTGGGTTATCTTCTGCATTTCTATTAAGTGGTTCTTTGGATCTGACATTCATGCCTCGTCAACGTGGTCATCCCCACTGCAGAGGTGGGCAATATGGCCCTATCAGATGACAAGCCAAGGACCTGAGCTTGGCTTCAGACAATTGGATGAGTGGGTAACGAGTGGGCGAGGTGGCTTATGCTCATGGTCGATCTTTAGGCTTAGCGGAGGGTCGAGTCATGCTGGAGACAATTGTTGAGCAACTCAGAGAGTTTAGGCCAACATGGACATCATTAGAGAGCACTACTACAAATATAGGAACAAATTGGTGGTGTACATGAATGATATACAATTCAACCTCAATGAAGCTCTCGAACAACTAGAGAGCATTCGACAAAACCAACAATGCATCAACGGTCATCTGCGCGACTTGGAGGCTCAAGTGGAGCATATTGACTTCTAAATGCATGAGAGAGATGGCTTCCTTGGAACGCCTTTTGGGCTTCCTCCTCAACCTCCTCCGTGACATGATATTTTCAAGTTCTTAGTCTATTGTGTTGTTTCTTTGTTATGTAAGGTTGATTATCCTATTGGAAATAATTGTTGCATGATTATATCTTCCGCAACCCCTTGCTATCTTCTCTAGTCTAATCAAAATCAATAAAGCCATGAAAGTAATTTTTGTACTCTAATTTACAATACTAATAATATAAAAATACACTTTTCAGATCTGCTCTGCGGTTGAGTGGGACGTTCGTATCTCTTCAGATCTGCGGTTTGGCTTTCGATCTGGTGCAGATCTGCGTAAAATATGGCTCCGAGCTTCGCAAAAATAACTGGTGGCTCATCCGCCTCTGGAGGGCAATCTCCTGCCCATATCGTGAGTGAAGCCCCAGCTCCCACTATCCAAGTGGTCCAGGACTCACTCGATGAAGCTTTGAAGTTCTCCGAAAGTGCCCTAATTTGCCGGTTCAATGGTTTTTGGCCGCGGCTGATAGCACTCCACAATTGGATCTCGGAGGTATGGAAGCCTATCATTTCTGATGAAATTAATATCTACCCCTGTGCTAGAGGTTTCTTTATAGTAGATTTTGAAAATCCTGAAAGCAGACAATGTATTCTAGATTCCGGCCCTTGGTTTTGGGAAAAATCAGGCCTATTCATGAAGCCATGGAACCCATCATTCGATCCCTCTACAGCAGTGATAACCTCAGCACCAGTTTGGGTGAGATTGCCAAGCCTACCCTTGCATCTCTGGAATCTTTCCTCGCTAAAAGCCATCGGAAATGCAATTGGGAAATTTTACTGCAGGTGCCCAGAAACAGAGGAATATGCCAGAACCACCTATGCACGCATTTGTGTGGAAATGGATTTCAGCGCCGGATTCCCAGTTGAAATAAACCTAACAAGTAAAGACTATGTGTGGAACCAGAAGCTTGATTATGAAAGTGTCCTCTTCATATGTCGATCGTGCTTTGAGACGGGGCATCTAGCCAAAAATTGCCCAAAAGCCTCTGAGAAAAATTTTGCTAGAAAAAACCACCACAGATCTACATGGTGGGAAGGAGCACAAAAAGAACACTACACTGTCATCAAAGAAGAATATTCTAGAGAAAACTCTGAGTCACAAGAAATCAAGGAAGAAGGAAACAACTCTCAAAGCAAGCAAGGAGAAAGCCCACCCCAACAAATCAACATTTATGAGGATTTGAATACCGCAGAAAATAAATCTTCATTTAACAGCAAAGCAGATCTCCTAAACCAAACTTCTCCGACCATAGATCGCGAAGCTAAGACACCAATGTCCCAAGGACCAGAAGAGATGAAGGAGATGCAAGACAAAGGAAGTTGGAAGACCGTAGAGAAAAGAAAGAAAGCTACAACACCAATCTCGCCAAGAAAGACGAGGAGCCAAACAAGTAAAAACTAAGAAAATTGTAGGTCCGATAGACCAATTTGGTCTCAGTGGACGTTAACCATCATCATCATCATCATCATCAATAATTTAATATATCTATGTCTCTATATATATATATAAAATAAAATGTAAAGGAATACAATATGGTTTAGTACACTGAATTCGAGAAAATTCTTTACTTAGTGAATTAATTATGATTAGTAAAGTAAATATGAGAGAGTTCTTTTCAAAGTAAATATACTTTTACTTTTACTTTCCTTTACATCAACTAAAGAATTAAAAAAAATCAATATGAGCCTAATCAAAAGAGGAGGAAAAATTACATGGATATAATTTTAAAATAGAAGGTTAGATAAAAAAATAAAAAAATCACACTATTTTGTTATTAAAATATATTTATTTTTTATTTAAAATAGAGGAAAACAAAATTGCTTTAACTTTTTCTTAAAAAAAAATCTCAATATTTTATTATTAAAATATATTCATTTTTTATTTATAATTTAAAAAATTCAATAATATTTTATTTAAATATATTTATAACATCATTCAGATAAAAATCCTTTATGTTTTCGTTTAAATGAATTAGGAAAAATAAAATTCCAATAATAATTACATGATGAAAGTTATTCCGAAGAGAATATAGTTCGATGATATTTACACTTCGCTTCCATGCCATCGTTGTTGATGTATCAAAGTGGGGTCCATGGAGGTGGAATTTAATTATGCTACTTTTTGTTTTCGCGATTCTTAACAAAGTAGTAGTCTAATCATGAACGGATTGTTGGAGTTGTCAACGGATTGTTTGAGTTGTTAACATATTAGAGGTTTATTTTATTTTTTGGGTTAGAATACGGTGATAAAAAATTCCGCCAAATCTAACAAAATCTACACAAAAAAAAATAAAGAAGAATGTCGTCATACAGAATAAAGCAGCGGGAGCAAGAAGGGCCCTCATTATTATATGTCCTTTCCTTTTGACAGAGAAAATTCCCGCAACTTTCCTTTAAATTGAGGAAAAAGGTTTCAGATATTAATTCTTAATATTTTCTTTACCGAAAGAGACAAACTTTGCTACCATTCCATCCCATCCCTTGGAAATGAAACTTTGCTACCATTCCATCGTCCTTTATGTATGAAAGTGGGGCCGATGGTAATGGAATCTAATTATGCTGCTTTTTTTTAACTAATTGTTGGGATTAAAAAAGATTGGAGTAAGATAACCATGAAGTGATTGTTGTATGAAAGTGGGGTTGATGGTAATGGAATCTAATTATGCTACTCTTCTTTAATTAATTGTTGGGATTAAAAAATATTGGAGTAAGATAACCTTGAAGTGATTGTTGTATGAAAGTGGGGAATTATGCTGCTCTTCTTTAACTAATTGTTGGGATTAAAAAATATTGGAGTAAGATAACCATGAAGTGATAGTGGTAGTTTTCGATATTTTTCGGAATGTGGTGATAAAAAATTTAGTGAGATTATGGATTTTTATATATTTGAAATGTGTTGTGAATATATAATTAGATTTATTATTTTTGAAAATTTATTTGTAAATTATAAAATATAAATTTATTGTTACTCTTGCATTGAAATAAAAATCGAATGAGGGAAAAAAATAGAATATGTTATAAACAATTGTGTTTTAATCGTAGAATTTATTTCGTCGAGATATTTGGGAATTCTCTAAAAGAAAGCTTCATGAAGTTTAGTAAACACGTGTTTCTACAATCATTTCTTTGTACTTTGTCTTTTATCCCTTATCTCTTTTGTTGCAAACTCATGCTCCTTTCGCTTAAACCATCAAATAATCTATTTCTTGGTGAGATTCCATCACTCCCACATTCTTACAACAAAAGAATCCCATCATACAACCATCCCTGTCTCGGCAACAAAACCATTTATTGGCACGCAAGATTCTAATAGATACGGGATTTGTTGCGCAATTGGCCAAAAAACCTGCTTAGCATTGGCCCTTTCAGAAACACCCACAAAGTGCATGAAGTCTCACCCAAGATGCTAATGGGTTATTGTTGGAACCAGGTTTCCATAATCACCAACACACCATAACCAGAGAACCACATACATGCATTATACAATACATCAGGAACAACCCAACCATCCATTATATTACTTCATTATCAATAAGCAAAGGTACCAGGTACTACAACACAAATACTTATGAAATTCAGCTCACCAACCATCATTCCCTACTCATAGTACAAAGAGGAAGCACATACAACATAGAACCATACACCTTTTACTATAGATTATTTTCTTTACATCATGTGCTGCAGAGCAACTACAAACTCAGACGTTAACAATTAAGACTACTAACACAAAAAGGGACATACATCCATGGCAACACTCTCGTCTTCAACAGCTACAATCTGAGCATTCATCGTCCCATCGTCTAGTTGTTTAATCTCTTGACCAACCTTATAACCTTTCATCTGTCTCAAGCATCTCCTTTTATTTGTCCTTAGTGACTCCTCGAACATTCTTGACCTGGTCTTCCACTTATCCAGCTATACTCTTGGTCAGATGGCCATTAGGATATTTTCTAACATCCTCTCTTAACTGGCTCATATCGGCTTAACCATTTGCTGAAAATATCTCTGCCTATTCATTCCACTTCGTTGACCTTCCTCTACCTGTAAATATCTCTAACCTTCCTTTCCATGACATCCCTTTTCTCTCTTACCATCGACTGCAAAATTCTAACTGCCTGATCTTATTTGCACACATCCTTCGCTTTTTGGACATTGCCATCTTCTCCTTGCATGGTGCCTCCCGTGCTAGCTCTGTTTGTTGCACAACGTCTGCTCCACTATCCTTTTTTGTGGTCACCTACTTAACAAAAATTCAACAAAAAAATTCTAGCCTCTGACAATATGTTTTCTGAGGGTGCATATATTAACATTTTAATGAGGAGATTGTGAATCATGGATAAAATATTTCAATATTAACTACATATATATTATATAAAACAAGTGAATAAAAATTATGAGAGTCAAAATATTTTATTAGTGTGTTTCTCAAAACTAGCATAGATCCATTTTAATTCCTGATCTACCAAGAGCCTAGAGGAATCAAATCTTTTGAGGTGTAAACTCTTCTTCAAATTTTACACTCAAAAAGAAATTTGCATTTTAAGAAGTTAGATCCTCTTAATTATTAGTAGATGATTTTTAATAAAAAATAAAAATAAAATTATATAAAAATGAAATATATATATATATATATATATATAAATTAATGCTTTAGAAACATAATTTTATTTTCTTTATTTTCAATAAATGTTAAAATAAAATTGCTTAATGAAATGTAAAGGAATACAAAATGGTTAAGTAAACTATATCTGACAGAGCTCTCTTCAAATTGATTATGCTTAGTGAAGTAATTATTTTTAAATTGATTATGCTTAGTGAAGTTAATCCACGAGAGTTCTTTTCAAAGTAAATATGGGTGTACTTTTCAAACTAAATATGCTTCTATTTAAGTTGGGAAAAGAAAGTTCCCAACTATAATGAAAGTTTGAAGCTTCTTTTCAGATAAATCATATTGGAAATGTTTGATGTTTCCAATTTACTAATCATTTAACATGGAATAATTTGAATTTCAATGTCAATGTTCTATAGTTGAAATCTCGAACCTACTAATCATTTGAAATGGAATAATTTTGAAATAAAATTGAGAGAGTTTAGTTTTTCTTTTTTAATTCCCAGCCAATAAAAGCTATTCCTCCAAATTTAAAACAAAATTGAAACTCAACATTCCCAACCAATAAAAGTTATTCCTCCAAATTTAAAACAAAATTGAAACTCATCCGCAAATTATGTTTTCAAACTAAACATACCTGTTTTACTTGTGTTTTCCTTTACATCTAAAAAAAATTACCAAAAAAATTCTTTTAAATTAAGGAAATGAAAATATTCAATATAGCTAAAGAATAAGAAAAGAAAATATTTGTTTTTGGATATATTTTTGAAATAGAGGAAAACAAAATTGCTTAAACGCTCTTTCAGATAAAGAAAAAGAAAATTCACAATATTTTATTATTAAAATATATTTAGTCTTTATTTTTAATTTAAAATATTCAATAATATTTTATTAAAATATATTTATAACCTTATTTAAATAAAAAACTTTAATATTTTCTTGTAAATAAAATAGGAAAAAATCCTATAATAATCACATGATGAAAGTTATCCAATTTCTTTAAATTATTCCAAACACATGATGAAAGTTATCGAGTTTCTCTAAATTATTACAAAGAGAATCTTGTTCGGTGAAATTGACACTTCACTTCCATGCCATCGTTGTTGATGTATCTAAGTGGGGTCGGTGGAGATGGAATTTAATCATCTTGTTTTTGTTAGTTGGGATTATAAACAATGGAGTAGTGTAACCATGAACATGTGACACCCACTCACTACTCAAAAAAAAAAACTTAG
Organism: Pinus tabuliformis; assembly: GCA_031772625.1. NCBI lineage: Eukaryota > Viridiplantae > Streptophyta > Pinopsida > Pinales > Pinaceae > Pinus > Pinus tabuliformis. The sequence goes on along the minus strand of CM062816.1, from coordinate 1,556,179,614 downwards.
GAAAAAAAACTATAGAATTTACCCGTTGTTAAGTACATTTATAAGTTTTTGTTTAAGTTGTTTCAATGGTGTTACATGACATTCAAAATACAATGGAATACATGTTATATTTCTTTTATTAATAAGGGGTTCCATCGTGGTCTACTTAACCACGCAAGGAGGACTGGTTAATTGTTATTTAACCCTTCACTGTTTATTGTTTAGTGCTTATTGTCACCCCGACCTTTGAATAGGTCTTGTTTCTAATGTTTAATTATTATGATGTGACCTCCTCACATCCTGGTCGTCCATGTGCATATTGATTTGACAGTCAGGGGAAAAGAGAGCTCATATAGCTAACTACCCTAGCATGGGGTTTGCGAAACTTTCCCTCATTCCTTCATTTCGAGTTAGGGTGTTCGCTATACAAATCGCTCTCTAACTCATTTCACGAACACCTCCATGGTATCGTGTAAGTTTCTTCCCTACAGACTAAATCATTTCTCCTTCCAAAGATGAATTCTGGAGTATTTTTTCCACCGACTACTTTTCTCCTCGCACATAGTCTTACTTCTGGTTCAAAGTCGACGTCAAGGTTTTCAGTTGGATGCACGGCTATGGCCTTACCTTCAGGACCAGGTATTACTCCTCTACTCCTTTTTAAGGTGCTTAGATGTTTTGTTAAAAGGGTATATGAGAAGTGATTTGCTCGATTCACTATTTGCAGGACAACGGCAGAGGGTTTTTACGTCAGATTCAGGTATTCCCCTACCCTATCGCTATGTATTGTTACTTATATGACCTGTTAAAGTTCTTATGTTTTAATTTACTTGGGGTTCCTGTGTGCAGGTACTCTGATCTTCTTTTCTCACGTCGATTGTTCAAGATCTGTCCATAAGCTACTTATACGCCTCCAATGTTTTGTGTTAACCAGGTTCTTCTTTCTACCTACACTCACGATACCAAAGGGGGTTTGAGGCTTGATATAATGCGCTTTGTTTTTAATACCCTAAGGGTTTAAGTATTGAATTGTTGAAATTTAAAAGGGTTTCTTTGTGAATCAATTTCCTCTGCATATTGCTTCTTAGGTACAGTTGGATAGGAGGGTTTCCCTCTCTCTACGACACAGTTTTTCATTATCGTTTGTTTATTATTGCCAGGTAGTATGATGAACTAATCTCTTGATACAATGGGTTAATGGAAAAATATTGTTTTTATCATGACTCTGTTGATGTCGTGAGTTATTTTTGTACTGGTCACACTTTATACAATGTTTTCATTTGGTAGTACGAACAGTTGAATGTTCAATTGTCTTTTACCACGATTCTATACAGACAACGCACACCATGATTTTAGATTTTACTATTTTTTCATTTTTCCTTTGTAAAGAAAATTGTGAATTCCTATATCGAAGCACAAACCTAAGGGTTTGGTCCCATTTGGGGACAATGACATCAGTAATTACTTGTTTTTTTCCTTCAATTTCTATAATTGTTCGTTGTTATTTCAGTTTGCATATTCGTTGAGCTCTGCAATGTTACAGTTATTACATTCAAATTATTTCCTTTCAAAGTTTTCTTCGCTCAACATTTAGTTCTCACAACATTTTTCACTTAGGTTTCTGTTTAATTCCACACACCCGGTTGTGAGGTTGTTGGCACTTTTTTCGGCTTCCTCCGCAGCCCAGGGACGTAGCAGGCTTGGCCTCGATGCTGGACTGTCCCAAGGGAGGTTTTTGGAGCTCTTACCTAGGACTAACCACCATTTCTGCATGACCTCTCCTTTTAATGTTACAGGATATTCGATATAACTGTAAAAAGGAAGAATATTTTATTTTTATTTTAAGAAAAATATTGTATCGATTAAACACAATTATGATCATTCGAGAACCTTATCTCGGTTATATATATGTAAAGATTAATTCTTTTTTTTCAACAAGTTATTTTAATTATTCAATCTGGTAATATATGAAATATTTGTTATTCCATAGTATACGTGTTTTTCTTATTTTTCCTCTATCTGGTTTCCTTTCCATACTAAGTCATACTGTACAATTCTATTTCTATACAATAAGTATTGTTCAAATTTATTTTAAAACCATAAATATACTATACAAAATTTTTTCTTCATTTCCTCACTCAGAAATGTTGTGATGAAGTAATACTATACAGTTCTATTTCTATACAAAGATGTACTATCCATCCAATCATTTTTTTATTTCCTCAGGAAAAAATGATGTTCTTTTAAAATAAAAGAAACATAACTAATACAATAACGTAAATGTACTTATCTAATTCCCTTCCAAATACAAGAAGTCTCTCCTCCCAACCGTGAGGCTAGCAATGACGTCGAGTCTGCCCTCGAGCTTCCACTTGTCCAAACAACATAGGTATCAATCCTAAGTTGTCCAACCTCCATTCCTCAAGACCACCTGTCCAGTTTAGAGTCCCAACTTGCAAGGATTCTTCAAGGGTTCCACTGGCCCAAGTCCAGCTCAAGAACTCCTTAGAAGTTGCAGCGTCCTACTCACCTGAAAACCATCCTATGTCAGGCTTTCACTTTCCTTGATTTCTCTCCTTTTGTTCCTCGAGCTCTTTTCTCCTCAAAAAATATTTGCCTTCCTTGGAACTATCCTTTTTATAAGAAGAAGAGAGTTTCAACTGGCCTAACTATTTGGAGAGTTTTATTTAATTATATATTAAAATCTTTTCTTTTAATATTCAAAAACTTCTTTCTCAACCATGTCTGAGTCACTACATTCCTTTGGTCTTTCACTTAGACCATAGTTAGTTTCAAAGTTCATAAAAAGTAGTAATAGTAATAAGAATAAAATTAAAACTATAACATGAATTCATAAAATTCCTACGGGGTGTCACATCTTCCCCCCCTCAGACGAAACACTATCCTCAGTGTTTAATTCAAATTGTTTAATCAAGTCTGGATATGTTTGTTGCATGAATTCCTTATCTTCCGAGGTGGATTCGTCCAGACTAAAGTGCTTCCATTACACTTTAACTTGGGTGATAGCTCGCCTTCGTAGCATTGTTTCTCTCTGCTATAGAATGCGCACGGGCTCTACCAACAATTCTCCATCTGGTTCAACTTATAACCAAATTTCAAGTTGCCATTACTAGTATCATCTATAATGCTTAATTTCAAATTTTCCAATTTATATATTACCTGCATATCCTGCCAACTAATCACATGTCTAGGATCGTAAACATATTTCTTTAATAACGATACATGAAACACATCATGAATCCTGATGTGAGTAGGTAGTGCTAGCATGTACGTCATTGGTCCAATTCTCTCCAGAATTTGGAAGGGCCCATAATATCGAGGTGTCAGTTTAGCACAACCACCCCACTATAATGTGCTTCTTTTAGGCTTTACACGTAAGTAAATATGATCTCCCACATGAAACTCTTGGTAGGTCTTCTTGTTTGCATAAGTATTTTGACTATCTTGGGCAACTTTTAAGTTCTGGCACACTTTATTGACTGTGATAGCCAAAGTGCAATTTTCTTGGCAAAGAACCTTGCTTATCATTCAAAGACAAAGCACATTGATGTTCAGTATCACTTTGTGAGGGATATGATAGAAGACAAAAAGGTGTTACTGGTAAAGGTGGACACTTTGAAGAACACTACAGATGAATTGACAAAATTTGTAAGCTCTGAGAAGTTCTCTTGGTGTAGAGAAACAATGGGCATTTCAGGGTTAGATAAATGACTAAGGTCTCATGTGGCCCCCTGTGGAAAGAAAACAACAAGTGGGAGAATGTTAGGTTGTGTTATATTCTTTCCACGACTAGCCCACGTAGTTAACCGGGGGGGAAGAGCCCCACCTTCATTGCGCCGATTGCGCAACGGGGTGGTCACAGGGGGGTTTGAGGGGGGGCGAGTAGCCCCCCTCTACGGGGTCCAGGGCAGCGCCCTGGGAAAAAAAAATTGGACCCTATATTAGGTTGGGCGAACCTACCTATGTTTTTGTGCATGGTTTTCACACATGGTTTTGGACGCGATGGTTTTTGGTCCATGGTATTGGATGCTTCGGCATGTATAAATATGTATTGTAACATTGAAAGGAACATAATGAAAAAGAAAGCTGGTAGTCCCGGTTCTGGGATGTAGGGGCAAATCTCTGTGTATATGTGTTTTATGTGGTATGCCCTCGCATTGTTTATTTTCTGTGTTTTAGAATTTGTATGCACGTAATTTATGTACGGGGTTAAAACCTACATATAATGGCACTTCCAACTACATAGGAAAAATACATGGCATCCACTCATGCAAGCAAGGAAGTAGTTTGGTTGTAGAGGTTGTGCTCAAGTATGGGGTTAGTACAGTGAGCTATAAGGATAGAATGTGACAGCCAAAGTGTAATTTTCTTGGAAAAGAACCCTACTTATCATTCAAAGACAAAGCACATTAATGCTTAGTATCACTTTGTGAGGGATATAATTGAGGACAAAAAGGTGTTGCTGGTAAAGGTGGACACTTTGAAGAATGTTGCAGATGCATTGACGAATTCTATGAGCACTGAGAAGTTTTCTTGGTGTAGAGAAAAAATGGGTGTTGCAGGACTAGACCAATGACTAAACTCTCTTGTGACCCCCTGTGTGGAAAAGAAAAAAACAAGTCGGAGAATGTTGGGTGTGTGTTATATTCTTACCACGAATAGTCGCATGAACGAGGGGGTGTAAAATGCCCTTGCTCGTTGTGTCGGGCATAGAAGGGGGGGTCATGGGGGGATGGAATCCGGCCTTGTCGGGCCATTTACAGGCAAGTTGTAGCCCGCCTACACAAGTTCCGGGGTAGCGCCCCCAAAAAAATTGGACCCTATAATAGGTGAGTGGACCTACCTACACTTTTGTGCATGGGTTTGGCACATGGTTTTGGGCATGACGGTTTTCTGCCCATGGTATTTTGTAGATCCGATCAACAAAAATATAGTTATGTTCTAATCTAGGGTTAATGGATTGGGGTTTACGAATGCTTCAGCACATATATATATGTATTGTAATATTGAATGGAAATAATGAAAAATCAATTTGGTAGTCCCATTTTGGGATCCAGGGGAAAATATCTGTGTATATTTGTTTTATGTTCTCACCATTGTATATTTTTGTTTTAAGAATTCGTTTGCAAGTAATTTCTGTACAAGATTAAAACCTACATTTTGGGTCATAAATGCATTTTAACTTGGGATTGGTTGCTCAAAAAAGGATTTGTTAGTTCATCCCAATGTTCAGTGTGTAAATAGAAAGAGGAGACAGTGAATCATTTGTTGTGTACCTGCCAGATTGCAAAAGAAGTGTGGACATAGGAAACAAATTAGTTTGGACCATTGGATCAAGACAATGAGGATCTGCTTACTATAATAGTTAATTGTCAGAGCACGTGCTTCAAAAATCCTATAGTAAATAAAGATTGGATTCTAGTCTTGCGCTTTCTTATTTGGAATACTTGGAAGGAATGGAATCATGTCATTTTCCACATTTATAATACTTCAAGTTATTCCATATGGAAAATAGTAAAATAAAATCTTAGAGAAACTATACTGGCGGAAAAATGGGACGATGATGACTAGAAGGTAGATTCGTCTGAAGCAGGGATCCTTTCCTCTCTCGACTTGTCCTCTGAGATGTTGTTTTAGTCGTTATCTCTTGTGAGAGCCACACGAGTCTCTTTGTCATCTATTTTCATAAAGCGCCCCCCCCGCCCCCCCTCGAGCTTCACCAAAATCAACTTTGATGGGGCCTCTAAAGGTAACCCAGGTCCGTCGGGATTTGGGGGTGATCCATGACTCCCAAGGCTCCCACATGGGCATATTTGCTGGATTTTGCAGAGTCACCACAAATAGTGTCACATAGATAACAAGCCTGTAGAAAGGCCTTCTTCTGTCCCAATGCCTTGGCTGTTTCAAGATTCAAATTACATGAGATTCGAAAATTGTCATCCAGATGGCTCAAAAGCTTATGGATGGATCCCTGTCATCTAATTTGGTGCATAGATGGAGACTGGAGTCACAAGTATTCTCAATCAAATCCCTCATTGACCACTTCTCATATGTTATCACAACCCACTTGCTGAGACCTGACAACAAGGTTGCAGACTGACTAGCAAATTAGGGTAAAATGGTAAGACATCGGGATATTGTTGTAAGTTGGCACTTATCATTGAGTGCAATAGACCCAGAACTAGGTCAAAAGGATGTCTTCTCCTAACTAACAGAGGAATACAAATCTGCCCCTAATAGGGATGAACAAATAGTTGGTCAAACGATCTCAAGGTCTGCCCTACGAGGCACGATAGGTGAATTTATGATGGCGTATAGGTTAATGAGATGGGTAGGCAGTGGTCTGAACAATCCACCCGCCTACGATTGATATAATGTGAAGAAGTTGTAACGAAATGGATGTCTATTCTTGGGCGATCAATTTGGGGTACAGGGTGGCTGAATTGAGTGCTGGTGGCCAATAGAGCTCACCAAGGCCATGGGGTAATTGGACTTACGCGGAGGGGACTGATATTGAAATTGTGGATTCTCAGGTGGGCTTATGTGCTTTCATTTGGGATATTGGAACAATTGGATATAGCTCTTCACACTGCCGTTGTAAGGCTACCTTTGTGTGGAAGAACCCTGGTTGTTGACTTCGACGGGATGCTCCAGGGAGCTGGGAACCTGACAACCTCTTCGTAATTTGGCTTCCTTGGTTCTGGTCTTTTTATGACAGTTTGTTTCCAGAGGTGGATGGTATTGTGTCGCTATTGATTATCGTGTTGAGTGATTGGTCTGAACCGTGGGTAAGTTCTTAGGTGTGGGATTTTTCTGGAAAGATTCTCTCGAGGGAAGTCAGGGTCTATGGTGGATTTCGTTTCTATCGAGCACCACAGGAGAAAATCGCCAGGCTAGTAGAAGAGTCATTCATCATCTAACTATAACGACTTTGGTTAGCCTTTACCTCTTTCTGTCTAATGTGGTATTGGGTCTATTGTTTTGCGGAATTGGTCTGAGAATTTTTGATCGCCTTCCCTAGTTATGGTTGTGGGTTGTTAGTGGGGGTAAGTCGACTTGGGTAATTGGGAGGGTACAAGTAGGGAAGATTTTATGTGAGTCCCAGATTAGCCTTGGTCATGGAAGCATTATGTGGTGGTTGCGGCAAGGTCTCGGTTTGTTTAGGTGGGTTTTGGTGATAATTCGTACTAGGTTATTGGGTTATCTTCTGCATTTCTATTAAGTGGTTCTTTGGATCCGACATTCATGCCTCGTCAGCATGGTCATCCGCATTGCAGAGATGGGCAACATGGCCCTATCAGATGACAAGCTAAGGATCTGAGCTTGGCTTCGGACAATTGGATGAGTGGGTAACGAGTGGGCGAGGTGGCTTGTGCTCATCGTCGATCTTTAGGCTTAGCGGAGGCTTCAGTCATGCTGGAGACAATTGTTGAACAACTCAGAGGGTTTAGACCAACTTGAACATCATCAGAGAGCACTACTACAAATATAGGAACGAATTGGTGGCGTACGTGAATGATATACAGTTCAACCTCAATGAAGCTCTCGAACAACTAGAGAGCATTCGACAAAACCAACAATGCATCAACGGTCATCTGCAGACTTGGAGGCTCAAGTGGAGCATATTGACTTCCAAATGCATGAGAGAGATGGCTTCCTTGGAATGCCTTCTAGGCTTCCTCCTCAACCTCCTCCGTGACATGATATTTTCAAGTTCTTTGTCTATTTTGTTGTTTCTTTGTTATGTAAGGTTGTTTATCCTATTGGAAATAATTGTTGTATGATTATATCTTTCGCATTCTCCGGCTCCCCTTGCTATCATCTCTAGTCTAATCGAAATCAATAAAGCCATGAAAGTAAATTTTGTACTCTAATTTACTATACTAATAATATAAAAATACACTTTTGAATAAAATAATAATAATAATAATAATATTACTATATATCTATATATATATATAAAATGTAAAGGAATACAATATGGTTTAGTAAACTGAATTCGAGAAAATTCTTTTGCTTAGTGAATTAATTATGATTAGTAAAGTAAATCCGGGAGAGTTCTTTTCAAAGTAAATATACTTTTACTTTTGCTTTCCTTTACATCCACTAAAGAAAATTACCAATAATTTTTTAATTCAAAAAAAATCAATATAAGCCTAATGAAAAGAGGAGAAAAAAATTACATGGATATATTTTTAAAATAAAGGGTTAGATTAAAAAAAAAAAAAATCACACTATTTTGTTATTAAAATATATTTAAAATTGCTTTAACTTTTCATTAAAAAAAATCTCAATATTTTATTATTAAAATATATTTATTTTTTATTTATAATTTAAAAAATTCAATAATATTTTATTTAAATATATTTATAACATTATTCAGATAAAAATCCTTAATATTTTCGTTTAAATGAATGAGGAAAAATAAAATTCCAATAATAATTACATGATGAAAGTTATCTCATGTCTTTGAATTATTGCGAAGAGAATATAGTTCGATTATATTTACTCTTCGCAGAAATAAAATTCCAATAATAATTACATGATGAAAGTTATCTCATGTTTTTGAATTATTGCGAAGAGAATATAGTTCGATTATATTTACTCTTCGCTTCCATCAACGATGTATCAAAGTGGGGTCCATGGAGGTGGAATTTAATTATGCGGAGTTGTCTATAATGTGATTTTTTGGAGATTTTGGTGATGGAATCTGGCGGAAGAAATTGAGGTTAAATCTTGATTTGTTGCAGTTAAAATGGTTTTTTAACTGCATATTTAGATTCAGCACCCTCGAAAACCCCTAGGATGCTTTCATTGTGCAGAAACTAGCTATCAAACTTGCGATTCCAATAAATTCCTGCCAGATTTCTTGCGATTCCAATAAAACCCGCCGAAAAGACTTTCAAAAAGTCGCGTTATAGACAACTGCTAATTATGCTACTTTTTGTTTTCACGATTCTTGGGATTATAAACAAAGTAGTAGTCTGAACATGTACGGATTGTTGGAGTTGTTAACATATTAGACGTTTGGAGTTGTTGGAGTTGTTAACGGATTGTTGGAGTAGTTAACGGATTGTTTGAGTTGTTAACATATTAGAGGTTTATTTTACTTTTTGGGTTAGAATACGGTGATAAAAAATGGTGGGAAATTGTGATTTTATTTTTGAATATATATAATATAATTTAATAAAAAATAAAAATAAAATTATATAAAAATGAAATATATATATATATATATATATATATATTTTAGAAACATAATTTTATTTTCTTTAATTTCAATAAATGTTAAAATAAAATTGCTTAATGAGATGTAAAAAAATTATAAAATGATTAAATAAACTATATCTAACGGAGCTCTCTTCAAATTGATTATGCTTAGTGAAATAGTTATTTTTAAATTGATTATGCTTAGTGAAGTAAATCCACGAGAGTTCTTTTCAAAGTAAATATGGGTGTACTTTTCAAACTAAATATGCTTCTATTTAAATTGGGAAAAGAAAGTTCCCCACTATAATGAAAGTTTGAAGCTTCTTTTTCATTATAAGCTTCTTTTCACATAAATCATATTGGAAATGTTTGATGTTTCCAATTTACTAATCATTCAACATGGAATAATTTTAATGTTTTATAGTTGACATCTCGAACCTACTAATCATTCAAAATGGAATAATTTTGAAATAAAATTGAGAGAGTTTCGGTTTTTTGTTTTTTTAATTCCCAACCAATAAAAGTTATTGCTCCAAATTTAAAACAAAATTGAAACTCATCCACAAATTATGTTTTCAAACTAAACATACATGTTTTACTTGTGTTTTATTTTACCTTTAAAAAAAATTACTAGAAAATTTCTTTTAAATTAAGGAAATGAAAATATTCAATATAGCTAAAGAATAAGAAAAGAATTAACTGTTTTTGGATATATTTTTGAAATAGAGGAAAACAAAATTGCTTAAAGGCTCTTTTAGATAAAGAAAAAGAAAATTCACAATATTTTATTATTAAAATATATTTAGTCTTTATTTTTAATTTAAAATATTCAATAATATTTTATTAAAATATATTTATAGCTTTATTTAAATAAAAATCTTTAATATTTTCTTGTAAATAAAATAGGAAAAAATCCTATAATAATCACATGATCAAAGTTATCCAATTTCTTTAAATTATTCCAAACACATGATGAAAGTTATCGAGTTTCTCTAAATTATTACAAAGAGAATCTTGTTCGGTGAAATTGACACTTCACTTCCATGCCATCGTTGTTGATGTATCTAAGTGGGGTCGGTGGAGATGGAATTTAATCATCTTGTTTTTGTTAGTTGGTATTATAAACAATGGAGTAGTGTAACCATGAACGCGTGACACCCACTCACTACTCAAAAAAAACTTAGGAAAAAAAACTATACAATTTACCCATTGTTAAGTACATTTATAAGTTTTTGTTTAAGTTGTTTCAATGGTCTTACATGAAATTCAAAATACAATGGAATACATGTTATATTTCTTTTATTAATAAGGGGTTCCACCGTGGTGTACTTAACCACGCAAGGAGGACTGATTAATTGTTATTTAACACTTCCCTGTCTATTGTTTAGTGCTTACTGTCACCCCGACCTTTGAATAGGTGTTGTTTCTAATGTTTAATTATTATGATGTGACCTCCTCACATCCTGGTCGTCCATGTGCATATTGATCCGACGGTCAGGAGAAAAGAGGGCTCGTATAGCTAACTACCCTAGCATGGGGTTCGCGAAACTTTCCCTCATTCCTTCATTTCAAGTTAGGTTGTTCGCTATGCAAATCGCTCTCCAACTCGTTTCATGAACACCGCCATGGTATCGTGTAAGTTTCTTCCCTACAGACTAGATCATTTCTCCTTCCAAAGACGAATTCTGGAGTATTTTTTCCACCGACTACTTTTCTCCTCGCACATAGTCTTACTTCTAGTTCAAAGTCGACGTCAGGGTTTTCAGTTGGATGCACGGCTATGGCCTTACCTTCAGGACCAGGTATTACTCTACTCCTTTTTAAGGTGCTTAGATGTTTTGTTAAAAGGGTATATGAGAAGTGATTTTCTCGATTCACTATTTGCAGGAAAACGGCGGAGGGTTTTTACGTCGGATTCAGGTATTCCCCTACCCTATCGCTATGTATTGTTGCTTATATGACCTGTTAAAGTTCTTATGTTTTAAATTACTTGGAGTTCCTGTCTGCAAGTACTCTGATCTTCTTTTCTCACATCGATTGTTCAAGATCTGTCCATAAGCTACTTATACGCCTCCAATGTTTTGTGTTAACCAGGTTCTTCTTTCTACCTGCACTCACGATACCGAAGGGGGTCTGAGGCTTGATATAATGTGCTTTGTTTTTAATAACCTAAGGGTTTAAGTATTGAATTGTTGAAATTTAAAAGGGTTTCTTTGTGAATCAATTTCCTCTGCATATTGCTTCTTAGATACAGTTGGATAGGAGGGTTTCCCTCTCTCTACGACACAATTTTTCATTATTGTTTGATTATTATCACCAGGTAGTATTATGAACTAATCTCTTGATACAATGGGTTAATGGAAAAATATTGTTTTTATCATGACTTTGTTGATGTCGTGAGTTATTTTTGTACTGGTCACACTTTATACAATGTTTTCATTTGGTAGTACGAACAGTTGAATGTTCAATTGTCTTTTACCACGATTCTATATAGACAACACACATCATGATTTTAGATTTTACTATTTTTTCATTTTTCCTTTGTAAAGAAAATTGTGAATTCCTGTATCGAAGCATAGACCTAAGGGTTTGGTCCTGTTTGGGGACAATGACATCAGTAATTACTTGTTTTTTTTCCTTCAATTTCTATAATGGTTCGTTGTTATTTCAGTTTGCATATTCGTCGAGCTCTACAATGTTACAGTTATTACATTCAAATTATTTCCTTTCAAAGTTTTCTTTGCTCAACATTTAGTTCTCATAGCTTTTTTCCCTTAGGTTTCTGTTTAATTCCACACACCCGGTTGTGAGGTTGTTGGCAATTTTTTTCGGCTTCCTCCATAGCCCAGGGACGTAGCAGGCTTGGCCTCGATGCTGGACTATCCCAAGGGAGGTTTCCGGACCTCTTAACCCAGGACTAACCACCATTTCTGCACGACCTCTCCTTTTAATGTTACAGCATATTCGATATAACTGTAAAAAGGAAGAATATTTTATTTTTATTTTAAGAAAAAGACTGTATCGGTTAAACACAATTATGATCATTTGAGAACCTTATCTCGGTTATATATATGTAAAGATTAATTATTTTTTTTCTACAAGTTATTTTAATTATTCAATCTGGTAATATATGAAATATTTGTTATTCCATAGTATATGTGTTTTTCTTCTTTTTCCTCTATCTGGTTTCCTTTCCATACTAAGTCATATTGTACAATTCTATTTCTATACAAGAAGTATTGTTCAAATTTATTTTAAAACCAGAAATATACTATCCAAATTTTTTTCTTCATTTCCTCACTCAGAAATGTTGTGATGAAGTAATACTATACAGTTCTATTTCTATATAAAGATGTACTATTCATCCAATTATTTTTTTATTTCCTCAGTAAAAAATGATGTTCTTTTAAAATAAAAGAAACATAACAAATACAATAATGTAAATGTACTTATCTAATTCCCTTCCAAAACCAAGAAGTCTCTCCTCCCAACCGTAAGGCTAGCAATGACGTCCAGTCTCCCCCCGAGCTTCCACTTGTCCAGACAACATAGGTATCAATCCTAAGTTGTCCAACCTCCAAACCTCAAGACCACCAGTCCAGTTTAGAGTCCCAACTTGCAAGGATTCTTCAAGGGTTCCACTGGCCCAAGTCGAACTCAAGGACTCCTCAGAAGTTGCAGCATCCTGCTCACCTGAACAACATCCTATGTCAGGCTTTCACTTTCCTTGATTTCTCTCCTTTTGTTCCTCGAGATCTTTTCTCCTCAAAAAATATTTGCCTTCCTTGGAATTGTCATTTTTATAAGAAGAAGAGAGTTTTAACTGACCTAACTATTCAGAGAGTTTTATTTAATTATATATTAAAAGCTTTTCTTTTAATATTTGAAAACTTCTTTCTCAACCATGTTTGAGTCACTACATTCCTTTGGTCTTTCACTTAGACCATAGTTAGTTTCAAAGTTCATAAAAAGTAGTAATAATAATAAGAATAAAATTAAAACGATAACATGAATTCATAAAATTCCTACGGGGTGTCACATCTTCCCCCCTCAAACGAAACACTATCCTCGGTGTTTAATTCAAATTGTTTAATCAAGTCTGGATATGTTTGTTGCATGAATTCCTTATCTTCCCAGGTGGATTCATCCAGACTAAAGTGCTTCCATTACACTTTAACTTGGGTGATAGCTCGCCTTCGTAGCATTGTTTCTCTCTGCTATAGAATGCGCACAGGTTCTACCAATAATTCTCCATCTGGTTCAACTTGTAACCAAATTTCAAGTTGCCATTACTAGTATCATCTGTAATGCTTAATTTCAAATTTTCCAATTTATATATTACCTGCATATCCTGCCAACTAATCACATGTCTAGGATCGTAAACATATTTCTTTAATAATGATACATGAAACACATCATGAATCCTGATGTGAGCAGGTAGTGCTAGCATGTACGCCATCGGTCCAATTCTCTCCAGAATTTGGAAGGGCCCACAATATAGAGGTGTCAGTTTAGCACAACCACCCCACTATAATGTGCTTCTTTTAGGCTTTACATGTAAGTAAATATGATCTCCCACATGAAACTCTCGGTAGGTCCTCTTCTTGTTTGCATAAGTATTTGCCTATCTTGGGCAACTTTTAAGTTCTGGCACACTTTATTGACCGCGTGATCCATTTCAGCGACCATCTCGGGCCCCAATATCAGCTTATCTTCTGGATTATTCCAGTTGGTAGGCACCCTGCATTTCCTTCCATATAGTACTTCAAAGGGGCTCATTCCCAAAGATTCATGGTAAACGTTGTTATAGGCAAACTCAACTAAGTGGAGATACTCTTCCCACTAGTTGGTTGTTGCATTACGTACATTCTTAACATATCCTCTAGCACATGATTCACCCACTCAGTTTTTCCATTAGTTTGAGGGTGATATGCGGTGCTAAACTAGATTTGAGTCCCTAATCCTGTGAACAGGGCTTTCCAAAAAGCAGAAGAAAATTTTACATCCATGTCTGAGATTACCACTCTTGGTATACCATGTATCCAAAATATCTCTTTCATAAAGATATCAACAATTTCAAATATTTTATACATGGATTTTATCGGTATAAAGTGAGTTGTTTTACTTAACTTATCAACCACTACCATGATGGAGTCATTTAGTTTCCTGGATTTAGGTACTCCTGTTATAAAATCCAATGTAATGGTATCCCATTTCCATTCTGTAATGGGGAGGGATGGAGCAATCCAGCAGGATGCTGATGTTCTGCTTTAACTTGCTGGCACTCCAAGAATTTAGCCAAGTATTCGGTGATATCCCTCCTCATTCCTGGCCAAAATAAATTCTTTTTAATTACAAAAAACAGTTTTTGGTATCCGGGTGAGCAACATATGGGCTTCTGTGAAACTCATCCAGCATAAATTGCTTAACATAAATCTGGTTAGGAACATATATTCTGCTCTTAAATGTTAGTAATCCATCACTGTTTAAACCATAATCAGATTGATTTCCCAACTTCTATGCTTGAATGGCTTGCTGCCATAAAAACTTATATTCAAGGTCATCATGGGCAGCTTCTTCAATTTTCTCTAGAAATTTTAATTCCACCTGACTGTACCTAATTTCATATATGCAGTATAAATTTCTACTCAGCGCATCAACCACTCAGTTCTCTTTTCCTTTAATATGCTTTATATCAAAGTCAAATTCACTCAGAAAAGCAATCCATCTAGCTTGATGAGCATTTAAATGAGCTTGGCTAAAGAAATTCGTTCAACTACTGTGATCCGTCATTAACAAGAATTTATTACCGAGTAAGTAAAGTCGCAGTACCTTTAAAGCATGCACCACTGCAGTTAGTTCCAAATCATAGGCATAATATCGTTGCTCAGGATCCTTTAGTTTATGGGATTCGTAAGCTATGACCTTTCCATCCTGCATCAACACCCCTCCAACTGTTGAATTTTCTAAGTCTATCCATTAGAAAATTAATCTGTATTTTGTTGGTTTATTTCTTCTACTTATAAATTCTGAACAAGTTATTTAAAACATTTAAATACCGAAATAAACACAATACAGTCACAACATCTACAGATAATCAGCTCAAAGAAAACAAACACACAACTGACATGTTATTTTTGGACAAATGTCCCTGGAAAAACCCAATGCGGGAAAACCGGTGCAGCTATTCTGAGGGTTTATTATTATGCAGTATTTCCTTGAGTACAACTAGGTGCCTAACTGGCTCACCCGACAGAGAAAAATACACGGCAGCAATACCTCTCTATTCGGAAACAGGTATTCAGAAAAACTATCCCAGAAAACCCTTGACGACAACTCTAAAGCTCAGCGCTAGCCCTTCTGTCCTCTGCATCAGCCTCCTGCTGCATTGTGTCAGCCCCATGACCCTCTGCGTCAGCCCTCTGAGGCATTGCGCAACCTCTGGGACCCTCTGCGTCACTCCTGTAGCCTCTGCGTGGATGACGCAGTCCCTTTGGCCCTCTACGTTGTCTCTGTTGGGCTCTGCGTGGCCTGAACTGGATGTTGCCTCTCACTCTTTGCTTCTGTGCTGGTCTCTTGGCACTGTCTCTGCCTCTCTGCCCAGTACTCACTACCCCTCATTGCTGATCACTGATTCAACTTTGCTTAGAAACCCTGCTCTAGTAAAATGAATGACTAATCACTATGGTGTGTTCTCCAACTAACCCTCAAGCCTCTTCTTATACTTTTCTCGTTGGTCCTTCAACGATCAAGATTAAATCTCTAATCAATGGCTAAGATTATATTTGGCTTGATCCATGACTTTTGGAACCTTCTAACCTAGTTTTATATTAATACCCATTAATATTTTATTTTTCATAAGTTTAGACTTAGGAACTCCATTAAAAATATTAATTATTTTAATATCTCTCAAACCAGGTACAATCTGCCCAAACCATTTCTGGGTCTTGGATATCTCATGTTCTTTAGCCTCTCCACCAATTTTCATGCCTAGATCACATTCGATGCTACCCCAAATAAAAACTCCCTCTTAGCAAGGACTGTGCTCTAGGAATACTCCTCAGTGAGCATCACTCTGATTATACGGAACCGGTACTTGGGTTGATGCTATAACTCCCTGCCCAACCTCCTCTGCACTGCTGCATCTTGTACTACTACCCATGGACCTGCCACTACCACTGCTACATCTGTACGAAAACTCCCTTTGCATCCATGTTGTTGTTGGTCCATCCTCCCAACACTGCATCTGCACTGCATCCCCTCTCATCATGTTGCATCATGCTACTGCACTGCAACTCAGTTACTGAGATGTAAGTAACTGATCCACCAAAATTCTGACATCCCTGTCAGGCTAGAAACACTCCTGATTCTGAAGCTCTCTCTGCTGCTAACAAGTGCTCCCTCTACTGACCTCTGCGTTGCTGCAACAACTCCCTGCATCTCGCACCGTTGGACACCTCTCTGTGCCATCCTGCACCATTGCAACACTCCTGATCCCTTAGCCCATTCACAGCCATCTATCTTCTCTTCTCTGTCGACTCCTCTGAGACTCTCTATTTCCCGCCTGGAAGTTCCTGGTTCGACTCCTGCTGAGTCTCTCTACTTCCCTTCTGGAAGTTCTTGGTTCGACTCCTCTGAGTCTCTTTACTTCGAGTCTGGAAGTTCTCTTCTTGACTCCCTCTGAGTCTCGATTTCCCTCCTGGAAATCCTTCTTCCAACTATCAAGTTGCCCCTCTCCGATCTTCTGTGCAACTGCAACACTGATCCAGATTCCTTGGCTAGAAATCTGCCTCGGTAGCAACTCCCTCTACCTTGGTTTTGCCCTGTTAGGTACTGTTCTAACCACAGTACCCCACCAGCTTCTCTCCCACAAACTACCCACAGCTTCCTTTGCCCCAACAACTGAAGGATTGAGCCTCTTGGCTCTGCACAATCCTGACACCGGCAAAACAACTCCCTCAGCCAACTGTGTCAGCCCTCTTGGCCTCTGCGTGGCTCTGCGTGAGCTTGTTTCTGCCCTCTTCAACCTCTGTGCTGGCCTCTCTCAGGCCCGGACTGATGACACAGTCCCTCTGTGTCAACCCTTCCTATTTCGCTTTCTGCAAGGATCAACTCTGTCACTCGGGACAATTGAATCTGCTGCAAATGCTCTGCTCATCTGATGCCTTAAGCTTTCCTATGATCTGCAACCATGCTTTGATACCATGTTGAATTTTCTAAGTCTATCCGTTAGAAAATTAATCTGTATTCTGTTGGTTTATTTCTTCTACTTGTAAATTTTGAACAAGTTATTTAAAATATTTAAATACCGAATTAAACACAATACAGTCACAACATCTACAGATCATCAGATGAAAGAAAACAAACACACAAGTGACACCGTTATTTTTGGAAAAATGTCCCCGGAAAAACCCAATGCGGGAAAACTGATGCATCTATTCTGAGGGTTTATTATTATGCAGTATTTCCTTGAGTACAACTGGGTGCCTAACCGACTCACCCGACAGAGAAAAATACACAGCAGCAATACCTCTCTATTCGGAAACAAGTATTCAGAAAACTTGTCTCACGAAACCCTCTCCGGCGACTCTGAAGCTCAGCGCTGGCCCTTCTGGTCTCTGCGTCAACCTCCTCTTGCACTGCATCAGCCCTCTGAGGCACTGCGCAGCCTCTAGGACCCTCTACGTCACTCCTGTAGCCTCTGCGTGGATGACGCAGTCCCTCTGACCCTTTGTGTTGTCTCTGCTCGGCTCTATGTGGCCTGAACTGGCTACTGCCTCTCGCTCTCTGCTTTTGTGCTGGTCTCTTGGCACTATCTCTGCCTCTCTGCCCAGTACTCACTGCCCCTCGCTACTGATCACTGATTCAACTTTGCTTAGCAACCCCGCTCTAGCAAAATGAGTGATTGATCACTCTGGTGTGTTCTCCAACTGACCCTCAAGCCTCTTCTTATACTTTTCTCGTTGGTTCTTTAACAGCTGAGATTAAATCTCTAATCAATAGCTAATATTAGATTTGGCTTGATCCATGAATTTTGGAACCTTCTAACCCATTTTTATATTAATACCCATTAATATTTTATTTTTCTTAAGTTTAGACTTAGGAACTCCATTAAAAACATTAATTATTTTAATATCTCCCAAACCAGGTACAATCTGCCCAAACCATTTCTGGGTCTTGGAGATCTCTTGTGATTTAGCCTCTCCACCAATTTTCATGGCTAGAGCACATCCGATGCTACCCCAAATCAATACCAACACCTTCCTTGCAAGCATTAGTACATACAGTGAACTCTTTCTTCAGATCCACCACTTTTAAAATAGGGGCAGAAGTCAGTAATTGCTTCAAGCGTTCAAAACTTTGTTGACATTTTGATGTCCACTTGAAAGCCTTTCATTTCTTTTACAGGGAGGTAATCAGATAAGCAGTTTTAGAAAATCCTTCAATAAATCGACGATAGTATCCAGCTATCCCCATGAAGGACAGAATGTCTACAAGATTCCTGGGGACAGGCCATTCCATGATGGTTTTGATCTTTTCGGGATCTACTGCTATTCCTTCTGATGATATAATGAGTCCTAGATACTGAATCTAATTCTTGTAGAAATCACACTCACTGTATTTAGCATATAGCTGGTTATCCCGTAAAGTTTCAGTACAATCCTCAAGATTTTTTCATGGTCTTCCAAATTCTTAGAGTATATGAGAATATCGTCAATAAATATTAGGACAAATTTGTCTAAATAAGGATGGAATATCCCATTCATCAATATCATAAACGTGGTAGGGGCATTGGTAAGCCCAAAGGGTAACACTACAAACTCATAGTGTCTGTATCGAGTCTGGAATGCTATCTTACAAATATCCTCCTCCTTAATTCGTATTTGATGATTACTTGACCTTAAGTCAATTTTTTAAAACACCCTTGCCCCTTTAACTTGATCAAACAGATCATAAATCCTTGATAGTGGGTATTTATTCTTAATAGTCAGATTGTTCAGCTGTCTATAATCAATGCAGAATCACAATGTACCATCCTTCTTTAGTACAAATAATACAAGTGCTCCCCAAGGTGACATGCTTGGGCATATATAACCCTTATCAAGAATTTATTGTAGTTTCATTTGAGTTATGTTAATTCAAGTATGCTCATACGATATGGCGTCCTTGATACTAGGGTTGCACCCGGAATTAACTCTATGGTGAAATCAATGTTCCGCTTAGGTGGCAGCCCAGGTATTTACTCTGGGAAAACATCAACAAATTCTTGAATAATTGGTACATCCTCCAAGGTGGTTATTTTATCTTTAGAATTTGTATAACCTACCTGAACTGCATAAATTTGGCAGCCTTTTCGAATGCATCTCCCCAACTGGTTGGTGGTAATAGGTCGCAATTTAACAGCTCTCTTAAGTCCTTGAATCTCTTGCCTTTCACCATTCTCTCCAAGGAAACTTACAGTTTTCTCTTTGCAATTTACTATCGACAATGTTTCTCCAACCAATCCATTCCAACCAATACATCATATGCACCTAAAGGTAAAATATTTAAATCCGCTACAATTTTATGTCAAACTGCCTCAAGGGAGCAATTTTTCACCTTAGCAGCCACCCTTCGTTTGGGTCCAGTAGCCAATTGTACCAACCAAGGGGTTTTAAATCTCATTTTTTGTAAATTACACAATTCTACTAGTTTTGGAATATGTAACTCAAACTTGCACCTGGATCAATTAAAATGGGAACAAAATGTTTAAAGAATTTAACTTCGATTCCTATCATTGTAGGTTGATATTCAGCCTGGCCATCATCTAAGGATGCGTTAATCCATGGAATACTTCTAGCCATGTCTCCTACCCTGGATGCTTCTTGAAGGTTAGCAACCTGCTTAGTGCGAGTGCGGTGAGGACAATTTTTGAAATAATGGGGTTCTCCACAACCCCAACATTGTATAGGGGGTTTCTGCTGTTGAGTAGCTTTTGGTCGACTTGCCACTTCTGATTTCTTGACTTCAACCTGCTGTCTTGTTTTCTGTTGATTCCTCGCCACCATTTTTTACTGCGGTTTCTTATTCATACTTTTTGTATTAGTGGATTTTTCCCCTCGAAAATTCTGGAAACTATTTTGACCTTTCCTATTTAGCCCCCCTTTGCTACCCTCCCCTTTTTGTTTCATTTGTTGGTAGCAAATTTAGGCCTTCCGGATGGCTTCATCCATTGTTTTGGATAGTAAAATTCGAGTTTTTCCTTCATAAAAATGGACAGGCTGCTGATGAAGCATTGTATCTTGGCTTTATCCTCCCGAAGGTATGGGACATATCTCATCAAAGATGTAAATTTAGTTACAAACTCATATATATTCAACTGGACCAATCTCAATTCATGAAACTCCTTTGGCTTTTCATCATAGAAGCATTCAATTAAATATTTATCTTTGAAGTGTTTTTGAAATTCGCTCCATGTGATTTCCTGCTCCTCGATTTCCCGACCAACTTTGACTTCTTTCCACCATAGGGTGGCTTTTCCCTATAACTGATAAATTGCCAATATGGCTTTCAAATTGTTATCGTATTCATATACTTGAAAATATTTATTCATATTGATTAGCCAAGCCTCAGTCGCTTCCTCAACATCACCATCAAATACTGGGGGTTTTATCTTCTTGAACTCCCCTTGAAGTTCAGTTTTTTGTTTCTTAGCCCCCCTGTCAAATGAGACATTATCCAATCTTCCTTCTTCATCATTACGTCCCCCTTATGATTCCTCGTTGTCTTCCCCATGATGAAATGCCTATGTGTGATTTCCATTTCTTGCACTGGGGTTGGGTCCCTGGTGATTCTGCTAGTTGTAACAGCTCTGGAGAAAATTCCATGTAAAAATATATAAATACCACGGATGATGGGACACATATTCCAAGATGAATGGTGGGGGAAACATCCTAATGGGTGTTCATTTGGTTGTTTATGGCTAAGGAAATTGACTAAGGCATTAAAGAGGTAAAAAGATATTTTGGCACATTTATTTATGAAAATAATGGAAATTAGGAGAAAATGAAGGTGAAAGGTCACAGGTTGCATGTGAGAAGGAAATTGAAGGAAAATAATGGAAAATGAAGAAAATAGAGGCCTCATTAATAAAAAGGCTTCGGAGGATTAGTTGGTGGGCTCTTGGCTAAGACTTGGTCAGTTTAGTTTTGGAGCTCTTTCATTATTCTTTCTCTCTCTCATACTCTTGGATATTTAGAGTTTTCTTGGAGCGCTCTTGGAGGGTGTGGCATACTTGGATTTTTGGAGAAAGAAGGCAAAGGAAGAGCAGGAAAGTGCAAGGGGTCATCATTATCAGCAACTACAACGGGTTTTTATTGTAGGTATCGAGTTGCATGTATGTTTTCCTCACTAGTTTTGGCATGCATGGCATATGCATGTGGATTTTTGGTTGTGATCTGTCATTGGCATGGAGGATGGATGGGATTGACAGTGGATTACCTAGCCTTGCCATTTCCTAGATAGCCATGGTGATTGTGGGTTACTTTCATTGTTTGTTTTTGGTTGGTCCTCATGTTCCTTAGCTTGGGTTGAGTTACTAGTCCTAGATCCTTGGTTGGACAAACACTCTAGAGCTGTGTATCAACTTGGGTTGAGTTACTAGTCCTAAAGCCTTGGTTAGACAAACGCTCTAGAGCCCTTGGTGGGTTGAGTTACTAGTCCTGGAGCCTTAGTTAGATAAACTCTCTGGAGCCTGGTAAAAGTTGTGGGTTGATTTACTAGTCCTGGAGCCTTGGTTGGACAAATGCTCTAGAGCCTTGGATGGCTGGGATAGAGACCGATTTGATGATGGTTTTGGTGATGTCTGACCGTGAGGTAGAATCACTGTTTTATTGGTTGAGGTGGATGGCCTCTGGAAGCCCTGGATGAGTTTTGATTGATGTGTTCTATGATATCCCACATTCATGCTTGCAATATGGCACGGGGGTGAATGACTGAAGAGAGATTTGGCTTAGCCATTCTATAGTCAGGTGGAACGTGGAAGTCCCATCCCAGGTTTGGATTTTTGCATCATTAATGAAAGGTTATTTCTCCTTGTATCTCTATGAGCATTATGATGGATTATATGTGGTTTATATGGCTATGATTTCATTAGTATTTATGTCCCTATTATGCTGGTTATTTACATGTTTTATGACATCATCCATGAGTGGATCTCATCATGTTCTTACTTGTTATTGAATGATCAATGTATCTATGGCCTAATGGATGAAATGGCAGCTAATGTGATAAGGAGACAATGCTTCATAGGGAATCTCAAATAAGTATGATACCCCTATGCTCAAATATGTTATTTACACATGTAGGTTGCATATTTACTAAGTGTTTGACAAAATTCATGTCATGGCTAGTAAGGGTCCAATCAAGGTCTTTAACAAGTATTTGTTTTAGTATTGTCAATTCCATCTTATTTTACAGATTTGAAGAGATAGTTCAATTCTAGGTAGTGACCTAGGCTTTGGGCCTGAAAAAGTGGTTCAAATCCTGGAGTCACTGGCATAACAATGACAATTTGGGTCTCTGGTCGCTGGCACGCAGGCTTGTGAAAGCGACTTTGGTTTGCTTGTCACATGCATGCATTGTCATGGGAGCGACTTTGGGTTTATTTCATCTAAATGCTAGGTTAACTCAGAGGTTGGGCACCTAGAGTGGTGGATTAGCTCTTGGGGGTCCTGAAGCACATGAGGGAGGTCTGTGTGTTGTGTTTTCATCGAGTCCATTTCCTTAAGGTTACCTAGGAGGTTGAATCATATCATAGTAGCCTCTCATCGTATGTTTACCCTGGCTAGCCGGAGCTTGGGTAGATGTGGGAGGAGGGTGTTACAGAGTGGTATCAGAGCATGGTTGTGCTCTCCTTGGGTTGTGTGTTGATCATTCTTTCATGTTAGTTGCATGTGTGTTTCTTATGCATATAGTCCATGTTCTTGTTGCATTTGCATGGTGTTGATCATGGTGGTAGTGATGTCGCCATGTGAAGATTGAAGGTGTTGTCATGGAGTTTGTCTTCATGTGTGTATGGTTGATTATGCATTGTTATGCACGTCAGTGTTCACATGTTATCAAATGCATGTGAGGTGGTTTTTGTTGTCATGCATCAGGTCATGGTTTGTGTAGTTGATACGGTCATGCATTGATGACTGAACTCTAGCTAGAATGGTGTGTATATGGTTTTGCACTCATGTGTTATATGTCTATTTTCAATTGTTATGCATGTATGGTCTTGGTTATAGTTATGCATGAATAGTAGGTCAAAAATTCCTTTTGAAGTCATTGTATGCAAATTTAGGTCATCATGGTGCTATTGGTTGTTATGATGCTAATTTGTTGGCTAAAATAGAACAGGAGATACAGATCATCATAATGAGGTTGCAACATTAGACTTTGGGGTAAGAGCAGATCGTCATACATGTATTGTATGTTTGGCATGCAAGTATGTAAGTTAAGGATTTTCATATGAATTAGGTTTATATACATTAGGTTTATGTAGATGTCTTTTGATGTTATGGTTACATTCATGATAGATGTTAGTTGATTAGTGTAGTTATATGCACATGTGTTGGATAGTCAAGAATGATAGTAACATGTAGTTGTATGCATTTCTATTGTTGTGTTATATTAGATAACTTGATGATTATGTTATATGTTGTTGATGAGTATGTTATAGGTTAACTTGTTGTTGTTATATGACAGTTAGCTTGACGATTAGGTTATATGTTGTCGATGAGCATGATATATAGCTTATGGTTGTTATATGCTAATAACTTGATGATTATGATTATTTCATTAAGATATTGATGTCATATGTATCATGCTAAATTGGATTGGCATATGCAGATGGTTAGGGTTATGACATTCAGGTATGAGTCGACTTATTGTGTTGCATTGTGTGTTATTAATCTAGACCGATTGTACATATGTGATTGCTATGAATAAGTGATAAATGCTTATGAGTTTATGATGAGAACATGTTAGTTAGTTAGTGTTATGGATATGATGAACTTATTTATGTTGAGTTGACATGTTGTAAAGTTATATCTTGCTAACTAGATTGATTGTGCAGACAAAATAGCCTCCCCTGAGATACACTAAGGTATGAATTTACTTATGTAGTATACTTGGTGCTTCATTCTTGATTATGTCTTCTATTTGATGTTGAGTGTTTGGTTTCTATCGTGTCATCTAGTTTATTTATTTAACATGGTATGTTTGCAAGTTGGTTGAATGTTTGATGAGTTGCATAATACGAGTATGTGTTCCAATGATCTTGTTTCAAGATGATTGTACTAACACATATGTGTTGAGATAGTTGATATGTATTTGAGTATAGTAGGTGACAGTTATAAAATTATGTCTAATGACTATGAGTTGACTATGGATTATGACATGATTATTAGTCTTGCTAAATGTTGATTTCAAATTGATAGATATGATTGTCTTGATATTTGGAACATGTGGTTGACATGTGTGAGCAGTTGCAGGAAGCATGCTTTGTATTAGTGTGACGAGGTAATAATTGATGTATTTATATAACTAACAGTTGGGTGACGTGACAACATATAGTAAGACTCAGTTTCAGCAGGGTAAAGGTAAAAGAAAGGAATCAGGTAAGAATTCCTTTGGATATGTTTGGAAACCTGAATTCCAAACGAACGAGTGCTTTGCATACAAGGAGTCTTCTTAACATTGATTTTGTTTGACATTATGTGGATATGTGCTAGATTCATGAAAATGTACTTGACAGGTATATTAGTTACCCTTTAGTTACAAGTGGATTTGTCAAAGAATTGGAGTCCCTTGAGAGATGGCATGGATGTGTTTAGTTGCAAGAAACATGCTTAGCACAAAAAGATAAGGTAACTGATGTATTGTTATGTTTATTTATACATTGGAAGTTATGTATTTACGGAAATATGATGCAGGGGACTGCATGGCAAAGAGAGGTTTCCATGAAATCTTGAAGAAGGCTCTGGTTGAGTTTCCTTGAGAACCATGGGGATTGAGTCATGGTGTTTGTTGCTAGTCTTGTGCTTTTGGTATTTTGGTGCTTTGTTGTGCTTGATTGTGGTTTTGTTTGAGTCTTGTGCATGGCCATGCCACTTGGGTTGTGGTGTCGTTATTGGTTTCATGGTTTCCTTCTTGGTTGTTTCTTATCTTGCCTTTTATGTTTTGGGTGCCTTGGGAATTGTTTTGGAAAGAGGAAAGATGATGGAGCTTGGGAGAGATGTGTGGTACCCGAAAGGTAATGTAAGATTCATATGAATCTTTGTGCATAAGTAGGCAACAGAAGGTAAGACTATGACAGTCGGTTGGACTGGTTGGGTCCATTATGGTAAATGGACGGTGGCGGTACAAACATGAGAAAGGTAACCAGAAAAGGAAAAGTAAATGGATCTGAGGTGTAAGATGCCTTGACTAAGTTGGGAACTATGGTTCTCAATGTTGTGCATGAATAAAGGAAGTTATCTTAACCTTGACCTTGATATTTGGTAATTATTTTATGATCATGATTATGTTGATGTTTATATAGGTATACATGTATGTATGTATATATGTCGTTGACCAACTAGATCAGTATTATTCTATGTTGATATTTATATATGTATACATGTAGGTATGTATGTCGTTGTCTGACATGATGATGATTGTTTTATGCTAATGATTATATATGTATGTATCTATGTCATTGTTTGACAGGGTTGTCAAGGATCATTCTGGTGGAGAAATTATTGCCTATGCAGGAGAATGACACGAAGAGGTTCCTGGTCTTACGAGGAATCAATTGGGAAGAGTAACCTGACAGAATTGTGAGGCCAGTATCATGTGATTATGAGTTGATATTATGTGATTATATTATGTCTATGTTATGGAGAGGTTATACCAAGAGATACATCAGCGAAATGAAAGCAGTGTGGTCTGCGACATGCTGGGACAAGCATGGATAAGACACTGGAAGCAAGGTTGTTTGGTAAATATTTCGTGTGGTTTTGGATGTGTGGTATGACTATTGTGCATATTTCATATATATTGTATATGTTGCATCTGTGATGATTGTGCGCATGCAGTATTGTGCATATGTGGTGTGTGTACATGTTGTTTATGCAATATTATGTGTAGAGTGTTAGTACATATAGTGTTGTATGAATGTTTCATATTCAGTGTTGGGTATAGATGGTGCTATGTACATATTGTACTGTGTGCATGATGGATATGTGGTGTTGTATGCACATGGTTCACTGCGCATGTTGAATATGCAGTGTCATGTATAGATGATGTTGTGTACATGTTGGATATGCGGTGTTGTGTACAGATGATGCTATGTACATGTTGGATATGCAGTGTTATGTACATGTGGTGTTGCATGCATGTTGTACATGTGGTGCTATGTACATATGGTGTTGTGTGCATGATTGTACAAGTGGTGTTGCGAGAATGTGGTGTTGTGTACATGTTGTACAAGTGGTGTTGTGTGCAGGTGGTGCTGTGTACATGTGGTGTCGCATACATGTCATGCATGTGGTACTATGTACATGTGATATTGTGTACATGTTGTACAAGTGGTGTTGTGTACATGTTGTGCAGGTGGCGCCGTGTACATGTGATGTTGTGCACACGTTGTTCAGGTGGTGCAGTGTATAGGTGGTACTGTGTACATGTTGTACATATGGTACTGGTGCACGTGTGGTATTGTGTGTATGCCATACATGCTATGTTGAGGGCATGTGGTACTAGGTATGTGCATTATGTAGGTGCATGTATTGAGTTGTGTTGTACATCGGGTATAGATGTATTGTGTTGTGTTGCACGCCAGGTGTAGGTGTATGTATTATGTTATACAATGGATGTAGGCATATGTATTGTATTGTATACATTGGGTGTAGGTGTGTGCGTTGTATGTCAGGTATAGGTGCATGCGTTGCATGGTGTTGTATGTCGTGTGTGGTTGTATGTGTGTGATGCACACTATGTATATGTGCACCTGGTTGAAGAGAAGACACTGGGTGTTTGCTGGGTGTGGAAACTGATCTGGTGTGTGTACGAAAGAACAAAGGAAGAAGTAAGGATCGACGAAGGATAAGTATCGATATTTTATTTCAATTTTATTATGCATGTGATTTATGATTCTAGTATATGGTGATTACATGTGAATTATGATTATGGTTTATGATGGTTACATGTGATTTATGATTTTGATCTATGATGGTTATGTTTTGAGCTAACCTAATGAAATATTTTTATACATGTTGATTTGATCAAATATGCTAGTTTGACTTGTTATGACAAGGAGTGAACAAGATTGAAAATGTACCTTATTGACGAACTACCAATGAGGTATGATGTTAATTTATGTCAATTTATTTTAAATCTAATGGAATTTATGTGCTTGGAACAAGAATGCATGAACATGCCCGGTTGAGTGATTGAAATCGACCGCAAGAATTTGCAACAACAAAAGGAATTGGAAAATGCAACAGTGTGTTAGTAAAGCATTCAGGAACAGGGCCATTGTGGGACACTAGTACCCAATAGTGTCCATTGATTTCCATGAGCATGCTATGACCAGTATGATGGTTTTGAGGCAATAATATGCCTTGGTTTTTGTATATTCCGATGTGAGGAAGCCTTGCCAAGGGATGGACTGCCCGAGATGGGGGTGCCAGAGGAACTTGGAAGGTGAGTAACTGCACAGAAGGGGTGACCGGAGTGCCCGAGGGACTATATAGCAGAGAAGGGAAGGCTGAGGATGGGTTTGTTTAGGTCATTAGCATTGCCAGATGCACATTGGGAGTGTGCCCTATAACAATGAGTCGGTAATTGTTCACTGAGAGGACAAGTGGCACAGGATTGTAGCGTTGGACATTGGATGTAGATTTGAATTTGCAGTGGATTTTGGACTTCCTCGGAAGGAGGTGAATCCTAGTATTACTTTGAGGCTGGAGGTGTGAGCCTTTGGATTCCCTTGTTGCAGATGAAAACATCATATCTTTTTATTTGCTGGTTGAGCAAATGTGCATATGTGTGTATTATTGTAAATATTGTATCGAGCTAAATTTATAAAGCTCCATAGATAGTATGGGTATTTGCTAGTTGAAGAAAATATGTATGTGTATATGTTGTTATTGTAAATACCATAATGAGTTGTGTTATAAATCTCCACTATGCGGTATGTTGTCATGTTGTCATGATGTTTTGTTTTAGTAGATGGTCATTGTAAATATTGCAACGAGCTATGTTATAAAGCTACATGGGAAGTATGCTTTGTTTTCAGTGGTCTTGTTGGTTATAGGTGTCATTGAACACCAAGGACGGTGTTCCCCCAAGGGGTAGGTTTCTGTAACAACCCTGGTGAAAATTCCATGTAAAAATATATAAATACCACAGATGATGGGACACGTATTCCAAGCTGAATGGTGGGGGAAACATCCTGATGGGTGTTCATTTGGTTGTTTATGGTTAAGGAAATTGACAAAGGAAATGGGCAAGGCATTAAAGAGGCAAAAAGGTATTTTGGCACATTTATTTATGAAAATAATGGAAATTAGGAGAAAAGGAAGGTGAAAGGTCACAGGTTGCATGTGAGGAGGAAATTGAAGGAAAATAATGGAAAATGAATAAAGTAGAGGCCTCATTAATAAAAAGGCTTCTGAGGATCAGTTGGCAGGCTCTTGGCTAAGACTTGGTCAGTTTAGTTTTGGAGCTCTTTCATTATTCTCTCTCTCTCTCTCTCATACTCTTGGATATTTAGAGTTTTCTTGGAGCACTCTTGGAGGGTGTGGCATACTTGGATTTTTGGAGCAAGAAGGAAAAGGAAGAGCAGTAAAGCGCAATAGGGCATCGGTATCAACAACTACAATAGGTTTTGCTTGCAAGTATCGAGTTGCATGTATGTTTTCCTCACTAGTTTTGGCATGCATGGCTTATGCATGTGGATTTTTGGTTGTGATCTGTCATTAGCATGGAGGATGGTTGGGATTGACAGTGGATTGCCTAGTCTTGCCATTTCCTAGATAGCCATGGTTTGTGGGTTACTTTCATTATTTGTTTTTGGTTGGTCGTCATGTTCCTTAGCTCGGGTTGAGTTACTAGTCCTGGAGCCTTGGTTGGACAAACGCTCTGGAGCCATGTATCAAATTGGGTTGAGTTACTAGTCCTGGAGCCCTGGTTGGACAAACACTCTGGAGCCCTTAATGGGTTGAGTTACTAGTCCTGGAGCCTTGGTTGCACAAACGGTATGGAGCTTGGTAAAATTTGTGGGTTAAGTTACTAGTCCTAGAGCCTTAGTTGGACAAACGCTCTGGAGCCCTGGATGGCTGGGATAGAGACCGATCTGATGATGGTTTTGGTGATGTATGACCGTGAGGTAGAATAACTATTTGATGGGTTGAGGTGGATGGCCTCTATAAGCCCTGGATGAGTTTTGATTGATGTGTTCTATGAGATCCCACATTCATGCTTGGAATATGGCATGGGGGTGAATGGATGAAGAGAGATTTGGATCAACCATTCTACAGTCGAGTGGAAAGTGGAAGTCTCATCTCGGGTTTGGATTTTTCCATCATTAATTAAAGGTTATTTCTCCTTGTATCTCTATGAGCATTATGATGGATTATATGTGGTTTATATGGTTGTGATTTCATTAGTATTTTTGTCCCTATTATGTTGGTCATTTACATGTTTTATGACATTAGCCATGAGTAGCTCTCATCATGTTCTTACTTGTTAGTGAATGATCAATGTATCTATGACCTAATGGATGAAATGGAAGCTAATGTGATAAGGAGACAATGCTTCATAGTGAATCTCAGATAAGTATGAGACCCCTATGCTCAGCTCTGTTATTTACACCTCTAGGTTGCATATTTACCAAGTGTTTGAAAAAATGCCTGTCATGGCTAGTAGGGGTCCAGTCAAGGTCTTGAACAAGAATTTGTTTTAGTACTGTCATTTCCATGTTATTTTACTAATTTGAAGAGATGGTTCAATTCTGGGCAGTGACCTAGGCTCTGGGCCTAAAAAAGTGGCTCAAATCCTGAATTTGTTGGCATAGCACTGACAATTTGGGACTCTGGTCGCTGGAAGGCAAGCTTGTGAGAGTGACTTTGGGTTGTTGGTCGCATGCATGCCTTGTCATGGGAGTGACTTTGGGTTTAGTTCATCTAAATGCTAGGTTAACTCAAGGGTTGGGCACCTGGAGTGGTGGATTAGCTCATGGGGGTCCTGAAACACATGAGGGAGGTTTGTGTGTTGTGTTTCTGTCAATTCCATTTCCTTAAGGTTACCTAGGAGTTTGAATCATATCATAGTAGCCTCTCGTTGCTTGTTTACCTCGGCTAGTCGGTTGCTTGGGTAGATGTGGGAGGAGGGTGTTACACCAGTCTGAAAAAGTTTTCAAGATCCTTTCTTATTCTTGCATCAGCCTTTCATTGTCAACTCTCAGGCTGGTCATTTCCATTCGTAGTTGTTGAACTGTTTCCAATAATTCAGTGTTCGCATGTTGGGATTCTTCCCTCAACTCACCCACATTTCTGGGTCAATTTCCATATAAGATATGTTGGTTCTTGTTCGGGGTTCAGTTCCACTCTGCACCTTTCTTTGTATTATGTGCACAATAACAATGTTATGAGATTTTAGTTAACCCTACTTGGCCATAGTGTTGAACATTGGGTGCTTTGATACCATTTGTGACACCCACTCACTACTAAAACAAAAAACTTAAGAAAAAAAAACTATACAATTTACCCGTTGTTAAGTACATTTACAAGTTTTTGTTTAAGTTATTTCAATGGTCTTACATGACATTCGATATACAATGGAATACATGTTATATTTATTTTATTAATAAGGGGTTCCATCGTGGTGTACTTAACCATGTAAGGAGGACTGATCAATTGTTATTTAACATTTTCTTGTCTATTGTTTAGCTCCTATTGTCACCTCGACCTTTGAATAGGTGTTTCTTGTAATGTTTAATTATTATGATGTGACCTCCTCACATCTCGGCCATCCATATTCATATTGATCTAACGGTCAGGAAAAAAGAGGGCTCGTATAGCTAACTACCCTAGCTCGGGCTTCGTGAAACTTTCCTTCATTCCTTCATTTCGAGTTAGGGTGTTCGCTCTGCAAATCATTCTGCAACTTGTTTCACGAACACCGTCATGCTATCTTTAAGTTTCTTCCCTGCAAACTAAATCATTTCTCCTTCCAAAGAGTGATTATGGAGTATTTTTTTCCACCGGCTACTTTTCTGCTCGCACTGAGTCTTACTTCCGGTTCAAAGTCAATGTCAGGGTTTTCAGTTGGATGCACGACTATGGCCTTACCTTCAGGACCAACTATTACTCCTCTACTCCTTTTTAA
Source organism: Pinus tabuliformis (assembly GCA_031772625.1). Lineage (NCBI taxonomy): Eukaryota > Viridiplantae > Streptophyta > Pinopsida > Pinales > Pinaceae > Pinus > Pinus tabuliformis. The sequence continues at coordinate 1,556,148,006 of CM062816.1, read as the reverse complement.
GGTCCTTAGATGTTTTGTTAAAAGGGTATCTGAGAAGTGATTTTCTCGATTCACTGTTTGCAAGACAACGACGAAGGGTTTTTACGCAGAATTCAGGTATTCCCCTACCCCGTCACTTTGTATTATTGCTTATATGACCTGTTAAAGCTCTAATATTTTAATTTACTTGGGGTTCCTGTGAGCAGGTACTCTGACCTTCTTTTCTCACATTGATTGTTCAAGATGTGTCCATAAGCTATTTATGCACCTCTGGAGTGACCTTAGGAAAATCAAGATGTCTCCTAGTTTGGTTGGCCAAATGACTTGCTTGAAGAGTGAAATGATAACTATACACAAATAGATTTCCAATGAGATATCATGAGCTCAATTTGGAGTTGAGGAAGACCTTCAAAAGTTGACTGCAACAACACTTTGCATTTAGGCAGCCTCATTTTGCACATTTTGACTAGTCTTGGGAGATTTGACTTTTGACAGCACAAATTAACTCCAAATTAAAAAATTCAAGTTGGTTTAGAAAGTATACTAAATAATCTTTCCAATGAGCTATCATGCATCCAATTTGGACACCAGAAAGGCCTCCAAAACTTGGTTTGAAAGCGGCACTATGCATAGAATCAGTGGCACTGCGCATAGAAATTTTCCACATAGGCTCTTCCAACAGGTGTGTAGCACCACCCGCACTACGCTTTTGATGGGGGCCTCCATTTGCAAAAAAAATTATATTTTTGGAATTAGAATGAAAATTTATGCATGCTCAGAAATGGCTGAGAAATTTTGATAAGTTCTGGACCTCCAGAAGGGCCAAAAACACCCAAAAAGTGCCCTCTCTGCCACTTTTTTGCCACACAGGAAGCAGTCTTGGGAGATTTCATTTTTGGACAGGTAAATGGACTCCAAATCAAAAAATTCAAGTTGTCCCAGAAAGTAGACTCATCAATATTTCCAATGAGATATTCTACACCTAATTTGGACTTCGGGAAGCCTTCGAAAACTGGCCTGGAAAAAGCGCTACGCATAGGATCAGTGGTGCTATGCATAGGAGAAAAATTTGCTAGTTTTTCTTGTTTGTTCAGAATTTCACCCAGTTTAGCTGTAAGTTGACTTTTTCTTCTCCCATTGGTAAATTAATGATGTAATATGATGTGATATGATGTACTATGATGTAAATATGATGAAAAATCACTTGAGGGGGTAGATACATCAGTTAAAATTGCTTGGAGGATGAATGAATCAGTTTCCATAGTTTTAGAGGCAAGTTGTTCCACTGCCTATTTTTTAGTTCCTAGTTTAGATCTTGTTGAAACAGCTCCTTGACTCATGGATTCGACCCCTGATGGCTATCATAGGTGGTTTGATGCCTATATATTGTACTTTCTTAGTCATTTGTCAAGGTTGGACTCTTGTGGATGCATTAAGCACTATTGTAAATCACTTTTGCAGTTTGGCAAGGAAATGAACCAAGGTTTTGCAGGGTTTTGTGGGATTCTTGTGGTAATGTGAGTTAGCATTGTTTTCTCTTCTGTTATTTAGTTTATCTTATGTGGATATGTGCCATCATCTCTCTTTTTCTGTATAACTAAATGAATCAAGATTAAAGGGTGGAATCCATTGATGTTTAGTGCTCTGCCTTGGGGTTTTATTTAGTTCTAAATGTTTTCTGCTGTTTGAAGAGGACTCATGCAAACTTGCATGCCCTCTCCAACTCCTCACCAGTCTTCAGACTCACTATCACATTCATTTCAAAGTGCTAAAACACTTACCTACCTCGCCCCACAGAAACCTCTGCAAATCTGTGTTGATTTCCCGGACCCAAAGCTACCTTCCTCATCTAATCCAACAACCAACCATTAAAATCAATCAAAATTCCTCTGAGCATATACCTAGCCTAAAATTAGTATTCATATCAGTCATCTCAAGCCTTACTTGACATATTTTTTTTGAGATTGACAAGGAGAGAGCCCTCTCCCGACTTGGTAGGGCTAGCTACCAGGTTAAGCGTGGTTTGATGTTACCCTAGACCTGCCTTTCTTAGCCTGAGGTAGATTTAGGTTATAACATAGTGGTGACCATACTGGGGAACGTAGTTTTATGTTCCTCAGCAAATGTAATCAAGTTCAGATCTGATTGTTGATGGTGAACAACGATCAAACACAGGAATGCTGAAATCATTCACCTGGCGACTCCAAATCAGTGTCGAGATCAGATCCAAAAACTCCACTAGAGGATGAACCTGACCAGCAGAAACATGAAAGGACAATATGGAAAGATCAGGTATTCAAGTTGGAATTTCATCCAAGACATTTTGTTCTTTGTTATAAATTATTTCTTCTCTTTTCCTGAGAATGTCAAGAAGGCTTTGCAAAGTATATTGTATTTGAGAAAATATCCTCAGCCTGCATTTGATTCCTTCCCTTTGAAGATTGTGAATACCAAAGATTTGCATGCCTTTGAGCTTGATCAAGATGCTTTTTCTGAAGCTTGTGATGACCATCTTCAAACTGTTGAGCCCAAAGAGACTAAGACTGATTCTACACCTTCTGTACATACCCCTATACCTTGTAAAATTCTAGATCGATACAAACCTCTGATTTTACCTCCTATATCCCATGCTTTCCCTAAAAATCATGACCTATATCTACCAAGATTTGATGGTGACTGTGACAACATCACTACTGAGAGGCATGTACTGAATTTGGAGTCTTTTCTTGACCTTTTTGAAGTTGATGAAGAGGATGTCAGTATTAGGCTTTTTGCTCTTTCTTTGCAAGGAAAAGTCAAGAGTTGGTTCAAAACCTTGCCTGATGCGAGCATCTCAGATTTCCAGCAGTTCGTCAAAGTTTTCCTCGACAAGTGGGTGGTCAGACAAAATCCTTTCTTGATTATAAAAGAGTATAACCAGTTGAAAACACTGCCAGGGGAGACAGTACAACAATTTTCTGCCAGATTTAACCAAGTTTATTATTCGATGCCTGTTAATATAAGACCTCCTCCTGGATCAGCTCTCTTACACTATCTGGAAGCCTTTGATCCGGAAATGGAGTTTCAACTGAGAGAAAGGAACCTTGCAACACTTGAAGAGATGCAAAATAGTGCAGTAGATGTAGAGGCTAATTTGCTGATTAGAAGGGCAAAGTTGAAGGAAGAAGAGATGAAGAACATAGATCTAGAGGAATTGACATCTTTAGAGGTAAAGCTCAACATTTTGGTAAGTGCAGTGGAAGAGATGATGCAAAATATCACCACAAGGAATGAGTATGATGTTCAAGATCATGGCTCCCTGATTGAAGAAGAACAAATTGCTGATCCAAAACATTTTCTTTCTTATCCCAGTTTTCATAGATCTGATAATGATTGTTTTATAGATCATCTTGGAGAAGAGAGATATGTTGATATGACATGTATGCTTGATGATGTTTTTTATACTGATGATTTTCCTAAGTTTGATCAGAGTGATGATGATTATGTTCTCCAAACCGAAGCTAGTCTTGCAGACAAATCAACAGCTGGTTTGTGGAAGGAGGAAGTTCATTTTCAGCAGCTCGAAAACAGTGATCAACCGTTGCATATCAGCTATGGAAATGACGAGGGAAGTGCAACAAATTTTGAAGTAAGTGAAGGATCTTTGCCTTTTTGTTTTGCTTCGTTTCAATTCATCAGAGACAACTTTCATGCAATCATAAATCAACTGTCGACAAGTCTTGATCTGGACCATCTAGAGGGCAATGAAATCCTTGTTCAAGACTTCTCTTATCTAGATTTGTAGCCCCCGAATTCCATTGAATGTCAGGTTGTAGATGAAGACTTGGAAGCTGGAACATATGATCAAATGATGCAAGATGATTCCGTACCATTTTGTTTTGAATCATTTCAGTTTTTGAAGGGAAATTTGCATAGTATATCTTCAAATGAGTAGCCTGTAGAAAATCATGCAATCTCATTAGAACTAATAGAAAATGGGTTGCAACAGCCTTTTCAAGTTTTTCATGATCCAGTAGCTGATGTGTTAGATGATGTCTGCAGTCAAAGTCCTTCTCCATGAGCTACCTGTGAGCTTGAAACGTATACTGAAACAAAATTGATCCCGTAGCCAGTTTCTTTGTCATTTTCAGCGGGAGTCTCATCACAAAGCTCAGATGAAAGTTTGCATTCATGGTAAGAGGAGAAGAAAAGTAATCCATTAGATGAGCTAAGTCCCAGTGTGCATGAATTTCAAGATCCTTATGCAGTGTTTTTGGAGTCAGATAGAGAATCCATATCATTCAACGGATCTGTTTACAAGTTTTCATGGGAGTTGCCTTTCAGTAGTTCTTTCTTGTTGTTCATAAGCAAGCACTTGTGGAGAATGCAAACAACAGCTAGAATGCTTACTTGGTTGCATTGGTTGTTTCATTTCACTTGATCAGGTGATGAATGGAACAGTTAGAGTAGGTTTTATTGAATAAGCTCTATTTTGAGCATATTTTCCAGTTTGTCAGTTGTGTTTTAGTATTGAGTCAGTTTCAAGTCAGTTTGTGTCATCAAGTCATCAGTTTTCAGTCATGCATTTCAGATTGAGTTTTTGACTCCATGCCCAATGGATAAGGCACTGGTCTGCTCTCCCAAAGATCTGTGGTTCTTGGCACCTCCAAGGAGCTACCATCCCCATTGGAGCTAATGTTAGTGTCAGTCTTTGAAGCCTTCCACTAGTGATCAAATATGCTCTTACAAAGTGGTCTTAGGGTGTCAAAGTCAAATTTTGTCATTTCAGTGAGGTTTCAAGTAAAATTCGGTCACTAGGTATTAGGTTTAGGATTTGTTTTCACTCCTTTCAAAGTTGTCCAAATGTCGGTACATGTCACCATTCATCTGAGTGTACCATCATTCAGAGAGTGGTCATCATCATTTTAGGTTCCAATAGGTCATTTTACACCTTGTTCGTGCTTCAGTTGTACTTGGGTAAGGCTCATTTCCCTCTCCTAGGGTTTTGAAGGTAATTTCTCTTGTATGGTCAAATCATCAACAAAGCTTGCATACGGATGCTCATACACCTTCCTCTATCCTTAATGTACCTTATTAAACACTTCCCATCACTGATATCCCTCAAATTCCTCATTTTTCTACAAACCCTAGTTTCTTGCTACAATTTGACAATTTTCTAGGCTAGGTCTGTGTTTTTCCCTTTTGGACCCCTTCCCCTCACTCAATCTTTGAAATTCCACTTTCCCATATTTCCTAACATCCCTCCCTACTTCCCAAAATTTTCTCAAGAATTTAGAAGCCCCTTATCCCCTTCATTTCACTTCATTTCGACAAATCCCCTGTTCCACACATCGGGATAGGTTTTACTCAAATGATGTTTCTGAGCAAGAAACAATGAATTTGGAAAAAGTGAGAGGTGTTTATCCATAATAGGCCAAGGAAGAAAAACCTCCTTCACTTTTTACACAAGTGTCATGGTTTTAGAGAAGTGTAAAAAATATAGTTGCCTCAGGAGAGTTGCTACACCTCTGGAGTGACCTTAGGAAAATCAATATTTATCCTAGTTTGGTTAGCCAAATGACTTTCTTGATGAGTGAAATGATAACTAGACATAAATATATTTCCAATGAGATATCATGAGCTCAATTTGGAGTTGAGAAAGACCTTCAAAAGTTGATTGCAACAGCACTCTGCAATTAGGCAGCCTCATTTTGCACATTTTGACCAGTCTTGGGAGATTTTACTTTTGATAGGGAAAATAAACTCCAAATTAACAAATGCAAGCTGTTTTGGAAAGTAGACTCAATAAGCTTTCCAACGAGCTATTGTGCACCCAATTTGTACACCGGAAAGGCCTCAAAAACTTGGTCTGAAAGCGACACTATGCATAGAATCAGTGGTGCTACGCATGGAAATTTTCAACACAGGTTTTTCCAACAGGCTTTTGATGGGGGCCTCCATTTGCAAAAAAATTTACATTTTTGGAATCCGCATGAAAAGTTATGCATGCTCAGAAATGGATGAGAAATTTTGACAAGTTCTGGACCTCCAGAAGGGCCAAAAACACCAAAAACGTGCCCTCTCTGCCACTTTTTTGCCACACAGGAAGCAGTCTTGGGAGATTTCATTTTTGGAGGGGCAAATGGACTCCAAATCAAAAAATTCAAGTTGTCCCAGAAAGTAGACTCATCAAGCTTTCCAATGAGCTATTCTACACCTGATTTTGACTTCAGAAAGCCTTCCAAAACTGGCCTAGAAAAAGCACTACGCATAGGATCAGTGGCGCTATGCATAGGAGAAAAATTTGTCTGTTTTGCCTGTTTGTTCAAAATTTCACGCAGTTTAGCTGTAAGTTTAATTTTTCTTCTCCCATTGGTAAATTATTGATGCAATATGATGTGATATGATGTACTATGATGTAAATACATGATGAAAAATCACTTGAGGGGGTAGATACATCAGTTAGAATTGCTTGGAGGATGAATGAATCAGTTTCCATAGTTTTAGAGGCAAGCTGTTCCACTGCATATTCTTTAGTTCCTAGTTTGGATCTTGTTGAAACAGCTTCTTGACTCATGGATTCGACCCCTGATGTCTCGCATAGTGATCCGGATTTAAACGGGAACGCAATAGATTACAGAGATAACCATAAACACAGAGATGCAGCGGAAATAATGCTTCATTTCATTAATGGAAAATACTGAATTATGCTTACAACCAGAAATGGAAATAAACCAGCTAGGGCGATGGTAGCTTATCTCTGAGAAGAGATGTGCGGCTACATGCCTCTGAACTGTTCCGAACTGTGTTACAATGAGGCTCGAAGGCCTATTTATTGTTGAGAAACAATGGAAAACCCTTCACATCCCGAAACCTAACCCTAGAAGATGAAACGCCAAATTGTGGGCCCCGTTTGGGTAAATTGGTACATCAATTTCCCGGGGTCGTAACTTTGGCATACGATCTCTGTTTGACGCGTACGATAGCTCGTTAGAAAGATCTATCCGAGTACTACCACTTTGGGAGGCAACATCGGTCCATGGACCCATGTTGCCCCAAAATCCCAAAAAAAACGTCGTTTAGGGCCTCAAAACGGCTCCGGAAGTTCAGGACCCGAAAAAACTGCTAAAAATAGTAAACTGTGCTACAATTAAGGAAACTGAAAAGACTGAAAGAGACAGTTGTGGGGGTCCAAATGAGTTGGTGGGTGGCCACCAACATCCACCTGGATCATTCCTCCCCCCTTAGGAAGCAATGGTCCCCATTGCGTTGAGTTCCTCCCTGAGATGAGGAAGCTTCTGCAATCTCTGATGTGTCCAGAAATGGTGGAAAGCATGGTGGACGATGGTCCACATTGAATACTCGGTGCAAGCCAAGGAATGGAGGAATGCTGTGCTTCGAAGCATTGTTGCCCGTAGCCTTGGTACTGCTGTGAGGACCATGTCGGAGTGGTCGGAGCTTCTGATGGGCTCTGGTAAGGCGTTCTTTCTGCAGATGTAACCAAACTTTGTTGCCCACTTGAAGCTTGTGTGGTATCCCTATGGATGAGGAGAAGTTGTTCCTGTGTTCTGTCATGACCGTATTCCTTTGCTGCTGCTGCATGGAGGAACCCTTTGTAGGGGTCATGGAGGTAGCAACGATCTTCCCCTTATTTTGGGAGTGAGCCAGGCAGATGAATTTCCTGGTTTGTGAGATGAGCTTGCTGCCTTTCTTAGCAGTGATCAAAGAGGTGGCGGTAGGTGGGACTACCTCCGGTATCCTGTATAATGAATCACCCAAAGAAATGATGACAGCGCGAGGCCTTGACTCATACACAGCATGTCGCCTCCACAAGTATGGCTGGCCTAATAGTACATCACAAACATCCAGAGGTGTAACATCACACAATACCTCGTCTGTGAAGGGTTTGATGCTGTAGGGAAGGCGGCACTGCTGGCGAACTTTCAGATCTCGTCCTTCGTGAAGCCACCCGATACTGTACGACTGCGGATGCGGTGTAGTCGGTAGGCCCAACCGCTTCACGACCTCTGCTGAAACCAGGTTCTTTTGGCTACCACTGTCGACAATGAATCGCAGCGGTGAACCCTTCACCCACATTTGTGAGTGGAAAAGACGCTCCCCTTCCTCTGGATTTTCGGGCTCATCTGTCTGGATCTTGGCAGTGGCCACAGTGGCACTGGGATCCGCATCAATGATCTGCTTCCCTTTTCCATTCCCCTTGTCGGGTTCTGGCTCAGGGTCAGAACATGCATCTGATTCGGAAGCCTTCAACTCAGCCACCAGCGACTGCTTGGTCCGACACTCACTTGTGTTATGAGTGGGACTCTTATGGAACTCACACCACTTTCCTGTGTCCTTCTTCGGCTTCGTGGTGTTGTTCTTTTCTTGTGGCTTCGACGGGTTGTCTTGGGCTGCCCCGCCTTGGCTTTGTCCTTTAGGCTTCGGATTTGCAGATCCAAAGTCTCGCTTCTTCTGTTTGAACTTTTGCTCGATTTTGACAGCGTATCGGTATGCTGTGCCGAGTGAGGAGATGTTCAAGAACACCATCTCTTCCTGGATGTACCTATGCAGGCAGCCGCGGTATTTGAGTACCAAATGCAGCTCGGAATCTTTGATACCCAACTGTGTACGAAGGGTATGAAAAATGTTTGTGAACTCCGGCACATCTTGGTCTCGTCCCTGCCGCAGTGTGGTCCATTTGATGTATTTGTCCTCATAGGTTCCGACAGGGTAGTATTGCTCCTTGATTGCATCTCGGAAGTCATTCCAAGTGGGTGCGGCTGAAAATAGTGAGCCTGTACTTTCATCCTTCTGCTCGCAGTAGGTTTCCCACCAGTCCTTGACGTGGGGGGCTGCTTTGAGAAGAGCGAAAATAATCTTTTCCCGACTTGAAAATTCATGAACAGAAAAATACCCATCGAGCAGATTTAACCATTTATCTACGGCATCTGCGTCTATTTGACCCTCAAATATGGGGATTTCAAAATTAACTTGTACCTTGAAGGGTGTGGCATTTCCAGAGTCGCTGTTGGAAGCTGATGCGTCGCCTCTGGGTAGCTGTTGAAGGATCTGCGCAAAGCTATCCATCATCGCGTTCCTTTGCCGCTCGAGCGCTTCTTCGAGCAAGATTTTGATAGGATCTCCTGCCCCCTCGTCTTTCTTCTCATCCGCCATGGGAGGCCGTCGGGATTTGCGAGGCTGGTCTTGCAAAGGTTCAACCAGTTCAAGCCCTAACTCCTTATATCCCGACCTCGTTGGGGACATGCAAAGAAAAACCGAGAAAAATCAGACCGCTCTGATACCACTCATCCGGATTTAAACGGGAACGCAATAGATTACAAAGATAACCATAAACACAGAGATGCAGCGGAAATAATGCTTCATTTCATTAATGGAAAATACTGAATTATGCTTACAACTAGAAATGGAAATAAACCAGCTAGGGCGATGGTAGCTTATCTCTGAGAAGAGATGTGCGGCTACATGCCTCTGAACTGTTCCGAACTGTGTTACAATGAGGCTCGAAGGCCTATTTATTGTTGAGAAACAATGGAAAACCCTTCACATCCCGAAACCTAACCCTAGAAGATGAAACGCCAAATTGTGGGCCCCGTTTGGGTAAATTGGTACATCAATTTCCCGGGGTCGTAACTTTGGCATACGATCTCTGTTTGACGCGTACGATAGCTCGTTAGAAAGATCTATCCGAGTACTACCACTTTGGGAGGCAACATCGGTCCATGGACCCATGTTGCCCCAAAATCCCAAAAAAACGTCGTTTAGGGCCTCAAAACGGCTCCGGAAGTTCAGGACCCGAAAAAACTGCTAAAAATAGTAAACTGTGCTACAATTAAGGAAACTGAAAAGACTGAAAGAGACAGTTGTGGGGGTCCAAATGAGTTGGTGGGTGGCCACCAACATCCACCTGGATCACATAGGTGGTTTGATGTCTATATCTTATACTTTCTTAGTCATTTGTCAAGGTTGGACTCTTGTGGATGCATTGAGCACTATTGTAAATCACTTCTGCAGTTTGGCAAGGAAATGAACCAGGGTTTTGCAACATTTTGTGGGATTCTTGTGGTAATGTGAATTAGCATTGTTTTCTCCTCTGTTATTTAGTTTATCTTATGTGGATATGTGCCATCATCTCTCTTTTTCTGCATAACTAAATGAATCAAGATTAAAGGGTGGAATCCATTGATGTTCAGTGCTCTGCCTTGGGGTTTTATTTATTTTTAAATGTTTTCTTGCTGTTTGAAGAGGACTCATGAAAACTTGCATGCCCTCTCCAACTCCTCACTAGTATTTAGACTCACCATCACATTCATTTCAAAGTTCTAAAACACTTACCTACCTCGCCCCACAGAAACCTCTGCAAATCTGTGTTGATTTCCCAGACCCAAAGCTGTTGTCCTCATCTAATCCAGCAACCAACCATTAAAATCAATCAAAATTCCTCTGAGCACATACCTAGCCTAAAATTAGTATTCATATCAGTCATCTCAAGCCTTACTTTCCATATTTTCTTTGAGATTGACAAGGAGAGAGCCCTCTCCCGACCTGGTAGGGCTAGCTACCAGGTTAAGCATGGTTTGATGTTACCCTAGACCTGCCTTTCTTAGCCTAAGGTAGATTTAGGCTATAACAAACCAGGTTCTTCTTTCTACCTGCACTCACGGTACCGAAGGGGGTTTGAGGCTTGATATAATGTGCTTTGTTTTTAATACCCTAAGGGTCTAAGTACTGAACTATTGATATTTAAGAGGGTTTCTTTGTGAATTAGTTTCATCTGTATATTGCTTCTTAGATACATTTGGTTAGGAGGGTTTCCCTCTCTCTACGACACAACTTTTCGTTATCGTTTGATTATGATCTCTATATAGTATTATGAACTAATCTCTTGATACAATGGGTTAATGGAGAAATATCATTTTTATCATGACTCTTTTTGATGTCGTGAGTTATTTTCGTACTTGTTACACTGTATACAATGTTTTCATTTAGTAATACAAACAGTTGAATGTTCAGTTGTCTATTACCACGCTTTTATACAGACAACGCACACCATGATTTTAGATTTTACTGTTTTTTCGTTTTTCCTTTGTAAAGAAAATTGTGAATGCCTGTATCGAAGCACAAACCTAAGGGTTTGGTCGCATTTGGGGACAACGACATAAGTAATTACTTGTTTTTTTTTCCTTCAATTTCTATAATGTTTCACTGTTATTTCAATTTTCATATTCGATGTGCTATGCAATGTTATAGTTATTAAATTTGAATTATTTCATTTCATATTTTTCCTCGCTCAACATTCAGTTCTCTCAACATTTTCCCCTCAGGTTTCTATTTAATTCCACACGTCCGGTTGCGAGGTTCCTGGCACTGTTGTTGTCTTCCTCTGCGGCCCATGGACGTAGCAGGATTGGCCTCAATATTGGATTGTCCTAAGGGAGGTTTCCAGACCTCTTAACCCAGGACTAACCACCATTTCTGCACGACCTCTCCTTTTAATGTTCAGCATATTTGATATAACTGTTAAAAGGAAGAATATATATATATATTTTAAAGAAAAAAATGTATCGGTTAAACACAGGTATGAGCAGTCTAGAACCCTCTCTCGGTTATATATATGTAAAGTTTTTTTTTTACAGGTTATTTTAATTATTCGATTTGGTAATATATGAAATATTTGTTATTCCACAATATACTTGTTTTTCTTCTTTTTCCTCTGTCTGGTTTCTTTTCCATACTAAGGCATACTATACAATCCTATTTCTATACAAGAAGTACAGTTCAAATTTATTTTAAAACCAGAAATATACTATCCAATTTTGTTCTTCATTTCCTCGGTCAGAAATGTTGCTATGAAGTAATACTATACAGTTCTATTTCTATACAAAGATGTACTCTTCATCCAATTCTTTTTTTTTCCTTAGTCAGAAATGTTGTTCTTTTAAAAGAAAAGAAACATAACAAATACAGCAATGTAAATGTACTTATCTAATTCCTTGACAAAACCAGGAAGTCTCTCCTACCAACCATGAGGCTGGCAATGACGTCAAGTCTCCCCCCAAGCTTCCACTCGTCCAGACAGTATAGGTATCAATCCTAAGTTGTCCAGCCTCCAAACCTCAAGACCACTAGTCCAATTTAGAGTCCCAACTTGCAAGGATTCTTCAAGGGTTCCACTGGACCAAGTCCAGCTCAAGAACTCCTCAGAAGGTGCAGCGTCCTGCTCACCTGCACAATGTCCTGTGTGAGGCTTTCACTTTCCTTGATTTCTCTCCTTTTGTTCCTCAGGTGTTATAGACATTTTTGTGCCTTACAGCTATAAGCATGAAATGTCCATAATCTAAGGGATCCAAAGTCCCTAAACATGTTGTTCCTACCCCTAGAGGAACAAGGTTAACAAACCACAACAATTCACAGAAGTTCTCCACCAGAAACTGCTCAAAAACAAGTCAATTCAGGATCAATTCAGAGGCTCCACTAGCTGTCTGCGCTGAAATGCAGAGATTACACTGGCTAGGTGCACTGCAACGCAGGTAGAAGCACTACCAGGGTGTGCTGAGCAGGAAGTGACAAATGGCATGTTCATTCAACGAGGTGGAAAGACCCTGGAAGCTTCCAGAATCTTCTCCAATGACACTTGCCTCAATGAATTCGACTAGTGATGAGTAAGAGGCTCTTAGTCTCCAAGTGGAAGCAAGAACTGACAGAGGGAGAGGACACTAGTCAGATCTCAAGCTGACTCATCCTCTCTCCAAACATCTATATATGGATCTCTCCTCCATGAGATCCGAGAGGCTGGAATTTTGTTATTGCAAAGAATTGCTATTGGTTTGAGACTGGAATAATTGGGTGCTTAATGCTTTGAAGGGAGGTGAAGATAGGAATTTCATTTGCTGGGAAGGAGATGCTGGATTGGAACTCTCTTGGTTGTATCTCCTCCTAAACCTTGTTATTCATCAATAAAGCTATCTTGGTTTCTCCTATATACTGATGTATCTTTGATGTATGATTGCATTAGTATGTTTAGTTTATTTCTAATCCTGAACTAGTTATGAATATGAATCTATGTCTTTGTGTAGTGTTCTCTTCTTGTGATCTTGCAGGGACCTGTTGAAGTTGGGCGAGCGAGAAGGCAAGTAGCTGGGAACTCTCAAAGAGAAGAGAAACCGGATCGAGGGACAAACGGAAGACACCGGTTAGTCCATCCATCTCTCTTCATTCTTAATTCATAAAGGAAGAATACTAGAATAGCTGTTTCTGTTTGTTGCTAAGGCACTGTCACACCTTAGGTGGATAGGATCGTCCTGCATAGGCATTTTTCCCCACAACATCAGGGTCTTTTCTCCTAAAAAAAAATATCTGCCTTCCTTGGAATTGTCCTTTTTATAAGAAAAAGAGAGTTATAAGTGACCTAACTCTCTAGAGAGTTTTATTTAATTATATATTAAAAGTTTTTTCTCTTAATATTCAAAAACTTTTTTCTCAACCATATATAAATCACTACATTCCTTTGGTCTTTCACTTAAACCATGGTTAGTTTCAAAGTTCATAAAAAATAATAATAGTAATAAGAATAAATAAAAACTAGCACATGAATTCATAAAATTCTTACGGGGTGTCACACAACAAATTGTTGAGAAATAAAAGATGGAGTAGTCTTAAAGCTTAGTTGTATTTTATTTTTATGGGTTAGAATGTGGTGATAATTTTTTTTTGGAGTAGGTTATTGTGAGAAATTGTTATTTTTTTTAAATATATAATTGAATTTAATAATTTAAAAAAAATATTAATAAATTCAAAACTTATCATTCCGAGAAAATCTCTATCAAATCTAACAAAATCTAAAAGAAAAAAAAGCATTATATGCATACGATAAGTTTTGAATGAGATAAGTTTCGTTTTTGGTTGGTCCTCATGTTCCTTAGCTTAGATTGAGTTACTAGTCCTGGAGCCTTGGTTGGACAAATGCATTGGAGCCCTGTATCAACAAGGGTTGAGTTACTAGTCCTGGAGCCTTGGTTGGAAAAATGCTCTAGAGCCCTTGGTGGGTTGAGTTACTAGTCCTAGAGCCTTAGTTATACAAACTCTCTGGAGCCTAGTAAAAGTTGTGGGTTGAGTTACTATTCCTGGAGCCTTGGTTGGACAAATGCTCTAGAGCCCTGGATGGCTGGGATAGAGACCAATTTGATGATGGTTTTGTTGATGTCTGACCGTGAGGTGGAATCATTGTTTTATGGGTCAAGGTGGATGGCCTCTGGAAGCCCTGGATGAGTTTTGATTGATGTGTTCTATGATATCCCACATTCATGCTTGGAATATGGCATGGGGGTGAATGACTGAAGAGAGATTTGGCTTAGCCATTCTACAGTCGGGTGGAAGTCCCATCCCGGGTTTGGATTTTTGCATCATTAATGAAAGGTTATTTCTCCTTGTATCTATATGAGAATTATGATGGATTATATGTGGTTTATATGGCTATGATTTCATTAGTATTTATGTCCCTATTATGTTGGTTATTTGCATGTTTTATGACAACATCCATGAGTGGCTCTCATCATGTTCTTACTTCTTATTGAATGATCAATGTATATGACCTAATGGATTAAATGGCAGCTAATGTGATAAGGAGACAATGCTTCATAGGGAATCTCAGATAAGTATGAGACCCCTATGCTCAAATATGTTATTTACACCTGTAGGTTGCATATTTACTAACTGTTTGACAAAATTCCTATCATGGCTAGTAGGGGTCCAATCAAGGTCTTGAACAAGTATTTGTTTTAGTATTGTCATTTCCATGTTATTTTACTGATTTGAAGAGATGGTTCAATTTTTGCGCAGTGACCTAAGCTCTGGGCCTAAAAAAGTGGCTCAAATCTCGGAGTTGTTGGCATAACACTGACAATCTGGGTCTCTGGTCATTGGAAGGCAAGCTTGTGAGAGCGAATTTGGGTTTAGTTCATCTAAATGCTAGGTTAACTCAGGGGTTGGGCACCTGGAGTGGTGGATTAGCTTCGGGGGTCCTGAAACACCTGAGGGAGGTTTGTGTGTTATGTTTCTGTCAATTCCATTTTCTTAAGTTTACCTAGGAGGTTGAATCATATCATAGTAGCCTCTCGTCGCTTGTTTACCCTGGCTGGTGGGTTGCTTGGGTAGATGTGGGAGGAGGGTGTTACACTAGTCTGACAAACCTTTCAAGATCCTCTCTTATTCCTGCCTCAGCCTTTCATTGTCAACTCTCAGTCTGGTCATTTTCGTTCGCAGTTGCTAAACTGTTTCCAATAGTGGAGTGTTTGCTTGTTGGGATTCCTCCCCCAACTACACCCACATTTCTGGGTCAGTTTCCATATAATATATGTCGGTTCTCATTCGGGGTTCAGTTACACTCTGTAACCTTTCTTTATATTATGTGCAAAGCAACAACATTCTTACATTTTATTTAACCCCGATTGGCCACAATGTTCAACATTGGGTGCTTTGATACCATTTGTGACACCCACTCACTACTGAAAAAAAAAAACTTAAAGAAAAAAAACTATACAATTTACCCGCTGTTAAGTACATTTACAAGTTTTTGTTTAAGTTGTTTCAATGGTCTTACATGACATTCGATATACAATGGAATACATGTTATATTTCTTTTATTAATAAGGGGTTCCACCATGGTGTACTTAACCACGTAAGGAGGACTGATCAATTGTTATTTAACATTTTATTGTCTATTGTTTAGCTCCTATTGTCACCCTGATCTTTGAATAGGTGTTGTTTGCAATTTTAATTATTATGATGTGACCTCTCACATCTCGACCATCCATATGCATATTGATCCGACGGTTAGGAAAAAAGAGGGCTCGTATAGCTAACTTCCCTAGCCCGAGGTTCGTGAAACTTTCCTTCATTCCTTCATTTCGAGTTAGGGTGTTTGCTCTGCAAATCACTCTGCAACTCGTTTCATGAACATTGTCATGCTATCCTGTAAGTTTCTTCCCTGCAGACTAAATCATTTCTCCTTCCAAAGAGGGATTCTGGAGTATTTTTTTCCACTAGCTACTTTTCTCCTCGCACGGAGTCTTACTTCTAGTTCAAAATCTGCGTCAGGGTTTTCAGTTGGATGCATGACTATGGCCTTACCTTTAGGACCAAGTATTACTCCTATACTCTTTTTAAAGTCCTTAGATGTTTTGTTAAAAGGGTATCTGAGAAGTGATTTGCTCGATTCACTGCTTGTAGGACAACGACGGAGGGTTTTTACGCGGGATTCAGGTATTCCCCTACCCCGTCGCTTTGTATTGTTGCTTATATGACATGTTAAAACTCTTATGTTTTAATTTACTTGGGGTTCCTATGTGCAGGTACTCTGACCTTGTTTTCTCACGTTGGTTATTCAAGATGTGTCCATAAGCTACTTATACGCCTCCAATTTTTTGTGTTAACCAAGTTCTTCTTTTTACCTACACTCACGGTACTGAAGGGGGTTTGAGGCTTGATATAATGTGCTTTGTTTTTAATACCCTAAGGGTTTAAGTACTGAACTGTTGATATTTAAGATGGTTTCTTTGTGAATCAATTTCATTTGTATACTACTTCTTAGATACAGTTGGTTAGGATGGTTTCCCTCTCTCTACGACACAACTTTTCTTTATCGTTTGATTATGATATCTAGATAGTATTATGAACTAATCTCTTGATACAATGGGTTAATGGAGAAATATCATTTTTATCATGACTCTTTTGATGTAGTGAGTTATTTTTGTACTTGTTACACTGTATACAATGTTTTCATTTAGTAATACGAATAGTTGAATGTTCAGTTGTCTTTTACCACGCTTCTATACAGACAACACACACCATGATTTTAGATTTTACTTTTTTTTTGTTCGTTTTTCCTTTGTAAAGAAAATTGTGAATGCCTGTATCGAAGCACAAACCTAAGGGTTTGGTCCCGTTTGGGAACAACAACATAAGTAATTACTTGTTTTTTTTCCTTCAATTTCTATAATGGTTCGTTGTTATTTCAATTTGCATATTCGTTGTTCTCTACAATGTTATAGTTATTAAATTCGAATTATTTCCTTTCAGAGTTTTCCTTGCTCAACATTCGGTTCTCTCAACATTTTCCCCTCAGGTTTTTGTTTAATTCCACACGCCTGATTACGAAGTTGTTGGCACTGTTGTTGGCTTCCTCTGCGACCCAGGGACGTAGCAGGCTTGGCCTCAATATTGGATTGTCCTAAGGGAGGTTTCCAGAACTCTTAACCCAGGACTAACCACCATTTCTGCATGACCTCTCCTTTTAATGTTACATCATATTCGATATAACTGTAAAAAGGAAGAATAATTTTTTTTAAAGAAAAAGATTGTATCGGTTAAACATAAGTATGAGCAGTCTAGAACCCTCTCTCAGTTATGTATATGTAAAGGATTTATTTATTTTTTTTTTTTTTTTCTACAGGTTATTTTAATTATTCAATCTAGTAATTGATGAGCCTCATCATTGAGAAATTATATGGGCCTTAATTGGCCTTAATTCACCTCCTAGCTTAGTCAAACCAACTATTCTCCCAACTTATTGCATACTTTTGATTATATTTTGTTTATGAAATGAGTTAGAGTTTGATATGTTTCTTTGTGGTCCAATGTGCATGAAATGTAGGAATAAAGGATAAAAGCAAGGAAAATGCAGGTAGAAAGGATAAAAGCAAAGAACTATGGCAAATACCTTGGTAAAGAATCGAATGGGACAAGGGAGAGTAACTATAGGAGGTAAATCCTCCTCATTTACTACCCCTCCATTTGAATATTCCACCATCAATTCGAAGTGCACACAACCATCACGTTGAAGACTAAAAGACAGTCAAGCAAGTGAAAGTGACACAAACCAGTTTTTCTTGAGTTAGAGGCCAAGCCTCCCTAATGGGAAGGAAGTCGTTAGAGACTTCAAATGTATAAATAGAGAGGCTAAGGACCTCAGTAGGATTCAGACTTCTATTATAAAACTCTGTTTTATTTCTCAATTGCAAAGACTTGTGATAGTTTGCTCTGTAATCCATGGTTTCTACAATAAGAATGATTTCTGTTTAAGCCAGCTCTGAGTTAAGTTCGAGGGCTGAAGCTCTTGGGCTAGGGCCTGACCCAAGCAGCCACAACTCCTCTTTATTGTACATTTATGCTAGCATAGAGTTCTGTTCTATTCATTTGTTTAAGTAGCTTCCTAGTTCTGTTTACCTGCTTAAATAGCTTTCTAGTTTACTTGTTCATTTGCTTAAATAGATTCATGGTTTCTCATTGGTTATTTGTTGAAGTAGCTTTCTGGTTCTGTTCATCTGTGTTATGCTTCATTTTACTTTCATTTATGCCTTCTTTTAGTTCACAGGTTAGTTAAAGGAAAAATATCACTATCAGGTTGTGCGCAGGTGTCTCGGCCTCATCTCCTCCCTTTGGGACCATGACTTGAGGAAGTGACCCTCCAGCAACCCCAAAAACGCACTCACCGATTCTTGCATGGGCTATGGAGTTTATTGTTTAATGCAGTTATTTGTTCACCCGCACTGGTTTTCTCTGTCATTTTCATTTGAAACCGCCTCCAACATGTTCCTCCTACATCGCTTCCTCATCGTCCGATCACCAACAAACCTTCGCAATCACTGCCTGATTCACTTTTAACGTTGACTTTTGATGGCTATTGCGCACCCGCTCGCCAACTAGCTCAATAAAATCTCCACCGTTGATCTGCCTCGCTCGATCCGACGGCTATAACGTGATATCACATGGATTTCTATCCGATCGTTATCCACCAGAGGGCACGCGATGAGAGTGGTTTCTCTGTGCTACGTGTTGCCCAATTAGGCTAATCGTGCAAAATTTTAGAAAACCGCTTAGAGCTTTGAGGGCGCACGATAAACAACTTATCGCCTTCTAAACCCGCTCTGTCATTTCTACACGTTTCTTTTGCCCGCGATCTAACCTCTGTCGTCCATCTATCGATTAATCCTGTACGTCCATCTCTTGACTTAGCCTCCATGATATAATCTCAGCCGTCCATCTTCGGTTAACCCTGTTCGTTCATCTATTCACTCAACCGCCGCGATATAATCTCCACCGTTCGTCCTGTTAGTTAACCCTGTTCACCTATCTATCTACGTAAACTCCTGTGATCCAATCTCCGCCGTTCATTTTCCTTTCGCCCAACTAATCCAACGATTCTTATGCACTATTTCTCCCTCACGTCCTCCTTTCACTGATTTCGACCTCCAATTGATTTTTTCGCTTGAAATCCGATTTAGCCTAAGTTTCTTTGTTACACCTTAGTCTAGTTTTGATGCTCTTTACTTCTGCAACTTAGATAATTAGCATTAGGTTAGTGTTAATTTAGCAATTCTACTTAGCATATCTGTTTAATTGGTTAGTTAGGTTATGGTGTAAGTTTAGCATTTCGTGATGTTTTCTTCATTACTGTAGTAGAGTAGCTCTCTCTTAGAATAGGTTTGATCTCCTTCCATCAAAGAATTAAGCTTCTTCTAACCCTATAGAAGTTTGGCTTGGAACCCCTGGGGTCTCTTGCCAGACAAACAGTGACAATAGGCAGGACCTTCACTTCTACTTGTGCATATAGCACTGTCACCTCCAAGTTTGTACGAACCTCGGGTTGATAAGTAAAACTGGTAGCCCTGGGAGTTGCAACATTATTGTTGCAATACCTAGGCTCATCACTTTTTGGCACCGTTGCTGGGGAGGTGTCTAAGTAGAAGTAATTACTACTTTCTTCTATTTATAGTCTCCAAACTTTCTTCCATTAGTTTATTTCTGCAAAAGTAGTCTAGTTTCCTTCTTTCTTTCAGTTGTCATTATCTGCTTTCCTTTCCATTCTACAAGTACTTTCTAGCTTTAACAAAATCTTACAAAAGCCAACACAAAAACATTTCCTTTCATGCCTCGTAGGATTAGGGACACTTTAGGGAAATTCTTTTCAAATACCCCCATTGGATCCAATAGGCAACCTTCTCTCTTCTTTAATGACGGTGAATTGGAAGACCCTTTAGGTGAGAAACCTTACCTATTTGAGGAACCTACAGAAGAAGAAGAAGAGGAAGAGCCCATTCCTACTGAACCAATGGCTGGAAACCAAAATGACAGGAGAGATAGAGAGAGAATTGAGAGTGCCTTCCTCATCAAGGAAACCAATGGGGACACCAAGATGAAGAATATAAGCCCCTCTGCTCTACCTCATTTCCATGGCCTGACCACAGAGGACCTTGACACTTTCCTATTTGAATTTGTTGTTATATGCCAAACCTATGACTATACATATGATGAGAAAAAGTTAAAACTATTCCTATCTACCCTCAAGGATGCAACATTGCGCTGGTTCATGGGTTTACCTGGAGATAGAATCAGAACTTGGGCTCAGATGCAACAGACTTTTAACAACAAATATAGGGACTACTGTAGGTCAAAGGACACTAAAGAAGAGATTTTTAGGATGACCATAGGCCGGGATGAATCCCTAGAAGACTATGAAGAAAGATTCTAGCTTAGTTACAAAAGGGATAGGTGCACACTTGACCCTGAGTCACTAAAGCTGGTCTTTCTTAGAGGAGTAAGGGAAGATCTTCTGGATACCTTAAATATGATAGCAGGAGGAGATGTATACCAAATAACCTATGAGGATATTAAGACTATCTTTAGAAACCATTATAGGGCAGCCAGGAAAAAGGGTAGGGGTAGTCAACCTATGGCTAGTACATCATCCTCTAACTTATCCATCAAGGGTGAAATTGGAAATATGCTAGAAGATTTCAAAATTGACATGATGCAAACCCTTGCCTTGCAATTGGACACCATGAACATCAAAAGGAAGCAAGATGAAGCAAAGAGAGCCTTGGCCATATTTTGTCCTAAATGCACTAGGAGGCATCCTAGGAACGAATGTCCATTGAATTGTATTAAGATTTGCTCAGTCTGTGAAGAAAACCACTCCACAGACAAGTGCCCTTATTTACCTCGACTCAACATTGTATATCAAGGAGCTGAAGGGGTCATTGAGCAACTTTGCTACATCAACCAAAGAAGACCTCCTGGGCCTAGACCATACCAACAGGGTATGCAAGGGCCATCGCATGCAAATTACAACCCCAACCAAACCACAGCTATACCTTCTTGGGGAACCCCTGCTCATCCTTCCTGGTCTACAACCCCTCTTTGGTCCTATGCATCTCAGTATCAATCCCAGCCAGCCAACCAGTCATTTCAACCTTATGTTCAACGACAACATCTGTGGAATACCCCACCTCAGGGGTGGAGGCTCCAATTCAACAATGTTCCAACCCTATTTCCTCCACCATCTAACCAACCACAACTCCTATACTCTGCTCCACCTAAGAAACCCTAGATGTCTGCCCAGCTAAATCCAAACGCAAACAATAGGCAGGCTCAATAAGCATACAGTGAAGAGACATCATACCCAGCTTATGCTATAGAAATCCAGGAGATCAACCTAAGATCTAGGAGAATTCTCCCAGACAACCAACCTCCCTCTCCACATAGGGAGGTTGAGGAAGAAAGAGAGAAAAGAAACCTTAAAGTAAATCCACCCTTTCCTGAAAGACTAGCCCAACCACTCCAACCTACCCCAAAAGAAACTAAACTTCTAGGAGAATTGAAAAACCTATATGTAAAGACCCCCCTTCTCCAGGCAATCAAAGATGTCCCTATTTACAATAAGTTGATTAAGGAGAAGTGCTTCAAGCATCCAGGAAGAATAAAAATGGATGCACCTACCATTAATGTCATTGGGCAGTTGTCTGACTTAATGTTGGGGCAGGTAATATGTCCAAAATATTTATACCCTGGAAGCCCTGTAGTAGATGTGCACATCAATGGCACCATTGTCCCACACACTCTAGTTGATCTTGGGGCTGCCATTAATGTGATGAATATGGACACCATGCTCAAGTTCAACCTCTAAGGGTCATTAAGGAAGACCACAATAGTTCTGCAACTTGCAGACCGTTCCACAGTCAACCCTGAGGGAATTGTGGAGGATGTGATGGTCTCCATTGACTCTTGGGAGTACCTTGCAGATTTCCTAGTTCTCCAGCCTAAGGCTAAGCTCATTGGTTACCCTCTCATCCTTAGGAGGCCATGGTTGGCCACAACTGATGCTTACATTAGCTGCAAAGCTGGGAATATGACCATCAAGAATGGGCACATGTCCAAACAATTAGTCCTATACCCTCTTGCTCAACCTACCCTAGAGAATGATTTACCTTTATGGTTAGAGGAGGAGGAAGAAGATGAAGTTTATTCTACCCAACTTTATGCTTTTGAAACAACCATAGGAGGAGGACAGCAAGATGAGGATGACTTAATTGAACACCTACTCCAAAGTCCAACTCCTAGTTCACTGCCATTAGAAGATGAAGTAAAGGAAGC
This sequence comes from Pinus tabuliformis, assembly GCA_031772625.1. NCBI lineage: Eukaryota > Viridiplantae > Streptophyta > Pinopsida > Pinales > Pinaceae > Pinus > Pinus tabuliformis. The sequence continues at coordinate 1,556,125,602 of CM062816.1, read as the reverse complement.
CCAAAACAATCATCTAATTTACTTATGCTTGGCCAACCCACTTCGTGTCAAAACCATAGAATTTTGCCCAGAGAAGACTTTGAACATTAACCCATCTCTTTCTGCTTTAGAAGAGGAAAAGCTATGCCACATGTTGAGAGAGAACCTAGAAGCCTTCGCTTGGAGTTATAAAGAAATGAAGGGAGTACACCCCTTAGTGTGTACTCACCACATATACATCAAAGAAGGTTGTAGGCCAGTCAGGCAACCACAAAGGAGGATGAATCCAGCTCTTAAAGACATAATCAAAGAATAACTGCAAAAACTGCTAGATGCAGGATTCATTTACCCTATCTCAGACAATGAGTGGGTCTCTCCTTTAGTGTTAGTTCCCAAGAAAAATGGTAAGTGGAGGATTTGTGTTGATTATGGGGAGTTGAACAAAGCCACAAAGAAGGATCATTTTCCCCTACCCTTCATTGACCAAGTTCTATATGCCCTGGCAGGGAAGAAATTATTTTCTTCCCTAGATGGATTCAGTGGGTATAACCAAATTTAAATCTACCCAGAAGACCAGGATAAGACCACTTTCCATAGAACAATATTTAGTATTTTTGCTGAATTAGTACATGACGCAGTAGAGATCTATATGGATGAATTTACACCTTATGGCTGTGATTTCCAAGAAGCCCTGACTAACCTAGGCAAAGTATTACACAAATGCATTGAAATGAATCTGTCTCTCAGTCCAGAGAAGTGTGAATTCTTAATGACTGAAGGGACTGTGCTAGGTCATTCAATATCTCAGCAAGGACTGCAAGTGGACCCAAACAAAATAGCAATCATCCAAAGGGTCCCACCTCCACAAAAGCAGAGAGATGTAAAAAGTTTCTTAGGATTGGCTGGATACTACCGAAGATTCATAAAGGACTTCAACAAGTTGGCCTCTCCTTTGTTTGGATTTTTGGCCAAAGATTATGAGTTTATATGGTCAAAGAGCTATGAAGAGGCCTTAGACATTCTAAAGGGTAAGTTAACCACTACACCAATCCTTAGAGGCCCAAACTGGACCCTCTCTTTTCATATTCATGTTGATGCCTCACACAAAGACATATGAGCAACCTTAGGCCAGGAAGAGGAGAAATTGCCCTATGCCATCTATTTTATCAGTAAGAACCTATCAAAGGTTGAGCTAAACTATATTGTGACCGAAAAGGAACTCCTGGATATTGTGCATTCATTGAAAAAATTTAGGCATTATATTACAGGCTATCAAACATTTGTGCATACTGATCATGCTGCAATCAAATATTTAATGAACAAACCAGATGTGAATGCTAGAATCATAAGATGGTTGCTTCTATTATAGTAGTTTGATCTAACTATTGTTGATAAGCCTGGAAAGGAAAATGTTGTTGCTGACTTTCTATCTAGAATGAATCTGCCTACAGGTGAAGAAGGAATGGTGGATGACCAGTTACCAGATGAGCATTTGTTTGCTATTTTAGTTCTCTCCCCATGGTTTGTTGATATAGCAAACTATCTGGTATCAACACAGTTCTTACCAAATTTGCCCTCCAAAGAAAAGAGAAAGATAGACAGATAGAGCGCCCCCTTCACCTGGATTGGGGGCAGTCTGTTCAAACTTGGCCCATATCAAATCTTAAGAAGGTGTGTAAGGGAAGAGGAATTCTTTGACATCCTTCTGACCTGTCATGATGGGGCTTGTGGAGGTCACTTTGCAGTAAAGAGGACATCATTCAAAGTGTTGCAAGCAGGCTATTATTGGCCTACTCTTCATTAGGATGTGAAAAAGTATATTAGTTAGTGTGATCGATGCCAAAGGATGGGAAAGCCTACTCCAAGAGATGAAATGCCCCTACAACCTCAAGTGACTTTCGAGCCATTTGACAAGTGGGGCATGGACTTCATTGGGCCTATCAACCCTCCTTCAAAGCAAAAACATCACATCATTGTGTGCACTGATTATTTAACTAAGTGGGCTGAAACCAAAGCAATTAAGGCAGCAACAGAAGAGAAGGTGGCTGAGTTCCTAAGGGAGAATATATTCTACAAATTTGGGTACCCTAGAGAGCTAGTCACAGACCAAGGCAGCCAGTTTACCTCCAGCATGATTGAAGAACTACTCAGCCATCACAAAATCAAGCATAGGACCTCCACTCCTTATCATCCACAAGCTAATGGGCAAGTGGAGGTGACCAATAGGGCACTGGAGAGCATCTTAACCAAGGTAGTGAGCAGCAGCAGGAAGGATTGGGAAGAGAGACTAGTTGAGGCCACCTGGGCCTATAATACAACATGGAAGACCACCACTGGATTTACACCCTATGAGCTGGTCTATGGTAAAAAGGCTATGATGTCCATTGAATTTGAATATAACACATTGAGGATGGCAACCCAACTAGATTTAGATCTCAGTCATGCAAAAAAAGAAAGGTTGTTACATTTGAATGGCTTGGATGAATTCAGAATGTAGGCCCTCCTACATACAGAGATAGTTCAACTTAAGAGGAAGATCTGGCATGACAAGCACATCAAGGAGAAGCAATTTCAAGAAGGAGACTTGACATTGTTATATGATTCCAGGTTTAAAGACTTCAAGGGAAAGCTAAGGACAAGATGGCTCAGACCTTATGTGGTGGAAAGATGCCATGACAATGATTCAGTGCAAATCAGAACTATTGATGAAGAAGCCATTCCGTTGCTAGTTAATGGACACAGATTGAAAATGTACAAGAGGCCTTTATCAAAACAAGAGTTCGTTGACAGTATCAATAAGACAGTAATGATGGTAGAGCAAGTTCCAGCTCCTCCCTCATTAGGTCACTCAAAAAGGAAAAAACAAAAGAATAAGGATTCAGGTGAAAACCTCCATGAGGCACCTGAGTCCCATCTTTGGGTTGAAAACCTCATGAGGCGGCCCAAGGATGAGAAAAATGAAAAAGAGTAAGAAGATCCCTGGGTGAAAACCTTCCTTGAGGCACCCAGGGCAGATATCTAGGGTGAAAACCTCTCTGAGGTAGCCTAGGTGTTTATATATATAACAATAATAATAATAATAAAAAGAAAAAAACATAATTGTTATTTGCAAGTGGGTGAAAAAGACAAGGAGCAAAGAGAAGATCCAGAGGGAACCCTGCCTCACATATATTCATCTCCTCCACTCCTTACCATGCATCCCTCCATCAATTCTATTGTTTTTCACTTCATTGCTTCAATTCAGGTGAAGATGGTGTTTTCTAACAGAATCACCTCAACCATTACCATCATCCCTGCATCCACATACACTCCTACTCCCTCTGTCCATTCATTACAACATCCTCACAGCACCAACCAACAACATGATCAAGAAATTCTAAGGGGGACACCAAACATTTCCAAGTGGTAATCCAGGAGCTCCACAGCAGCAGCAACATCAAATCCAAGAGCTCCACAACAACAGTAGCATTAGATCCAAGAGCTCCACAGCATCAGCAACAACATCAAATCTTTAGTCATAAATACCTGCAAAAGCTAATAAACCATCAGCAGGCAACAGAGGAGGAAGAAGACTGACCATCAGCATCACCTCTGATCTTTGACAACTGCAGCATGGCATCAAGACCATAGGTAAGTATCCCACTCACTCACTCATATGCATCATTTGATCAAAAGTTGTAAAGGTTAAGAGGTAGTTGGTTTATAAGCAAAAAGGTGGCAAAAAGGAAATTCTTTAATAAGGCAAAAGAGAATGTAAGAGTCCATAGATACAATATTGTTATGGCAACCATTTGAGAATACTTGAAGAACTAAGATTTGGGGTAGAAACACCAGTGCACCAAAGACTCAGCATACCCTATTTCTTAATGCAATCACTCATAGACTCTAGAAGCAAAGTAAAGGAAGGAAATTCCCAGTAGTTAGTTCACCATGGGTTGATCAGGATCCTCATTGAGGATGCCCTCCAAAACCTCAGGATCCCTATAAAATGGTCGGTCTTCAGAGACCTACTAGCAGAGGATGACATCAAAACCATCATCTATGATGTTAGTCCTTTTCTGTCAGTGAGGAGGAGGAAAAACAAGAAGAAGATACAGAGCTAGATGGGATGAGATGAATAAAGAAGAAACTAATACAGAGGAACATGCTGAAACACAAGGAGGATGATGCTGAAACAGAAGAAGAAACTGATGGAGATGAGAAAGAACAACAAAAGGAAGAAGATAAGAAAAACAGAGAGGACAACTGCAGGAAAAGGAAAACCAGCTAGCATGTATGGCCAGCCTCTCATTGGAGGCCATCCAGTGTAGGATGCCAGCTAAATCCTATACTCCTTACCTCAGAGAACAATGGCTGCAATTTCAGATTAAAACACTAGCACAAAGGGGCACCATGCCATTTCAGGACTGCAGACAGATTATTGATCTTTGTGATCAAAGTGCACTAGAGGATAGGGCCAAAATGGTTGAGTTTTACTTGCACAATATGGTCCTCATAGACATGAATATTTGGGATCCTAATGTAGAGCTAGAAGATCTACAATTAATGGTCTTGGCATCATGGATGAACCATGAGAAGTCAAGGGATGCAAAGATGAAAAGAATATTGGCCAAAGAGAAAAATGAACCTCTTTTTCATCAGAGCTGAACAATCAAATCCTATGGCCCTAATCAACACCCATAATCATATTGCAAATGATCCTCAGCTGGCACTTAGATATCTTGCTGCCAAGAGCAAGCAATTTCACATTTTGAAAATATGTTTAGGTTGCTAAGAGATGATAATACACATGCCTGCCAAAGGAAATGGAACACACTGCCACACAACTTGAAGATCAGAGAATATCACTCCCCTCAAAGGTTGAGAGAGGCACTCAACATGACACCTATGTATAAGCAATCAATGCAAAGGTTGAAGGTTAATTGACTAGGTCTAAAACTCAGTTCATCACTACTCCTAGGGATGCTAGAAGGGAGAAAAGAAGAAGAGGAAAAGAGGCAGTGGGAAGAAGTATAAAGGAAAGCAAGCTTCTATCAACAAGAAGAAGAGATGGGATGTCAGAGAGGCTACCAGAGCCATGAAGGACATGGACATTGACTAAGTTGCTCAGAGGATGAGCAACACTTTTAGTAGGGGGTGATGATGAGCCTCATCATTGAGCAATTATATGGGCCTTAATTGGCCTTAATTCACCTCCTAGCTTAGTCAAACCAACTATTCTCACTACTTATTGCATACTTTTGATTATATTTTGTTTATGAAATGAGTTAGAGTTGGATATGTTTCTTTGTGGTCTAATGTGCATGAAATGCAGGAATAAAGGATAAAAGCAAGGAAAATGTAGGTAGAAAAGATAAAAGCAAAGAACTATGGCAAAGACCTTGGTAAAGACTTGAATGGGACAAGGGAGAGTAACTATAGGAGGTAAATCCTCCTCATTCACTACCCCTCCATTCGAATATTCCACCATCAATTCGGAGTGCACACAACCATCACGTTGAAGACTAAAAGACATCCAAGCAAGTGAAAGTGACACAAACCAGTTTTTCTTGAGTTAGAGGCCAAGCCTCCCTAATGGGAAGGAAGTCGTTAGAAACTTCAAATAGATAAATAGAGAGGCTGAGGACCTCAGTAGGATTCAGATTTCTATTGTAAAACTCTATTTTATTTCTGAGTTGCAAAAACTTGTGACAGTTTGCTCTATAATCCATGGTTTCTACAATAAGAATGAGTTCTGTTTAAGCCAACTCTGAGTTAAATTCGAGGGCTGAAGCTCTTGGGTTAGGGCCCGACCCAAGCAGCCACAACTCCTCTTTACTATACATTTATGCTAGCATAGAGTTCTGTTATGTTCATTTGTTTAAGTAGCTTCCTGGTTCTGTTTACCTGCTTAAATAGCTTTCTGGTTTACTTGTTCATTTGCTTAAATAGATTCATGGTTTCTCATTGGTTATTTGCTGAAGTAGCTTTTTGGTTCTGTTCATCTGCGTTGTGCTTTAATTTACTTTCATTTATGCCTTCTTTCAGTTCACAGGTTAGTTAAAGGAAAAAGATCACTATCAGGTTGTGCGCAAGTGTCTCGACCTCATCTCCTCCCTCTGGGACCATGACTTGAGGAAGGGACCCTCCAGCAACCCCAAAAACACAGTCTCTGGTTCTCACATGGGCTATGGAGTTCGCTGTTTAATGTAGTTATTTTTTCACCCGCACTGGTTTTCTCTGTCATTTTCATTTGAAACCGCCTCCAGCACGTTCCTCCTACATCGCTTCCTCACCGTCCGATCACCAACAAACCTTCCCAATCACTACCCAATTCACTTTTAATGTGACTTTTTTCACTTTAAATCCCCATCGTCGATCTTCCTCATCAGATCCGACAGCTATCACGCACCCGCTCGCCAACTAGCTCGGTCAAATCTCCACTGTTGATCTGCCTCGCCAGATCCGACAGCTATCACGCGATATCGCGTGGATTTTTGTCCGATCGTTATTCACCCGAGGGCACACGATGAGAGTGGTTTCTCCGTGCTACGTGTCTCCCAGTTAGGCTAATCATGCAAAATTTTAGAAAACCACTTACAACTTTGAGGGCACGCGATAAACAGCTTACCGCCCTCTAAACTCGCTCTGTCATTTTCGCACGTTTCTTTTGCCCGCGATCTAATCTTTGTCGTCCATCTGCCAATTAATCATGTCCGTCCATCTCTTGACTTAGCCTCCGCGATATAATCTCAGCCTTCCATCTCTGGCTAACCCTGTTCGTTCATCTATTCACTCAACCACCACGATATAATCTCCACCGTTCATCCTGTTAGTTAACCCTGTTCGCCCATCTATCTACGTAACCTCTTGCGATCCAATCTCTGCCGTTCATTTTCCTTTCACCCGACTGATCCAACGGTTCTTATGCATTGTTGCTCCCTCACGTCCTCCTTTCACTGATTTCGACCTTCGATTGTTTTTTCCGCTTGAAATCTGATTTAGCCTAAGTTTGTTTGTTACACCTTAGTCTAGTTTTGATGCTCTTTACTTTTGCAACTTAGATAATTAGCATTAGGTTAGTGTTAATTTAATAATTCTGCTTAGCATAGCTGTTTAATTGGTTAGTTAGGTTATGGTGTAAGTTTAGCATTTCATGATGTTTTCTTCATTACTGCAGTAGAGTAGCTCTCTCTTAGAATAGGTTTTCTCTCCTTCCATCAAAGAATTAAGCTTCTTCTGACCTTATAGAAGTCTGGCTTGGAACCTCTGGGGTCTCTTGCTAGACAAACAGTGACAACAGGCAGGACCTTCACTTCTACTTGTGCATATAGCACTGTCACCTCCAAGTTTGTACGAACCTCGGGTTGATAAGTAAAGCTGGTAGCCCTGGGAGTTGCAACATTATTGTTGCAATACCTAGGCTCATCAGTAATATATGAAAGATTTGTTATTCCACAGTATACTTGTTTTCTTTCTTTTTCCTCCGTCTCGTTTCTTTTCCATACAAAGTTATACTGTATAGTTCTATTTCTATACAAGAAGTACAATTCAAATTTCTTTTAAAACCAGACATATACTATCCAATTTTGTTCTTCATTTCCTCAGTCAGAAATGTTGCTATGAAGTAATACTATACAGTTCTATTTCTATACAAAGATGTACTCTTCATCCAATTCTTTTTTTATTTCCTCAGTCAGAAATGTTGTTCTTTTAAAATAAAAGAAACAGAACAAATATAGTAATGTAAATGTACTTATCTAATTCCTTGCCAAAACCAGGAAGTCTCTCCTACCAACCATGAGGCTGGCAATGATGTTCAGTCTCCCCCCAAGCTTTCACTTGTCCAGACAGTATAGGTATTAATCCTAAGTTGTCCAACCTCCAAACCTCAAGACCATTGGTCCGGTTTAGAGTCCCAACTTGCAAGGATTCTTCGAGGGTTCCATTGGCCCAAGTCTAGCTCAAGAACTCCTCAGAAGTTGCAGCGTCCTGCTCACCTGCACAATGTCCTGTGTGAGACTTGTTCACTTGTTCAATATCCTGTGTGAGACTTTCACTTTCCTTGATTTCTCTCCTTTTATTCCTCATGGCCTTTTCTCATAAAAAATGATCTGCCTTCCTTGGAATTGCCTTTTTTTTACAAGAAGAAGAGAGTTATAAGTGACCTAACTCCTCAGAGAGTTTTATTTAATTATATATTAAAAGTTTTTCTTTTAATATTCAAAAGCTTTTTTCTCAACCATGTATGAATCACCATATTCCTTTGGATAAACCATGGTTAGTTTCAAAGTTCATAAAAAATAATAATTGTAATAAGAATAAATTAAAACTAGCATATAAATTCATAAAATTCTTACGGGGTGTCACACAAAAAATTGTTAGAGAAATAAAAGATGGAGTAGTCTAAAATATTAGAAGTATTTTACTTTTATGGGTCAGAATGGGAGTCGCCTACAGAGGCAGAGGAATTGCTTGAACCGCGGGGTAAATTTTTTTCGAAAAATCTTATAGAGGGAGTGTTTGAATCATGTTTTTGATGGTGGAAATAGATTTAGCACCATCAAAAAAGGCACCTAAAATTATGAAGTTTGACAACTTTTATATAGATTCACAAAAATCCTTGCTAGATTTTTTCAAAATATAGTTGGAATTTCCATAACTTTGAGGGAAAAAAAACATAATCGGCATTAAAATGTGGTGATAATTTTTTATAGGAATAAGTTATTGTAAAAAATTGTGATTTTCTTTTTAAATGTATTTTTAAATATAGAATTGAAGTTAATAATTTACAAAATATTAATAAATTCAAAACTTATCATTCCGAGAAAATCTCTATCAAATCTAACAAAATCTAAAATACAAAAAAACATTAAATGCATAATAATAATGGTGTTACCTTGATTTTCGTTCAAAAGAAGGGCGTTCTCGTTCACGTCATTCAGAACAAGGCAACAGGAGCAAGAAGGACAGTCAAAATTATCTGTCCTTTGCTTTTGGCGAGAAAATCTCTATCAAATCTAACAAAATCTATAAAAAAGCATTACCTTTGTTTTCGTTCAAAAGAACAGTCATTCAGAATAAGGCAAGGGGAGCAAGAAGGACCGTCAAAATTATCTGTCCTTTCCTTTTGGCGAGAAAATCTCTATCAAATCTAAACAAAATCTAAAAAAAAGCATTACCTTTGCTTTCGTTCAAAAGAAGAGTGTTCTCGTTCACATCATTCAGATAAGGCAGGGGAAGAAGGAAGGGCCCTCAATATTATCTGTCCTTTCCTTTTGGCAGAGAAAATTCCGGGAACTTTCTTTTAAAGTGAGGAAAAGAAAATTAACAAAGTTCCTATGATGAAAGTTATCCATCCCTTTGAGTTCGGTGAAATTGAAAGTGGGGCCAATGGTAATGGAATCTCATTATGCTACGCTTCTTTAACTGATTGTTGGGATTAAAAAAGATGGACTAAGATAACCATGAACTCATTGATGTACTTTAAATGTGGTGTGAATATATATAACTAGATTCAGTGTTTTTGAAAATTTCTGTGTAAATTATCAAACAACTCACGCATCCCAACAAAAATTGGGCAAGGAAAAATAATAGAATAAGTGATAAACAATTGTGTCAAATGAAATGAAGAATTCTGTTGATCATGCCATAGAAAAGAAAGCATCGGGAGCTGGAAGGGCCCTCATCACTCATTACCGCACAAGCTATCACAAATCTCGTTTTCACTGTTTGCTATAATGGCGATCATGCTCTTTCACATCCTTGGAAAAAAATTGAAAGAATCTTTTTTTCATTATTGAAATGACAAAAATTAACTATGACGCTGCTTCACAACTATAAGTGTGCAATTCTTTGGTCCTATCTATCAATGTATGAGAGTTATAGGTTACAAAATCTCAGCATTAGTGTTCCCAATCCCGGGTTTGTTTTTAGTTACATAATATCTGGTTCCCTTCCAAAAGGCTCTGCTCTTGTAGTGTTAATATTGGTTGAGGATTTCATTAGCTGGAGAGAATTTTTCCTTTTGAGATTTCTCAATATTGTTATTCACGGTTCTGGGGCTTTGTTATTTTGTGCTATCAAGGGAGTTGAACCTATTTTTTTTATCATGGGTGATCCTGGTTTCGTATCTGGATTTATTGGTGTGGGCATAGACATGGCTATCCACCAAATCATCCATCACGTCAACATTGTTCGACGTTGCAAGAAAGAATTGGCCAATTTGGAGCGCCTGGTAATGGATATTGAGCCAAAGTTGAAGGAGATCCAGCACTATCGCTTGCAATTAAATAGCCAGAAAATCTCAATTCCTCAAAGCAACAATAAGCTGAGACCCTCAGCTGTTAATAAATGGCTTAAGGAGCTGGATGCGCTTCTCCGACCAGCATTAGCAATGGCGCAACAATGCAGTACAATCGCTAAGTATGACGTGATTTCTCGTCATAGAATGAGTAGAAGGATTACTCGTTTGATTTCAGATATCAGAGAGCATCTCCAATCAGTTCCTTTGATTAGCATGCTCCAAAATGAGGAGCTCCGAGAGAGACTTTCAAGAATCGAAGAGTTGCACGCCTCTCCAGTTGCAGCCTCTACTTCTGTGACGTCCACCCAACCTGATGCTTCAAGAGGTTTCTTCATCAACGAACCCCTTATCGTGGGGCAACACAATGCTTTTGCAGTACTAGAGAAGTCAGTGATGGAGGCAGAGGGTGAGTCTTCCTTTTCGTGCATTGGCGTGCTTGGCAAGGGCGGTTCTGGTAAAACCCTCCTCCTGATGTCCGTCTTCAATAGCAAAAAGGTGAGGGGTTTATTTTCCAATGGATTGTTGCTTTGGCTGACTGTTTCGCAGTCTCCATCTTTCACAAATCTTAGGAATCAACTCTCTTCCCAAATATCCATGCAAGCAAACATAAATCCAGATCAAAATATGAATGAAAAAGCTATAAAAATATGGTTGCATGAGAGCATGCAGGGAAAAAGGTTTGCGTTGTTCCTGGATGATGTATGGGAGGAGGGTGGCAGATTGCTGGAGCACTTGGGTCTACTCCGGCTAACCGACCATTCCACCTCCAAAATTGTTGTGAGTTCAAGGAACCAGAAAACGCTGCTGGAGATGGGAGTTAATGAAGATAAGTCCACATTGATTAGATTAGGCGATTTGATGGAGGATGATAGTTGGCGGCTGTTTGTTTATCATGCTTTTCCACATAACAGTGGAAGTCTGCCAGGAAACATCGACGAAGGAAAGGCGAGGGCTGTGTGTACAAAGTGTGGAGGGCTTCCCTTGGCAATCAAAGCAGTAGGGAGGGCGATGGCAGGCATTATTGATGCACAAGAATGGGACTTGGCAGTCCACTGGTTGTCAAACGCCAACAGCGAAGTCTATGATTGCCTCAGGTTTAGTTATGACGCACTGGGCAACTACAACATTAGTGTCCAATTGTGCTTTCTGTACATAGCTGCTGCCTTCCCGGAAGACCTAGTTGTTGATGTTGAGCTCGTCACTGAGTTATTGTTGGGAGAAGGACTGCTGCAAGATCAGGGTGGCCACGACCAATTAGAGATCGGAAGAATCTACGTCAACAAATTAGCCGAGCTTTGTTTGATTGAACCGACAGTGAGAGATATTGACGGGCGCGTGAAATTTTTCAGTATGCACGACGTTGTGCGCAGTTGCGGAATACAAATTGCTGAGCAGCAAGAGAGCTTCTACTGTGGCGCAGGTAAGGATCTCACAACATTGGATGCAAATGAATGTGTAGCACGCACTAGAATTTTGTTGACTGGTAAGCAGTTGACTTCTCTGCCAGAGTCTTTCAGAGCTCCAGAAATCTGCACATTAACATTGGATGGGAACAGGCATTTGGGACAAATTCCTAGAAGGGTGATTGAGAGCATGATCTCTCTTAAGGTTCTGGATTTGAGTAGTACGTCCATCCAATCATTGCCTGAAAGTATTAGCTGTTTGAAACAACTTGTCTGCTTAAGATTAGTGGGTGTGCCGATCAAAAGGTTACCAGCATCTGTCTCCAAACTTGTAAATCTCCAAATCCTGAATCTTCATGGGTCTGGAATTACAGAATTACCTTGGGGCATTCGTAAGTTGAGAGCACTAAAGTGTTTAAGGCTTGCAAAGTGCGACGATTTGCAATGTCTGCCGCATGGCATATCACAGCTCACTTCTTTGCAATATCTCTCGGTTCCTAGCAGTGCGTGGAGTCGTCGAGTGTTTAAAAGAGGTCAAAAAGCGGCTTCCATTAACGACCTGGGGAATTTAACACAACTCAAATATTTGAGTTTGGAGGACAATGGAGAAACAATTTGTGAGGGCATTTTAGGGAGGATGCTTCAGATGGAAACATTGGAATTGAATATCACCGTCACAGCTTTTTTACCTGAAGATATTACTAATATGTCAAAGTTGAAGAGGTTTTCTTTAGGGAGCTCTCACATAGTTAAAATGGAAAATGAATTTTATCAGTTTCAAAATTTAAATCTTCTTAGATTACGGGGTTGTGATATGTTGGAAGAACTTCCACATTTACAAAATCTAAGAGGGTTAAGGAAATTGGACATTGTAGGATGTCCGAAGTTAAAAAGGATTCCTAAAGAATTTGGAGAGATGGGGGCATTTCCTATGTTGAAGACATTTTCAATGGTTAAGTTAGATGAATTAGAAGAGTTGCCAATGCTACAAGAAGGTGCAATGCCCAAACTTGAAAATTTTACATTGATGCTTTGTGAAGCATTAATGATGTTGCCAAAAGGTTATTAGAATCTTAAAAGTCTTCATAGTGTAAGATTGTATGGTTGTTCAAAACTTTCAGAGAATCTTGAAATAATCAAAATAACAAATCCAAATGTAGAAGTGGTAACAATGTCCACTACCAGCACAGAAATACTTTTTGAAAAGTATTGGCAAGAAGATGATTATTTTCCTAAATACAGTGAATTTTGGAACGAAGAGTTTTACCTTTTCCTCCAAGAAATATATAGATATTTCTAAGATTCTATGTATTATGATCACTGATCAATAAATGTAATTTATTTTTTTATCAACATTTATATGTGACTTATTATTCATGTTTTTGTCTTCAACATTTTCATATTTATGTATCATATTTGAAAAGAAAAAATAGATAGTTTTAATTTATTAATAATCTTATAAACTAAGAAAATTAATTAATTATCAATATCTTTATACAACTTAATTTTATGATGGTATAAATTTTAAAGTATAATATATTATAATGGTATTATTATTTAAATTTAGAAAAAATTAATAAATATTAATAAAAAATATTTGTTTTTTATATTTTAATTAAATATTATATTTATTTTAATTAGAATTTTATTATTTTTATAAAAGTATATTTTTAATTTGATTTAGATTAAATAAATAAATAAAATTAGTATATACAAAATAATAGAAAAAAATGACACGAAAAAGGTTATTTTTTATATTATTTAAAAAAAATAGTTAGGTAGAAGTGGTAACAATGTTGATTACCAGAACAGAAATACTTTTAGAAAAGTATTGGCGGGGAAGAGATATGGTGAATTTTGGGATGGAGAATTTTATTTTTTCCTCCCAATAAAAGGGTATAGATATTTATAAAATTTTATGTATTATGATTTATGATTACTAATTGTAATTTATTTTTTATTAATATTTATATATGATTAATTATTTATGTTTTTGTTTTGAACATTTCTATATTTAAATAACACATATGAAAAGGGAAAAAAAATATTTTTCAATTCATTAATAATCTTATAAATTTAGAAAATTAACCAAGTTATCAATATCTCTAATATAATTTAATTTTAATGATTGTATAAATTTTAAAGTACCCTATGTTAAAATGGTATTGTTATTTAGATTTAAAAAAAAAATCAATAAATAGTTAATAAAATATTAATAAAATGAATTTATTTTATGTATTTTAATTATACATTATATTTATTTTAATTAGAATTTTTATTTTTATTTTATATAAATAAAATATTTTTATTTAGAATAATTATATAATATTTTTAATATATATAAAATAATGGAAGAAAATGACTTGAGTAATGTTATTTTTTTGGTATTTAAAAAAAAAAAGTGAAATACAAATAAATTTTGATAATTGAAATTTGAATTTCCAAAAAAAATCTTTGAGACATGTTATATTAGTAAAATTATTGTTTTATGCTAGTGATATTGCTTTTTAATTAAAATTTTAGATTTTTAAAAATGCTATTAATAGTATAAGTTATGAGAGCAAGGAAATGAAGGCAAAAAAGCTAGGTTGACCTCCATTGCTACAGATATTGCTTTCTTTGTTTCTCATAATGGTGCTTATGCTCATGTACACTTTTCAATAGGATAATGGAAAATTTTCGCTATTTAATTAAAAAAAAAAATGGAAATGGGTTATCACAATGTCGCACAACCATAAATTTGTAGTTGTTTAGTTATATGGAGGTGTAATGCTCACAAATTTGGGTTGATTTTAGTTACGAATATTGTTAGGAGGTAAATCCTCAAATCAAATTGTGTCTTCATATTAAGATGGATCATAGATATATACATGGAGAGACTCTTGGGTTTCATCTCCCAGTGTCTCTTTGTCTTATAATTTTTTTTTATTTTCTATTTACAATATTTACATGTATTTACCTAATCCCAAAGATTAGGTGTCAACATTCACCCCCTTACTCTGAAGGGATGTTGGTGAGTCCAAGCATCATTCTGAATCTTTCAAACTTTTCTCTTCCAAGCGCTTTGGTGAAGATGTCTGCAATATGCTTGTTTGTGGAAAAATGGCATAGGTGAACTGTCTTGGCCTCAACATGATGTCGAATCAGATGGTATTTTGTATTGATATGCTTCGTTCGATCATGGAACTTTGGGTTCTTGGCCAACTTTATTGCAGAAGTGTCTTCAATCATGAGAGGAGTTGAATTCACTAGTTTTTCTTGTAAATCTTCTAGAATTTTCCTTAGCCACACAATTTCCTTTGTTGCTTCAGTTGTTGCCACATATTTTGCCTCAGTTGTGGAATCTGGTGGAACTGATTGTTTGTGTGACCTCTAAGAGACGACTCCTGATCAAAGACTCATAACATAACCCGAAATAGATACCCCAGTTTCTTTATCACCATCGAATTCTGAATCAAAGTATCCAATCAAGCTGAAATCTCCCACTTGTGTATACTTAAGTCCAAAGTCTCGAGTTCCCTTCAAGTACCTTAGAACTCTTTTTGCAGCAGAACAATGACCCTCACAAGGATTTTGCATAAACCTAGAGAGGATTCCAACAAAAAATGAAATATCTGATTTGGTAGTGATCTAGATTTAAACAGGAACGCAACAAATTACAGAGATAACCATAAACACAGAGATGCAGTGGAAATAATATTTCATTTCATTAATGTAAAATATTGAAATATGCTTACAAACAGAAATGGAAATAAACCAACTACGGCGATGGTAGCTTATCTTTGAGAAGAGATGTGGCGGCTACATGCCTCTGAACTGTGTTATAATGAGGCTCGAAGGCCTATTTATTGTTGAGAAATAATGGAAAACCCTAAACATCCAAAAACCTAACCCTAGAAGATGAAACGCCAAACTGTGGGCCCTGTTTCGGGTAAATTGGTACATCAACTTCCTGGGGTCGTAACTTTGGCATACGATCTTCATTTGATGCGCACAATAGCTCGTTATAAAGATCTATTCGAGGACTAAAACTTTGGGAAGAGCAACATCGGTCCATGTTGCTCCCAGATTTCCCAAAAAACATCGTTTAGGGCCTCAAAACAGCTTCGGAAGTTCAGGACCCGAAAAACTGCTAAAAATAGTAAACTGTGTTACAATTTAGGAAATTGAAAAATTGAAAGAGACAGTTGTGGGGGTCCAAGTGGGATAAGTGGGTGACCACCAACATCCACCTGGATCAGGTAGTAGTTACGTAGTTGAGACTTCCTATGAGTTGTCTATACTTCATGGCATCCTCAAATTATTTTCCTTCAGTGGATGTGAGATTTAAGTTTTTTTCCATTGGAGTATTCAAATGATTGCACTCAACCATGTCAAACCTATTCAACATATCTCTAATGTACTTTTTCTAAACGAGGAATATCAACTTTGGATGTTGAGTTACTTCAATTCCAAGATAGTAGTGAACATAGCCCCAAGTATTTCATTTCATAACATTTCCTCAATTCGTTCTTTATGGATGAAATGTAACTCTCATTGTTCCTTCGCGTCAAAATATCACCTACATACAACAAAAGTTACACAACTTTTTTGCCAACTTTCTTGACAAACAAAGTTGCATCATCAAGATCATAATGTTTGAAGTTGAGTTTCAGAAGATGCTCAATTAACTTCCTGTACCAGGCTTGGGGATCTTGCTTGAGGCCATACAAGGATTTTACAAGATTGCATATTTTATGTTCCTGACCCTTCACAAAAAATCCTTCTCGTTGGGACATAAAAACATTCTCTTTCAGATATCCATTTAAGAAAGTAGTTTTTACATCCATTTGATGGACTTCCAATAGTTATGTGTTGCCAAGGCAAAGAGTGTCTGGATGGTATCCCATTTGGTCGTGTGGGAAAAATTATCCTCATAGTCGACCCCTTCCTTTTGTGCAAAATCATTTTCCACAAACCTGGCTTTATGCTTGTTAAGTGATCCATCTACTTTATACTTGTTTTTGAAGACCCACTTGCAGACAATTGGTTTGGTTCCTAATGGAAGATCAACCAGCTTCCAGGTGCCATTCTTTATCAGAGCATCATATCATTTCTGCATCGCTTCTTTCCATTCATCATGAGAAGCAACTTCTTTGAAGGAAGTTGGTTCGAAATATGGAGAAAAGTTTAGTTCACAATCATAAGAAACATCCATATCAACAAGTAAATTAGAATCATCTACATCACCTCCATTTTTTCTGGTTGAGCTTCTTGTTCCTGTCTTTCTGACCTCATCAGGACAAACACTTTCAAGTGTCTTTGTCAGCCATTTAGGAGGACCTTTCTGAGATGGCCTAGGCTGCTCAGTTGATTGAGATGGGGCTAAATCAAGATTTAGTCTCCCAATTATGTCACTCACATAACTCAAAGTGGCATCAATGGTTGGAGCTTCATGCAAGGGAGAGAGTGTTTCAAAAGAAGATTCCACATATTGATCCAGTATAGGAATCCGCCCTTCAAGATGTGGAATCTAATTATCAAACCCTTGAAAAGATTTTACATGTGTGAATGTATCCAAGCGATCATGTTGTCACGCAACAATATTGTCAGCCTTGGAAGATTCAAGAAAGATCACATCTCTAGATATTATAAACTTCTTATTGAGTTCATCATAGAAATGGTATGCTTTGGAGGTATTTGAGTACCCCAAGAAGATACACTTATGACTCCTTGCACTGAGTTTGTTTCTCTGTTCCTAAGGTATTAAGGCATAACAGGTGGAACCAAAAAAACTGAGATGTCTCACCAAAGGAATGTGGCCATACCACATTTCATAGGGAGGCTTGTTTTTTATAGCATTAGATGGACACATATTCTTTATATACACAACACATAAAACTGCATCAGCCCAAAACATTAGTTTAATATTCTTGAAAAACATCATGGAACGTACCATATCTAATATTGCTCTATTAATTCTTTCAACTACTCTGTTATGTTGGGGATTATAAGGCATAATTGTTTGATGTTTGATCCCATTCTAGCGAAGATAGTTTTCAAATTAATTTGAAGTGTATCCTTTTCCATTATCAATGATAATAGAGCCGATATGAGATTGTGTATCATTTTCAATCTATGCATGAAAGTTCTTGAATGTTTCAAAAGCTTCATATTTGTTCTCAATAAATAAATGCAACACATTCTGGTGTAGTCATCAATAAATGTCATCATATATTTATATACCATTTGTAGAAGGAATAAGCATTGGGCCACATAAATCTGAATGAATGAGTTCAAGTTTTCTATGTGCTCTGGAATGAGAATCATGAAAAGACTATTTCTTGTGCTTTCCTAAGATACAAGCATCACATTCCTTAAGTTTCCTAGGAATTATCGGCAAACCAGTAACACCATTTTTCTTCAAGGTTGTCATAGTTAAAGTGTCCTAATCTAGCATGCCATAAAAGACTTCATGGAAATGTACCTTCATCATAGTGAGAACTGTATGAGAAGTTTTGTGAACGAACAGAGGTTCCTTGCAACTTCAGAAGTCTTTCTTCTTCTATGCCCATAATGACAAGTGAGTGATATGATGCTTTTTTCACTGCGACCTTGCCATCAAATATATGAATGGATTGTACTTTTTGGTGGATATGGACCAAAGACAGTAAGTTTCTCCTCAGCTCTGAGAGGTATAAAACTTCATGCAGAAGAAAGTCTGGAATACTAGGCAGTTTGAGCCTGATGGCTTGAGTTTTGACTTGTGTCCAAAGTATATTACTCCATCAACATTGTGAGTGAATTATTCAAAGAAATATCTCTTGAAATTCATGTGGAAATTTTCTCCTGAATCAAGCAACCAATCATCTTTCAATGAAGAAATTGAAGCATTGAACATGTCTTTAGTTACTCCATTGTTACAATGTGCCACAACATAGTGAGAGGATTCAGGTACTTTACTTTTCTCTTTGTCATTAGTTTTACCTTTCCCTTCATTCCTTTCCTACTCAATTTTTTCCTAAGGAAACTTACATGTGGATGCATCATTTCCATCTCTAGTGCATCATATGCAATGAAGATAAGACTTTCTCCTTGGATATTTCTGCTCCCTACCTCTAAAATTCCTCCTTCCTCTTCCTCTTTGTCCACCTCTTCCTATAGAAGAATCTTGTGCATGATTCTTCTCCTTTTGTGCAAGACATACAACTTCGTAAGTAGATTGAGGAGTTGAATTCTTCCCAAAAGCCTTCTCTCTCTTAGCAAAATTATTTTCAATGGAGTCAAAAGTAATCTCCTTAAGGTTTCCACTTGCTTGCAATACTCAAGATAATGTGAATAGGTGGGATATAGTGCCCTCACATAAGCTATGAGAAGAATATATATCTCAACACTAGTGCCCTTTATATCATGCATAATGGATCTTACTTCTGATGCTAAGGCAAGAGGTTCATCATTTTTCAACTCAAGACTGAACAACTTAATCATCAATTCAATAAATTCAAGTTCAGAGTGTGGGTCATACAATTCCTTCAATTTCATTAAAGCTTCAAAGGCATTTAAAAATAGCGAAATATGGAAACCCGCTTCTTCATTTACTAATGCTGCAATCAAGGCATAGGCCTTGTTGTTCTTGTTTTCCCAAATGGGAAACTCCTTATCTGAAGTGGGATTTGTAGGTGCATTGTCTCCTTCTCCTTCACAAATCCTTTTCCACAACTCATTGAAAATGAGGATGTGTTTTATCTTCGAGGACCACTCAGGATAGTTATCTTTGCGAGTGAGAACAGAACCACTCCCACTATGGAGATGAGTGAATGCATCATAAAATTTGATGTGGCCTCAAAATAATTGCAAAAAAAAATGGATATGCCTTCAAAAGCCTTTAATTAAAAATATAATCTCTCAATATACCTTCATGACATATTACCTAATGCTCACATATCTCATTACATACCACATATGGTCCACATAACATATATTATAATAATGTTCCACATATCATATATTATAATACACCCCTCAAAATAGGAACTTGACGTATTTTCCATCCAAACGCTCAATTTAATATATGTGCCATATAAAGGATTATGGTATTAAAAAATAACTCCAAATACGGTCTTCAAAAAGGCTAACACATATAAAAAATTGATACACACACCATTCAAATAATGATTCACCCACCATTCAAATGTATATAGATAATTCCAATGCGCCATTCAACACTCCATTCACTGCACGATCATTCATCTGGATACAATGTATCGTTTCCTATTTATAATAGCTTGAACGTAGAAGAATGCACCATATATAGCCTAAGACACAGTATTATAACCAGAGATACGGCATTCATATAAAACTTCAATGCACTCCAACATATGGACTTCAAGAGTTACAGACATTTAATTAATGAATTGCTCAAATGTCTAGAATGAACTAAGACGTAGAGAACGATTGCAAAAGAAGGTATCTCGGTTTTGAACTTCATATCCAGCAAGTCATCCTAGCGATCTACATCTTCTAGAGAGAATAGCTAGCGTTCAACATCTGCAGGAACAAAGAGGATATATGTTGGAGCAGAACATTAGGGAATCAAGCCCAAAATGCAAAGGAGTTACTGAGTAGGAAAATACTAGAATGGGACCTGTGCTCCAACAATTTCACACTACTCGAACACAAAGCTTCTATGAGAGTTATCCATTCAACAAAAATGCATGGGATTATGCAGGGATTTGAAAGAAATGTTATTTCGCAAAATATGTAGAACAGACGCAGTGGGAGTTACAAGGGCAGAAAAGAAGCTAAAAATGGGACTGCCTCTAATACCATGTCAGGCCAGGAGATAACTCCTCAAATCAAATTGTGTCTTTTCATTAATATGGATTATAGATATATACATGGAGAGAGAGACTCTTGGGTTTCATCTCCCAATGTCTCTTTGTCTTTATCTTCGAATTATCTTTAGGTTTCCCTCTCTCTACGACACAACTTTTCGTTTTCGTTTGATTATGATATGTAGATAGTATTATGAACTAATATCTTGATACAATGGGTTAATGGAGAAATATCATTTTTATCATGACTCTTTTGATGTCGTGAGTTAGTTTTGTACTTGTTACACTGTATACAATGTTTTCATTTAGTGATACAAATAGTTGAATGTTCAGTTGTCTTTTACCACGCTTCTATACAGACAACACACACCATGATTTTAGATTTTACTTTTTTTTTTTTTCGTTTTTCCTTTGTAAAGAAAATTGTGAATGCCTGTATCGAAGCACAAACCTAAGGGTTTCGTCCCGTTTGGGAACAACAACATAAGTAATTACTTGTTTTTTTCGTTCAATTTCTATAATGATTCGTTGTTATTTCAATTTGCATATTCGTTGTTCTCTACAATGTTATAGTTATTAAATTCGAATTATTTCCTTTTAGAGTTTTCCTTGCTCAACATTCGGTTCTCAACATTTTCCCCTTAGGTTTTCATTTAATTCCACATGCCCGATTGCGAGGTTGTTGGCACTATGGTTGGCTTCCTCCACGACCCAGGGACGTAGCAGGCTTGGCCTCAATATTGGATTGTCCTAATGGAGGTTTCCAGACCTCTTAACCTAGGACTAACCACCATTTCTGCACGACCTCTCCTTTTAATGTTACATCATATTTGATATAACTGTAAAAAGGAAGAATAATTTTTTTTAAAGAAAAAGATTGTATCGATTAAACATAAGTATGAGTAGTCTAGAGCCCTCTCTTGGTTATGTATATGTAAAGATTTTTTTTTTTCTACAAGTTATTTTAATTATTCAATCTGGTAATTGATGAGCCTCATCATTGAGAAATTATATGGGCCTTAATTGGCCTTAATTCACCTCCTAGCTTAGTCAAACCAACTATTCTCACAACTTATTGCATACTTTTGATTATATTTTATTTATGAAATGAGTTAGAGTTTGAGATGTTTCTTTGTGGTCTAATGTACATGAAATGCGGGAATAAAGGATAAAAGCAAGGAAAATGCATGTAGAAAGGATAAAAGAAAAGAATTATGGCAAATACCTTGGTAAAGAATCGAATGGAACAAGGGAGAGTAACTACAGGAGGTAAATCCTCCTCATTTACTACCCCTCCATTCGAATATTCCACCATCAGTTCGGAGTGCACACAACCATCACGTTGAAGACTAAAAGACAGTCGAGCAAGTGAAATTGACACAAACCAATTTTTCTTGAGTTAGAGGCCAAGCCTCCCTAATGGGAAGGAAGTCGTTAGAGACTTGAAATGTATAAATAGAGAGGCTGAGGACTTCAGTAGGATTTAGACTTCTATTGTAAAACTTTGTTTTATTTCTAAATTGCAAAGACTTGTAACAATTTTCTCTGTAATCCATGGTTTCTACAATAAGAATGAGTTATGTTTAAGCCAGCTTTGAGTTAACTTCGAGGGCTGAAGCTCTTGGGTTAGGGCCCGAACCAAGCAGCCACAACTCCCCTTTACTGTAAATTTATGCTAGCATAGAGTTCCGTTATGTTCATTTGTTTAAGTAGCTTCCTAGTTCTGTTTACCTACTTAAATAACTTTTTGGTTTACTTGTTCATTTGCTTAAATAGATTCATGGTTTCTCATTGATTATTTGTTGAAGTGGCTTTCTGGTCCTATTCATCTGCGTTCTGCTTCAGCTTACTTTCATTTATGCCTTCTTTCAGTTCACAGGTTAGTTAAAGGAAAAATATCAATATCAAGTTGTGCGCAGTTGTCTCGTCCTCATCTCCTCCCTCTAGGACCATGACTTGAGGAAGGGACCCTCCAGCAACCCCAAAAACACAGTCATTGGTTCTCGCATGGGCTATGGAGTTCGTTGTTTAATGCAGTTATTTGTTCACCTGCACTGGTTTTCTCTGTCACTTTCATTTGAAACTGCCTCCAGCACGTTCCTCCTACATCGCTTCCTTGTCATCTAATCACCAAAAAACCTTCCCAATCACCGTCCGATTCACTTTTAACACTGAATTTTTTCACTTTAAATCCCCACTGTCGATCTGCCTCGTCAGATCCAATGGCTATCGTGCACCTGCTCACCAACTAGCTCGGTCAAATCTCCACCATTGATCTGCCTCGCCAGATCCGATGGCTATCGCACGATATTGCGTGGATTTCTGTCCGATCGTTATCCACTTGAGGGCATGCGATGAGAGTGGTTTCTCCGTGCTATGTGTCACCCAGTTAGGCTAATTGCACAAAATTTTAGAAAACCACTTACAGCTTTGAGGGCGCACGATAAACAACTTACCGCCCTCTAAACCCGCTCCATCATTTCTGCACGTTTCTTTTGCCCGCGATCTAATCTCTGTCGTCCATCTGTCGATTAATCCTATCCATCCATCTCTTGACTTAGCCTCCATGATATAATCTCAGCCATCCATCTCTGGTTAACCCTGTTTGTTCATCTATTCACTCAACCGCCGCGATATAATCTCCACCGTTCATCCTATTAGTTAACCCTGTTCGCCTATCTATCTACGTAAACTCCT
Organism: Pinus tabuliformis; assembly: GCA_031772625.1. Lineage (NCBI taxonomy): Eukaryota > Viridiplantae > Streptophyta > Pinopsida > Pinales > Pinaceae > Pinus > Pinus tabuliformis. The sequence goes on along the minus strand of CM062816.1, from coordinate 1,556,102,425 downwards.
GTGATCCAATCTTCACCGTTCATTTTCCTTTCACCCGACTAATCCAACGGTTCTTATGCACTGTTGCTCCCTCACGTCCTCCTTTCACTGATTTCGACCTTTGATTGATTTTTCTGCTTGAAATCTGATTTAGCCTAAGTTTCTTTGTTACACCTTAGTTTAGTTTTGATGCTCTTTACTTTTGCAACTTAGATAATTAGCATTAGGTTAGTGTTAATTTAGCAATTCTGCTTAACATATCTGTTTAATTGGTTAGTTAGGTTATGGTGTAAGTTTAGCATTTCGTGATGTTTTCTTCATTACTGCAGTAGAGTAGCTCTCTCTTAGAATAGGTTTGATCTTCTTCCATAAAATAATTAAGCTTCATCTAACCCTATAGAAGTTTCGCTTGGAACCCCTGGGGTCTCTTGCTAGACAAACAGTGACAATAGGCAAGACCTTTGCTTCTACTTGTGCATATAGCACTGTCACCTCCAAGTTTGTATGAACCCTGGGTTGATAAGTAAAGCTGGTAGCCCTGGGAGTTGCAACATTATTGTTGCAATGCCTAGGCTCATTACTTTTTGGCGTTGTTGCCGAGGAGGTGCCTAAGTAGAAGTAATTACTACTTTCTTCTATTTCTAGTCTCCAAACTTTCTTCCATTAGTTTATTTATGCAAAAGTAGTCTAGTTTCTTTCTTTCTTTCAGTTGTCATTATCTTCTTTCCTTTCCATTCTACAAGTACTTTCTAGCTTTAACAAAATATTACAAAATCAAACACAAAAACATTTCCCTTCATGCCTCGTAGGATTAGGGACACTTCAGGGAAATTCTTGTCAAATACCCCCATTGGATCCAATAGGCAACCTTATCTCTTCTTCAGTGACGGTGAATTGGAAGACCCTTTAGGTGAGCAACCTTACCTATTTGAGGAACCTACAGAAGAAGAAGAAGAGGAAGAACCCATTCCTACTGAACCAATGGCTGGAAACCAAAATGACAGGAGAGATAGAGAGAGAATTGAGAGTGCCTTCCCCATCAGGGAAACCAATGGGGACACCAAGATGAAGAATATAAGCCCCTCTGCTCTACCTCATTTCCATGGCCTGACCACAGAGGACCCTGACACTTTCCTATTTGAATTTTCTGTTATCTGCCGAACCTATGACTATACATATGATGAGCAAAAGTTAAAACTATTCCCATCTACCCTCAAGGATGCAACATTGCGCTGGTTCATGGGTTTACCTGTAGATAGAATCAGAACTTGGACTCAGATGCAACAAACTTTTAACAACAAATATAGGGAATACTGTAGGTCAAAGGACACTGAAGAAGAGATTATTAGGATGACCATAGGCCGAGATGAATCTCCAAAAGACTATGAAGAAATATTCTAGATTAGTTACAAAAGGGATAGGTGCACACTTGAACCTGAGTCACTAAAGCTGGTCTTGCTTAGAGGAGTAAGGGAAGATCTTCTGGATACCTTAAATATGATAGCAGGAGGAGATGTCTACCAAATACCCTATGAGGATATTAAGACTGTCTTTAGAAACCATTATAGGGAAGCTAGGAAAAAGGGTAGGGGTAGTCAACCTATGGCCAGTACATCATCATCTAACTTATCCATCAAGGGTGAAATTGGAAATATGCTAGAAGATTTCAAAAGTGACATGATGCAAACCCTTGCCTTGCAATTGGACACCATGAACATCAAAAGGAAGCAAGATGAAGCAGAGAGAGCCTTGGCCATCTTTTGTCCTAAATGCACCAGGAGGCATCCTAGGAACGAATGTCCATTGAGTTGTATTACGATTTGCTCAGTCTGTAAAGAAAACCACTCCACAGACAAGTACCCTTCTTTACCTAGACTCAAATTTGTATATCAAGGAGCCGAAGGGGTCACTTACCAACTTTGCTACATCAACCAAAGGAGACCTCCTAGACCTAGACCATACCAACAAGGTATGCAAGGGTCATCTCATGCATATTACAACCCCAACCAAACCACAGCTATACCTTCTTGGGGATCCCCTGCTCATCCTTCCTGGTCTACACCCCCTCCTTGGTCCTATGCATCTCAGTATCAATCCCAACCAGCCAACCAGTCATTTCAACCTTATGTTCAACCACAACATCAGTGGAATACCCCACCTCAGGGGTGGAGGCCCCAATTCAACAATGTTCCAACCCTATTTCCTCCACCACCTAACCAACCACAACTCCTACACTCTGCTCCACCTAAGCAACCCCAGATGCCTACCCATCCAAATCCAAACCCAAACAATAGGCAAGCTCAACAAGCATACAGTGAAGAGACATCATACCTAGCTTATGTTGTAGAAATCTAGGAGATCAACCTAAGATCTGGGAGAATTCTCCCAGACAACCAACCTCCCTCTCCACATAGGGAGGTTGAGGAAGAAAGAGAGAAAAGAAACCTTAAAGTAAATCCACCCTTTCTTGAAAGACTAGCCCAACCACTCCAGCCTACCCCAAAAGAAACTGAACTTCTGGGAGAATTGAAAAACCTATGTGTAAAGACCCCCCTTCTCCAGGCAATCAAAGATGTCCCTATTTACAATAAGTTGATTAAGGAGAAGTGCTTCAAGCATCTAGGAAGAAGAAAAAGGGATGCACCTACCATTAATGTCATCGGGCAGTTGTTTGACTTAATGTTGGGTTAGGTAATATGTCCAAAATATTTAGACCCTAGAAGCCTTGTAGTAGATGTGCACATCAATGGCACCATTGTCCCAAACACTCTTGTTGATCTTGGGACTGCCATTAATGTGATGACTAAGGACACCATGCTCAAGTTCAAACTCTAAGGGTCATTAAGGAAGACTACAATAGTTCTGCAACTTGTAGACCATTCCATAGTCAACCTTGAGGGAATTGTGGAGGATGTGATGGTCTCGATTGACTCTTGGGAGTACTCTGCAGATTTCCTAGTTCTCCAACCCAAGGCTAAGCTCACTGGTTACCCTCTCATCCTCAGGAGGCCATGGTTGGCCACAACTGATGCTTACATTAGCTGCAGAGTTGGGAATATGACCATCAAGAATGGGCACATGTCCAAACAATTAGTCCTATACCCTCCTGCTCAACCTACCCTAGAGCATGATTTAACTTTATGGTTAGAGGAGGAAGAAGATGAAGTTTATTCTGCCCAACTTTATGCTTTTGAAACAACCATGGGAGGAGGACAATAAGTTGAGGATGCTTTAATTGAACACCTGCTCCAAAGTCCAACTCTTAGTTCACTACCATTAGAAGATGAAGTAAAGGAAGCCCAGAACAATCATCTAATTTACTTATGCTTGGCCAACCCACTCCATGTCAAAACCATAGAATTTGGCCCAGAGAAGACTTTGAACATTAACCCATCTCTTTTTTCTTTAGAAGAGGAAAAGCTATGCCACATGTTGAGAGAGAACCTAGAAGCCTTCGCTTGGAGTTATAAAGAAATGAAGGGAGTAAACCCATTAGTGTGTACTCACCACATATACATCAAAAAAGTTTGTAGGCCAGTCAGGCAACCATAAAGGAGGATGAATCCATCTCTTAAAGACATAGTCAAAGAAGAACTGCAAAAACTGTTAGATGCAGGATTCATTTACCTTATCTCAGACAATGAGTGGGTCTCTCCTTTAGTGTTTATTCCCAAGAAAAATGGTAAGTGGAGGATTTGTGTTGATTATAGGGAGTTGAACAAAGCCACAAAGAAGGATCATATTTCCCTACCCTTCATTAACCAAGTGCTATATGCCCTAGTAGGGAAGAAATTCTTTTTTTTCCTAGATGGATTCAGTGGGTATAACCAAATCCAAATCTACCCAGAAGACCAGGATAAGACCACATTCACTTGTCCTTGGGGTACTTTTGCCTATAGGGTCCTTCTTTTTGGCCTATGCAATGCTCCTGCCACTTTCCAGAGAGCAGTCTTGAGTATTTTTGCTGAATTAGTACATGATGCAGTAGAGATCTATATGGATGACTTTACACCTTATGGCTGTGATTTCCAAGAAGCCCTGACTAACCTAGGCAAAGTATTACACAAATGCATTGAAATGAATCTCCCTCAGTCCAGAGAAGTGTGAATTCTTAATGACTGAAAGGACTGTGCTAGGTCATTCAATATCTCAGCAAGGACTACAAGTGGACCCAAACAAAATAGAAATCATCCAAAGGGTCCCACCTCCACAAAAGCAGAGAGATGTAAAAGTTTTCTTAGGATTGGATGGATACTACTGAAGATTCATAAAGGACTTCAACAAGTTGGCCTCTCCTTTGTTTGGGTTGTTGGCCAAAGATTCTGAGTTTATATGGTCAAAGAGCTGTGAAGAGGCCTTAGACATTCTAAAGGGTAAGTTAACCACTACACCAATCCTTAGAGGCCCAAACTGGGCCCTCTCTTTTCATATTCATGTTGATGCCTCACACAAAGACATATGAGCAGCCTTAGGTCAGGAAGAGTAGAAATTGCCCTATGCCATCTATTTTATCAGTAAGAACCTATCAAAGGTTGAGCTAAACTATACGGTGACCGAAAAGGAACTCTTGGCTATTTTTCATTCATTGAACAAATTTAGGCATTATAATACGGGCTATCAAACATTTGTGCATACTGATCATGCTACAATCAAATATTTAATGAACAAACCAGATGTGAATGCTAGAATCATAAGATGGTTGCTTCTATTAGAGTAGTTTGATCTAACTATTGTTGATAAGCCTGGAAAGGAAAATGTTGTTGCTGACTTTCTATCTAGAATGAATTTGCCTACAGGTGAAGAAGGAATGGTGGATGACCAGTTACCAGATGAGCATTTGTTTTCTATTTTAGTTCTCTCCCCATGGTTTGCTGATATAGCAAACTATCTGGTATCAACACAGTTCCCACCAAACTTGCCCTCCAAAGAAAAGAGAAAGATAATCAGAAAGAGCGCCCCCTTCACTTGGATTGGGGGCAATCTGTTCAAACTTGGCCCAGATCAAATCTTAAGAAGGTGTGTAAGGGAAGAGGAAGTCTTTGAAATCCTTCTGACCTGTCATGATGGGCCTTGTGGAGGTCACTTTGCAGTAAAGAGGACAACATTCAAAGTGTTGCAAGTAGACTATTATTGGCCTACTCTTCATCAGGATGTGAAAAAGTATATTAGTCAATGTGATCAGTGCCAGAGGATGGGAAAGCCTACTCCAAGAGATGAAATGCCCCTACAACCTCAAGTGACTTTTGAGCCATTTGACAAGTAGGGCATGGACTTCATTGGGCCTATCAACCCTCCTTCAAAGCAAAAACATCACATCATTGTGTGCACTTATTATTTAACTAAGTGGGCTGAAACCAAAGCAATTAAGGCAACAACAGAAGAGAAGGTGGCTGAGTTCCTAAGGGAGAATATATTCTACAAATTTGGGTACCCTAGAGAGCTAGTCACAAACCAAGGCAGCCAGTTTACCTCCAGCATGATTGAAGAATTGCTCAACCATCACAAAATCAAGCATAGGACCTCCACTCCTTATCATCTACAAGCTAATGGGCAAGTGTTGGTGACCAATAGGGCACTGGAGAGCATCTTAACTAAGGTAGTGAGTAGCAACAGGAAGGATTGGGAAGAGAGACTAGTTGAGGCCACCTAGACCTATAATACAACATGGAAGACCACCACTGGATTTACACCCTATGATCTAGTCTATGGTAAAAAGGCTATGATGTTCATTGAATTTGAATATAGCACATTGAGTATGGCAGTCCAACTAGATTTAGATCTCAGTCATGCACAAAAAGAAAGGTTGTTACATTTGAATGGCTTGGATGAATTTAGAATGTACGCCCTCCTACATACATAGATAGTTCAGCTTCAGAGGAAGATCTGGCATGACAACCACATCAAGGAGAAGCAATTTCAAGAAGGAGACTGGGCATTATTATATGATTCCAGGTTTAAAGACTTCAAGGGAAATCTAAGGACAAGATGGCTCATACCTTATGTGGTGGAAAGATGCCATGACAATGGTTCAATGAAAATCAGAACTATTGATGAAGAAGCCATTCCGTTGCTAGTTAATGGACATAGATTGAAAATGTACAAGAGGCCTTTATCAAAACAAGAGTTCGTTGACAGTATCAATAAGACAGTAATGATGGTAGAGCAAGTTCTAGCTCCTCCCTCATTAGGTCACTCAAAAAGAAGAAAAAAAAAGAATAAGGATTCAGGTGAAAACCTCCATGAGGCGCTTGAGTCCCATATTTGGGTTGAAAACATCATGAGGCGGCCAGGGCAGATATCTAGGGTGAAAACCTCTCTGAGGCAGCCTAGGTGTTTCTTTATCTATATATATAATAATAATAATAATAATAATAAAACAAATAAACATAATTGTTATTTCCAAGTGGGTGAAAAAGAGAAGGAGCAAAGAGAAGATCCAGAGGGAACCCTGCCTCACATATATTCATCTCCTCCACTCCTTACCATGCATCCCTCCATCAATTCTATTGTTTTTCACTTCATTGCTTCAATTCAGGTGAAGATTGTGTTTTCTAACAGAATCACCTCAACCATTACCATCATCCCTGCATCCACATACACTCCTACTCCCTCTGTCCATTCATTACAACATCCTCACAACACCAGCCAGCAACATGATCAAGAAATTCTAAGGGAGACACCAAACATTTCCAAGTGGTAATCCAGGAGCTCCACAACAGCAGCAACATCAAATCCAAGAGCTCCATAGCAGCAGCAACAACATCAAATCTTCAGTCACAGACACCTGCAAAAGCTAATAAACCATCAGCAGGCAGCAGAGGAGGAAGAAGAATGACCATCAACAACACCTTTGATCTTTGACAACTGTAGCATGGCATCAAGACCACAGGTAAGTATCCCACTCACTCACTCATATGCATAATTTGTTCAAAAGTTGTAAAGGTTAAGAGGCAATTGGTTTATAAGCGAAAAGGTGGAAAAAATGAAATTCTTTAATAAAGAAAAAGAGAATGAAAGAGTCCATAGATACAGTATTGTTATGGCAACCATTTGAGAATACTTGAAGAACTAAGATTTGGGGTAGAAACACCAGTGCACCAAAGACTCAACATACCCTATTTCTTAATGCAATCACTCACAGACTCCAGAAGCAAAGTAAAGGAAGGAAATTCCTAGTAGTTAGTTCACCATGGGTTGATGAAGATCCTCATTGAGGAAGCCCTCCAAAACCTCAGGATCCCTATAAATTGGTTGGTCTTCAGAGACTTACTAGTAGAGGATGGCATCAAAACCATCATCTATGATGTTAGTCCTTCTGTTAGTGAAGAGGAGGAAAAACAAGAAGAAGATACAAAGCTAGATGGGATGAGATGAATAAAGAAGAAACTAATACAGAGGAACATGCTGAAACACAAGGAGGATGATGTTGAAACAGAAGAAGAAACTGATGGAGATGAGAAAGAATAAAAAAAGGAAGAAGATAAGAAAAACAGAGAGGACAACTACAGGAAAAAGAAAATCAGCTAGCATGTATGGCCAGCCTCTCGTTGGAGGCCATCCAGTGTAGGATGCTAGCTAAATCCTATACTCCTTACCTTAGAGAACAATGGCTGCAATTTCAGATTAAAACACTAGCACAAAGGGGCACCATGCCATTTCAGGACTGCAAACAGATTATTGATCTTTGTGATCAAAGTGCACTGGAGGATAGGGCCAAAATGGCTGAGTTTTACTTGCACAATATGGCCCTCACAGACATGAATATTTGGGATCCTAATGCAGAGCTAGAAGATCTACAATTAATGGTCTTGGCATCATGGATGAACCATGAGAAGTCAAGGGCTGCAAAGATGAAAAGAATATTGGCCAGAGAGCAAAATGAACCTATTTTTCATCAAAGTTGAACAATCAAATCCTATGGCCCTAATCAACTCCCATAATCTTATTGCAAATGATCCTCAACTGGCACTTAGATATCTTGCTACCAAGAGCAAGCAATTTCACATTTTGAAAATATGTTTAGGTTGTTAAGAGATGACAATACACATGCTTGTCAAAGGAAATGGAACACACTTCCACATAGCTTGAAGATCAGAGAATATCACTCCCTTCAAAGGTTGAGAGAGGCACTCAACAGGACACCTATGTATAAGTAATCAATGCAAAGGTTGAAGGTCAATTGAATAGGCCTAAAACTCAGTACACCACTACTCCTAGGGATCCTAGAAGGGAGAAAAGAAGAAGAGGAAAAGAGGCAGTGGGAAGAAGTATAAAGGAAAGCAAGCTTCTATCAACAAGAAGAAGAGATGGGATGTCAGAGAGGCTACCAGAGCCATGAAGGACATGGACATTGACTAAGTTGCTCATCCTCATTGAGCAATTATATGGGCCTTAATTGGCCTTAATTCACCTCCTAGCTTAGTCAAACCAACTATTCTCACAACTTATTGCATACTGAGAAAGGGGTAAAAAGATAAAGATTCACGCAATTTTCTAACTTCAGACATCTTTCCCTTCTTGTGCTGATCCTTGTAATTTGTTTTGGCCTTATCTGTAACTACCGCACTCCTTCCTTAGCTTGCTGCTTTTGTGTTGTTCCTTGGTCAGGGAATAGCAGTTGTCCCTTTTTGTACTTTTCGTGCATGAAGAAGGATAACAATCAGCTAAGTCGTAATTGCAAATAATTTCTTCATTCTTACCATAATTCTTTGATATATTAACATATTACGATATGGAAGGGATATAAATAAAGGAAAAGGATGATGAGATAAATAGCATATGCATACCTTTTCCATGACTCAACACATACTTTTGATTATATTTTGTTTATGAAATGAGTTAGAGTTGGATATGTTGCTTTGTGGTCTCATGTGCATGAAATGCAGGAATAAAGGATAAAAGCAAGGAAAATGTAGGTAGAAAGGATAAAGGAAAAGAACTATCGCAAAGACCTTGGTAAAGACTCGAATGAGACAAGGGAGAGTAACTATAGGAGGTAAATCCTCCTCATTCACTACCCCTCCAATCGAATATTCCACCATCAGTTTGGAGTGCACACACCCATCACGTCGAAGACTAAAAGACATCCGAGCAAGTGAAAGTGACACAAACCAATTTTTCTTGAGTTAGAGGCCAAGCCTCCCTAATGGGAAGGAAGTCATTAGAGACTTCAAATGTATAAATAGAGAGGTTGAGGACCTCAGTAGGATTCAGAATTCTATTGTGAAACTCTGTTTTATTTATGAGTTGCAAAGACTTGTGACATTTTGCTCTGTAATCCATGGTTTCTACAATAAGAATGAGTTTTGTTTAAGCCAACTCTGAGTTAAATTTGAGGGCTGAAGCTCTTGGGTTAGGGCCCGACCCAAGCAACCACAACTCCTCTTTACTATACATTTATGCTAGCATAGAGTTCTGTCTGTTCATTTGTTTAAGTAGCTTCCTAGTTCTGTTTACCTGCTTAAATAGCTTTCTGGTTTACTTGTTCATTTGCTTAAATAGATTCATGGTTTCTCATTGGTTATTTGCTGAAGTAGCTTTCTGGTTCTGTTCATCTGCATTGTGCTTTAATTTACTTTCATTTATGCCTTCTTTCAGTTCACAAGTTAGTTAAAGGAAAAAGATCACTATCAGGTTGTGCGCAAGTGTCTCGACCTCATCTCCTCCCTCTGGGACCATGACTTGAGGAAGGGACCCTCCAGCAACCCCAAAAACACAGTCTCTGGTTCTCACATGGGCTATGGAGTTCACTGTTTAATGCAATTATTTGTTCACCCGCACTGGTTTTCTCTATCATTTTCATTTGAAACTACCTCCAGCACGTTCCTCCTACATCGCTTCATCGCCGTCTGATCACCAACAAACCTTCCCAATCACTACCCAATTCACTTTTAACGTGACTTTTTTCACTTTAAATCCCCATCGTCGATCTTCCTCGTCAGTTCCAACGGCTATCGCGCACCCGCTTGCCAACTAACTTGGTTAAATCTCCACCGTTGATCTGCCTCACCAGATCCGATAGCTATTGTGCGATATCACGTGGATTTCTGTACGATCATTATTCACCTGAGGGCACGTGATGAGAGTGGTTTCTCCATGCTACATGTTGCCCAGTTAGGCTAATCGCGCAAAATTTTAGAAAACCACTTACAACTTTGAGGGCACACGATAAACAACTTACCGCCCTCTAAACTCGCTCCATCATTTTCGCACGTTTCTTTTGCCTGCGATCTAATCTCCATTGTCCATCTGCCGATTAATCTTGTCTGTCCATCTCTTGACTTAGCCTTCGTGATATAATCTCAGCCGTCCATCTCCTGTTAGTCCTATTCGTTCATCTATTCACTCAACCGTCATGATATAATCTCCACGGTTCATCTTGTTAGTTAACCCTGTTCGCCCATCTATCTATGTAACCTCCTGTGATCCAATATCTGCCATTCATTTTCCTTTCACCCAACTGATCCAACGGTTCTTAGGCACTTTTGCTCCCTCACGTCCTCCTTTCACTATTTTCGACGTCCGATTACTTTTTCAGCTTGAAATCTGATTTAGCCTAAGTTTCTTTGTTACACCTTAGTCTAGTTTTGATGCTCTTTACTTCTGCAACTTAGATAATTAGCACTAGGTTAGTGTTAATTTAACAATTCTGCTTAGCATAGTTGTTTAATTGGTTAGCTAGGCTATGGTGTAAGTTTAGCATTTCATGATGTTTTCTTCATTATTGCAGTACATTAGCTCTCTCTTAGAATAGGTTTGCTCTCCTTCCATCAAAGAATTAAGCTTCTTCTAACCCTATAGAAGTTTGGCTTGGAACCTCTGGGGTCTCTTGCTAGACAAACAATAACAACAGGCAGGACCTTCACTTCTACTTGTGCATATAGCACTGTCACCTCCAAGTTTGTACGAACCCCAGGTTGATAAGTAAAGCTGGTAGCTCTCGGAGTTGCAACATTATTGTTGCAATACCTAGGCTCATCAGTAATATATGAAAGATTTGTTATTCCACAGTAGACTTGTTTTCTTTCTTTTTCCTCCTTCTCATTTCTTTTCCATACAAAGTTATACTGTACAGTTCTATTTCTATACAACAAGTACAGTTCAAATTTCTTTTAAAACCAGACATATACTATCCAATTTTGTTCTTCATTTCCTCAGTCAGAAATGTTGCTATGAAGTAATACTATACAGTTCTATTTCTATACAAAGATGTACTCTTCATCCAATTCTTTTTTTATTTCGTGAATAAAAAATGTTGTTATTTTAAAAGAAAAGAAACATAACAAATATAGTAATGTAAATGTACTTATCTAATTCCTTGCCAAAACCAAGAAGTCTCTCCTACCAACAGTGAGGCTGGCAATGACGTCCAGTCTCCCCCCCAGGCTTCCACTTGTCTAGACAGTGTAGGTATAAATCCTAAGTTGTCCAACCTCCAAACCTCAAGACCACCGGTCCAGTTTAGAGTCCCAACTTGCAAGGATTCTTCAAGGGTTCCACTGGCCCAAGTCCAGCTCAAGAACTCCTCAGAAGTTGCAACGTCCTACTCACCTGCACAATGTCCTGTGTGAGACTTGCTCACCTACACAATATCTTGTGTGAGACTTTCACTTTCCTTGATTTCTCTCCTTTTGTTCCTCGTGGTCTTTTCTCATAAAAAAAGATCTGCCTTCCTTGGAATTGTCTTTTTTTACAAGAAGAAGAGAGTTATAAGTGACCTAACTCCTTGGAGAGTTTTATTTAATTATATATTAAAAGTTTTTATTTTAATATTCAAAAACTTTTTTCTCAACCATGTATGAATCACTACATTCCTTTGGATAAACCATGGTTAGTTTCAAAGTTCATAAAAAATAATAATTGTAATGAGAATAAATTAAAACTAGCACATAAATTCATAAAATTCTTACGGGGTGTCATACAACAAATTGTTGAGAAATAAAAGATGGAGTAGTCTAAAATATTAGAAATATTTTACTTTATGGGTTAGAATGGGAGTCGCCTCTTATAGAGGCAGAGGAATTGCCTGGACCATGAAAAGTGGCTGGAATCAGGGTAAAAAAAATTCAAAAAAATCTTATAGAGGGAGTGCTTGAATCATATTTTTGATGGTGGAAATAGATTTAGCACCATCAAAAACCTCTAGGGCACCTAAAATTATGAAGTTTGACAACTTTTACATGGATTCACAAAAATCCTTATTAGATTTTTTCAAAATATAGCAAGAATTTCCATAACTTTGAGGGGAAAAAAACATAATCGGCATTAGAATGTGGTGATAATTTTTTTTGGAGTAAATTATTGTAAAAATTGTGATTTTCTTTTTAAATATATAATTGAATTTAATAATTAAAAATAATATTAATAAATTCAAAAATCATTCCGAGAAAATTTCTATCAAATCTAACAAAATCTAAAATAACAAAAACATTAAATGCATTATAATTAATTGTGTTACCTTAATTTTCATTCAAAAGAAGAGCGTTCTCATTCATGTCATTCAGAATAAGGCAACGGGAGCAAGGACCGTCAATATTATCTGTCCTTTCCTTTTGGCAAGAAAATCTCAATCAAATCTAACAAAATCTATAAAAAAGCATTACCTTTGTTTTTGTTCAAAAGAAGAGTGTTCTCGTTCAAAGGAAGGGCCCTCAAAATTATCTGTCCTTTCCTTTTGGCAGATAAAATTCCCGGAACTTTCTTGTAAAGTGAGGAAAAGAAAATTAACAAAGTTCCTATGATGAAAATTGGAACTTTCTTTTAAAGTGAGGAAAAGAAAATTATCAAAGTTCCTATGATGAAAGTGGGACCGATTCTTGGGATTAAAAAAGATGGAGTAAGATAACCATGAAGTTATTGTTGTTTTTAAAATGTGGTGTGAATATATATAACTAGATTCAGTGTTTTTTGAAATTTCTATGTAAATTATCAAACACAAACTTATCGTAACAAAAATTGGTCAAAGAAAAATAATAGAATAAGTGATAAACAATTGGCTTCCTTTCAAATGAAGATTTCTGTGGTTCACATCATAGAAAAGAAAGCATGGGGAGCTGGAAGAGCTCTCATTATTCATTACAGCACAAGCTGTCACGAATCTCTTCCAAGCGCTTTGGTGAAGATGTCTGCAATATGCTCATTTGTGGAAAAATGGCGTAGGTGGACTGTATTGGCCTCAACATGATGTCGAATCAAATAGTATTTTGTATTGATGTGCTTCGTTCGATCATGGAACTTTGGGTTCTTGGCCAAATTTATTGCATAAGTGTTGTCAATCATGAGAGGAGTTGAATTCACTTGTTTTTCTCGCAAATCTTCTAGAATTTTCCTTAGCCACACAATTTCCTTTGTTGCTTCAGCTGTTGCCACATATTTTGCCTCAGTTGTAGAATTTGGTGGAACTGATTGTTTGTGTGACCTCTAAGAGATGACTCCTGATCAAAGACTCATAACATAACCTGAAGTAGATACCTCAGTTTCTTTATCTCCGTCGAATTCTAAATCAAAGTATCTAATCAAGCTGAAGTCTCCCACTTGTGTATACTTAAGTCTAAAGTCTTGAGTCCCCTTCAAGTACCTTAGAACTCTTTTTGCAGCATACCAATTGTTACAGGGAAAAGTGTCTATTTAGAACTGCTCTATCCCACTAAGGTGTGACAGCTGCCTTATAAACAAACAGAGAAAAACTACTTTTTTTTTTCCTTTATGAATTATAGATAGAGAGGAACAGAAAGATCAACCTTCGTCTTACGCTAATCTCTTGATTTGATCCCTCTCTTTTTTGATAGTCCACCGCTACCTGCTCCCTTGCACGCCTAGCTTCACAAAGTACCTGTAAGATCACAAAAGCATAGCACTATACAAAGACATGGATCTATAATCATAAACAATCTAGGATCAGATGTAAATTGACCATACAAATGTAACAAGCATTAATGATACAAAAGCATGGAGGAAAACTAAAATAGCTTTTTTTGATAAACAAGAAAAGAGCCAGGAGGACTTACAACCAGTTGTTCCGACCCAGCATCAACCTCCCAGCAAAGAAGCTCCTCTTCACCTCAAACAAAGCTTAGATCACCCAACAATCTGATGTTTATCTCAAGAAACCAACAACAATTCCTTACAATATGCAAAATTCTAGCCTTTGGATCTCTGGGATGAGGGATCCATATATAGATATCTGTAAGGGGGATGAGTCAGCTTGTCATTTGATTAGTGTCTTCTCTCTGATAGTTCTTGCTTCCACTTGGAGACTGATGGCATCTTACTCATCCTTGGTCGAATTCAGTGAGGCAAGTGTCACAGGAGGAGATTCTGAAAGCTTCCATTGCCTCTCCACCTCGCGGAATGACACTGCCATTTGTCATTTCTCACCCATCGCACCCCACAGAAGGGACTTTTGAAATGCAACACACCCTCACAGTGTATTTGGGTGAGATGCAACGCACTTAGCCAGTGGAGCAGCTGCAATGATCCTGTTTTGACCAATTCTGAGCAGTTTCTCATGGAGAACTTCTGGGAGAAGCTGTAATCTGTTGACCTTGTTCCTTTAGGGGTTAGAACAACACTTTTAGGGACTTAGGAGCCCTTGGTTTATGGACATTTCATGCTTGGGGTTGTAGGGCCCAAAAATGTCTATAACAGTTGCCCCCTAAAGTATGAGGCCGTTAACCTTTTGGTGTCGGGTGAAATGCTTTATTATGAGGATCCGAAGTTCTTTCAATGCTGGGAGGAGACCTGTAATAAGAAACAATACAATACATTATCTTCATACTATTTTCATGATCTAGCTGAGGCGGGCATTCCCATGCTCAGCTTTATAAATTCATTTTCATGCACATAGGACAGACAATCATCTGAGTGTAGACTAATGATTCTGATAGAGCCATCATCCTTTTGAGTGGATGATTATTTGTGCAGAAATGATGTACATTTAATGTCTTTATTTCCCTGAATATATATCGCAGCCCGGATGGATGAAACTAGATCCGGGGTCTTCAATCTCGTCCGATCTTCACTCAAAGTACAAGTCGATCCATGTGAGAAATGTTCTGAAGTCGAACATGGAAAGACATCGCTTGATTACCAGTCAATGATGTAAACTGTTAAAAAGCGCGAGAGGAATCACGAATAATGATAATGACCCTCAAGGTACTGCAGTACAATTCACGTGGTGTGAATAAAGGACTTGGCATCGAACACCACGCAAAATCTTTCGGTCGAAGGCCATTGATGTAAACCTGTCGCCGGAAGTGAGAAACTTGCCATTGAGGCATGCAAGCTTCAAAGTACTGAATGGGGTGTTCCTAGATCAACTTCTTGGATAATGAGCTGATGTCGACAAGAAGTGATCCATCACAGGAGGGCCTTAATGAATCCCACATCAATGACACGGAACGGAGCAAATGATTTTAATGGAGGTGAAAATGATCTAGTGATATAAGGTTCAGGGTGGCGGTCATGAAAGAATGGAGTATAATGTATGGTAGTGGGTGAGACATAGGTGAACTCTCTGAATGACTTCTCTTGAACATATCGGCGACACTGATGTGATGGATTGGTAGCATTAACCCCAAATGTGGATGGTATGGCGTGACCATGGTGATGTGACCGGTGAATGAAACAACTCAACCCGACTCGGACACGGAGCGAAAGTGTCATGTTCAAGAGCGACTTGCTACCAACAAAGTTTCTTTAAGTTTTCTTCCCAATTTTTCCCCAGTCATTGCTGACCAGTACCTCTTTATTTTTATCAAGCTTGAGGAGGATAACATATGCTTGTTCTATAATTTGCCCTTCGGGCAAACCCATCGCTGTGTTTTAACGAGCCTAGCGATAGTGAAACTCGTTCTCGTCTAAAGACAAGTTTGTCGCTATTAATCTTTTTAATGAGTTTAACGACAAAGATAACTCGATCCTTTTCAATTTTAGAGAGTCTGAAAAGGAACATAAAGGTAACTCCAAAATTCCTTTTTCGTCATCTAATCCCTTAAGTCCGAAAAATTATAAAACAATACAGAAGGGATGAATTTTCGATACTTTTAACGAGCTGAACAAAACAAGCGCTCGATATTTTTGTGTAATAATCCCTCAGGTCCAAAAAGATTAAAATCTAGAGGAGGGATAGCACTTCCTGTCCCTTTAACGAGTTGGAGAGGCCAATGGCTCGGTAATCTTTTCATATTTTACGAGTCATTTGAAAAGAGCTTAAAGGAGACTCGTCTTTTGAGGAACGAGTGATAAAAATGGGTAGCAGCTGATTCCAGGTAAGGGTTGGAATTTTCCAATCACGGCAGTGTCACAAGGATGGCTAGTGAAATCACTCTTCGCAGTTGTTCCTCAAAATGGGTAAACAATCAAATGGAGGTGAATGATCGGCCAATGAAAAAGTGGAGGTGACGGTGCAAACACGACCAAGGCTTTAATGGCTGAAGTACTACATTCACGACGGTTATTTACCGGGGAATAGTTCATTTTTTAATGAGCTTAAACACGGGTGGAAACATTTGCTCATGTCTTATGTTTATTTTTTAACGAGCTTGAACTATGTGCTAAAACTGCTCGATTAATCCAGTCGTGTGATAAGAATGTCTCATATAAAACGACAACTTTTAGAGTTTTGCCCCACATCCTTTCTTTATGCAAGTTAGGAAATGACCAATCCTACGAGTTTAAAGGGTTAGAGGTCCTACAAATTTAAAAAATAAATAGTCGCTCTTCGATTGCATGCCAAAAGGCTTGCATGCCCCCAGGTATAAAACAGAGTTTCAAGGTCACCTTCTATTCGAGCTGACAAAACATTTGTTTTATCAGGAAAGGTATACCTCTTTCAGGCTACCCAAAGATTGTTCTATTTAGCGCGTAAACAAAACACTTCTCCGGTGATGTCTACCGAAATAAACAAAGGTGAGCGGCGATGCCCGCCAACCCACATAACTTTGACAAGAGGATCTTATTCCAGTCCAACTCCCTCTTCCAATCAAGGACGGGAGTACGGAGGTCATATTCTCTCACGGAAACCTACCCTACACCCGAAGTTTTCCTGCCGAAGCAGACCAGGGTGCATGCCCCCTGGGTTTTAGTCATGTCCCCTTGAATCACTCGCGCTCATCGGGTGGACGGGCTGGATATTGAGACATTTCTTGCATGAAAAGACCATTTAGGGGTGGTATATGACTATTTGCTATGCGTGATCCGGGAAATGAAAGCTGGTCTATGAGCTTGACCATTCTTCCTTCGTGCGGAAAACACATCACTCTAAAGAGTGATGAGACAATGGCTCTCATGCAATAAATATAGTCTCGTCCAAGGAGTAGATTGTAATCCAGGGGTCCTTGAACTACCATCATGTTCATGTGAATAGTTTTCCCTCTCAATGTTATGGGCACATTGGGAAGGATCCCAAACGGTCGACTGGTTCCTTTATCAAAACCTGTTAGATTTCTCATCTCAGGCAAAAGCGATGGCGAACCAAGCGCTTTCCAAGCAGTTGAGGAAAAGATACTCACAGAAGCCCCTTCATCTATGATGGTACCAGCCATAACCATTATATATATTTGAACAATAATTCAGAATGGTATACTATCTGGTAAATGGGGTCTGCCTAGTTGATTCCAATCGAAGGAGACAACTAGGTTGCTTGGAGGTGGGACCGAATAGACAGCCGGGTACGACTCTGACGAAATTCCTTCCTGCAATAAAGGAATGGGTAAATTGTCCCCATGTTCGTTGGAGTCTGTGCTTATGAAAAGAATTTGGACGGTGTCATCCTTGTTCTCTTCAGTGACTGTATCATCTCAAGATGGAACCTCTGAAGGCGAGACCGGGTCAACTGCCGCCTCGACCTTTTGAATTTCGTCTGGTATGGATTTAGATGGTTTATCTTCAATGATAGGTGCTTCGGCCGACCACCTGAGCGGGCCAGCCGGACTTTCAACTAGTGACGGACTCGGCAAGAATTTTTTATATCCAGGAGGAAGTCGTAACGGTGAAACCAGATGATCGTCCAAAACTCTTTTAGCTTCGTCTAAGAAGGGACAACGGTGGACGACATGATCGCCTTCACATAGTTTACAAGGAAATCTATATTTTCCTTTTTGTCCTGGGGCTTCACTTTCACTAGTTGACGGTGTTTTTTCAACATGATCATCAGAGGTTGACGACACCGGGTTGTGCAAATGAGGAGACCAGTCCCTTAAGATCCGAGGGATGCAAGGGCAATCTCTGTGATAGTGGTCTCCCTTGCAAATGACACATGGCGATTTAGGCCTGGTCGGTGCAGTGTGTGGATTTTCGCTAGACGACACTCGTTTGCCCCCACTCGCTTTTGGCTCCTTCTTCTTCTTCTCTTTCTTCTTCTTTTCCTTGTTCTCCTTAGGCACTTGACTTTTGGCTTTACCAGCCCCATCAAGCAAAGAGGAAGGAGGAGAGGAAGAATTAGAGGAAGTATAAGCTTGGTGGGTAACTCTGGACTCGTCTAATTGCTGATTCGATTGTTCAGGAATTGTGGTGTTTTGAACGACAGAGGTCGAGAAGAGCCATACAGGCAAACCAATTGTCAGTCCTGGAAGCGACAATGTGGCCATATGGGGTGCACCAACATCTCCCCAAGAGGAGAAGGGACTAGGATTTCCTCCAAGGGGAATTCCTTGGTTGGTGGATTCCATTTTCTCAAACCAAGATCAACGCAGGAAAGGGTAATGAATATTCCGTTTAAAATAAATTTTAGACGCTTTGACACAACTTGTTTTTTCAGTTTTTAAGAGTCAAGAAAAAACAAAAGATGACTCTAGTCTCCTTCGATTTTTAATGAGCCTGAAGTGACAAGTGCTCAGATGGACCTTTTCCGTTAAGGAGTCTGAAAAGGAACGAAAGGGACTGCTCTGGAAATCTAGGTAGAGGGATTACCAAACCAATCACAAAACTGCAGAATATTTTTTACGGTACGGCAGTCAATCTTCCCGAATGCTGTGTTCAGTGCATTGCGATCGATAGGGCGACAAACACAGCTTCCTATGGATAAAGGATTAAGCCTATTGGGGTCTCCCAAAATATACTCGACGATACGTGGGAGCACAAGTCCGTACTGGCACTTATCGTCTCAAAGTGGAGGAATCACCCAGCCATCAGTGAGAACAACAGTTACTAGGCTTTACGATGCCGGAATACATCTCTAGCCTAGACTTCTAAATGTTGTGCGTTAAGTTCCAAAGCGTTGTTAGATTCATTGAATTTATTTTAAGTTGATCTTGTTTATGAAGTTTGCCTTTCGGGTTCACCACGAGATGTAGATGTAATTCCTAAAATTCAATCTAAGATGATAAACAAACTTTTTATCTCCTTTATGCAATGAAAATCCTAGCTACTAGGGAAAAGAAAGACAGAATATTTTCACAAAGAGCACACTCTAAATGCACTTTCCTAAATCAAGCCAATCAGACTGTCTATATGCAAATGCACATGCATGTATTTGTTTTCGACTTTCTTAGTATATGAATGCTAAAAAGAAAGTTGATGCACAAATCTGAATTTCCTTTCAAGCGACAAATATCAACAAGTTTCTTTTCAAAATCAAAAAAATGGAGACAATTACAACACCTTACGATTTTGAAATGAATACTTGTTCTTGACACTAGAAAATTACAAATTCAGACCAAAAGCAATAGTAACAGGATAATCGACCATCAACAGCAATTAAACTTTTTCCTACAATTGAAATCGACACTTCCGACAGTTTCAAATCAAAGGGCGACAATACGATTACGCTACTTTTGCAAAGGAGAACTGTAAACGACTCAACAAACACACAAAAACATCTACAGTTCTTTTGTACAAAGGAGGCGGAATAACAGTAAGGAAAAGGGGTTTCAAACAGACATATACTGATCACAGGTAGGAAAATTCAAGAATAGAACTGGAAAGAATGAACCACAGAAGCCACAACTGCACAGAGCTAGTCTGATCAGCGCACCTGTAACACAGAGAATCTGAAATGCAGCGTAGGTTGCCCACTCGGGAAGTGCGCTGAAATTCAGAATCTCTGAACAGTACCTACGCTGGGCCAGAAACGACTCTGTTCGGGTTCCGGGTCACAGTTTGCAGTTCAGTTCTTGGGTTTTGGCTGAGCAAAAAGCAATCAGTAATGCAGCAATCAGGGGTAGATCTAAGGAGGATCTAAGAGCTATCACAAGGGCAATCAGATAGTTTGTGAATCAGTTGTTTAAATCATAAACAGATCCAGTAGATGGATTGAAGTAGCAGTTGTCTACTTTGCATTTGTTATGGAAAATGCAGTTCGAATGCTACTTGTAAGTTTATGAAACAAATAACAAAGAATGATAAACAAACAAACTAATTAGCTCCCCAGCGGAGTTGCCATTTTGTTACAAGGAAAAGTGTCTATTTAGAACTGCTCTATCCCACTAAGGTGTGACAACTGCCTTAGAAACAAACAGAGAAAAACTACTTTTGTTTTTCCTTTATGAATTATAGATAGAGAGGAACAGAAAGACCAACCTCTGTCTTGTGCTAATCTCTTGATTTGATCCCTCTCTTCTTTGATAGTCCTCAGCTACCTTCTCCCTTGCACGCCCAGCTTCACAAAGTACCTGTAAGATCACAGAAGCATAGCACTATACAAAGACATGGATCTATAATCATAAACAATCTAGGATCAGATGTAAATTGACCATACAAATGTAACAAGCATCAATGATACAAAAGCATGGAGGAAAACTCAAATAGCTTTTATTGATAAACAAGAAAAGAGCCAGGAGGAGTTACAACCAGTTGTTCTGACCCAGCATCAACCTCCCAGCAAAGAAGCCCCTCTTCACCTCAAACAAAGCTTAGATCACCCAACAATCTGATGTTTATCTCAAGAAACCAACAACAATTCCTTACAATATGCAAAATTCTAGCCTTTGGATCTCTGGGATGAGGGATCCATATATAGATATCTGTAAGGGGGATGAGTCAGCTTGTCATTTGATTAGTGTCTTCTCTCTGATAGTTCTTGATTCCACTTGGAGACTGATGGCCTCTTACTCATCCTTGGTCGAATTCAGTGAGGCAAGTGTCACAGGAGGAGATTCTGGAAGCTTCCATTGCCTCTCCACCTCACGGAATGACACTGCCATTTGTCATTTCTCGCCCATCACACCCCATAGAAGGGACTTTTGAAATGCAACACACCCTCACAGTGTATTTGGGTGAGATGCAACGCACTTAGCCAGTGGAGCAGCTGCAATGATCCTGTTTTGACCAATTCTGAGCAGTTTCTCATGGAGAACTTCTGGGAGAAGCTGTAATCTGTTGACCTTGTTCCTTTAGGGGTTAGAACAAAAATTTTAGGGACTTAGGATCCCTTGGTTTATGGACATTTCATGCTTGGTGTTGTAGGGCCCAAAAATGTCTATAACACCAATGACCCTGACAAGGATTTTGCATAAACCTAGAGAGGATTCCAACAAAAATGAAATATCTGGTTTGGTAGTGATCCGGATTTAAACAGGAATGAAAAAAATTGCAGAGATAACCATAAACACAGAGATGCAATGGAAATAATACTTCATTTCATTAATGTAAAATACTGAAATATGCTTACAAACAGAAATGGAAATAAACCAGCTAGGGCAATGGTAGCTTATCTCTGAGAAGAGATGTGGCAGCTACATGCCTCTAAACTATGTTACAATGAGACTCGAAGGCCTATTTATTGTTGAGAAATAATGGAAAACCCTAAACATCTAGAAACCTAACCCTAGAAGATGAAACGCCAAACTGTGGGCTCCGTTTCAGGTAAATTGGTACATCAACTTCCCAGTGTCGTAACTTCAGCATACGATCTTCATTTGATGCGCACAATAGCTTGTTAGAAATATCTATCTGAGGACTACAACTTTGGGAAGAGAAATATCAGTCCATGGACCCATGTTGCTCCCAGATTTCCCAAAAAATGTCGTTTAGGGCCTCAAAATGGCTCTGGAAGTTCAGGACCCGAAAAACTGCTAAAAATAGTAAACTGTGCTACAATTTAGGAAACTGAAAAACTGAAAGAGACAGTTGTGGGGGTCCAAGTGGGATAGGTGGGTGGCCACCAAAATCCACCTGGATCAGGTAGTAGTTAGGTAGTTGAGACTTCCTATGAGTTGTCTATACTTCATGGCATCCTCAAATTATTTTCCTTCAGTGGATGTGAGAATTAAGTTTTGTTCCATTGAAGTAGTCAAATGATTGCACTCAACCATGTCAAACCTATTCAACATATCTCTAATGTGCTTTTTCTGAGCAAGGAATATCAACTTTGGATGTTGAGTTACTTCAATTCCAAGATAGTAGTGAACATAGCCCAAGTATTTCATTTCATAACCTTTCCTTAATTCATTCTTTATGGATGAAATGTAACTCTCATTGTTCCTTTGCGTCAAAATATCACCTACATACAACAAAAGATATACAACGTTTTTGCCAACTTTCTTGACAAACAAAGTTGCAACATCAAGATCATAATGTTTGAAGTTGAGTTTCAAAAGATGCTCAATTAACTTCTCGTACCAAGCTCGGAGAGCTTGCTTGAGGCCATACAAGGATTTTACAAGATTGCATATTTTATGTTCCTGACCCTTCACAAAAAATCCTTCTGGTTGGGACATAAAAACATTCTCTTTTAGATATCCATTTAAGAAGGTAGCTTTTACATCCATTTGATGGATTTCCAATAGTTATGTGTTGCCAAGGCAAAGAGTGTCTGGATGGTAGCCCATTTTGTTGTGGGGGGGGAAGGGGGGGAATTATCCTCATAGTCGACCCCTTCCTTCTGTGAAAAACCGTTTTCCACAAACTTGTCTTTATGCTTGTCAAGTGAGCCATCTACTTTATACTTGTTTTTGAAGACCCACTTGCAGCCAATTGGTTTGGTTCCTAATGGAAGATCAACCAAATTCCAGGTGCCACTCTTTATCAAAGCATCATATTCTTTCTGCATCACTTCTTTCCATTCATTATGAGAAGCAACTTCCTTGAAAGAAGTTGGTTCGAAATCTGTAGAAAAGTTCAGTTCACAATCATAAGAAACATCCATATCAACAAGTGAATCATAATCATCTACATCACCTCCATTTTCTCTGATTGAGCTTCTTGTTCTTATCTTTCTGACGTCATCAGGACAAACACTTTCAAGTGGCTTTGTCAGCCATTTAGGAGGACCTTTCTGAGATGGCCTAGGCTGCTCAGTTAATTGAGATGGGGCTAAATCAAGATTTAGTCTCCCAATTATGTCACTCACATAACTCAAAGTGGCATCAATGGTTGGAGCTTCATGCAAGGGAGAGAGTGTTTCAAAAGAAGATTCCACATATTGATCCAGTATAGGAATCCGCCCTTCAAGATGTGGAATCTGATTATCAAAACCTTGAAAATATTTTACATGTGTGAATGTATCCAAGCGATCAAGTTGTCACGCAACAATATTGTCAGCCTTGGAAGATTCAAGAAAGATCACATCTCTAGATATTATAAACTTCTTATTGAGTTCATCATAGAAATGGTATGCTTTGGAGGTATTTGAGTACCCCAAGAAGATACACTTATGACTCCTTGCACTGAGTTTGTTTCTCTGTTCCTAAGGTATTAAGGCATAACAGGTGGAACCAAAAAAACTGAGATGTCTCACCAAAGGAATGTGGCCATACCACATTTCATAGGGAGACTTGTTTTTTATAGCATTAGATGGACACATATTCTTTATATACACAACACATAAAACTGCATCAGCCCAAAACATTAGTTTAACATTCTAGAAAAACATCATGGAACGTACCATATTTAATATTGCTCTATTAATTAGTTCAAATAATCAGTTATGTTGGGGATTATAAGGCATAATTGTTTGATGTTTGATCCCATGCTAGCGAAGATAGTTTTCAAATTAATTTGAAGTGTATTCTTTTCCATTATCAATGAGAATAGAGCCAATATGAGATTGTGTATCATTTTCAATCCATGCATGAAAGTTCTTGAATGTTTCAAAAGCTTCATATTTGTTCTCAATAAATAAACGCAACACATTCTGGTCTAGTCATCAATAAATGTCATCATATATTTATTTACCATTTGTAGAAGGAATAGGCATTGGTCCACATAAATCTGAATGAATGAGTTCAAATTTTCTATGTGCTCTAGAATGAGAATCATGAAAAGACTATCTGTTGTGATTTGTTAAGATATAAGCATCACATTCCTTAAGTTTCCTAGGAATTATAGGCAAACCAGTAACACCATTTTTCTTCAACAAACGAAGGTTGTCATAGTTCAAGTGTCATAATCTAGCATGCCATAAAAGACTTCATGGAAATGTACCTTCATTATAGTGAGGACTGTATGAGAAGTTTTGTGAACGAACAGAGGTTCCTTGCAACTTCAGAAGTCTTTCTTATTCTATGCCCATAATGAAAAGTGAGTGATATGATGCTTTTCTGACCTCGACCTTGCCATCAAATATATGAATGGATTGTCCTTTTTGGTGGATGTGGACCAAAGACAGTAAGTTTGTCCTCAGCTCTGAGAGGTATAAAACTTCATGCAGAAGAAAGTCTGGAATACGATGTAGTTTGAGCCTGATGGCTTGAGTTTTGACTTGTGTGCAAAGTATATTACTCCACCAACATTGTGAGTGAATTATTCAAATAAATCTCTCTTGAAAGTCATGTGGAAATTTTCTCTTGAATCAAGCAACCAATCATCTTTCGATGAACAATTGAAGCATTGAACAAGTCTTTAGTTACTCCATTGTTACAATGTCCCACAGCATAGTGAGAGATTCAAGTACTTTACTTTTCTCTTTTTCATTAGTTTTACCTTTCCCTTCATTCCTTTCCTACTCAATTTTGTCCTAATGAAACTTACATGTTGTTATAGACATTTTTGGGCCCTACAACCCCAAGCATGAAATGTCCATAAACCAAGGGCTCCTAAGTCCCTAAAAGTGTTGTTCTAAACCCTAAAGGAACAAGGTCAATAGATTACAGCTGCTCCCAAAAGTTCTCCATGAGAAACTGCTCAGAATTGGTCAAAACAGGATCATTGCAGCTGCTCCACTGGATAAGTGCGTTGCATCTCACCTAAATACACTGTGAGGGTGCATTGCATTTCAAAAGTCCCTTCTGTGGGGTGCGATGGGCGAGAAATGACAAATGGCAGTGTCATTCCGCGAGGTGGAGAGGCAATGGAAGCTTCCAGAATCTTCTCCTGTGACACTTGCCTCACTGAATTTGACCAAGGATGAGTAAGATGCCATCAGTCTCCAAGTGGAAGCAAGAACTATCAGAGAGAAGACAGTAATCAAATCACAAGATGACTCATCCCCCTTACAGATATCTATATATGGATCCCTCATCCCAGAGATCCAGAGGCTGGAATTTTGCATATTGTAAGGAATTGCTGTTGGTCTCTTGAGACAAACATCAGATTGTTGGGTGATCTAAGCTTTGTTTGAGGTGAAGAGGGGCTTCTTTGCTGGGAGGTTGATGCTGGGTCGGAACAACTGGTTGTAACTCCTCCTGGCTCTTTTCTTGTTTATCAATAAAAGCTATTTGAGTTTTCCTCCATGCTTTTGTATCATTGATGCTTGTTACATTTGTATGGTCAATTTACATCTGATCCTAGATTGGTTATGATTATAGATCCATGTATTTGTATAGTGTTATGCTTCTATGATCTTACAGGTACTTTGTGAAGTTGGGCGTGCAAGGGAGCAGGTAGCTGAGAACTATCAAAGAAGAGAGGGATCGAATCAAGGGATTAGCACAAGACAGAGGTTGGTCTTCCTGTTCCTCTCTATCTATAATTCATAAAGGAAAAACATAAGTAGATTTTCTCTGTTTGTTTATAAGGCAGCTGTCACACCTTAGTGGGATAAAGCAGTTATATATAGACACTTTTCCCTGTAACAAAATGGCGACTCCACTGGGGAAGCTAATTAGTTTGTTTGTTTATCATTCTTTGTTGTTTGTTTCATAAACTTACAAGTAGCATTCGAACTGCATTTGCCATAACAAATGCAAAGTAGACAACTGCTACTTCAATCCAGCTACTGGATCTGTTTATGATTCAAACAACTGATTCACAAACTATCTGATTTCCCTTGTGATAGCTCTTAGATCATCCTTAGATCTACCCCTGATTGTTGCATTACTGATTGCTTTTTGCTCGGCCAAAACCCAAGAACTGAACTGCAAACTGTGACTCGGAACCCGAACATAGTCTCGTTTCTGGCCCAGCGCAGGTACTATTCAGAGATTCCGAATTTTAGCACACTTCCCGAGTGGACAACCTGCGCTGCATTTCAGATTCTTTGTGTTACAGGTGCGCTGATCAGACTAGCTCTATGCAGTTGTGGCTTCTGTGGATCATTCTTTTCAGTTCTATTCCTGAATTTTGCTGCCTGTGATCAATATATGTCTGCTTGAAATCCCTTTTCCTTGCTGTTATTCCGCCTCCTTTGTACAAAAGAACTGTAGATGTTTTTGTGTGTTTGTTGAATTGTTTACAGTTCTCCTTTGCAAAAGTAGCATAATCATACTGTCGCCCTCTGATTTGAAACTGTCGCAAGTGTCGATTTCAATCCTAGGAAAGAGTTTGATTGCTGTTGATGGTCGATTATCCTGTTACTATTGCTTTTGGTCTGAATTTGTAATTTTCTAGTGTCAAAAACAAGTATTCATTTCAAAATCGTAAGGTGTTGTAATCGTCTCCATTTTTTTGATTTCGAAAGAAGCTTGTTGATATTTGTCGCTTGAAAAGAAATTCAGATTTGTGCATCAACTTTCTTTTTAGCATTCATATATTAAGAAAGTCAAAAACAAATACATGCATGTGCATTTGCATATAGACAGTCTGATTGGCTTGATTTAGGAAAGTGCATTTAGAGTGTGCTCTTTGCTCTTTGTGAAAAGATTCTGTCTTTCTTTTCCCTAGTAGCTAGGATTTTCATTGCATAAAGGAGATAAAAAGTTTGTTTATCATCTTAGATTGCATTTTAGGAAATTACATCTACATCTCGTGGTGAACCCGAAAGACAAACTTCATAAACAAGATCAACTTAAAATAAATTCAATGAATCTAACAACGCTTTGGAACTTAACGCACAACATTTAGAAGTCTAGGCTAGAGACGTATTCCGGCGTCGTAAAGCCTGGTAACTGTTGTTCTCACTGATGGTTGGGTGATTCCTCCACTTTGAGACGATAAGTGCCAGTACAGACTTGTGCTCCCACGCACCGTCGAGTATATTTTGGGAGACCCTAATAGGCTTAATCCTTTATCCATAAGAAGCCGTGTCTGCCGCCCTATCGATCGCAATGCACTGAACACAGCATTCAGGAAGATTGACTGCCATACCGTAAAAAGTATTCTGCAGTTTTGCGATTGGTTTGGTACTCCCTCTACCTAGATTTCCAAAGCAGTCCCTTTCGTTCCTGTTCAGACTCCTTAACGGAAAAGGTCCATCTGAGCACTTGTCACTTCAGGTTCATTAAAAATCGAAGGAGACTAGAGTCATCTTTTGTTTTTTCTCAACTCTTAAAAACCGAAAAAACAAGTTGTTTCAAAGCGTCTAAAATTTATTTTAAATGGAATATTCATTACCCTTTCCTGCGTTGATCTTGGGTTGAGAAAATGGAATCCACCAACCAAGGAATTCCCCTTGGAGGAAATCCTAGTCCCTTCTCCTCTTGGGGAGATGTTGGTGCACCCCATATGGCCACATTGTCGCTTCCAGGACTGACAATTGGTTTGCCTGTATGGCTCTTCTCGACCTTTGTCGTTCAGAACACCACAATTCCTAAACAATCGAATCAGCAATTAGACGAGTCCAGAGTTACCCACCAACCTTCTACTTCCTCTAATTCTTCCTCTCCTCCTTCCTCTTTGCTTGATGGGGCTGGTAAAGCCAAAAGTCAAGTCCCTAAGGAGAAGAAGGAAAAGAAGAAGAAAGAGAAGAAGAAGAAGGAGCCAAAAGCGAATGGGGGCAAACGAGTGTCGTCTAGCGAAAATCCACACACTGCACCGACCAGGCCTAAATCGCCATGTGTCATTTGCAAGGGAGACCACTATCACAGAGATTTTCCTTGCATCCCTCGGATCTTAAGGGAATACTCTCCTCGTTTGCACAACCCGGTGTCGTCAACCTCTGATGATCATGTTGAAAACACACCGTCAACTAGTGAAAGTGAAGCCCCAGGACAAAAAGGAAAATATAGATTTCCTTGTAAACTATGTGAAGGTGATCATGCCGTCCACCATTATCCCTTCTTAGACGAAGCTAAAAGATTTTTGGAAGATCATTCAGTTTCACTGTTACGACTTCCTCCTGGATATTAAAAACTCTTACCGAGTCCGTCACTAGTTGAAAATCCAGCTGGCCCGCTCAGGTGGTTGGCCGAAGCATCTGTCATTGAAGATAAACCATCTGAACCCATACCAGACAAAAGTCAAAAGGTCGAGGCGGCAGTTGACCCGGTCTTGCCTTTAGAGGTTCCATCTTTAGATGATACAGTCACGGAAGAGAACAAGGATGACACCGTCCAAATTCTTTTCATAAGCACAGACTCCAACGAACATGGGGGAAATTTACCCGTTCCTTTACCGCAAGAAGGAAGTTCATCGGAGTCGTACCCGGCCGTCTATTCGGTCCCACCTCCAAGCAACCTAGTTGTCTCCTTCGACTGGAATCAACTAGGCAGACCCCGTTTACCAGCTAGTATACCATTCCAAATTATTGTTCAAATATATAGAATGGTTATGGCTGGTACCATCATAGGTGAAGGGGCTTCTGTGAGTATCCTTTCCTCAACTGCTTGGAAAGTGCTTGGTTCGCCATCGCTTTTGCCTGAGATGAGAAATCTGACAGGCTTTGATAAAGGAACCAGTCGACCGTTAGGGATCCTTCCCAATGTGCCCATAACATTGAGAGGGAAAACCGTTCACATGATCGTGATGGTAGTTCAAGGACCCATGGATTACAATCTACTCCTTGGATGAGACTATATTTATTGCATGGGAGCAATTGTCTCCTCACTCTTTAGAGTAATGTGTTTTCCGCACGAAGGAAGAGTGGTCAAGCTCGTAGACCAGCTTTCATTTCCTGGATCACGCATAACAAATAGTCATATACCATCCCTAAATGGTGTTTTCACGCAAGAAATGTCTCAATCCCCAGTCCGTCCACCCGATGAGCGCGAGTGAATCGGGGGGACATGACTGAAACCCAGGGGGCATGCACCTTGGTCTGCTTCGGTAGGAAAACTTCAGGTATAGGGTAGGTTTCCGCGAGAGAATATGACTAGTCTGTACCCCCATCCGTGATTGGAAGAGGGGGTTATTCTAGAACAAGATTCTCTTGTCAAAGTTATGTGAGTGGAGTAGCCTCCTTCACTCGCCTTTGTCTATTTCGGTAGACATCGCCGAAGAAGTGTTTTGTTTGCACCGTAAATGGAGCAATCTTCGGTAACCTGTAAGAGGTAGGCCTCTCTCGGTAAAACAAATGTTTTAACAGACTAAAGAAGGGGTAACCTTGAAACTCTGTTTTATACCTGGGGGCATGTAAGCCTTTTGGCGTGCAAGCGAAGAGCGACTATTTATTTTTTTAAATTTTTAGGACCTCTAACCCTTTAAACTCGTAGGATTGGTTGTCTCCTAACTTGCATAAAGAAAGGATGTGGGGAAAAACTCTAAAAGTTGCCGTTTTATATGAGACATTCTTATCATACGACTGGATTAATCGAGCAGTTTTAGCACATAGTTCAAGCTCGTTAAAAAATAAACATAAGACATGAGCAAATGTTTCCACCCGCATTTAAGCTCATTAAAAAATGAACTATTCCCCGGTAAATAACCATCGTGAATGTAGTACTTCAGCCATTAAAGCCTTGGTCGTGTTTGCACCGTCACCTTCACTTTTTCATTGGCCGATCATTCACCTCCATTTGATTGTTTACCCATTTTGAGGAACAGCTATGAAGAGTGATTTCACTAGCCATCCTTGTGACACTACCGTGATTGGAAAATTCCAAACCTTACCTGGAATCAGCTGCTACCCATTTTATCACTCGTTCCTCAAAAGACGAGTCTCCTTTAAGCTCTTTTCAAATGACTCGTAAAATATGAAAAGATTGTCGAGCCATTGGCCTCTCTAGCTCGTTAAAGGGATAGGAAGTGCTATCCCTCCTCTAGATTTTAATCTTTTTGGACCTGAGGGATTATTACACAAAAAGATCGAGCGCTTTTTTTGTTCGGCTCGTTAAAATTATCGAAAATTCATCCCTTCTGTATTGTTTTATACTTTTTCGGACTTAAGGGATTAGATGACGAAAAAGGAATTTTGGAGTTACCTTTACGTTCCTTTTCAGACTCTCTAAAATTGAAAAGGACCGAGTTATCTTTGTCGTTAAACTCGATAAAAAGATTAATAGCGACAAACTTGTCTATAGACGAGAACGAGTTTCACTATCGCTAGGCTCGTTAAAACATAGCGATGGGTTTGCTCGAAGGGAAAATTATAGAACAAGCATATGTTATCCTCCTCAAGCTTGATAAAAATAAAGAGGTACTGGTCAGCAATGACTGGGGAAAAATTGGGAAGAAAACTTAAAGAAACTTTGTTGGTAGCAAGTTGCTCTTGAACATGACACTTCCGCTCCGTGTCCGAGTCGGGTTGGGTTGTTTCATTCACCGGTCACATCACCATGGTCATGCCATACCATCCACATTTGGGGTTAATGCTACCAATCCATCACATCATTTTCGCCGATATGTTCAAGAGAAGTCATTCAGAGAGTTCACCTGTGTCTCACCCACTACCATACATTATACTCCATTCTTTCATGACCGCCACCCTGAACCTCATATCACCAGATCGTTTTCACCTCCATTAAAATCATTTGCTCCGTTCCGTTTCATTGATGTGGGATTCATTAAGGCCCTCCTATGACAGATCACTTCTTGTTGACATCAGCTCATTATCCAAGAAGTTGATCTAGGAACACCCCATTCAGTACTTTGAAGCTTGCATGCCTCAATGGCAAGTTTCTCACTTTCGGCAACAGGTTTACATCAATGGCCTTCGACTGAAAGATTTTGCGTGGTGTTCGACGCCAAATCCTTTATTCAAACCACGTGAATTGTACTGCAGTACCTTGAGGGTCATTATCATTATTGGTGATTCCTCTCACGCTTGTTAACAGTTTACATCATTGACTGGTAATCAAGCGATATCTTTCCATGTTCGACTTCAGAACATTTCTCACATGCATTGACTTGTACTTCGAGTGAAGATCGGACGAGATTGAAGACCCCGGATCTAGTTTCATCCATCCGGGCTGCGATATATATTCAGGGAAATAAAGACATTAAATGTACATCAATGCAGCACAGATAATCATCCACTCAAAAGGATGATGGCTCTATCAGAATCATCAGTCTACACTCAGACGATTGTCTATCCTATGTACATTAAAATGAATTTATAAAGCTGAGCATGGGAATGCCCGCCTCAGCTAGATCATGAAAATAGTATGAAGATAATGTATTGTATTGTATCTTATTACAGGTCTCCTCCCAACATTGAAAGAACTTCGGATCCTCATAATAAAGCATTTCACTCGACACCGAAAGATTAATGGCCTCATACTTTAGGGGGCAACTGTTATAGACATTTTTGGGCCCTACAATCCCAAGCATGAAATGTCCATATACCAAGGGCTCCTAAGTCCCTAAAAGTGTTGTTCTAACCCCTAAAGGAACAAGGTCAACAGATTACATCTTCTCCCAGAAGTTCTCCATGAGAAACTGCTCAGAATTGGTCAAAACAGGATCATTGCAGTTGCTCCATTGGCTAAGTGCATTGCATCTCACCTAAATACACTGTGAGGGTGCGTTGCATTTCAAAAGTCCCTTCTGTGGGGTGCGATGGGCGAGAAATGACAAATGGCAGTGTCATTCCGCGAG
This sequence comes from Pinus tabuliformis, assembly GCA_031772625.1. Lineage (NCBI taxonomy): Eukaryota > Viridiplantae > Streptophyta > Pinopsida > Pinales > Pinaceae > Pinus > Pinus tabuliformis. The sequence goes on along the minus strand of CM062816.1, from coordinate 1,556,070,442 downwards.
GTGGAGAGGCAATGGAAGCTTCCAGAATCTTCTCCTGTGACACTTGCCTCATTGAATTTGACCAAGGATGAGTAAGAGGCCATCATTCTCCAAGTGGAAGCAAGAACTATCAGAGAGAAGACACTAATCAAATCACAAGCTGACTCATCCCCCTTACATATATCTATATATGGATCCCTCATCCCAGAGATCCAGAGGCTAGAATTTTGCATATTGTAAGGAATTGCTGATGGTTTCTTGAGATAAACATCAGATTGTTGGGTGATCTAAGCTTTGTTTGAGGTGAAGGGGGGCTTCTTTGCTGGGAGGTTGATGTTGGGTCGGAACAACTGGTTGTAACTCCTCGTGGCTCTTTTCTTGTTTATCAATAAAAGCTATTTGAGTTTTCCTCCATGCTTTTGTATCATTGATGCTTGTTACATTTGTATGGTCAATTTACATCTGATCATAGATTGGTTATGATTATAGATCCATGTCTTTGTATAGTGTTATGCTTCTGTGATCTTACAGTTACTTTGTGAAGCTGGGCGTGCAAGGGAGCAGGTAGCTGAGGACTATCAAAGAAGAGAGGGATCGAATCAAGGGATTAGCACAAGACAGAGGTTGGTCTTCCTATTCCTCTCTATCTATAATTCATAAAGGAAAAACATAAGTAGCTTTTCTCTGTTTGTTTCTAAGGCAGCTGTCACACCTTAGTGGGATAGAGCAGTTCTATATAGACACTTTTCCCTGTAACACATGTGGATGCATCATGTCCATCTCTAGTGCATCATATGCAATGAAGATCAGACTTTCTCCTTGGATATCTTTGCTCCCTGCTTCTAAAATTCCTCCTTCCTCTTCTTCTTTGTCCACCTCTTCCTATAGAAGAATCTTTTGCATGATTCTTCTCCTTTTATGCAAGGCATACAACTTCGTAAGTAGATTGAGGAGTTGAATTCTTTCCAAAAGCCTTCTCTCTCTCAGCAAAACTATTTTCAATGGAGTCAAAGGTAATCTCCTTAAGGTTTCCACTTGCTTGCAATACTCAAGATAATGTGAATAGGTGGGATATAGTGCCCTAACATAAGCTATGAGTGGAATATATATCTCAACACTAGTGCCCTTTATATCATGCATAATAGATCTTACTTCTGATGCTAAGGCAAGAGGTTCATCATTTTTCAACTCAAGACTGAACAACTTAATCATCAATTCAATAAATTCAAGTTCAGAGTGTGGGTCATACAATTCCTTCAATTTCATTAAAGCTTCAAAGGAATTTAAAAATGGAGAAATATGGAAACTCACTTCTTCATTTACTGATTCTGCAATCAAGGCATAGGCCTTGTTGTTCTTGTTTTCCCAAATGGAAAACTCCTTATCTGAAGTGGGATTTGTAGGTGCATTGTCTCCTTCTCCTTCACAAATCCGTTTCCACAACTCATTGAAAATGATGGTGTGTTTCATCTTCCGGTACCACTCAGGATAGTTATCTTTGCGAGTGAGAACAAAACTACTCCCACTATGGAGATGAGTGAATGCATCATAAAATTTGATGTGGCCTCAAAACAATTGCAAAAAGAAAATGGATATGCCTTCAAAAGCCTTCAATTAAAAATATAATCTCTCAATATACCTTCATGACATATTACATAATGCTCACATATCTCATTAGATACCACATATGTTCCACGTAACATATATTATAATAATGTTCCACATATCATATATTATAATACACCCCTCAAAATTGGAACTCGAAGTATTTTTCATCCATACGCTCCATTTAATAGATGTTCCATGTAAAGGATTATGGTATTAAAAAATAACTCCAAATACGGTCTTCAAAAAGGCTAACACATATAAAAAATTGATACACACACCATTCAAATAATGATTCACCCACCATTCAAATGTATATAGATAATTCCAATGCGCCATTCAACACTCCATTCACTGCACGGTCATTCATCCAGATATAATGTATCGTTTCCTATTTATAATAGCTTGAATGTAGAAGAATGCACCATATATAGCCTAAGACACAATATTATAATCAAAGATACGACATTCATATAAAACTTCAATGCACTCCAATAGATGGACTTCAAGAGTTACGCACATTTAATTAATGAATTGCTCAAATGTCGAGAATGAATTAAGGCGTAGAGAACGATTACAAAAGAAGGCCTCTCGGTTTTGAACTTCATATCCAGCAAGTCAGCCTAGCGATCTACATCTTCTAGAGAGAATATCTAGCGTTCAACATCTGCAGGAACAAAGAGGATCTATGTTACTTGGAGCAGAAATTTAGGGAATCAAGCCCAAAATGCAAAGGAGTTACTGAGTAGGAAAATACTAGAATGGGACCTGTGCGCCAAAAATTTCACAATACTCGAACAAAAAGCTTCTATGAGAGTTATCCATTCAACAACAATGCATGGGATTATGCAGGGATTTGACAGAAATGTTAGTCTGCAAAATATGTAGAACAGAAGCAGTGGGAGTTAAAAGGGCAGAAAAGAAGCTAAAAATGGGACTACCTATGATACCATGTCAGGCCTGGAGGTAACTCCTCAAATTGAATTGTGTCTTTGCATTAATATGGATTATAGATATATACATGGAGAGAGAGACTCTTGGGTTTCATCTCCCAGTGTATCTTCGTCTTCGAATTATCCTTATTTTCTTTTTACAATATTTACATGGATTTATCTAATCCCAAAGATTAGGTGTCAGCAACTTTAAGGCATTAACAAGTTGAGAGAAATGAACCAATTAAACCTTGGAGACTGTGATGAATTGCAATGTATACTTCATACCATGTCATTGTTAATTTTCACACTGCTCTATGTTGTTAAAATTACTTTTAGCCCAATTCAATTCTTCAATTAACAATATTTTCAACACTAATTGAAGATAGAACAATAAATGAAATGAAAAAGGAGACAATCAACAAGAGACACCACATTTGGTCAAAGACCGGGGAAAAACCTTCACCTATTAGATTGTCATAAAATGATCAGCAGAGAGTACAATGAGCCCAATACAAAATCATCCAACAAAATTAAACCAACAACATTCAGAAATATGTTCATAGCATCAATATATTAGAGAAACTTTTCCTATCCGTGGTCAGCTGCAGTCATATGTCAAAATTTAGCCATAGATCCCAAATGCATGGAGCAAGAGTTGTGCATGCGATTGAGACCTTCCAACCACACCCTTGAGCCCGATAGCCTACAGTTATAACCAAAAATTTCCTTTGACGAGCTTGTGGTCAGAAACCAAAACCCTAGAACACATGTGAGCTTCAAAACTTGTATTTTCGAACCTATGTGAACCTCTTTCCTCAATCCAACCTCAAACTTGTGTGAAAAAATCAATGAATAAGAGAAGAAGATGATTCTTGGTGATTTCCAAATGATCTTGAGGTCATTTATATTTATAGGCTTCCAAGGGTGACCATTTCCTGTTAGGGCCAACCTGTCCAAATGTGCATATGTGGGATTTTGTTTATAAGACACTTTCCCTTGTCCAAATTGAGCACTTCAATATTCTGAATTGGTCCTCTTGAAAAGAGGAATCTAATCCCATGGTTCGAATTTTCATTCAACTACCAAATTAACACTCCCTCTCAGCTATGGAGAAATTATAATTACATCATGTCATGTGTATCCTATCGTCATATCATGTCCCATCTCTTTTCAACTCTATTTGCTGAAACATTCTCGAATCTGAAGAAGAAGAATTGGGGAGCATTAACTACCACCCTCTATAATGTTGAAGAGCACATCTCAGTGTGAAAATAATATCAGGGAGCACATCTCAACCTGAATCTACATCGAGGAGCACATCTCAACCTAGAATAGCATGGGGGAGCAAAACATCTTCAACCCCATATCGAGCAATAAGTGATATAGAGGATCACATCTCAACCCATCCTATTTCCCATTGATCTTCCCAATAATAACCCTCAAGAGTCATGTGGTAGAAAAACTGCATCATAATCAACTTCGGTTGTACACCCCTAACACTAGTAGAAAATGATGAAATTAATGACTAGGTGACTAAAAACGTTAGTCACCGCAATTATTTCAAGTGAATTACTACTAAATTTGAGAAATTTTAAGTGGTCGAACTAAAAATGACTAAATTAAATGACTAATTTAGTCTAGGGATAAAATATACGACTAGATAATAAGTGACCAAACTAAAAGTGACTAACTTAAATGACTAATTTAGTCCAGGACTAAAATATATGACTGGATAATAAATGATAAAATCAATAATTATTAACTTAAATGACTACTAGAGTCCAAGAAAAAATATGACCAAATAACAAGTACAAAAATTATATGAATTACTCATTTATGATAGTAATTTTTAATTATGTTACTCTGGAAATGGAAAATTGCAATTTTGATATTGAAGTGTTACATTTCACTATATGGGTCTTTGAATCCATCTGCATTCTTAAAATTTAGAGACAAAGGGGTCTCTTAATCCATCTACATTGTTAAAATTATGAATACCCTTTTGTCTCTAAATTTTAGCACATTAGATGGATTCAAAGACCCCCTTCTTTAAATCCATCTACAATGCTAAATCTAGATACAAAGGGGTCTTTGAGTCCATCTACAATGTTAAAATTTAGAGACCCCTTTAAGAGGGTCTCCAAATCCATTTGCAATGTTAAGTACATAAAAATGACTCAAAATGAGTAAAATTTTCTAGTCGTCACAACATTTGACATAAAAATGACTCAAAATGCACATACATTATCTTGAATCCCTTCTAACAAAAACTATTATCCATTGCATTGTGAATAAAAGGTTCTATGAGATTACTTGTTCTATGAAATGTTTGATTTAAACCATTTACTTATAATAGTTCATGAATCTTAATGAAGAGCATTTTCATAAATCCTTTAGAGTTAAGATGTTATGCATTACCTTCATTTTGAATATATTCTAGAATATTGGCCTTGTTGAAATATCCCTGAAACATAACATATGATAAAAAAGAAATGGTAGTAAAGAAACAAAATTACATAAAACTTTTTCTTTCTTTTATGTTATTGTTTCCTATGCTACCACCTTACAACGTTTACTTTGAAACATGTGGTGCAATTGCTAGCTTTATATGTTTGATTAATAGAGTGTTTAGAGTTTATACAGACTAATTTGTTATTTCCTTCTTGGGTGATATTCTTATACAATCCAAGACAAAAGAGGAGCATGAGTGACTTTTGCGTGTTGCAAGAGAAACAATTGTATGCCAAGTTGAGCAAGTGCACTTTCTATGAAAGGAAAATCCATGATTTAGTTCACATTGTCTTATAGGAGGGCATAGCAATGGACCCACAGAAGATAAAATCCATCAAAGGTTGGCCATCACCAAAGAATATTTCAAAGGTGAGAATGTTTATGGGCTTACCTAGTTGTGAAGATAATTTTCAATAGATGAAATATTTATTAACCAATGCACCTATTCTAAATAATGCAGATCCAAATGAGGATATTTTGGTGTGCATAAATGCATGTAAATAAGGACTTGGTGGACCCCTTATGCAAGATAGGCATGTCATATGAATTGAAGAAAATCAAATAACATGAAAGAAATTATGCTACCCATGACTTGGAGCTTACAACTATTATCCATGCATTGAAAATGTGAAGACATTATCTTATGGGATGAAATTTTGAGTTGAAAATAGACCATAGTAGTTTGAAATACTCACATAGACAAATTAGATGGTTGGAATGCCCTAGTGAATCTAACTTTGACATCAACAACATTAAGGGAAAAGAGAATAAAGAGGTTAATGCACTCAACATTAAGAGGGTACATGTAATGCATGCTATAACTATTAGCATATACAACATAGACTTAAAAAGAATAATTTTGGAAGATTAGGATCAAACTAACATTATTTACAAATTAAAGAAGGGTTACAACAAGGTAATTCACACCAAAAATTTAAAGGCTACATTCTAGAAGAGGATGGAAACCTCTTGCAAAGGAACACAATTTTATGTTCCTAATTCTCAAGAATTGAGAAATTTAGTGATAAGAGAAATGTGTGATGCACCATATGTTGGACACTAGGGTACCAAAAAACTATTGTAGCTATAAGAATTCAGTTTTTTTGACTTATTAGTATGAAAAAACATGTGGTTGATTACATAGCCAAATGCATGTAATATTAGAAGGTAAAGTCTAAACATGGACATCCAACATGATTTCTATATCCATTGACCATTCCTAAATGCAAATGATAGATTGTTACCATAAATTTCATAGCTAAGCTACCAAGGATAACAAGGTGAGATGATTCCATCATGGCAGTGATGGAAAATCTTATGAAAGGCACACATATTATTTCAATTAAGTTGATTGATAAGGAATCATATATTGTGGAAATTTATATAAAAAGGGAAATTGTAAAGTTATATTTTGAGTTGGGATAACCTAGAAAACAAAGTGATTGTTGGGCTATGTATTATAAAATATATGTGAGAACATATGTTAAAGATAAGTAAAAATATAAAGGATACACAGGATAGGTATAAATTTGCGCAAACAAAGGAAAAATGCATGGATAATTTAGATTAGTTTGGCACAGGGAAAATTTTAAGAACCCCCCCTAAATTTATAAATATAATAAATGGGCGAATCTCCATGATATATAGGAAAAATGGAAGGCGATTTTATCAATAATATAATATGTATATATAATTTTTTGGCGAATCTCTCACCAGGCATGGCGAATATTTTACTCAATTATAAAATCTTGTAAGATCTTGGCGAGTCTTTCACTAAATAATAAAACTTTGTAAAGTCCTAGCGAATCTTAGCATAGGCTACATGCTAGTTTAATTCCCCTATTTAAATAGGCTACATTCCAGGTGAATATCATGGGTCAATACCATGTGCCATTTTTATTTTTATTAATTCTAATATTAGGGTTAATAATGGTTTTTTGCATCGTATTAATAACAATCTAGTCCATGGTATTTGTCCCATAGTATTTTGGCCGTAGGTTTCACCTAAATATAACCCATTAGGTTTCACCTAAATATAACCCATTTTTTGAGTGTTCGTAAATATAAGGTGACTTATGGAGTAAATATAAAAAAATGTTTTATTTGTTTACCATACCTCTAGTTTATTTATATTTTTATTAATTTACCATACCTCTTTTACAAATATGGTATTTGGCCCATAGGATTCACTTAAATAAAACCTCTTTCTTGAGCCTTCATAAATAGAAATATAAAAAGAGGTTTTATTTATTTACGATACGTCTAGTTTATTTATATTTTTATCTATTTACCATACCTTTTGAGTAAGTATAAAAAGATATTTTATTTATTTACCATACCTCCACTTTACTTATATTTTTATTTGTTTACACCCTTACATGTATATAAGGTGACTTATGGAGTAAATATAAAAAATGTTTTATTTATTTACCATACCTCTCATTTATTTATATTTTTATTAATTTACCTTACCTCTTTTATAAATATGGTATATGGCCCATAGGATTCACTTAAATAAAACCTATTCTTGAAAATGGACGAATGGATTCACTTAAATAAAACCTATTCTTGAAAATGGGCGAATGGAAGGTTGTAAGTCCTAATTTCAAGGGCTAAATTTACCTTTTTTACCCTCTCCCTTAAAATAAGGTGGGCTATTTGAGGTGATTTGTAAAAATGTACTATGATACAAAATATTCGCCCACTAAAAATTTAAAACCCCTTAATTTCGCCAAAGGGTGAACATTCGCCCCTAAAATTATCCTTGGTTTGGCATGTGTTTTTCAAAGTGAAGGATAAAAAGAGCTCACTAAAATTGGGAAGCTGTTAGCACAATATTGTGGGACATTTGAAATACTAGATAGAATAAGTTTGGTTATATACATTCTTGCATTACTTGCATCCATGAATATTCATAAAAGTGTTTCAGGTATCTTTATTGAAAAAGTATGTGCCTATTAATCCTAACCTTGTGATTTATTAGACTATGGCCTAGGTGGAGCAAAAAGGGGACTTTCGGGTGGAGCCAATATGCATCTTAGACTCAAAATTAGAAGTGCTCCTGTGCAAATCCATTATCTTGGTAAAGGTCCAGTGGATCTATTGCAATCCTGAAGATACCACATGGGAGCATGAAGAGGATATGTGGGAGGACTACCCATAAATTTTTGCATATTTTGAGGAAATATGAATGTATATTTGTGCATAAATGACTAAAGACACCATTTTTTATAGTTAGGATTATTAAATTCGATAGCTTGGTATGTTCATGCTGATGGTGGTGTCCATGTCAAGTTGCAATGCTACTGAGTAATGAGTGTACTCTTGGTGTATCATAGCTTCACCTCCGCATGGCAAGGTGTGCAGAGTCTTTGATGGTCTTGGTGTTCGCTTGATGTTGCATGTACATGTATCACCTTCTCTGCCACATGGTATGCTTCATGTGTTCATCTGTTCGCAAACAAGTCCCCTAGCATGCGCTCCCTATTCATCCCGTTTGTCATCGTTCCATGTCTAATTCATGTGCCTATATTTGCATTCACTCATGAAGAGACGACATCAAATCTAGAAATCCCCTAGTCTACAATGATGTGTCATATTTTGTTTTCAGGTGTAGGTGACCAGGAGAGAAGACAAGGCTCCAAAACTGTGCAAAGCACATTTTAGGCCAGGATGCAGGGCTCCGGGGCACTCTCAAGAAAAAATGTGAAAAGGTCACTGGGAGGTTGGGTTGAGAAGTCTGGAACAACAGTGACATTCTGTGGGATCCGGCTCAGCTGGGAGGCAAAACTGTGTAATTTTTCTAGGGAAGGCAGTGTAGGCAATAGGGAGCAGTGGCAGTGAAAACTACACATATTTTCATGGGAGGCTGGGAGCAGGCTAGAGAACTTTCTGGTGAAAACTGTGCATTATTGGGAGGCAGCCATGCTAGACATGTCTACGCATTTTCTGGGCAGAGCAATGTTTAGGCAGTTGGTGGAAAATCCAAGAAAACTACGTAATTTTAAGTAGGAGAAACAAGCCAGCTAGTAAGGGACCAACTAACAGAACTGCATCATTTTCAGAGACATTCTAGTGACAGCCAGTGGATGTCTATCCCTCTTGTCTACACAATTTCTTCAGTCAATGGAGGCAGGCATGCTGACATCTTCTGCCCAATCTTTTGGGGGAGTGAAACCCAGGGTCGCTGGTGAGCACCAGTATTGCAACAATAATTCTGTAACTCTTGGGCTACCTACTTTACTCTTATCAACCCATTAGTTCGTAACAAACTTGGAAGCATCGGTGCTGTATGCACAAGTACTAGTTCTTACTGCAGGTTGTCACTTGGTCAGTCGGCGCAAGATCACTAGGAGCTCAAGCCAACCTCTATGGATTCTAGAAGAAGATCTATATGTGATAAAAGGAGAGAAAGATTACTCTACAGATGCTACTCTAACTGCAGAAAGGAGAAAGACTAAAATGTAAAGCAAACCTAGTAAACCCTAATTAACCAACTAATCCCACTTTTGCAGAAAGCACTATGAAAACCATGAAAGGAACCATTGCCTACTCAAGGAAGTAAACAACATCTAACTAAGCTATTTCTGGAAGTAAATAAGCAAAAAACATCTTTTTGGATTTTTATGTATTTTTATGTGAATTTGACATGCATGTAATTTATTGTGTGTGAATGTGGCAGCGAATAGGTGGTATTGGAGGGTGGTTTTGGGACTTGAGAGGATGTAGGATGGTGTGGATGGGTCTTAGGAGGTCTTTGGTGACCTTCTGGAGGCTTTTCCTACACTCGACCTTCAAAAGAAAGCCTACAGGAAAATCTACAGGAGGACACATGAAATCTACAGGAGGAAAATAGGGAAATACAAGAGGCCTATAGGAGGAGGCCGAGAGTAGTTTTCACTGTTTTGAGGGTGTGAGAGAGGGTGGAAAAGGTGGATGAAGGTTGGAATGAGGTGTTAGGGTGCCTAGGGTATACCAAGGATCACCAGGAGAGAGGAAGATGATTGGGTTTGCTCAAGGAGAGAGGAAGAAGTTCTATGGAAAATGCAGGAAACTAAGGCAAAATTGAGGTGAGACTTGGGCGACCTGTAGGGCATCGATCAGATGGAAGATGTGATGGCGGATAAGCTGGCCTACTGCTAGAAGAGATCTGTTGCAAAGGAACTGACAGTCAACCAATAAGATCAAACAAGCGAGGAAATGAGTGCACCTAGAAAAAACAGAGTTTTGCATCAAAATAGTTTAAACTATGATCTATGAAAGGAAATGTTGAGAAATGCTGCAAGAAAGGAAGGTATGAAAGAAAACTACTGCAAATAAATAAGTGAGCATAATGAATAATATTTGAAGAAAAATAGAACTAGACTATTAACCTACTAAAAAGTTGCAAACACTAGAAGTCCTATGAATGAGGAAAATCTGTGTTTTTGGGGCAGCAGGGTCTTTGCCTCAAATCATGGTCCCAAAGGGAGGAAGAGAGGCCAAGGAATTCTTGCTAACCTTTTGAATCTTCTCTTTATCACTGCTTAACCTACTATAGAAATCACAAATGGAAGCAAACTATTGAATCATCAAAAGCAACCTATTCTTAACCATAAAAGAAATACATCTAACAACAACCTAATCTACAAACTGAAATAAAACATACAAATACAAGTAAAGAGGAGCTAGGCTTCTTGGATTGGGCCCTAACCCAAGATATTCAGCCCTCTGAGGTAACTCAGTGCTAGCTCAAAAAGGAATCCATCTTTATTTCCAAAACAATAGCAAGATTACATGAAACTGTCACAAAATAATAAGCTCGAAGTTGAGCAGAGTTTACATAAGCAAAAATACAACAAAAATACGACCCTAGTGAGGCCCTAGGCCTCTCTACTTATACAAATGAAGCTACCAACAACTTCCTTAAAATCAGGGAGGCTTGGCTCCCAAAACTCGAGATAATCATTAGTCATCCTCCACTTGCTCGGCTGCCTTCTAGTGCATGATTCGGCTGCTTGTACTCTGAGCTGAATGAAGGGGAATTCGAAGTGAGGAGTAATAAATGAGGGGGATTCCCTCCTATAAGTCCTCTCCTTTGTCCACTTCGAGTTATTGCTACCATTTTTCCACTGGATCCTTGACTTTGACCTTAAAATTCATCAATAATCTGCATTAAACACATGTTAGACCACATGGAAACATAACTAACTCAACTCACTCCATAACCATAAATATAGTCAGAAAATCATACAATAAGCTAAGAGAATGGTTGAATTGACTAGGTTAAGAGGTAAAATGAGCCCATATAATTACCCATTTATGAGGCTCATCAGTCGGTGCCCAATCAAACTCTCTGATTGAGCAGTGAGAGGCTTGATGGATAGGCTTACGGGCAACGTTGATTGAGATAGCTTCTTGGGAAACTTCTGCGTTGTTTTGGGTGACAGTCAGTTAGGTTGATTTCAGTATTTTGTAGTGTATACTGCCGAGAAGGTATCCCCAAGCTCTGCACAATTCTTGGTCAATAGTGCTTGGTCACTGAGGGCTAAGATTGTGCAGTGAAGCTCAGTGGAGGTCCGATTGATGGAGGGTGGTCTGGTCAACGTATCTTCGGAAAAATGGTTAAGTGTGTGAGTGAGTGAACTTGTTTATATATGACCTTGCGAACACACACTCAACATGAATTGACAACAAGACACCTCAAACCAACAAGACAACATATGCTTAGTGTGACTAACCAAAGGGTGCAAGCGGAAAGTACGACACTTGAGATAGATTATTGAACGATAGTGATGAAACTTGCACGACAATACATACGACGTCGTTTTTGAGTGCGATATATTCTTACATAGCGAACATAACTTGTACACACAAAGATGTACCTTGAACATGTCCAGAACGAGACCGCAAGCATGACATTGCAACCAACATGCTAAAAGACGACCAGTGCATGGTCAAGAAAAGAGGGTGTAAAGGCTCGTCACGAGTGTTGGGTTGTGTTATATTCTTTGCACGACTAGCCCACGTAGTTAACTGGGGGGTTAGAGGGGGGTCGGAGCCCCCCTTTGTTGCGCCGATTGTGTAGTGGGGGGGGGATCACAGGGGGTTTGAGGCATACCCATAACCCCACATTATGGGGTCTTGGGCAGTGCCCTGGAAAATTTTGGTTTTGGATCCTATGTTAGGTTGGGCGGACCCACCTATGGTTTTGTGCATGATTTTCGCACATGTTTTTGGACGCGATGGTTTTCGGTCCATGGTATTGGACGCGATGGTTTTCGGTCCATGGTATTGGATGCTTCAGCATATATAAATATGTATTATAACATTGAAAGGAACATAATGAAAAATCAAGCTGGTAGTCCTGGTTTTGGAATCCAGGGTAAAATCTCTGTGTATATGTGTTTAATGTGTTATGCTTTTGCATTGTTTATTTTCTGTGTTTTAGAATTTGTATGCAGGTAATTTATGTACGGGGTTAAAACCTACATTTGGGATCAGAGCTATTTTGGCTTCAAGGGGATGCCTTTGTTGCTGAGGGGTTTCGCTCAGACCTGTGGTAGACCCTGTTCAGTGGGAGATATGCGAGATCAATTCTGGTGGTGAAAGAAGATGGCGAGCTGTGGAAAGATAGAGATCGAGAAATTTAATGGTCAGAGTTTTGAGTTGTGTAAACTCAAGATGGAGGATCAGTTGGTGGATAAATATCAGTGGATTGTGGTAGATCCAGGTACTAAACCAATGGGAGTGTCCGATGAAGAATGGAAGAAGTTGGATCAAAAGGTAAAGAGCACAATACGATTGTGTGTCTCAAATTTAGTATTGCTGAATGTATCAGGGGAAGCTATGGTGAAGGCTTTGTGGGACAAGTTAGGGACTTTGTACCAATCTAAGTCTCTAGTGAATAAACTGTTCCTGCGGAAAAAGCTGTATAACCTGAGGATGAAAGATGGAGACTTGGTGACAAAGCATCTGAATACATTTAATATTGTGGTAAGTCAGTTAGCATCTGTTGATATTAAAATTTCAGATGAAGATAAGTGCATCAGTTTTTTGTGTTCTTTACCAGATTCGTGGGATAGTTTGGTTATTGCAATAGGTAGCAATGCAACTGCCTTGCAGTTTGATAAAATAGTCTCATCCTTGCTGACGGAGGAGATGAGACGGAAAAATATGGAGAGCTAGAATGGTGATGCCTTGTCTGTACGCGGACGGTCCCAGAACAGAAAAAAAAATAAGTCATCGAGTGGGAGATCTAAATCTAGAGGGAGATCTAAATCTCCAGGAAAACCTGTAAAGGTGGTGTGCTGGAAATGCGGAAAGGAAGGGCACTACAAAAGGGACTCTAAATTTAAAGCTCCTGATAAAGGAAAGGGATCTGATGATGCTCCTTCTACAGAGGTGAAAACCACCTCAGATGAAGGTGGGGATGTGTACTAGGCTTCTTCAAGTACACATGTAGATCATGAGGCATGGTTGATTAACTCAGGTGCATCCTTTCACTTCACTCCCCATAGAGAGTGGTTTTGCGAATATGAGAAATACGATGGTGGTGATGTCTTCCTAGGGGATGATAGGAAGGCTAGAATCATTGGTCGCAGAAAAGTAAAGTTGAAGTTGCAAGGTGGAAGGGTTAGAACACTTCCCGGTGTTCTGCATATTCCTGCATTGGCCAGAAATCTAATTTCTGTAAGCAAGCTGGATGATGCAAGTGTAAAAACAGTGTTCGAGAAGGATACCTACAAAATGGTTCGTGGAGAATTGGTATTGATGTGGGGAGTTCGAATTGGAACTCTGTACAAGCTGCAAGGTAGCACTGTTATTGATGGATCCAACAGTTCTGTGGTTCCTGAAAGTGGAGCAGAAAATCTAGTGGTCTTTGGAGAGAAGACCATGTTGTGGCATCAAAGGCTTGGACATATTAGAGAGAAGGGCCTTCAAATATTTCATGGTAAAGGTATAGTAGAAGGTATGAGTAATAGCTCTCTCGGTTTTGATTTCTGTGAAAATTGTGTATATGGGAAGCAGAATCGGGTGAGTTTCCCCTCTGGTAGTAAGAGGGCGAAACAGATATTAGAGCTTGTGCACAGTGATGTGTTTGGACCTATGAAGGTTCCATCACTGGGTAAGTCTGTGTACTATGTATCATTTATAGATGACTTCTCAAGGGATACATGGATATATTTCCTTAAGAAGAAATCTGAAGCCTTTGACAAGTTTAAAGAATTTAAGGCTCTCGTGGAAAATCAGAGAGAGAAGAAGATAAAGGTGCTGAGGACAGGTAATGGTGGAGAGTTTTGTAGCAAGGAATTTGAAGAATTCTGTAAGAAGTGTGGTATAGCACGACAGAAGACTACTCCATATACACCTCAGAAAAATGGAGTTGCAGAAGGAATGAACAAGACGTCGATGGAAAGGGTAAGAAGCATGCTCAGTGGTGCGGGGTTAGGACAGGAATTCTGGGCAGAGGTGCTGGATACTGCATGTTACCTGGTCAACAGGTCACCTTCATCAGCGTTGGAGGATAAGACTCCACAAGAGGTATGGACTGGTAAGAAACCCTCTCTTTCACATCTGAGGGTATTTGGATGTGATGCATATGTACATGTTCCAAAGGAGAAACGAAACAAGTTGGATAGTAAATCTGAAAAGTGCATCTTTATTGGGTATAAGGATGGTTTAAAGGGTTATAAGCTTTGGAACCCAGTCACATGGAAGGTTGTGTACAGCTAAGATGTGGTGTTCAGAGAGGTAAAAGATGTTATTAAACATAAAGTCCAACCAAAGAAACCTGAGAAGATAGAGTTTGAGCTTAAGGAGGAAGAATCAGACTCTACAACAGAGGAGGAATCAGAAGATGAAGAGCCACAAACTTCGGGTGTGAGAAGATCAATTCAAGAAAGAAGGTAGCTAGAAAGGTATAGTCCATCTACTTTCTGTTCAAATTTTGCTTTATCTATTACTGATGATGATTCCAGAACTGTGAAGGAAGCAGTAGATTCAGAGGATGGAAAACTTTGGAAAGAGGCCATGGTTGATGAAATGGCATCTTTGCACAAAAATGAGGCTTGGGATCTGTTGGAGTTGCTGGCTGGAAGGAAACCCATTCGCAGCAAATGAGTGTTCAAGAAGAGGACAAATGCAGAAGGAAAGGTGGAGAAATACAAAGCTCGGTTGGTAGCAAAAGTTTATTCCCAGGTGCCGGGAATTGATTTTGGTGATATTTTTTCTCCTGTTGTCGAGGTAACTTCTATTAGATTACTTTTATCTGTTGTTGCTGCTTTTGATTTTGAGGTAGAACAGATGGATGTGAAGACAACATTTCTTCATAGGGATCTGGAAGAGGAAATATACATGAAGCAACCTGAAGGCTTTGCGGTGAAGGGTAAGAAATAACTAGTATGCAAATTAAAGAAGTCTATGTATGGGTTAAAACAGTCACCAAGGACGTGGTATCAGAAATTTGATACATTTATACGGGGACTTGGCTTCACCAAAAGCAAAACAGATCACTGTGTGTATTTCAAATTAATTGGTGACTGTGTTATTTATCTGGTCTTGTATGTGGATGATATGTTGCTCGTTGGAAATGACAAAGAAATTATCCAGGATTTGAAGACCCAATTTCCCTCCAAATTCGACATGAAGGATCTTGGTGTTGGAAACTATATTTGGGCATGGAAATTAAAAGATTTCAGGCAAAGAGGAAGCTATGGTTAAATCAGAGGAAGTATGTCAAGACAATACTGCAGAGGTTTAATATGCAGGATAGTAAACCAGTGAAGGTTCCTATTCCTATAGGTGTGAGGTTATCCGCTGAACAGTGTCCCAATACACAAGAAGAGGAAGAGGACATGTCCCGTGTTCCATATGCAAGCGTAGTAAGTAGCCTGATGTATGCAATGGTCTATACTAGACCAGACATTGCACATGCAGTGGGAGTATTGAGCAGGTTTATGTCAAAACTAGGGAAGGAGCACTGGACAACAGTGAAACGGGTTTTCAGGTATTTGTGTGGAACTAGTGATTATGGTTTGTGCTACCAAGGAAGATCAGGATTGGACAAAATGTTAGATATTCGTGGCTTTGTTGATGCATACTGGGCTGGAGATCTGGATCAGAGAAGATCTACAAGTGGGTATGTGTTTAACCTATTTGGAGGTGCAGTCAGTTGGATGAGTAAGAAACAATCTGTAGTGGCACTATCAACTACAGAGGCAGAATGCATGGCAGCCACTCATGCAAACAAGGAAGCAGTTTGGTTGCAGAGATTGTGTTCAAGTATGGGGTTAGTACAAGGAGCTATAAGGATAGACTGTGACACCCAAAGTGCAATTTTCTTGGCAAAGAACCTTGCATATCATTCAAAGACAAAGAACATTGATGTTCAATATCACTTTGTGAGGGATATGATAGAAGACAAAAAGGTGTTGCTGGTAAAGGTGGACACTTTGAAGAATACTGCAGATGCATTGAAAAAATATGCGAGCTCTGAGAAGTTCTCTTGGTGTAGAGAGACAATGGGCATTTCAGGGCTGGAAAAATGACTAAGCTCTCTTGTGGCCCCCTGTGGAAAGAAAACAACAAGTGGGAGAATGTTGGGATGTGTTATATTCTTTCCACGACTAGCCCACGTAGTTAACTAAGGGGTTAGAAGGGGGGCAGAGCCCCCCTTCGTTGCGCCGATTGTGTAGTTGGGGGGGGGGGTCACAGGGGTTTTGAGGTGTACCTATAACCCCACTTTATGGGGTCCAGGGTAGTGCCCTGGAAAATTTTGGTTTTGAACCCTATGTTAGGTTGGGCGGACCCACCTATGGTTTTGTGCATGATTTTCGGACATGTTTTTGGACGGGATGGTTTTCAGTCCATGGTATTGGATGCTTCGGCATGTATAAATATGTATTATAACATTGAAAGGAACATAATGAAAAATCAAGCTGGTAGTGTCGATTTTGGGATCCAGGGGAAAATCTCTGTGTATATGTGTTTTATGTATTATGCTCTCACATTGTTTATTTTCTGTGTTTTAGAATTCGTATGCAGGTAATTTCTGTATGGGGTTAAAACCTACGATGAGCTAATGGGATGAGCCCATGTGTTTGCAAAAATCAAGGGAAAAACCAAGGAAGGCTCTGAAATTAGATGTAGGCCAAAATTTTGGAGGGTGTTGTAGTCGCTACAACACTTGGTGACACACTAGTTGAATACCAACTTCTTTTTGTCAGTTCATTGACAACACAGGGCCTTGGTCTATTAGGGAGTATTGAATCGTTGTGCAAGTCACACATATCCATAAACTGCTTGTAATCTTGGAAAGGCATTGTGCCTCTTTGTGCCAAAGTATTTATCTGGAATTGTAACCATTGGTCCTCGAGATAGAGGCCATAGGATTTTGTTGGTGTTCTACATTGCAATGCCTCCATGGATAAGCTTGCCATGCATGCCAGCTGGGTCTCTTTCTTTTGCAGTTGCCTCCTTAGCAATTCATTTTTAGTTTCAAGGTGGCTTCTTGTAATTGCTTCCCTGTGTCTGATAGCACTCAACTCTTTGCCAATTTCTCTGAGTTTGTTTTCCATATGGCCAATATCCTGAACTCCTTTGGATTTTGCTATTTGCATCCACCTATGTGTTCTTATTCTCTCTTTCTCTAATTCAAAGAATAGTGGAATTGCAATTTTTTGTGGAATTATCCTTCCTCCCTCAAGTAGATTGTAGTAGGAAGCAAGACTAGGCTGGGGATCAGGTTCTTGTAGCTCTGTTTCTTCCTCCTTTACCTGTGGCTATCCTTCCATCCTTTCCTCAAGCTTTTGGGTCTCTTGTAGTTTTGACAGTGTCTCCTGTAGAACTGTCTGAGCCTCCTATAGGACTATTTTTGGGTCCTGTAGTTCTACATTTTCTTTCCATGTGGGATATCTAGGAGTCCCCCTTTCATATGTGATAGGTGCCTTGGAAGGGGATTCTTTCCCTTGGGCAGAGGGTGAATCTTCAATTGTAATTGGCACTTTTGAAGAGGGCTGAGGTTTGCCTATTTTGATTCTTGTGCTCTTCCTAGCCTTGAAATACATGGAGGCCTGCCTTTTCCTCTTTTGCTTTGGCTTGATTGGTGTACTGAGGGCAGTGAGGGCAGCTGCTACCTCCCTTTCCAGAGTCTCAGGGGACCCTTCTCCTTGTTCTGCCTTTTCTGCCTCTTTTTCTCCTCCTTTTGTCTCTTTTTGCTCTGTTTCTTCCTGCTCTGTTTCTTCAGCTTTCTCCTCCTCTATCTTAGTTTCTTCCTCCTTCCTTTCTTGTTCTACTAAGTCACCAGTGGCTTCACCTTCTCCCCCTTACTACTCTTCCTCCTCACTGCCAGTAGGACTGATATCATAGGTTAGGGCCTTTATGTCATCCTCAGCTGTCATGTTTCAGAAGACTTCCCATGCTATAGGGAGTGTAAATGTATGGAGGGCTTCTTCCACTAGGATTTTGATTAACCCATGGTGAGCTAGCTGCTCTGAATTCCCTACTTGAACTTTAGTGCTGGAGTCAATGAGGGACTGCAGGAGGAAGTAGGGGATGCTGAGCTTCTGAGGTGCTGGAGTGTCCATGCCATACCTTAATTCATGAAGGATTCTAAAGTGATAACCATAGACAATGTTGTACCTCCCCTCACAGGAAATGTATTTGATTATTTGGTAGCTAACCTCATCCAAAGGATATGGTATGCTAGCCCTTCTAATGCCATTTTTATCCTCTATAGGGGTTTCATTGTTTTGGAAAAAGTTTTTCTTGGTAGCCTGGCCAATTGGTTTCTCATCCTTACTCCAAGGCAGCAAAAGAGGAAGGGTAGTGACCCTACTGATAAATTCAGGGTTTATCTTCATGGAAAGACCTCTAAAGGTGATAGTGGCATGAGTTCCTGTGTGGGGTACCAGAGAGAGAGCAAACTCTTGGGCAATCTCCTCATCAAACTCTCGGAATTTCTCAAAGAAATTCATCCAATTTGCCCTTGTGAAGATGTCCACCACTTGTGGATGTGCATGAAGCCTAGTGGATTTGGTGGGCTCCTTTCTCATAAAAACTCCTGTCATTTTGTTTATACTTGTTTTTTTGGGAAACCAAATGTGGAGACGGAGACAAAATTTTTGAGAAAAACAGGGAAACAGAGGAGACTGTGTTTAAAAAAAAAAAAAAGCAGAAATTTTTTATGTATTTTCTCCTCCTAAAGACTTTATTTCCTCCTCAAATTGAAACCACTTCTTGCATATATTGATATTCAATGGGGGAATGCATGGAACCTACCTCCTTAGACCGAAAATCGTGCTAAAACTTGTGTTTTCTCCCTTCAAAACAACTTACTGCCCCTCTTGTAGAAGCCTGTTGTTCCTCTTGTAGAATTCTTGTAGGTGCTCCTGTAGAACCTGTAAGTGCTCCTGTAGAAAATGCCGAGAGCAGGAATATGGGAGAGATTGATGGAGGACAATGGTTACGAGGCTGTGGGGGCACAAGGAGACTACTATAGCTAAGTTACAAGGAGAGAATGAAGGAAAAGGTGGTGAGAATGCTCGGGGAGGAGTACTTATTACCCTTTATGGATATTTCTGGTGATGGGGGTGAGCTAGCAAAGTATACGTTGGCCATATTTGAACCATTGGTCCCCACCTGCCTTGTCATCATGGCCCCTCCTCGTAATAATCCCTCATGATTGCATTGGAGTTCACACTTCCTCCACTACTTGTCCTTGACATCTTTCTTGAGTTGACTGTGCGCACATGTGGGTGACATCTCAGATGAGTGGAGTCAACTAGATGAAGGTGGCCAAGTTAACTAGCCACCTTTCCCTCATTCAACCTCAACCTTCTCGTTGCTTTTGCATGACTTCTAATTACACAAATGCAAATAGAGGAGCGGGTTAGTTACTTACCTGTGATCCGAATGTATTTGCTGTGAGGTGTTGTGGCTCTCTCTCTACTGCATGCCTTTGTTTCTTTTGATGCATTCTGTCTGCTTGCTGATGTGTGGCTATGATTTGTGCAAGTTCTTCTCTAGCTAGGTCTGAGCTTCAAGTGCCTTCTCAACCTTCATGTGTGCATTCTCCTGCCGCTGGTGCTAGGATTTGATGGGATTAGCTGCTAGAGGAATTCCTACAGGAGCTCCTGTAGCTGTTTCTCCCCTTGAAACTTCATCTTCTTTTTGTGCTTGGAGCTGTGAGGATGATGCCAGAGGTGTAGATAGAGATGGAGAGATAGTAGTTAGGCTTTAGGTGAGGTGGATGGTGCTGCTTCCTCTCTTATTTTTTTCTTTTCTTGAAAAACTGTTTTTTCCTGTGTTTTTCTTGGACATGAAGAAAAATGATGCTTGGGGTGTGATGCAGGCTTGGAAATGATGGCAAGGAGATTTGAAGACTATAGGAGGGTTTGTAAGTTCTTTATGAAGCTTCCCTGTCCCTCAAACTGCCTTTTATATCCATTTCCGGCTCTCTATAATTCCTATAGGAGCCTCCTGTAGAAAACACAGAGCCTCCTATAGAAAACACAGTTTTTGAAAAAGAAGCACAATGGGGTGAAAGAAATGCCAAAAATGATGGAGAAAAGTGTGGAGAAGGTAGGATAGGTGCTGGTGTGGATGTCAGGGTTCCCTTGGCACCTTCTTCTGCTTCCTGTAGTCCTCCTGCAACCTGCAATGCAAATGAAAATTCACTTTTTTTTTTCTCTTTTTTTTTTTTTGGAAAACAACTAGGGTGCCTCAGGGAGGTTTTCACCCTAATTGCCTGCCCTGGGCACCTCCAAGGGAGGTTTTCACCCAAGGATCTTATTTTTTCTCTCTTTTTTTTTTTACATCACTGGGCTGCCTCAGAAGAGGTTTTCAACCCAATAATGGGACTCAAGCGCCTCATAGAGGTTTTCACTTGAGTCCTTATTTTTTTTTATTTCTCTTTTTTCTTTTTCTTCAGTGAGTGGGTGAAGTGGAGGCTAAGACATGCTCCACTACCATCACTATCTTATTCAAATCTTCAATGAACTCTCGCTTGGAGAGGGGTTTCTTGTAGACTTTCAACCGGTGTCCATTGACAAGCATGGGATGGCTTCATCATCAATGGTTATGATCAAAACTGAACCATTGTCATTGCATTTCTCCACAGTGTAGGGTCCCAACCATCTTGTTCTTAGCTTGCCTTTGAAATCTTTTTATCTTGAATCATAGAGTAGTGTACAATCTCCCTCTTGTAATTGCTTCTCCTTGATATTTTTTTCATGCCATATCTTTCTTTGAAGCTGAAATACCTCTGTATGGAGAAGGGCTTGCAATCTGTGTTCATCCAATCCATTAAGCTGAAGTAATATTTCTTTCTGTGCATGTTTGATATCTAGGTCCAGCTGAGTTGCCATCCTTAGGGTATTGAATTCAAATTCTATTGACATCAAATCTTTCTTCCCATAGACCAGCTCATAGGGTGTGAACCCTGTGGTGGTCTTCCATGTTGTGTTGTAGGCCCAAGTGGCCTCAACTAATCTGTCCGCCCAGTATTTTCTGCTGCTACTCACTACCTTTGTCAAGATCCTTTCCAATGCTATGTTAGTGACCTCCACCTGCCCATTGTCTTGTGGATGGTAAGGGGTCGAAGTCCTATGCTTGATTCTATGACATGTGAGCAGGTCTTCAATCAAATTGGAAATGAACTGACTACCTTGATCTATGACCAACTCTCTTTGATACCTGAACTTGTAGAATATGTTTTCTCTCAAAAAATCAGCTACTTTTTCCTCTGTCACTACTTTGATTGCTTTTGTCTTTGCCCACTTTGTCAGGTAATTGGTGCACACAATGATGTATTGTTTCTGCTTTAAAGAAGGGTTGATAGGACCCACAAAGTCCATGCCCCACTTCTCAAATGGCCCAAAGGTCACTTGTGGTCGCATGGGCATCTCATCCTTTGGAGTAGGTTTCCCCATCCTCTGACACCGATCACACTGGCTAGTATATCTCCTTATATCCTGATGAAGAGTGGGCCAGTAGTAGCCTTCTTGCAATATCTTGAAGGCAGTTCTTTTTGCTACAAAATGACCTCCACAAGGTCCATCATGACAGGTTAGGAGGATGTCAAAGACTTCCTCCTCCCTGACGCATCTTCTCAAGATCTGATATGGTCCAAGTTTGAAGAGATTGCTCCCAATCCAGGTGAAAAGGGCACTTTTCCTTACTATCTTGCTCTTCTCTTTTGAGGATAGGTGTTATGGGAATTGTGCTGAAACCAAGTAGTTTGATAGATTAGCAAACCATGGAGAGAGTACTGAGATAAAAAACAGATGTTCATCTGGCATTTGGTCATCCACCATTCCTTCTTCACCTGTAGGAAAATTTACTCTAGACAAAAAGTCAGCAACAACATTTTCTTTACCAGGCTTATCAACAATGGTCAAATCAAACTGTTGTAGTAAAAGAAACCATCTAATAATGCAAGCATTTACATCTAGTTTATTCATTAAATATCTAATTGCGGCATGATCAGTGTGCACAAAGGTTCGATAGCCTGTGATATAATGTCTGAATTTGTTTAGGAAATGCACGACAGCTAGGAGTTCCTTCTCGGTCACTGTATAGTTTAACTCTGCCTTTGACAAGTTTTTGCTTATAAAGTATATGGCATAAGGTAAATTTTCATCAATTTTTCCTAAGGCTGGTCCTATTTCTTTGTTCGAGGCATCTGTGTGAATCTAGAAAGGTAGGGCCTAGTTTGGGCCTCTCAGAATTGGGGCAGTCACGAGCTTGCTCTTCAAGGTATCTAGGGCTTCTTGATAGTTTTCCGACCATATGAACTCGACATCTTTGCCTAAGAGGCCAAACAAAGGAGAGGCTAGCTTGCTGAAATCTTTAATGAATCTCCTGTAATACCCAGCTAAGCCTAGAAAACTTCTGACATCTCTCACCTTTTGAGGAGGTGGGACCCTTTGGATGATGCCAATTTTGTTGGGGTCCACCTGCAGTCCTTACTGAGATATTGCATAATCTAACACTGTCCCTTCAGTCATAAAAAATTCACATTTTTCCAGATTGACAGATAGGTTCATCTCAATACACTTGTCTAGAACTTTTCCTAGGTTAGATAAAGCTTCCTGAAAGTCAGAGCTATAAGGAGTAAAGTCATCCATGTATATCTCTACTGCATCATGAACTAATTTAGAGAATATAATCAATACCGCACTTTGGAAAGTGGTTGGAGCGTTACAAAAATGAAAAGGAAGGATTCGGTATGCAAAGTTACCCCAAGGACAAGTGCAAGTGGTCTTATCTTGGTCTTCTAGGCTGATTTGAATCTGATTGTACTTGCTAAAACCATCTAGGAAAGAGAAAAAAAAATTCCCTGCCAGATCTGTTATAGACATTTTTGGGCACTACAACCCCAAGCATAAATGTCCATAAACCAAGGGCTCCTAAGTCCCTAAAGGTGTTGTTCCAACCCCTAAAACAACAAGGTCAACTGATTACAGCATCTCCCAAAAGTTCTCCATGAAAAACTACTCAGAACTGGTCAAAACTGGACCATTTCACCTACTCCATAGGCAAAGTGCGTTGCATCCCACCTAAATACACACAGTAGGTGTGTTGCATGTCAAAAAGCCCTTCTATGGGGTGCGATGGACGAGAAAGGACAAATGGCAGGGTCAATCCACAAGGTGGAGAAGCACGGAATCTTCCAGAAACTTCTCCTGTGACACTTGCCTCTCTGAATTCGACTAGGGATGAGTAAGAGATCATCATTCTCCAAGTGGAATCAAGAACTATCAGAGGGTAGACACTAATCAAATCTCAAAAGCTGACTCACCTCCCTTGAAGACATCTATATATGGATCCCTCATCCCAGAGATCCAGAGGCTGGAATTTTGTATCTTGTAAGGAAGTGCTGTTGGTTTATTGGTGTAATATCATAGTGTTGGGTGATCTAAGCTTTTCATGAGGTGAAGAAGGGCTTCTTGCTGAGAGGATGATGCTGGGTCAGAACAAATGGTTGTAACTCTCTTGGCTCTTTCTTGATTATCAATAAAGCTATTCTAGTTTTCCTCCATACTCTTGTATGATTTATGTTTTATGCATTTGTATGGTTAATATACATCTGATCCTATATTGATTATGATAATAGATCTATGTTCTCGTATAGTGTTATGCTGCTTTGATTCTACAGGTACTCTGTGAAGTTGGGTATACAAGAAGGAAAGTAGCAAAAGACTATCAGAAGAGAGAGGAATCGAGCAAGGAACCAAGCGCAAGACAGAGGTTGGTCTCCTTTATTCTTCTCTCATCTATCTTTCATAAAGGAAAACGAAAGTAGTTTTAAGTTTGTTTGTTTCTAAGGTAGCTACCAACCTTAGTGGGATTAGCAGCTCTGCATAGACACTATTCCCGGTAACAAAATGGCGACTCCGCTGGGGAGCGAGTAGATTGTTTGTTCATCTACATTTGTTTACTTTATAAACTTACAGACGGAGCCTGAAGTCAAGCCAGCTAGCCTTCGAACTGCATTTGCTATGCAAGTGCAAAGTAGATCAATGCTGCTTCAGTCAATCTCCGGGTTTTTTTTATGAATTAAACAATTGATTTACAAGCTCTCTAATTGCCCTTGTGGTGGCTCTAGTAACCTCCTTAGATCTACCCCTGTGATTGATTTACTGATTACCACTTGCTCAGCCAAAATCCCTGAACTGAACTGCAAACTGTGACCCGGAACCCAATCCATGTCTCGTCCCTGGTCCAACGCACTGTCTGTTCTGTGAACTTCAAATGCAGCACACTTCTTGAGTGTAGTAGGTGCATTGCATTTCAGTTTCACTGTGTTACAGGTGCGCTGATCAGACAAGGCCTTGTTCCTAAATTTTGGTTTCTGTGTTCATCTTTTTCAGATCTATTCAGGAGTTTTGCTGCCTGTAGTCAGTACACCTCTGTTTGAAACCCCTTTCCTTACTGTTATCCCGCCTCCATTGTGCAAAGAACTGTAAATGTTTTTATGTATTTTTTGAGTCATTTTCAGTTCTCCTTTACAAAGAAGTAGCGTAATTGTACTGTCGTTTCTTGATTTGAATGTGTCGCAAGTGTCGTTTTCAGTCATAGAAGAGAATCTGATTGTTCTTGATAGTCGATTACCCTGCTACTCTTGTATTTGATCTGAATTAGTAGTTTTTCTAGTGTCGAAAGCAAGTTTTCAATTTCAAATCGCAAATTGTTGTCATTGTCCTCATTTTGTCTTGAAAAGAAACTTGTTAGTAATTGTCGCTTTGAAAAATAATTCAAATTTGCGCTTAGCTTTCTTTTTATCATTTACACATTAAGAAGGCTGAAAAAAAATACATGCATGTGCATTTGCATTTAGACTGTTTGTTGGTTTGATTTAGGACGGTGCATATAGTGTGTGCTCTTTGCTCTTTGTTGAAAGAACACCATCTCTCTTTCCTTAGTAGCCAGGATTTTCATTTGCAAAAAGAAGATCAAACGACTGTTTATCATCTTAGATTGCATTTTAGGAATTGTACATCTACATCATGCGGTGAACCTGAAAGGCAAATTTCTTAAGCAAGATCAACTATAAAATAAATTTAATGAATCTAAAAACGCTTTGGAACCTAACGCACACCATCTAGAAGTCTAGGCTAGAGACATATTATGGCGTCGTAAAGCCTGGTAACTGTTGTTTTCACTGTTGGTTGGGTGATTCCTCCACTTTGAGACGATAAGTGCCAGTACGGACTTGTGCTCCCACGTACTGTTGAGTATATTTTGGGAGACCACAATAGGCTTAATCCTTTATCCATAGGAAGCCGTGTCTGCCACCCTATCGATCACAATGCATTGAACACAACATTCGGGAAGATTGACTGCCGTACCGTAAAAAGTATTCTGCAGTTTTGCAATTGGTTTGGTAATCCCCCTGTCTAGATTTCCAGAGCAGTCCCTTTCATTCCTTTTTAGACTCCTTAACGGAAAAGGTCCATCTAAGCACTTGTCACTTCAGGCTCATTAAAAATCGAAGGCGACTAGAGTCATCTTTTGTTTTTTCTCGACTCTTTAAAATTGAAAAAACAAGTTGTGTCAAAGCGTCTAAAATTTATTTTAAACATAATAATTATCACCTTTCCTACGTTGGTCTTAGGTTGAGGAAAATGGAGTCCACCAACCAAGGAGTTCCCCTTGGAGGAAATCCTAGTCCCTTCTCCTCTTGGGGAGATGTTGGTGCACCCCATATGGCCACATTGTCGCTTCCAGGATTGACAATTGGCTTGCCCGTATGGCTCTTCTCAACCTCCGTCATTCAGAACACCGCGATTCCTGAACAATCGAGTCAGCAACTAGACGATTCCAGAGTTACCCCCCAACCCTCTACTTCGTCCAATTCTTCCTCTCCTCCTTCCTCTTCGCTTGATGGAGCTGGTAAAGCCAAAAATCAAGTACCTGAGAAGAAGAAGGAAAAGAAGAAGAAAGAGAAGAAGAAGAAGGAACCAAAGGCAAAAAGGGGCAACCAAGCTTCGTCTAGCAAAAATCCACACACTGCACCGACCAGGCCTAAATCGCCATGTGTCATTTGCAAAGGAGACCACTATCATCGATATTGTCCTTGCATCCCTCGGATCTTAAGGGACTGGTCTCCTCGTTTGCATAATCCGGTGTCGTCAACCTCTGATGATCATGTTGAAAGTACACTGTCAACTAGTGAAAGTGAAGCCCCTGGACAAAAAGGAAAATGTAAATTTCCTTGTAAACTGTGTGAAGGAGATCATGCCGTCCACCGTTGTCCCTTCTTATATGAGGCTAAAAGAGTTTTGGACGACCGTCCGGTTTCACCGTTACGGCTTCCTTCTGGATATAAGAAACTCTTGCCGAGTCCGTCACTAGTTGAAAATCTGGCTGACATGCCCTTGTGGTTGGCCGAAGCATCTATCATTGAAGAAAAACCATCTGAATCCACACCAGACGAAAGTCAAAAGGTCGAGGCAGCAGTTGACCCGGTCTTGCCTTCAGAGGTTCCATCTTCAGATGATACAGTCACCGAAGAGAACAAGGATGACACCGTCCAAATTCTTTTCATAAGCACAGACTCCGATGAACATGGGGGCAATCTACCCGTTCCTTTACCGCAGGAAGCAAGTTCGTCAGAGTCATACCCGACCGTCTATTCGGTCCCACCACCAAGCAACCTGGTTGTTTCCTTTGACTGGAATCTACTAGGCATACCCCGTTTACCGGCTAGTGTACCATTCCGAATCATTGCTCAAATATATAGGATGGTTATGGCCGGTACCATCATAGATGAAGGGGCTTCTGTGAGTATCCTTTCCTCAACTGCTTGGAAAGTGCTTGGTTCGCCATCACTTTTGCCTGAAATGAGAAATCTAACAGGCTTTGACAAAGGAACCAGTCGACCATTAGGGATCCTTCCCAATGTGCCCATAACATTGAGAGGGAAAACCGTTCACACAAACGTAATGGTAGTCCAAGGACCCCTGGATTATAATCTACTCCTTGGACGAGACTATATTTATTGCATGGGAGCCATTGTCTCCTCACTCTTTAGAGTAATGTGTTTTCCGCACAAAGGAAGAATGGTCAAGCTCGTAGACCAGCTTTCATTCCCGAGTTCACGCATAGAAAATAGTAATATACCATCCCTGAATGGTCTTTTCACGCAAGGAATGTCTCATCAATCCCCAGTCCGTCCACTTGATGAGCGCGAGTGATTCGGGGGACATGACTGAAACCCAGGGGGCATGCACCCTGGTCTGCTTCGGCATGAGAACCTTGGGTATAGGGTTGATTTCCATGAAGGATATATGACTAATCTGGCGAACCCATCCTGATAGGAAAATGGGAACAGACTGGAATAAGATACCTTCGTTAAGGTTATGCTAGGTGACACCACTCCCCTTTGCCTATTTCGATAGGCATCACCGAGAAAGGATTTTATCTGCTGTGCAGATGAAACTTTCTTGGTAACCTTGAATTTTTTCTCTATACCTGGGGGCATGCAAACCTTTTGGCATGCAAGCGAAGAGCGACCATTTATCTTTTTTTTGGATTGGTTGTTTCCCAACTTGCATAAAGAAAGGATGTGGGGCAAAGCTTTGAAAAATGCCATTTTTAGATGAGACATTCTTATTTTCTGACTGGATCGAGCAGTTTTAACGCGGACTTCATGCTCGTTAAAAAATAAACATAAGCAATGAGCAAATGTTTCCCCCAACGTTTAAGCTCATTAAAAAATGAACCAATTTCTGGTAAATAACCGTCGTGAATGTAGTACTTCAGCCTTTAAAGCCTTGGTCGTGTTCTCATCATCACCTCCACTCTGTATTGGCCGATCATTCACCTCCACTTGATTGTTTACCCCTTTTGAGGAACAGCTGCGAAGAGTGATCTTGTTATCCATCCTTGTGACACTACTGTGATTGGAAAATTCCAAACCTTACCTGGAATCAGCTGCTACTCGAATTTATCACTCGTTTCTCAAAGATGAGTCTCCTTTAAGATCTTTTCAACTGACTCGTAAAATATGAAAAGATTGCTGAGCCATTGGCCTCTCCAGCTCGTTAAAGTGACAGGAAGTGCTATCCCTCCTTTAGATTTTAATATTTTTGGACCTGAGGGATTATTACACAAAAAGATCGAGCGCTTGTTTTTCTCGGCTCGTTAAAAGTACCGAAAATTCATCCCTTCTGTATTATTTTATACTTTTTAGGGCTTAAGGGATTAGATGATGAAAAAGGATTTTTGGAGTTTCCTTTAAGTCCCTTTTCGGACTCTCTAAAATTGAAAAGGACCGAGTTATCTTTGTCGTTAAGCTCGTTAAAACTGAATAGCGACAAACTTGTCCATAACAGACAAGAACGAGTTTCACTATCACTAGGCTCGTTAAAACATAGCGATGGGTTTGCCCGAAGGGAAAATTATAGAACAAGCATATGTTATCCTCCTCAAGCTTGACAAAAATAAAGAGGTACTGGTCAGCAATGACTAGGGAAAAATTGGGAAGAAAACTTGAAGAAACTTTGTTGGTAGCAAGTCGCTCTTGAACATGACACTTTCACTCCGCATCCAAGTCAGGTTGGGTTGTTCCATTCACTGGTCACATCACCATGGTTCCATCACACCATCCACATTTGGGGTTAATGCTACCAATCCATCATGTCAGTGTCGCCGATATGTTCAAGAGAAGTCGCTCAGAGAATTCACCTGTGTCTCACCCACTATAATACATTTACGCTCCATTCTTTCATGACCGCCACCCTGAACCTTATATCACCAGATCGTTTTCACCTCCATTAAAATCATTTGCTCCGTTCCGTGTCATTGATGTGGGATTCATTAAGGTCCTCCTATCAAGGATCGCTTCTTGTCGACATCAGCTCATTATCCAAGAAGTCGATCTAGGAACAACCCTTTCAGTACTTTGAAGCTTGCATGCCTCAATGGCAAGTTTCTCACTTCCGGCGACAGGTTTACATTAATGGCCTTCGACCGAAATATTTTGCGTGGTGTTCGACGCCAAGTCCTTTATTCACACCATGTGAATTGTACTGTAGTACCTTGAGGGTCATCATCATTATCGGTGATTCCTCTCGCGCCTGTTAACATCTTACATCATTGGCTGGTAATCAAGCGATGTCTTTCCATGTTCGACTCCACAACATATCTCACATGGATCGACTTGTACTTTGAGTGAGGATCGAACGAGATTGAAGACCCCAGATCTAGTTTCATCCATCCAGGCTGCGATATATATTCAGGAAAATAAAGACATCAAATGTACATCATTGTTGCACAGATAATCATCCAATCTAAGGGATGATGGCTCTACCAGAATCATCAGTCTACACTCAGACGGTTGTCTGTCTCATGTACATGAAAAACGAATTTATAAAGCTGAGCATGGGAATGCCCGCCTCAGCTAGATCATGAAAATATTATGAAGATAATGTATTGTATTGTATCTTATTACAGGTCTCCTTCCAGCTTGAAAGAACTTCGGATCCTCATGATAAAGCATTTCACCCGACATCAAAAAGATTAACGACCTCATGCTTTAGGGGGAAACTGTTATAGACATTTTTGGGCACTACAACCCCAAGCATAAATGTCCATAAACCAAGGGCTCGTAAGTCCCTAAAGGTGTTGTTCCAACCCCTAAAACAACAAGGTCAACTGATTACAGCATCTCCCAGAATTTCTCCATGAAAAACTACTCAGAACTGGTAAAAACTAGACCATTTCACCTGCTCCATATGCAAAGTGCATTGCATCCCACCTAAATACACACAGTAGGTGCGTTGCATGTCAAAAATCCCTTCTATGGGGTGCGATGGGCGAGAAAGGACAAATGGCAGGGTCAATCCACAAGGTGGAGAAGCATGGAATCTTCCAGAAACTTCTCCTGTGACACTTGCCTCTCTGAATTCGACCAGGGATGAGTAAGAGATCATCAATCTCCAAGTGGAATCAAGAACTATCAGAGGGGAGACACTAATCAAATCTCAAAAGCTGACTCACCTCCCTTGAAGACATCTATATATGGATCCCTCATCCCAGAGATCCAGAGGCTGGAATTTTGTATCTTGTAAGGAAGTGTTGCTGGTTTATTGGTGTAATATCATAGTGTTGGGTGATCTAAGCTTTTCATGAGGTGAAGAAGGGATTCTTGCTGAGAGGATGATGCTGGGTCAGAACAATTGGTTGTAATTCTCTTGGCTCTTTCTTGATTATCAATAAAGCTATTCTAGTTTTCCTCCATACTCTTGTATGATTTATGTTTTATGCAATAGTATGGTTAATATACATTTGATCCTATATTGCTTATCATAATAGATCTATGTTCTCGTATAGCGTTATGCTGCTTTGATTCTACAGGTACTCTGTGAAGTTGGGTATACAAGAAGGCAAGTAGCAAAAGACTATCAGAAGAGAGAGGAATCGAGCAAGGAACCAAGCGCAAGACAGAGGTTGGTCTCCTTTATTCTTCTCTCATCTATCTTTCATAAAGGAAAACGAAAGTAGTTTTAAGTTTGTTTGTTTCTAAGGTAGCTACCAGCCTTAGTGGGATTAGCAGCTCTGCATAGACACTATTCCCGGTAACAAGATCATCTAACACTTGATCTATGAAAGGTAAAGGATGGTCCTTTTTAGTGGCTTTGTTCAATTCCCGATAATCGACACAGATTCTCCACTTATCATTTTTCTTTGGCACTAGCGCTAAAGGAGAGACCCATTCACTATCAGAGATGGGATAGATGAATCCTGCATCAAGCAATTTCTGCAGTTCTTCCTTAACAATATCTTTAAGTGCTGGATTCATCCTCCTTTGAGGCTACCTGACTGGCTTGCAATCCTCCTTGATGTATATATGATGAGTACATACTGAAGGGTGCACTCCCTTCATCTCCTTATAACTCCAGGCAAAGGCATCTAGGTGTTTTCTCAGTAGGCTACACAGTTCCTTTTCCTGGGAAATGGATAGGGATGGATTGATTTTCAAGGTTCTTTCTGGGCCGAACTCTATATTCTTAACATGGAGAGAAGTGGAGTCAGCCGCACAGAGATCAGTTGAGGGGTTGTTTTGGGTTTATTTTATGATGTCCTCTAATGGTGATACACTGGGAGGTGAATTCTGAATTAGATTTTGAATCATATCATCCTCATCTTGCTGTTTCCCGTCATGGCAATTTCTAATGCACAAAGCAGTGAAAAATAGACTTCATCCTTATCTTCCTCCTCCAACCAAAGAGGTAGATCATGTTCTAGCAAGGGTTGGGCAGGAGGATATAGGATTAACTGCTTGGACATATTCCCATTCTTTATGGTCATGTTCCCAGCTCGACAGCTGATGTAGGCATCAGAGGTAGCCAACCAAGGTCTTCCCAGAACGAGAGGATACTCATTGAGCTTTTCCTTTGGCTAGAGAACTAAGAAATCAGCAGGGTACTCCCAAGAATCAATGGAGACAATCACATCTTCCACAATCCCCTTAGGGGTCACGGTGGAGCGGTCTGCTAGTTGTAGCACAGTCGTGGTCTTCCTCAAGGAGCCTTGGAGGTTAAGTTTGAGCATTGTGTCCTTTGTCATCACATTAATGGCAGCTCCCAGATCAATCAAGGTATGTGGGATCATGGTGCCATTGATGTGGACATCAACTACTGGGCTTCCAGGGTCTAGATATTTTGGACAGATTACCTGCCCTAACATCAAGTCAGACAGTTGTCCTATGACATTGATGGTTGGGGCATCTCTCTTGCGCCTTCCTGGATGCCTAAAGCACTTCTCTTTGATCAACCTATTGTAGATAGGCACATCTTTTATGGCTTGGAGAAGTTGTATCTTCACACATAAATGTTTCAATTCTCCCAAGAGTTTAGTTTCTTCTAGGGTAGGCTGGACCGTCACGGATAGTCTCTCAGGAAAGGGTGGAATTGCTTTAGGTTCACTTTCCTCTTTATGTTCCTCAACCTCCCTGGGTGGAGGCTGGCTATCTCGGAGAACTTTCCTAGATCGTAAGTTAATTTCCTGAATCTCCACAACATAACTTGGGCATGATGGTTCCCCACTATACACTTGTTGAGCCTGTATGTTGTTCGGGTTTGGATTCGGCTGGGTAGAGATTTGGGGTTGCTTTGGTGGAGCAGGAGGTAACAGTTGTGGTTGGGTAGGTGGTGGAGGAAAAAGAGCAGGAAGAGAGTTGTATTGGGGCCTCCACCCCTGATGAGGTGCATTCCACTGAGGTTGTGGCTGAGCATAGGATTGAAATGAATGGGTGGCTGGTTGGGCATGATATTGAGATGTGAAGGACCAAGGAGGAGGCGTGGACTAGGAAGGATGAGTAGGAGGGCCCCAAGAAGGTATGGAAGTGACTTGGTTGGGGTTGTAGTATGCCTGAGATGTCCCTTGCATCCCCTACTGGTATGGTCTAGGTCCATGCAGCATCCTTTGGTTTATGTAATAGAGTTGTTCAGTGACTCCCTCGGCCCCTTGATATACAGCTTTAAGTCCGAGTAAGGAAGGGCACTTATCTATAAAATGATTTTCTTCACAGACTGAACAAACCTCTATAGAGTTCAATGGGCATTCATTCCTAGGATGCCTCCTGGTGCATCTAGGGCAAAAAATGGCTAAAGCCCTCTCTGCTTCTTCTTGTTTCCTTTTGATATGTAAGGTATCCATTTGAATGGAAAGAGTTTGCAACATCTCACTCTTGAAGTCTTCCAGCATGTTTCCAATTTCTCTTTTAATGGATGAGTTAGAGGAAGAGGTACTAGCTATGGGTTGACTCCCCCTACCTTTCTTTCTGGCTGCTCTAGAATGGTTTCTAAAAATAGTCTTTATGTCCTCATAGGATAGTTGGTAGATATCTCCCCCGGCCAGTGGATGGAGGGTGTCTAAAATATCTTCCCAAATTCCCCTGAGCAGGACCAGGTTTAGAGACTCAGGGTTAAGTGTACACCCGACCCTTTTGTAACTGAGTTAGAACCTCTCTTCATAGTCCTCCAGGGACTCATCACCTCCTATGGCTATTCAAAAAATTTCTTCTTTAGTATCTTTTGACCTACAATAGTCTCGATACTTGTTGTTAAAGGCTTGCTGCATCTGAGCCCAAGTTGTGATGCTATTGCCAGGTAATCCCATGAACCAGCACAGTGCTGCATCCTTGAGAGTAGAAGGGAACAATTTCAACTTTTTCTCATCTTCTGCATAGTCATAGGTTCGACAGATAACAACAAACTCAAACAAAAAGGTGTCAGGATCTTCTGTAGTTAGACCATGGAAATGAGGTAGGGTGGAACAGCTTATATTCTTCATTTTGGTGTCCCCATTGGTCTCCCAAATGGGAAAGGTGCCCTCTATTGTCTCTCCATTCCCCCTAGCATTTTTGTTTTCAGTCATTGGCTCCAAAGGAATGTTTTCTTCTTCTTCCCCTATAGGTTCTTCAAATATGTCTTGCTATTCACCTAAGGGTTCTTCTTGATCATAGTTGTCAAAGAAGAGAGAAGGCTGGCTATGTGAAGCAGTGGGGGTGTTGGGCAAAATTTTTCCTGAGTTATCTCTATTCCTATGAGGCATGAAAGGAAATCTTTTTTGGTTGGTTTTTTTGTTTCTTTTTCCCCACATTGGTAGTACCTGCAGAAACAAAAATTGATTGAACAAAACAAATTGCAACTAGCTAAAATGAACTTGGTGAATATAAATTTGCAGAATTGAAGAGGAAAACAAGGAAATGCAGAACTGAAAGAAGAGAAATGATTAGTCTACTTTTGCTGAAATAAACTATTAACAGAATTTTGCAATAGAAAATAGAAGAAAGCAGTAATCATAGAATACTCTGATGCTTCCCTAGCAATGGCACCAAAAGTGGTGAGCAACAATATTGCAACAATAATGTTGCAACTCCTGAGCTGCCTACTTTACTCTTATCAACCCGGTAGTTCGTAACAAACTTGGAAGCATCAGTGTTGTATGCACAAGTACTAGTTCTTACTGCAGGTTGTCACTTGGTCAGTCGGCACAAGATCACTAGGAGCTCAAGCCAACTTCTATGGATTCCAGAAGAAGCTTTATATGTGATGAAAGGAGAGAAAGATTACTCTACAGATGTTACTCTAACTGCAGAAAGGAGAAAGACTAAAATGTAAAGCAAACCTAGTAAACCCTAATTAACCAACTAATCCTACTTTTGCAGAAAGCACTATGAAAACCATGAAAGGAATGCCATTACCTACTCAAGGAAGTAAACAACATCTAACTAAGCTATTTCTGGAAGTAAATAAGCAAAAAACATCTTTTTGGATTTTTATGTATTTTTATGTGAATTTGACATGCATGTAATTTATTGTGTGTGAATGTGGCAGCGAATAGGTGGCATTGGAGGGTGGTTTTGGGACTTGAGAGGATGTAGGATGGTGTGGATGGGTCCTAGGAGGTCTCAGGTGGCCTTCTGGAGGCTTTTCCCACACTCGGCCTTCAAAAGAAATCCTACAGGAAAATCTACGAGAGGACATAGGAAATCTACAGGATGAAAACAGGGAACTATAGGAGGCCTATAGGAGGAGGCCGAGAGCAGTTTTCACTGTTTTGAGGGTGTGAGAGAGGGTGGAAAAGGTGGATGAAGGTTGGAATGAGGTGTTAGGGTGCCTAGGGTCTACCAAGGATCACCAGGAGAGAGGAAGATGATTGGGTTTGCTCAAGGAGAGAGGAAGAAGTTCTATGGAAAATGCAGGAAACTAAGGAAGAATTGAGGTGAGACTTGGGCGACTTGTAGGGAATGGATCAGATGGCGGATAATCTGGCCTACTGCTAGAAGAGATCTTTTGCAAAGGAACTGACAGTCAACCAATAAGATCAAACAAGCAAGGAAATGAGTGCACCTAGAAAAAATAGAGTTTTGTATCAAAATAGTCTAAACTATGATCTATGAAAGGAAATACTGAGAAATGCTGCAAGAAAGGAAAGCATGAAAGAAGACTACTGCAAATAAAGAAGTGGGCATGATGAAAAAGATCTGAATCAAAACAGAACTAGACTATTAACCTACTAAAAAGCTGCAAACACTAGAAGTCCTATGAATGAGGAAAATCTGTGTTTTTGGGGTAGCAAGAGGGTCTTTGCCTCAAATCATGGTCCCAAAGGGAGGAAGAGAGGCCAAGGCACTCTTGCTAGCCTTTTGAATCTTCTATTTATCACTGCTTAACCTGCTATAGAAATCACAAATGGAATCAAACTACTGAATCATCAAAAGAAACCTATTCTTAACCATAAAAGAAATACATCTAACAACAACCTAATCTACAAACTGAAATAAAACATAAAAATACAAGTAAAGAGGAGCTTGGCTACTTGGATTGGGCCCTAACCCAAGAGATTTAGCCCTCTGAGGTAACTCAGTGCTAGCTCAAAAAGGATTCCATCTTTATTTCCAAAACAATAGCAAGATTACATGAAACTGTCACAAAATAATAAGCTCGAAGTTGAGCAAAGTTTACATAAGAAAAAATCCAACAAAAATTTGACCCTAGTGAGGCCCTAGGCCTCTCTACTTATACAAATGAATCTACCAATAGCTTCCTTAAAATCAGGGAGGCTTGGCTCCCAAAACTCGAGATAATCATCAGTCATCCTCCACTTGCTCGGCTGCCTTCTAGTGCATGATTCGGCTGCTTGTACTCCGAGTTGAATGAAGGGGAATTCGAAGTGAGGAGTAATAAATGAGGGGGATTCCCTCCTATAAGTCCTCTCCTTTGTCCACTTCGAGTTATTGTTGCCATTTGTCCACTGGATCCTTGACTTTGACCTCAAAATTCATCAATAATCTGCATTAAACACATGTTAGACCACATGGCATCATAACTAACTCAACTCACTCCATAAGCATAAATAAAATTAGAAAATCATACAATAAGCTAAGAGAATGGTTGATTTGACTAGGTTAGGAGGTAAAATAAGTCCATATAATTACCCATTTATGAGGCTTATCAGTCGCTGCCCAATCAAACTCTCTGATTGACTAGTGAGAGGCTTGATGGATAGGCTTATGGGCAGCGTAGATTGAGATAGATTCTTGGGAAACTTCTGCACTTTTTTGGGTGACAGTCAGTTAGGTTGATTCCAGTATTTTGTAGTGTATACTGCCGGGAAGGTATTCCCAAGCTTTGCACAATTCCTAGTCAACAGTGCTTGATCACTGAGGGCTAAGATTGCGCAGTGCAACTCAGTGGAGGTCCGATTAATGGAGGGTGGTCCAGTCGACATATCTCCGAAAAAATGGTTAAGTGTGTGAGTGAGTGAACTTGTGTATAGATGACCTCACGAACACACACTCAACATGAATTGACAACAAGACACCTCGAACCAACAAGACAACATATGCTTAGTGTGACTAACAAAAGGGTGCGAGCGGAAAGTACGACACTTGAGATAGATTGTTGAATGACAGTGATGAAACTTGCACGACAATGCATACGAATTCATTTGTGAGTGTGATAAATTCTTACATAGCGAACATAACTTGTACATGCAAAGATGTACCTTGAACATATCCAGAACGAGACCGCAAGCATGAATTTGCAACCAACATGCTAAAAGACGACCAGTGCATGGTCAAGCAAAGAGGGTGTAAAGGCTCATCACGAGCTCATGGGATGAGCCTGTGTGTTTGCAAAAATCAAGGGAAAAACCAAGGAAGGCTATGAAATTGGACGTAGGCCAAAATTTTGGAGGGTATTGTAGTCACTACAACACTTGGTGACACACTAGTTGAATACCAACTTCCTTTTTTCAGTCCATTGACAAGACAGGGCCTTGGCCTATTAGGGAGTATTGAATCATTGTGGAAGTCACTTCGGTTTCCTGACTTATCCCATGGACAAACATGGTTCACCTTTTTCCAATTCAGTCAAACAAAAAAACAAGTTTCAGCTTGATCATAATGTTTTAAAATCGGGAAGGGTGGTTTTGCTCGTGAGTTTAAAATTTTCATAGTATAAGTTTTCATCTCTAGTGTTGCTCTGTTGCCAGCAGGTCTAGATAGTACCTCGGTAAAGTCACGCAGTAACACATGCATTTCTCCACTTCCAGGGAGCCTGGTCAGTATCCCAGTGGAGTTTCATGCTTCATGCCTCTCTGTGCAAGAAGCCTTTCTCTTCTTTAACCTTTATATTTTTTTGAAAAGAGGAATATGCATAGGAAATTATTTATTTTTGGGGTGGAAGAGGGATCCCAACTTACTGAGAGAAGAATAGGATGTTCCCTTAGAGAAGCATTTAAGACCTCTGATTTAGGTTTTCTCGTTTAGATTTTCCCCTTCTTCGTTTCCACTAGTTGGATGAGCTTGACCACACAGAGCAGAAGACTGAGTATAGGCATGGGGATTCCCAGTGTGGACACAAGTTCATGGTTGGAGCAGGTCTTCCCTTACAGATGGCTCGTATTTTCCATCAAGGCTTCATCAGCCAAAGTTTTATAACCAAGCATAGAGAAGATGGACACAATATTGTCCAAGTGCTGCAATTTCACAAGACTCTTTGGATCTCAGCCACATACTCATTCAAAATCCATAACTCAGTAGAGGGAAACACTTATTGATAAAACCAAAAATAGGATGATATTAAGAAAGAAAACAATGCAAAGCAAAAAAAGCAAAGTAAAGCAAAAAGACAACAAACAAGCAAAGAAAGAAAGAAAACAACCCAAACCAAATCACTAGGCAAACAAACATGCAAACCAGAAAGAAAAGAAAAGAGAAAAAGAAAACACAACTCCTACTCCTATGCTAAACAGTCGGGGTTATGTGAAATTAACTTTTCAGTGAAGCCACCGTAGGCATACCCAACCTGCAACCACAAATATACAAGCGATAAAAACAGATAAAAAATAATGTGCAATAGAAAATACAAAAACTTGACAATATTTCACATGAGAGAGAAGGTCTCACCTATGGGCAGAAAGA
Organism: Pinus tabuliformis; assembly: GCA_031772625.1. Taxonomy (NCBI): domain Eukaryota; kingdom Viridiplantae; phylum Streptophyta; class Pinopsida; order Pinales; family Pinaceae; genus Pinus; species Pinus tabuliformis. The sequence goes on along the minus strand of CM062816.1, from coordinate 1,556,031,991 downwards.
TGTGTAACAACATCCCAACACACATTCTTAACTCTTCAATGACTACCATTTTTCAAAAAACCTCAGAAGCCTCTTGTGGGTGTGTGTTCTTCTACACCAAGTTTCTTAGCAAGTGTGAGTAAGGACTGAAGCTTATTACCTAAAGCACGACTGGACAAGTAAGATTGTTCCATCAATTTAGTGATTGGATCATAAAATTTATGATGGTTATTTTGAAAGACTCGTGATATTTTAAAAGATGGATTCTTGGTTCAAGAGAGGGGATCACGGTAGGAATATGGTATGGATAGATAGATATGATCATTCTCATCGGTCATGTCAAGATAGTGAGGACCTACCATAGCTAAAGAAAACTAAACCACTAATAATAAAACACTCATAAAATATATATCAGAAATATAGAAAAACCAGACATGGCGGAAAAGGCCTCAGCCTTAGTGTATTCCTCACATTCTCATTCCAACGTACAAAGAATGATAATAGTACAAATAAATACATGAGGAAGTTTGTCTCAAGATAGTACGTCTATCTTAGACACTATGGTTGAGAAAATATCTCAAAAACACACTAATCTAGGAGCCTAACTAGTTGGAGAGAATCTCTCAACCAACTAAGCCTAAATTGACTCCTATCCATGAGGAAAAAACTCAATCTAGAAAGGTAGGATTAAATCCTAACTTTCATGATTTTAATTAATTTAGTTATTTGGACTTAGAATTGTTTTAACATATGAGAGTGCGGCTAACATTCCCTCCCTCAATGATAAGTCCAAAATAAGAATGAGGAACTATCTTCCAAGTTCTCATGTTGATCCTCAAAAAACGCTGCCTGAAAAATTGCCAAAGCTGGATGTCGAAAAAACTCTAATCCAAAGAGAACATGAGTCAGTTGCATATTTGATTCATCTCTGAATTTCGCTTGACAAATCCATCATGTGCCAAGCTGTAAAAGGATCCATCTATCCTTTGCTTTCAACCAGCATCCTTTGTCCATTGACAAAATGTTGATGATGCCCACTGGCGAATTTGCTTGATGATGATCGCCAATTGGCTAATGACATTGAAAAACGACTCACTGTTGCTTTTGCTGTGTTTTAAAACTGCTGACTTTGCTGTTGATCATCCATTAGCGAATTTGTTGATGCTCACTTGTTGATGTTGTCAAGACTTTCAGTCTAACAACCACTGTCAATTTCATTGACATTTTCCCCCCTTTGTCAGCTGAAAGGAGAGACAATCTTCTTCAAATTATTTCTGAACTCCCCCCCTTCAGGTGTAGCAGTGTTTCACTGGTCTACTCTCCCATTCAACTGCATGAGAGTACCATCTTCATTTTTATTGTTGGCTGTAATATGTGTTAGTGAATTCGATTGTAAAACTTATACAATATTCTGACCATGGATGACCATTCCCAAGGATCAATCCATGAATAATTGATCTTCAATCTGGTTGATTGTTGTTGTTTGCTACATTGTGTTGATGAATGATTTGACTTGCCACAATGGTGACAAGGATGGAGATCAAAACACTCATCTTCCAAATGACCTGTTCTTTGACAGTGAAGGCATTTTGGTTTGACTTCAACTTCAATTTGTGTGTATTTTTGTTTGTCTGCAACCTCAGTTTGTGTGTATTTATGTTTTTCGTTAACTTTCTCAGAACTAGCCGATATGATTTGTGCAAGAAACCTTGCACTGATAAACTTAATGGGCCTTGAATAATTTGGGATATGCAAGTTGGCATCATCTTTGACAGATCCTAAGCCTCGTCGATTTCCGTTATTTTGGATTTCTTCCCATGGCTTGATGATTGGTTTGGAAGAAAGATGAACTGGATCAGGGACCATTTCGACACTTGAAGTTGGTTGGATCAGTGACTTGGAATCATCTGCTGTATTTGTATTGTTCAAAGACTTGGAAGCATCACTCTTCTCTAACAACTCAGTTCTTTGTAGTTGCAACTCCAGTTGAAGGAACTCAATAATTTCATGTGCAAGTTGAAGATGCACTTGAATATCAGCAAGAGTTGTTTTGTTGATGTTCACCATGTTGCCAGCAGATGATAAAATAAAATTGTTAAGAATTTGGGATAGTTGAATGAGTGACACCATGTTAGCTTTCTCACTTTGAATTCAGGCTCGCTTGTACTATTTCTTATTGCTGATGTTTTAAACGCTTGCTAGAGTTTTATAACTTGGGTTCTTGGACTCTTGATTTCACTCTCGCTCGATGACGATCACTTTGCTTGAATGCTTCACTGACACTTTATGAATGCTTCAATCAACTTCACGCTGGCTCGTTTGTTGTAGATGTCGTGTGTTGAACTTTCACACTTGATTTTGACACACTCGCTTGCTTGGTTGTTTGAATGACATGCTCGCTTGCTTTGTTGTTTGAATGACACACTCGCTTGCTTTGTTGTTTGAATGACACGCTCCCTTGATTTATTGCTTATTGCAATTGCATTAAACAGTAGTTTGATTTGATACTGACTTGAAGAATAGAATACTAGAATGCACACTCATTTGATGACAATTGCTTGCTAGATGGCTTGCTTCAACTTGCTTGATTGATTACTGACACTTTATGCTTTCTTGAATGTACTCACTGAATGTGTTGATTTTAAAAAGGAATGGTGTCGAACACTGTCGAAAATGCACCCAAGAGACAAATGACAAGTTCAATCTTGATGACTCAGTTGAAGACTTACTTGACTTAATGTATTCACCTTAACAATTCAAATTAGGGTGTCGGTTACAACCGAGAATGCACCTGTACAATTCAGTTAAAAAATGTTTATCTACAAGTGATACAAAAAGTGTTGATGATGTTGATGTCGTCTTGGCTTGAAATGCTTGATTTTGTAGCATCCTTAACTTGATTGCTTTGATTACATGATATGAAATGTTCTTGCTTGGAAGATCATCTTATCAAGTTGATGATGTGATGCTTTGTGCTTGTGTACTTAAGCTTGATTACAGGAGATTGATTAAGCGTTCTTATACTTAAGCTTGCTTATGTGCATGTAGTTGTTTAAGCATAATACAAAGAGAGCGTTTTGATAATCTAAACACAAGTCATGCACACGCATTCATTACACACGGTGTACCTAAGATCCCCTTATTCAATTTTGGGTGGATCTAGGACACAAGCACCACAAAAATTATGATTTTATTAATTACTGGAGTACATCATTCTTCAATGTCACAACTTTGTCGTGGAAACTTCTCAATGAGAATGTCACACTTGCAAACTTTGGAAGAAAATTGTCTTCAAAAACTACCTGCACTGACTCAATCGCTCTCAAAGTAAAATATTACTTTGAATTACAATAACAACTTTCACTCAAACAAATTCGCTTATCGCTCCAAATACAAAACACTTATTACTCCAAATACAAAATACTTATAACTCCAAAATTACAAAATATACTCCTTATCTCTCTGCACCTTATTTCTCCAAATTACAACTTATACCTTATCACTCCATTGCAAAAGATTCACTTTACTTAAAATAATTTATGAAATCACTTTATAAAGTGAATTGTTTTCCAAAGCTCAAATGTTGTTTACATTAAAAACACACCTTATCTCTCATGGAGAAAAAAAACAAACTTTCCCAGAAATATTAGTTTACACTTTTCACCCATGAAGTAATATAATATAAAAAAAGTGCCCATGTTAAAAGCTTCAAACGTAAACTTCATGTGTTGACTTACGAATTTGTTTATTTCTTTTACCTTTGACTTGCATGCTACAGGTATTAGAGCCAATGCTTTTGATGATGATCTACGCTATGTCAATAGAAAGTGAAAACAACTGACAGGAAATGATCAGCAAAATTCTTAGGAAAGGATTATGGGCCCACCACGCTTCCGCTCGCAGATCCACACGCAACCTCCACGCTCCTCTTCAATGAAGTGGCATTTTGAGAGGCTTTGAACAAGGATATTCTGCCATTGCTTCTGATTTGGAGAGCAGATCATGTGCTAAGGGAGATGCAAATTCCAGTGTGTGTAAGGATGTCAGCCATAAAACACATGTATGCACATTTTCTCAGAATTTATCAAGAAATGTATAGGCTGTAGCATGTCCAGAAATGACTGCATATTTTCCAAGAATTTCTGTTCTTAATCGGCCCCCAAGAAATGCTCACTGGCCTAAAATTGTAGGGGATATATTATCAGCAGGATATATAGCTTCACACTTGCTAAACAGTTCATCCACTTATTTGAAGCGGGGTTTTACGACTGATTCTGGGCTTCCTTCGCATCAGATTATTGGAATGCCTTCCATGGTACCAACATGGTTCTTTACAATGCATGCGTGTTATCGGGAAATCTAGTGTTTATGCAAAGCTGCTAGTCCCACTAAGGCTGGTAGCTACCTTAGAAACAAACAAACTAAAACCACTTTCGTTTTCCTTTATGAGAAGTAGATAAGAGGGGAATAAAGGAGACCAACCTCTGTCTTGCGCTTGGTTCCTTGCTCGATTCATCTCCCTTCTGATAGATCTTTGCCACTCGCTTCTTCGTCTACCTAGCTTCAAAGAGCACCTGTAGAATCAAAGCAGCATAACACTATCCAAGAAAATAGGTCTACTATCATAAACAATATAGGACCAGATATATATTGACCACACAAATGCATATATCATCAATCATACAAGAATGTGGAGGAAAACTTGAATAGCTTTATTAATAATCAAGAATAGCAAAGAGGATTACAACCAATTGTTCTGACCCAACATCATCCTCTTAGCAAGAAAGCCCTTCTTCACCTCATGAAAATCTTAGATCACCCAACATTATGATATTACACCAAGAAACCAGCAGCACTTCCTTACAAGATACAAAATTCCAGCCTCCGGATCTCTGGGATGAGGGATCCATATATAGATGTTTGCAAGGGGGGTGAGTCAGATTTTGAGATTTGATTAGTGTTCTCTCTCTGATAGTTCTTGATTCCACTTGGAGACTGATGATCTCTTACTCATCCCTGGGCGAATGCAGAGAGGCAAGTGTCACAGGAGAAGTTTCTGGAAGATTCCATGATCCTCCACCTTGCAGATTGACCCTGCCATTTGTCCACTCTCGCCCATCGCACCCCATAGAAGGGCTTTTCAGTATGCATCGCACCTCCCATGTGTATTTAGGTGGGATGCAGCGCACTTTGACCATGGAGTAGGTGAGATGGTCCAGTTTTGACCAGTTCTGAGTAGTTTTTCATGGAGAACTTCTGGGAGAAGATGTAATCAGTTGAACTTGTTCTTTTAGGGGTTGGAACAACACTTTTAGGGACTTAAGAGCCCTTGGTTTATGGACATTTATGATTGGGGTTGCAGTGCCCAAAAATGTCTATAACAGTTGCCCCCTAAAGCATGAAGTCGTTAATCTATTGATGTCGGGTGAAATGCTTTATCATGAGGATCTGAAGTTTTTTTTCGAGCTGGAAGGCGACCTGTAATAAGATACAATACAATACATTATCTTCATAATATTTTCATGATCTAGCTGAGGCGGGCATTCCCATGCTCAGCTTTATAAATTCATTTTCATGTACATAAGACAGACAATCGTCTGAGTGCAGACTGATGATTCTGGTAGAGCCATCATCCCTTAGATTGGATGATTATCTGTGCAGCAATGATGTACATTTGATGTCTTTATTTTCCTGAATATATATCGTAGCCTAGATGGATGAAACTAGATCCGGGGTCTTCAATCTCGTTCGATCTTCACTCAAAGTACAAGTCGATCCATGTGAGAGATGTTCTGGAGTCGAACATGGAAAGACATCACCTGATTACCAGCCAATGATGTAAGCTGTTAACAGGCGCGAGAGGAATCACCGATAATGATGATTACCCTCAAGGTACTATAGTACAATTCACGTGGTGTGAATAAGGGATTTGATGTCGAACACCACACAAAATCTTTCGATCGAAGGCCATTGATGTAAACCTGTCGTCGGAAGTGAGAAACTTGCCATTGAGGCATGCAAGCTTCAAAGTACTGAAAGGGTTGTTCCTAGATCGACTTCCTGGATAATGAGCTGATGTCGACAAGAAGTGATCTATCATAGGAGGGCCTTAGTGAATCCTGCATCAATGACACGGAACAGAGAAAATGATTTTAATGGAGGTGAAAACGATCTGATGATATAAGGTTCAGGGTGGCGGTCATGAAAGGATGGAGCGTAAATGTATTGTAGTGGATGAGACACAGGTGAATTCTCTGAGCAACTTCTCTTGAACATATCGGCGACACTGACATGATGGATTGGTAGCGTTAACCCCAAATATGGATGGTGTGATGGACCCATGGTCATATGACCAGTGAATGGAACAACCCAACCCGACTCGAATACGGAGTGAAAGTGTCATGTTCAAGAGCGACTTGCTACCAATAAAGTTTCTTCAAGTTTTCTTCCCAATTTTTCTCCAGTCATTGCTGACCTGTACCTCTTTATTTTTTTCAAGCTTGAGGAGGATAACATATGCTTGTTCTATAATTTTCCCTTCGGGCAAACCCATCGCTATGTTTTAACGAGCTTAGCGACAGTGAAACTCATTCTTGTCTGTACGGACAAGTTTTTCGCTATTCGGTTTTAACGATTTTAACGACAAAGATAACTCAGTCCTTTTCAATTTTAGAGAGTCTGAAAAGGGACGTAAAGAAAACTCCAATAATCCTTTTTCGTCATGTAATCCCTTGAGTCCGAAAAAGTATAAAATAATACAAAAGGGATGAAATTTCGGTAATTTTAACGAGCCGAACAAAACAAGCGCTTGATCTTTTTGTATCCCTCAAGTCCAAAAAGATTAAAATCTAAAGGAGGGATAGCACTTCCAATCACTTTAACGAGCTAGAGAGGCCAATCGCTCGGCAATCTTTTCATATTTTACGAGTCAGTTGAAAAGAGCTTAAATGAGACTTGTTTTTTGAGGAACGAGTGATAATTTTGCGTAGCAGCTAATTCCAGGTAAGGTTTGGAATTTTCCAATCACGACAGTGTCACAAGGATGGCTAACAAGATCACTCTTCACAGCTGTTCCTCAAAAAGGGTAAACAATCAAATGGAGGTGAATGATCAGCCAATATAGAGTGGAGGTGATGATGAGAACACGACCAAGGCTTCAAAGGCTGATGATAATACATTCACGATGGTTATTTACCGGAAATTGGTTCATTTTTTAATGAGCTTAAACTCTGGGGGAACATTTTCTCATTGCTTATGTTTATTTTTTAGCGAGCTTGAATTCCACGTTAAAACTGCTCGATATAATGGTCAATGATTACCTTGATTTTACCATTGACAACTTTGTTCTTTCAAAGGTTGTAGTGCCTCTCATTTTACCATTTCATTTGAACTTTGGTTTGTTGGAGATTTGGAGGTGCTTTCCCCCTTGATTTTCACCAGCGGATTCTGAGAGATTTTGTGGACGATTCTTGGCGCCGTCTGGACCAGGTAGGAGCTAAAACTAAGCTCTTCAATTTCATCCTTTCCTTTTTGAATTCTGAGCATGTTTTCAGGTTTTTCTGAGCCTCTAGGGTTTGAAAAGCTCGCCCTGGCTCCATCAAACCTCTTCTATATCAAAACATGCGATGCATGTTGGCTTGGCCATTGGCCAGTCAGCATGCATTCCACCTAGAACACTGCTGGGGGTGCGATGGGCGCAAATAGGGAAATTTATGCACAGTTTTTCATGAATTTTTTTTCCTATTTTTCACCAAATCAGGATCTTGACTCTTCTCTTGTTTGTTTCAGAGATTCATTGGAGCAAAATGCCTGTTACATGGAGAGAACGCGAGCATGAAGAATAGGACATGCTTGCTTTACATGATCCGGTTACGGTAAATGCACTGCGGAACTATGGCCTGTTCAAGTTTTTCCGCATCTCTAGCATGAGTCAAAAAATCAATTTGTTGCAATATTTTCTCGATGCATGGGATCCTACCACCCAGGTTTTCCAGATTAGGGGCAATTCCATCCCCTTGACTGTCGTGGAAATCTATTTTTTGACCGGCTTATCGAGGCGGGGTGCCCCTATCTCATTATCAGGTTCGACCCGTGGGGGTGAATCCGTGAGAGATTACATTCGCAGGTATGCAGAGAGGGATCTCAGTTGAGTAAGGACAGAAAGATCAATATCCGAGATGTCACTGATAGGTCCCTGAGGACCATTCTGTTCACTTTCACTAGACTAGCTGGAAGTGCGGCACTTCACGTGGCCAACAGGTCTTATATGCAGTATGCCTTGGAATGCCTTGAACCAAAGGTGTTCAACTGGTGTGATGCAAAACTCTCTGTGATGAAAGAACAACTAACCAAGGTGAAAAAAGTAAGATTGAAGAACTTTGGATATGGTTCTATCTTGACAGCCTTCGCCTTGGAAAAGATCCCGCTGATGCAGCCGCAATATGTTTCACTTGGTTTACCTCCACCGACTGAGCCACGGATGCAGAGATGGGTCGACCTTATGGCTAGACATGCTGGTTAGTCCCAGGTTTCCTTTTCTGATACCTTTTTCGAGTGGTTCAACCGTCAGGAGATGGTTTTTTCCGAGTATCCATATGCTGGTATGGATTTCTGAGGTGACCCAGATTTGGTACTGCCGGCTGGCGAGCACTGGGGCGTCATCGGTAAATTCTCTGACCATATCTCTGTTTATCATTTCTTTTTATAATGTTCTTGTGCTTTCTTCTATCAGGACTAATCAAAACTCATGTGCTCATGCAGATGTTGGACCAGTTCGACCAGTAGTACGCTTGAGAGTGCCAGCTGCCGCTCCAGCAGGAGAGGGTGTGGGAAGGGCTATCCTTCACGACCTTGATGTGGTCGAGACTCTTTCAACATTGTAGGATCAGGTCGAAGGCCTAACTCTTGGTATTCCGAATGTGAGGACTAACGAGCTGCCTCTGAGGTTGTAGCGACATACTACTAGTGTGCCGAGTCGATGGACTAGGCTTTTACGCATGATTGCACAGACGGTGACTTGTTATCACCAGCATCATTAATCTAGGGTGCCCCCTAGTATTTTGAGTTTTGGGTCATTTGACCAATTTTGTCTTGGTTACAGAACATTATGTGTAAACCATGAACAATTATATATATATTTTTGATTTTCAGAGTTTTATTTTGGTTAAGTTACATGATCCTGATGCAAATACTGATGAAATGCTTCTTTTTATAAATGTTGCAAATGTCTATCTAACACATAATTTGCCAATGAGTCTGTTAATGTGTTTAAGGTTCTGGAAATATGCTGATATTAAATAAAATCAAATTGTCTTTCCAAAATCTTGACCTTTAGGAACATGCGATAGATAGCTGGATTTCGGACGGAGTAGATACCAGTGAGTTGTAGTATGATGAGCTGTGAGTTTAGCCTGACGACAAGTCGGCTTATTCCATGTGTGATGGCATCAGAGAGAAGTTCTATCAACATGCTATATTCAGCGATGTTATTTGTTGACTGACCAATACATACCCATCTGAAACTTACTAACTCGCCGCTTGGATAAAAAATGGCCCAGGCCGCAGAAGATAGGTTCCGCGAACTACGACTCGCTCCGTCGGCATATCCAACAAAATATTCCAATAGGTTTGACAGCTGCGACAAATGTAAAAAGTGGATTACTTGACCAAAACAATTACCCTTAGCGAAAACAAAAACGTAACAAAAGCATATGGGTTACCACACTGAATCATGCGTAGTAATGCTTAAGGTACAACCTATTACGGGGTTGCGCTAGTGGAATCCCGTCATAATCCATTAACTCGTAAGCTCCTTTTGCTAATACACACTTAAAAATATAGGGTCCCATCCACAAAGACTTGAATTTACCTGCTCCCAATTTATCGGATTCCTGGTCGTAAAGTAAGACCAAGTCACCTTTTGAGAAGACACGGAGTTTGACATTCTTGTCGAACTGCGCCTTGACTTGTTTCTTATGGGCTTCATTAGCCAAAGCGGCATCATGATGGGTTTCATCCAATTGGATTAGTTCCAAGAAACGAGCCTCCTCTTCTGAAGTTCCGGGGAGAAGGTCGACTGCGAGTTTGAGGGACGGGATTTCACACTAAACTGGTAAGATTGCTTCTAGGCCATACACCAGTTGAAAAGGTGTAAACCCGGTTGCATTCCTTACCGATGTTCGGTATGCCCATAAGGCTGAGTATAGGATTAGGTGCCAACTCCTTTTGTAGACTCCAATCATCCTTTGCAGCATCCGCTTCAGGACTTTGTTGATTGCTTCAACTTGTCCATTGTCATGCGGGTAATATGGAGTAGAGCTGTCGTGGGACAACCCCAATTTGGCAGCCAATTCGACCATCATGTGATTGCGAAAATGCGATCCATGATCTATGACTATAGCCTGTGGAACGCCGAATCTGGCGACTACATGATTGAAAAATAAAAGGGCAACTGTTTCATCAGTGTTATCTAATGTAGGCATCGCCTCGGCCCATTTGGTAAAATAGTCTATTGCGACTATGATATACCCATGCCCCCCGGTCGAGGTGGGGTTACATGTCATGAAATCAATGCCCCATTTGGCGAATGGCCCAACAGCAACTATCAGTTGCAGGGGTGTGGGTGGTTTTCTGGTTTTGCTATTGAAAATTTGACATGCATGGAAACTTCTGACTGCTGTTATGCAATCTTTGAACATTGTTGGCCAGAAGTATCCTGCTCGTAAAAATTTTTGCGCCGCAGCGTAACCAGATTGATGCCACCCACACGCACCTGAATGGCAATCATTTAGGACTTTTTCGGCCTCCTCATGGGTGAGGCACCTCCTCAGAACTGTATCGACACCACGACGGTAAAGTGTATCACCGACGATCATGTAGTCTTTTGATTGGTATCGAATACGTTTTTGTTCTGAGCGAGAGGTATTAGACCTATATTTTTGGGTTTGGAGATAGATGATTATATCTCCATAACACAGATTGCTTGAAGATATCAGAAACCAAGATTCATCCACGATGGTTTCTTCGGATGTTTCATCGTTGGATGACGATGGGAGATCGCATAGTAATTCCGCGAAAACTAGGGATTTGTTTGATTTTGATTTTACGAATTCCAGATCAAACTGTTGAAGAATTGCTATCCATTTTGAATATTTTCCCCCCAGCAACTGTCGCGACAATATATAAGTCATGGGGTTGCAATCTGACAAAATGGTAGTTTTTCGAAAGAGGACATGGTGTCGAAATCTCTGTATCACTTGAACAGTTGCGAGAGCCAGCTTTTCAACACAGGAATACTTGCTTTCTGTATCATTTAAGTTTCTACTCAAATAATATATGGGATGTTCAATTCCATTGTCTTCTTGAACTAAAACCATTGCGATGGTTGTATCCGCTGCAGCCAGATACAGGTTAATGTCTTTTTGATAATCAGGAGCATACAAATGATGCTTTCATTAGGGATTCTTTTAAAGCATCAAAGGAAGCTTGCGTGACCTGATCCCAGACGAAGGGTACTTCTTTTTTCAATAGACGTGTATAACCTTTAGCAAGTTCGGCATAATTTGGAATGAACCTCCTTAGAAAGTTTGCTTTTCCTTGGAGTTTCTGAATCTGAAGCAAATTTGAAAGTGGAGGAAAATTTATGATTGCCTGAACCTTACATGGGTCGAGACGAATCTCGTCCTTTGAGACTACAAAGCCAAGAAAACGACCAGAACTGACACAGAACACACATTTGTGTGGATTGAGTCATATCTTGTAGTGTCGGCAACGTAGAAATATCGCTCTCAAATGCTACGGATGATCAGTCCGCTTTCACGAATGAGCCAGAAGGTCGTCGAGATATGGTTGAATGATGTTTTTGATGTCATGGAAGGCATAATTCATTGCCCTCTGAAATGTTGCCCCTACGTTCTTTAAACCAAAGGGTAATTTGCGATATGCAAATGTGCCCCACGGACAAATAAATGCAGTTTTTGACTGGTCCTGTGGGCAGATATTTATTTGATTATACCTGGAGAATCCATCCATAAATGAAAATATTTCACATCCGGCGCATTCATCAATTATCTGGTCAATAAAGGGTTAGGGTAGTTGTCCTTTGGAGAATCTTGATTTACATCCCTATAATCGACGCACACTCTAATCGTTCCCTGTTTTTTCATCACAGGAACAATGTTTGATACCCAATCGGTTAGAGGAACCGGGTAAATAAAACCAGCATGGAGAAGTTTCTCAACTTCTGCCTTGATGGCAACGGCTTTATTAGGGTGCACTTGCCGTAGCCGTTGTCGTACCGGTTTGACATCTGGATAAATCTTGATTTCATGTTCAACTATACTCGAGTCAATGCCTGGCATTTCATCATATGACCAAGCAAAGACATCTCTGAATTCAGGAAAAAGAGCGTTATATATTTCCAGTTCTGAAGGAGAAAAACATTTGCCAACATAAATATTCTCTACAACATCCGTTTTGGTCGAGATATTTATGGCGATAGTCTCTTCAATATTGTACAAGTTTCGCTCAGAATCCACCATGTTTATAGTATTTGATAGGAAATCAAAAACTGAAGGATGATGAAGGTCATCAGGAGTATCTTCTTAACAATCCGGAAGATGGGAATGATGGTGGTAATCTTCCCATGGCGCCCCTTCAATTATCATTGACTAAAAAATTCCTTCGTCAGTGTAATGCACTTGCGACCAAGGATCTGAAGGGGTGCCATATTCCTTAGACCTATCTATCCAAACGCTTGATGAGCATTGATTTGGGTTTGCCTCCCATGCCAAAAACATTGATTGCTACAATATTTCTATTGGGCTTGGAGGCAATACCTGTAGATGATCCATGTTAATATCGTTTTCTGAGATCTTTTGAATGGAAGATATCATATTGCAGGTTCCTACCGTCGCCACTTCCACCAGATTGATTGGAGGTGGGAGGGAAAAAGTCCCCATTAATATAGGGTCTTTTAGTAGGCCTACTCCGATATTTTGAAGCGAATGGGGGCTTCCATGGATCATCGGAATGCTTCCCGTAACTTGGGAACTATTGGGGAGAAATGTTTGTTGATCGATGATTGTAATTCCTCCTTGGAAAGGAAATGCAATCTTCCTAAAGTAGGTCGACACAACCGCAGCCATAGCATATATCCAGGGCCTTCCCAGTAGGATGTTGTAATCGAGGTTTCCGTCGATTACTTCAACATCTATTTCTACTATTTTCCCCCCCAGTTCAACTTGTAAGTTACTTGGAATACCATATGGGGTATATGTTCATCCATCAAATGATTTTAATGTCGTCGAAGATCGTGACAAGGTTGGAGATCCTAAAGTTTTCCAACAACTCATCGACATAATACATGTAGATGCCCCCTCATCAATAATTGTTCGATGAACAGTTTTGTTGAGGGCTTTCACTTGAATGAGGAAAGCTAGTTGAGCTGGTAACTGAGGATCATATCCTTTGTGATTAAAGGACACAAGATTAGAATCCTTTGGGTCAATCCCACCTATTGCTGATAATAAAGCCTGCTTTTGGGAGGGGCAATTTTGCAGTACCTCAAGTGTCGACATAGCGGATGGCGATTGGGCCAGATCTTCCACTATATTATAATGTTGTGCTGCTCTGGCACGAGGATTAAATGTCGACTTGTGTACTACTCCCTTTGGCAGTTTTATTGTTAGCTCTGGAATGATGGGCGGCGCAACTTCTGTCGAAGTTGTTGTCGAACTACTAGGTTGATCTTTATCCTTGTTGTTTGACAGCTGTGGATTCCCGTAATATTTATTCCTTGTCGTTATCAAAGCATCATTTTGTTGTTTCAAAACTGACAACATCAGCACTTGGGACGGGGAAGCATTGTCACTAGCAACCAAATTTGTTCCTGGATTTGGAAACGGATCAGTTAATACCACCGAGGTTTTTGAATTCTTGAAGAATTTTCTAAGCTCAGCTTTATATGGACAATCTCTTGTCCAATGATCCTCATCACATATAAGACATGGACGATTTGGTTTCTTATCTCCAGAAGGGTTTGCAGAAGATTTTTCAGGTGATGATTCCTCCTGTTTCTTCTTCTTCCCTTTGTTTTTCTTCTTGCCTCCTGGTTGCTTGGTTTCTTTGCCTTTATCAGTTGAGACGGCATTTACTTCCGAGGCGAGAAGTTCTTCTTTTGCATTTTGACTAGAAATATTACGGGCCTTTTTAGATGTAGCCTTTGTTGATTTCGTGTCTGTCGTACCAATCACGCCATCGCCGGCATGAGAGTCATTGTTCGATTTAGGAGGAGGAGGAACGAAAAATTCCGGTCTCAGAGCGTCAGGGATTTTATCATAGAGCGTGCCAGGCTGAGTATAAATCAAGTCTAAATATTGCGCACGAGCAATAAATTTCTCTTCGGTGACGACTCCTCCTTTTGCCACATCTTCTGTAATGGAAGGTAATAACGACTTAATAAACCATTCAGCTAAAAGCTGATCAGGAACATACGTTTTTACCATTTTACGACGACGCCGCCACTCATGAATATGATTGGATATGTGAATGGCCATCGTTTGTTTGAAATTGGTAGGGAGTTCTGTTCCCGTTTCGTACCTTATGGGTAACTGAAAATGGGTTAAAAAGGTTGTGGCTAGGGCACTGAAGTTGTTAAATGAAGCTCTAGGTAATTCGATATACCATTTTGCTGCCGGACCAGTTAATGTCCTCTGAAAAAGGCGAAGCCTAAGCGAATCATCGTTTAGGGTGTTTGATGAACACCACAGATGAAAGGTCATCACATGATTCGACTGGTCTTCACCCGGATTTCCATTAAATTTAGGAATATCTGACGGAAGTTTATGCGGAATCGCTGGGCACCAAGGGGCGTAAGCAATTGGATCATTCATTAGCCGATTTAGATCCGGTAACTCTAAAGTTGCCATGAAGGGTAACTGTTGATTCAGATTTGGCGAAGCATACCCAGGATAAGATGGGATTGCCTGAGCAGTTGGTCTTTGCATACCAGCATAATGCATTTGATGCTGGTAACTTTGGTAAGGTTGATGGGCATAACCATTATAGAATTGTTGGTTTTGACCGTTTTGAATATACGACTGCCCATTATTTGCAAAGATTTTTTGCTCAGATCCTTGGTATACTTGTTGGAATTGTGGTTGTTGATATTGCACCAGCCATGGTTGTGAAGCCATGTACTGTTGCCCAATACTGGTTGTTTGACCAAGATGAGGGGTAAGTGTACCCGTTTGGGCCTATGTCATTCCATTAGTTGGCGATTGTGTTGAGTCGCGGGGACAAGAGGCTGTTGCATTACAACTTGAGAAACCTGAGGTTGGCATACAACAGGCAACACTTGTACCTGCGACACCATCACAATAGCCGGTGTAGTTGGTATATTTGACATAGGTAAACATTGTTGCATCGAATATACAACTCTTGGTTGTTGAGGCAGTATTGGCACCCAACCGCTAGATGTAATTCTAGCATAACCTGAATTTTGTTGTGAACTCTCGTATGGTTGTCCTCTCAGAGGAGACAATGAAAGGGTATATTGCCCCCCATACGGCGGTAATCCGGTACTCAAAGGAATGGTTTGTCCTTGAGGACCGGATTGCCCAAATTGACACCGTGAAGGATCAATTTGCTGAGACTCAACATAAGAGTTCCTGGATATTATTCCGGATGAACAAACAGGAACGGACCATACTGTCAAAATAGCCCCTGAGTGGGCCCCATCTAGCGATTGAGAACTAGTTGGGACAGATGGTATGCCGGCGAAATTTTTTGGAGTGACAGCAAGAAGTTCTGCCGTTGCTGTGTCGGATGACACAGTCCTAGATGTCGACGGTTGTTCAGACATTTCTAGTCTATCCAAAAGATTTCCTAGTGATTCTACAGGAGCTTCCGATAACGGTAGACTAATTTCTGATGAAGAAGGATATAGGGTGATCCCAACTCCAAATTGTGATGGAGTACTAGATGGAGGATCCTCCACAATCTCTTCTGTAGCAATCAGACTAGGTGGAAGAGGTAGACCGTCAGGTCCATAAAATATTTCTGGTGCCGAAGAAGGTATATAATCTGCAGCAACAGATGTTTGGGGAATAACACCTTCCGAATCAGCTGTAGATGGAGCTGGTTCAGTAATACAAGTGTTTACCTTCACACTAGGATCAGTTCTACTGTCCTTTGGTGGCTGCGAAACTTCTTCTGTAAAGGCGGGGATACCAGAAACGGTTGGAGTAACCAGAGTCTCCGATGGTGTTGGAACACTTGTTCTAACTTTACTAGGGGATTTGGAACTGGTTAAACGAGTTCGCTTCGTCCGTAACAGTTTTGATTCTGGAGACAAAGAAGGTTGACTCGTAAGTCTCCGCGAATGACGGGGTTTCAATTGACTTTCTTCCACGATTGCGGATTACTCGATCAACTAAAAATCAAGGGGAAATATGTTTCCGAATTAAATGAATTTCAGACGCTTTGACACAACTTGTTTTTTCAATTTTTAAGAGTCCAGAAAAAACAAAAGATGACTCTAGTCGCCTTCAATTTTTAATGAGCCTGAAGTGACAAGTGCTCAGATGGACCTTTTCCTTTAAGGAGTCTGAAAAGGAACGAAAGAGACTACTCTGGAAATCTAGACAGAGGGATTACCAAACCAATTGCAAAACTGCAGAATACTTTTTACGGTACGACAATGAATCTTCCTGAATGCTATGTTCAGTGCATTGCGATCGATAGGGCGGCAGACATGGCTTCCTATGGATAAAGGATAAAGCCTATTGTGGTCTCCAATATATACTCGATGGTACGTGGGAGCACAAGTCCGTACTGGCACTTATCATCTCAAAGTGGAGGAATCACCCAACCAGCGATGAAAACAACAGTTACCAAGATTTCTGACGCAGGAATATGTCTCTAGCCTAGACTTATAAATGTTGTGCGTTAGGTTCCAAAGCGTTTTTAGATTCATTAAATTTATTTTACAGTTGATCTTGCTTAAGAAATTTTCCTTTCAGGTTCACTGCATGATGTAGATGTACAATTCCTAAAATGCAATCTAAGATGATAAACAATCATTCAGTCTTCTTTTTGCAATGAAAATCCTAGCTACTAAGGAAAGAGAGACGATATTCTTTCAACATAGAGCAGAGAGCACACACTATATGCACTGTCCTAAATCAAACCAACAAACAGTCTAAATGAAAATGCACATGCATGTATTTGTTTTCAGCCTTCTTAATGTGTGAATGATAAAAAGAAAGCTAAGTGCAAATCTGAATTATTTTTCAAAGCGACATTACTAACAAGTTCCTTTTCAAGACAAAATGAAGACAATGACGACACTTTGCGATTTGGAATTGAAAACTTGCTTTTGACACTTGAAAAACTACTAATTCAAATCAAATACAAGAGTAAGAGTGTAATCGACTATCAAGAACAATCGGATTCTCTTCTATGACTGAAAACGAAACTTGTGACACTTTCAAATCAAGAAGCGACAGTTCAATTACGCTACTTCTTTGTAAAAGAGAACTGAAAATGGCTCAAAATACATAAAAACATTTACCATTCTTTGCACAATGGAGGCAGAATAATGGCAAGGAAGGGGGTTTCAACAGAGATATACTGACTACAGACAGCAAAACTCCTGAACAGAGCTGAAAAGAGTGAACACAGAAACCAAAATCTAAGAGTAGAAGAGGTCATGTCTGATCAGCGCACCTGTAACATAGGGAAAATGAGATGCAGAACACCTACTACACTCGATAAGTGCGATGCATCCAGAATCCAAAGAAGAGACAGTGCGATGGTCCAAGGACGAGACTTCAACTGGGTTCCGGGTCACAGTTTGCAGCTCAGTTCAGGGATTTAGGCCGAGCAAGCGGTAATCAGTAAATAAATCACAGGGGTAGATCTAAGGAGGTTACTAGAGCCACCACAAGGGCAATTAGAGAGCTTGTAAATCGATTGTTCAGTTCATAAACAAAACCCAGAGATAGACTGAAGCAGCATTGATCTACTTTACACTTGCATAGCAAATGCAGTTCGAAGGCTAGCTGGCTTGATTTCAGGCTCCATCTGTAAGTTTATAAAGCAAACAAATATAGACAAATAAACAATCTATCTGTTCCCCAATGGAGTCGCCATTTTGTTATCAGGAAATCTAGTGTCTATGCAGAGCTGCTAGTCCCACTAACGCTGGTAGCTACCTTAGAAACAAACAAACTAAAACCACTTTCGTTTTCCTTTATGAGAAGTAGATAAGAGGGGAATAAAGGAGACCAACCTCTGTCTTGCGCTTGGTTCCTTGCTCGATTCCTCTCCCTTCTGATAGATCTTTGCCACTCGCTTCTTCATCTACCCAGCTTCAAAGAGCACCTGTAGAATCAAAGCAACATAACACTATCCAAGAACATAGATCTACTATCATAAACAATATAGGACCAGATATATATTGACCACACAAATGCATATATCATCAATCATACAAGAATGTGGAGGAAAACTTGAATAGCTTTATTAATAGTCAAGAATAGCAAAGAGGATTACAACCAATTGTTCTGACCCAGCATCATCCTCTCAGCAAGAAAGCCCTTCTTCACCTCATGAAAAGCTTAGATCACCCAACACTGTGATGTTACACCAAGAAACCAGCAGCACTTCCTTACAAGATACAAAATTCCAGCCTCCGGATCTCTGGGATGAGGGATCCATATATAGATGTTTGCAAGGGGGGTGAGTCAGCTTTTGAGATTTGATTAGTGTCCTCTCTTTGATAGTTCTTGATTCCAATTGGAGATTGATGATCTCTTACTCATCCTTGGGCGAATGCAGAGAGGCAAGTGTCACAGGAGAAGTTTTTGGAAGATTCCATGATCCTCCACCTTGCAGATTGACCCTGCCATTTGTCCACTCTCACCCATCGCACCCTATAGAAGGGCTTTTCAGTATGCATCGCACCTCCCACGTGTATTTAGGTGGGATGCAGCGCACTTTGACCATGGAGCAGGTTAGATGGTCCAGTTTTGACCAGTTCTGAGTAGTTTTTCATGGAGAACTTCTGGGAGAAGATGTAATCAGTTGACCTTGTTCTTTTAGGGGTTGGAACAACACTTTTAGGGACTTAAGAGCCCTTGGTTTATGGACATTTATGATTAGGGTTGCAGTGCCCAAAAATGTCTATAACAACGTGATATCTCAATTTCAAAGTCCTCATTTTTTTCATAGATAAATAAACAATTGTGTAAATTTAACTAAAGGAGAACAAACATAACCAAAAATATAATTTTTTCGACTCCATCATTGAAAGGTTTGCTCAGATAGAGTCCATATATTAGCGTTTCGCTCGATTTTCACTTGCAGAGCAAGCCCATTTTCTTCAAAATCGTTGTCCAACACCTCCATTGAAATTCTTCGTCTAAGACCTCTCGCAGCAAAAACGTGTCTGATCAATGTTTTCTTTGGAGTCTCGGTATGCTTTAAATTTGAATCCGAAGTTACAGGAGTGAAAGGATTCTCCAGAGCAAGATTTTTTCTCCTTCCCACTCTCTCATGTTGACGAGTGAGGTGAAAGGGAATCCCTCACCGACGACAAAGTTAAGGACAACTTCCTCCTACTTCTATTTGCAGGTCAAGGCACTATCAGCTCAACATTACCAATGTTGCTTAAATTTTTGGCTGAGAATCCTCACTGCTACGAAGAAGACATGAAAGAGCAATTAGATATAACAAATTCAAAAGAGGTGGGGCAACCTCTGGAATGTCAAGACTTCCCAAAGATGAAATATTCATGGAGAACTGGTCAAGAAACGCTGAGACTACAACCTCCTTCTCAAGGAGGGTTTCGCAAGGCTATGGAGGATTTTACATACGAAGGATACACAATCCCTAAAGGATGGAAGGTGCTTTGGACTGTGAATTCAACCCACAGAAAAATGAGTATTTTAGCAATGCAGAGAAATTTTATCCATCAAAATTCGAGCGAGCAGTGCCTCCTCCCTCGCAGATTATGGTGACAACATATCACGATGATGATGATGGCAGTGACGGTGGCCTAGCATAAAATTTTCAATGTGCCTCGACTCCTCAACGTATCAAAATGTAGAGCTTTTTACAAAGAACACTCTCCTTGCTTTGGGGCTACGTCTTTGTTACAAGAATTTGAATGAAACTGTTTCAATAGAAACCATGTACCATGCCACTCAGTCAAATGCGTGCTAAATCACACAGTCAAGTACATAAAATAGCATGTCAAGATTTCAATAAACACTGTGCACATCTAAACTGATTCAGATCATGGCAGATTCAGCTCATGGGAATAGATCGGGGGATTTGAGGGTGTGATCTTGTAAATTTCGGATCGAATCTCCTCAACACATAAGATGCAACACTGCATTCAAGTCACCAAGCTTGTTCCTCCATAGACTAATGCAACAATGGATATCGACTCTCCTCCATGAATATAATCACCAGTATTCAAAGCAGGCACCAACTTGGTGACAACACTATCAATCACGTGCTCTCGGTCTTATCTAAGCACACGATCCACGATGCACCACTCCAGACTAGGCACACGATCAATGATCACATCCACCCGCAAATAATTCCAAGGGGAAAAACATAGACCCAATTCTGCCTCCACTGAATCAATCGTCACACACCAACATTACCAAAGGTATAACAACACATCAGACCCTTTACCATTTGCTCTGATACCACATGAAGAAATTTAAAAAACTAATAATAATACACTCATTAAATAAATAGCAGAAATATACAAAAATTAGACATGGCGGAAAAGGCCTCCGCCTTACAGCATTCCTCACATTCACATTATTAAAATAATGTTTATGATACATATAAATACATGATCAAGTTGTCTCAAGATAGTGCATCTATCTTGAACAAACTTGGTTGAGATACATTCTATTACAGAGCAATGGAACACATAGAATATTGCATAAATATAAACACAAAAAACACATAAAACCAGAGAGACACAGATATACGTGGTTCACCTAGTTTGGGCTACGTCCACCCCGAACAACTAGTCCTTCCTTTCTATTATCCAACAACATGAAGAGACACAACCTACAACATATCCGCTGTAAGATCCTCTGTTTCTCTCACAGTCTCACCTCTCTGTTTCTCACTCGAAAAAACACATATTTTTCACAGCCTCAATACAATGGCATCATACAAAGAGAGGGGTTGCCTTCCAGGGCAAAAAACCCTAAACTAAACATAAGTTCTACCACCAGATCATCCACCTAATGAACAGTCCAGATTGACTAGAAATTACTATATTTTACAAGGCAATTTTACATTTGTTTTTAACTTCGGGGGTGCTGCCCCTGAACCCCCGCAGGGGGACCACTAGCCCCCGGACCCCCCAGTCGGGGGGATCAGCCCCCCCCAGACCCTCACAGGGGGGACAAGTCCCCCCCCCGTACCCCCCCCATGTGGAGGGGTGTACAAACTTCCTGGGGTATACATCCGGCTGAAACAAAGACCTCTAAATAATCATGCTCCACACCCAACATAATCTAGGAGAACTGGTTGGAGAGAATATCTCATCCTAACTAAACTCCCTAGTTAGAGGAACTAACTCCTAATTCTCAAGATTTGATTTATTTAATTATAATTTTGGATTTATAATTGTTTTATTATGATAGTGAGGCTAACAATAGCCATCAACACGGGCTGAAGTGCCTCACCTACTTGACAGAAGTCTGAGGAGAAATAATATACACGATGAAGATCATAGTGCGCGAAGTGACTGCCATATTGTTGGGAAAATTATAAACTGCATGACAACCACCCAAGATAGAAGACAGATCAGACCAGTTGGTCGAGATTCCAGATTCCTAGTTTGACATGAACAAAGAAAATTGTTGAAAAATATTGTGAATGCTCTAAAGGATGGAACCAATTTCGTTGTGCACTTGATATGATAGAACACCCACCTGTAACTGGTGAAAAATTGCGCAGGCATCATGGTCATCAAAAAAATGTAGAAAGGATGCCAGCACTGTGAATGTGTGAAGCCAGTTAGGGTGTGGTGTTATGAGAGGAACTTGATTCACGTGATAGATTGTGCACTTGTCATCACACATGGATATTGCTAGTGTGATGAGCAGGCATATTTGATGTGCAATATTCGCAAGAAGAATAAGGAGCTGATCATGAGAGAGAACATCTGATGAGTATGATTCTGGACAAAGATAGTCTGTGAGATGATCAATCTCACAGTTCCATGATTGCATGAGGGACAGACACTCCCAACACAAATTGGATGTAAGAGAAATGCATGAAGATGGACATGCTGTAACAGACACGTGGATTCGGTCATTGGTGAAAAAAGGAGTTTTGAAATATCACACTATAGTAAATATTTTTTACACAGGGATCCACATCGAGTGCAACCATGCAGATAGACGAATTGCGCATGAGAAACCAGATTTGATTTAGTTCGAGGGGCATACCAAAGTCTTGAGGTCCTAGCATAACCATCAACGGATGTTGAAGTGGCTCGACTCCCTAACATGTCCTGAAACTTTCCAGCTTTGGACAATGGAATTTTGAGATGTGAACCAAATCATGCATGGATTGAGGATGGTTGCTGTTGTTGATTTAAAAAATTCTCTTAGGATGGCAACCATCTCTATCATAGGCTTCATCAAACTTTTCAACTTCAGCAAGCTGACTTGACGAGTTGTATTCATGCAACATACAAGATGATGACGAGTGGGAGGAGTCCAATGCATTGAGACTGTTTCATCATGGACAACCTCACTGCCTTGTGTCAATTGAAAAGATAACTCATGGGATGAAGAAACAAGAGAACGCATAGTATCTCTAATTCATTTCGATGTGTTGTTGATGGTAGGACACACGGGCAAGCGGGGTGAAGAGGAAGTTTCGATATGGATGTCTGCTTTGACTGGTGCACATTCCAGATTTGAGTTAGAGTGTACACGAGAGAAAATTAGATCACATGATGTGTTTGGGCATTCATCACCACATACGAAAGCATGGGAGTGATGACATCCCAAGACTGGAGGTTGATCGAAAGAATTAATTGTGCATGATTTTTCACCAATATTAGCGGATTAATAATCAACCAAGAATGGAAGCTCATTGTCTTTATGTGAACCATTTTGACACATAAAAGATGAATTGATTGTGTCTTCACCTTTCTGCTCCTCTGCCTGTGTAATGGGACTACCTTTCACATGATCGCAATTTCAGCCAGTAGCTTGAGAATCAAGAGAATGTGCATAGCTAGCTTGTGAAGCGGATTGATCAAGAGAGTCATGGTACAAGGATTCATGGCTTGTAGATGATCGAGGATGGCAGAGATGTAGATCAGACTCGAGACTTGGGTTATGAATGGTGATGTACTCTTGCAGAATGGAGGAATGAGTCTTCGCCATAGGCTTTCTGAGCCATTATGGAATTTCCTCCATTTGAGTAGGAGATGGCTGAGAAGATGGGTTGGGAACATGTTGCGTAGATTTCTCAGCGTTGCGGTCGCTTTGAGGGGGCACCCTCTGCACAGATTTGCAACTTTGTGACTGTTGCAAGGGGGAAACCTCTTCGAGACCAGAAAGGCAGGAGGACAAGGAACGAATGGGTGTTGGGCTCCTCCTCTACAAACTAAGGGGCCCCATGATTCGCAAGAGTCGAGGAAGAAGGGAAATGAGGAGGTTCACCGTGTCGGGAAACATGAGCCAAGCATTTCAACTCTTGGCTCATGAAGTCAAGGTCCACAAACTATTCAGGAACTTTGTGATAGAGGTGAAGGAAGTGGGTAACAAAATCCTCATTTGATTCGTCAGGCTTAATTATTCTTTCACAGAAATCTTGGTGGTCATACTTATCGAAGGCTTGATGGAGCTCTTTGAGGAGAGTAAGAAGAGGATGGACGGAAGTAGGTGGAAGTATTGTTGGGTTGTCTTATATTCTTTCCACAACTAACCTACACAGTGAACCGGAGGGTTAAAGGGGGGGCGGAGCCCCCCTTCGTTGTGCTGATTGCGCAGCGGGGGGGTTACATGGGGGTTTGAGGGGGGCGGGTAGCCCCCCTCTATGGGGTCCAGGGCAGCGCCCCAGGAATTTTCTTTTGGACCCTATATTAGGTTGGGTGAACCTACCTATGGTTTTCGGTCCATGGTTTTGGACGCGATGATTTTCGGTCCATGGTATTGGATGCTTCGGCATGTATATAAATGTATTGTAACATTGAAAGGAATATAATGAAAAATCAAGCTGGTAGTCTCGATTTTTTGATCCAGGGGAAAATCTATGTGTATATGTGTTTTATGTGTTATGCTCTCGCATTGTTTATTTTTAGTGTTTTAGAATTCGTATGCAGGTAATTTCTGTACGGGGTTAAAACCTACAAGGATATGACACCACCGATTAGCACAACCTTCAAGGGTGAGGAGGAAAAGTACGCAAACAAGCTCTTCACTATCGATTTCATGGGATTCACAGAAATGAAGAAAATAAAAAATGTGCTTGGTTACGGATGTTCTATCCTCATCGCCAAACTTTAACAAGGACAAGTGATTGAGAAGCTCATCGAGGAGTGATAGTTGATTCAGGGAGAAGTGGGAGAAACACCTCGGGAGCACGATTTTCGTATGATCCATCTTGATAAGAGATTTGAACCGGATACAATGGGCTCAACTTGTCATCTGACCCTCTTTCTAGTGCTAGAAATGTTGACGGTGTTGGACTTGCCAACATTCAGGGGATCTCCCCGATATGCAGTCCCGACTAGACCCCACACAATTTTTCATAGGAGTCCCATCTGGTAGGTTTGCCTAGTTTCCATTATCTTAAATATAAGCCTTAGCTCTTGTGTGTCAGCACATGAGAGTGGTTTACATAGTCTTGAAACAACGAGGTTCATGTGCCTGGTGAGTGCTTAGTATAACTTGTGTCTAAGTTCCTTCACTGCAATGGGAGAGGGTGAGAGTGAGTCTTAGGTCAAAAGGGAATATTCCCAATTCTGTCAGAGACACACAACACAACAGGACATGCGCAACTTCTAGCAGAGTTGTCCACATTGATGCAGAAATCACAAACACAAAGTGAGCAGATATCACGTACAACACCTAGCGGAATAGTCCACATGAATGTGATGGTGATTATAACAAGTTTACGATAATGAATCCATCGAGTGTCCAATGGAATATTCCACGCAGGCGAGACAATGTTAACAACTGATAGAACACATTTCCAACAACATCTGTACTAAAACAGTCGAAATAGTTCAACGGTATTAATACAGGTTAAAGCAACATGCATCACAAGTGTCCAAAGAATAGTCTTACAAACGAATATAATACATGTGTGAAAATGTTTTGGCCTGTTAACAGGCTTCTGAATCAAGCAAAAGTTCCAAGGCACATCAGTACACCATTACATCACTAACCTCGATAGCGGGGTGTTGGAGCCACTGCTCGCTCCTCGAAGAAAAGACTACAAACTCTCAAGGCTATGTGGGAGGAGCTAAGACGAAAATTCCTTTGCATGTACAAATGAGGGGTATATATAGCTAAGGGTAAACTTGACCCTTATGACTCTTTGACTTCCCTCATGACTATTTGACTTACATGACTCTTCAACTGACATGATTCTTCAACTTCGTATGTGAGTCTCTTGGACTTCCACGTTATATTACATTGATTACAACAGTATGTCCCACAATATTGATGTGGCCGAGATGACTCATGACATGACTCGACGTGATAGTGTTGTTATGTTCTTGTTGATGGTGGTGTCCATGTTGAGTTGCGTTGCTGCTGAATGATGAGTGTACTCTTGGTGTATCATAGCCTCACCTTCGCATGGAAAGGTATGCATATTATTCGATGGTCTTGTTGTTCGATTGATGTTGCATGTACATGTATCCCCTTCGCTGGTACTTGGCATGCTTCATGTGTTCATCCATTCACGAAAAAGTTCCCTAGCATGCGCTCCTTGTTCATCCCATTCGCCGATGCGCAATGTCTCATTCATGTACTTGTATCTGTAATCACTCATGACAAGATGACATCAAGTCCATAAATCCCCTAGTCTACCTTGATGCATCATTTTCGTATTCTGGTGCAGGTGACCAGGAGAGAGGATAAGGCTCTGAAATTGCGCAAAGCACATTTCAGGCTGGGATGCGGGGCTTTAGGGCACTGCCAAGAAATATTGTGTTGAGGTCACTCAGAGGTTGGGTTGAGCAGTCTGGAACCGTAGTGACATTCTATGAGATCTGGCTTAGATGGGAGGCAAAATTGCACATTTTTTTCCAGGGAAGGCAATGCGGGCAACAGGGAGCACTAGTAGTGAAAACTGCGCAAATTTTCAAGGGAGGCTAAGAGTGGGCTACGGGAGCTTGCTAGTCAAAACTGTGCAAAAATGGGATGCAGTCATGCTAGACATGTCTGCGCAGTTTTTGGCCTCAACGGGGTGTCGAGAAGTTGGTGTATAGTCCAAGAAACCTACACAATTTTTAGGAGTAGCAGCATGCCACCTGGTAGGGGGCACTGACTGAAAAAAATTGCAAAATTTTCAGAGATAATGCAGTGAGAAGAAGCGAGTGCCTGTCCCTCTTGTCTGTGAAAATTCTTGAGTCAGTGAAGGTAGGCATGCTGACAGTTTCTGCCCAATTTTTTAGGGGACTGAATCCTGAGGTCACTACCTAGTCAACCTCTCTGATTGAGTAGTGGGAGGCTTGATGGATAGGCTTGTAGGAAGCACAAATTGAGATAACTTCTTGGGCAACTTCTGAGTTGTTCTGGGTGATAGTCAATTAGGTTGATTCGACGATTTCGCAGTGAAAATTGCATGGAAGGCAGCCTCAAGCTCTGCGTATTTCTGGGCAACAATGCTTGGTCACTGAGAGATGAGATTGCGCAGTGTAGCTCAGTGGAGGTCCAACTGATGGAGGGTGGTCTGGTCGACAGAGCTTTGGCAAAATGGTTAAGTGTGTGAGCAAGTGAACTCATGTATACATGACCTTGCGAACACACACTCAACATGACTTGACGATAAGACACCTCGAAACAACCAGACAACATATGCTCAGTGTGACTGACAAAAGGGTGTGAGTGGCAAGTTCGACACTTGAGATAGATCGTTGGCTGACCGTGATGACACTTGCACGACATTTCATACGACTTCGTGTGTGAGTGCAACAAATGCTTACATATAATGCTCAGATTTTCCAGAGAAATCACATAGAGAACAAAGGGTCGACACATTTCGAACATACATATAGGTTCATCATCAGGACCAGGATAGTAAACAGAACTTATAGACACAAAGATGGACCTTGAACATAGCCAGAACGAGACTACAAGCATGACATTGCAATCAACATGCTGAAAGACGACCGATGAATGGTCAAGCAAAGAGGGTGTAAAGACTCGTCATGAACTCATGGGATGAGCCTAAGTGTTTACAAACATCAAGGGAAAAACCAAGGAAGGCTCTGAAATTGGATGCAGGCCAAAATTTTGGAGGGTGATGCAATCTCTACAATAGGTTCTAAAACAAATGTTAGTATATTGGGCACATCTTTTCATGCTCCACTCCTATATCATTTCAAGGATTCGTTCTATCCACTCTCGATTCATAGGGTCGAGCACAAAAGAGATGCAAAAATTCCATTTGGTTTGTTGGGACACAATCACAATACCAAAGGATTTCGGAGGTTGGGGCATTTTGAACACAAAAATATTTGGTTAGCATCATCTCATAAAGTCACTATGGAGATAATTTTTCGGAGAAGTCATATGGGGGGGGGATTTTGAGGCCAAAGTTCTTGAAGAACAAAAGCACGATAGACTGGTTCAAAGAAAAAGATATTGGCATAAAATTTGATTCATACATGTGGTTTAATTTTCATAAGATAAAAAACTAGCTCTTTCAAAGAATTAGATGGTCATTTGGGAGGGAAACGAGATATTAATTTTTCTGGAACAAATTCTAGGAGTTAGCAATACATCTCGCCTTCCCGAGGACACTATTGAGGCTCTCCACTCTAGGGGATTCTTTTTCTTGGAATAGGTCATCCGCATATGGAGTGGGCATTGTCCAATTTGGAAAGATGACGGGGAATTGTGATTAAATGGATAGTGAGTTCATACATGGAATAGTTTTATTCAAGATCTTTGGCAGGCAGGTCTATGCAGGAACGTGAAATGGGACTCACTCACATGGGTTGGAAAACCACAACAAGGATTTGCAGTGTTCATGGACATTTACAGGTATATTATGTGTACAATATTTTCTTTAACTAACCCCTCTTTGTTTCAGAAGGTATGGAAGTGAAAAGTTCGCTTGAAGATAATTCTCTTCAATTGGATGGTATGGAATAGTAAAATTTTGATGTGGGAAAATCTTAGTAAGAGAGCGTACCAAGGTCCTGGATGGTTCCCCCTATGCTATGATTCAAATGGGATGGGCCTACACCTCTTTCTCAAGTGCAATATTACTCTACAGACATGGGCACAAATTCCTCATGCTTACCACATACCATTTAGATAGTTTCCATTAGTAGAATTACCTCTCCGTTGGTGGGTCTCCAGGAGTGGACAACATAACTCGATTCCAATATTTATCATCTAGGAGATATTGAAGGCTTGAAATGCTCACATATTTTAAGGCATTCCTATAAACCTTCTCAGAATTTGCTACAACATCATAACCTGTTGGACACACAAGAACAAAACACAATGGTGACCAAGGATTTAATGGTTATAAATATGGCTCCTCACATTTTGTTTTCGGCTCATTATTTTGATGGCACTGCACATGGTGGTCTATGTTGCTGTGGGGCTTAGCTTAGAATATGCAACCGAACACATTACATACTATTTTGGAACGAGGGATGGGCTCTAACACTAGAGCCGAGATATTAGCACTGTGGGGACTGCTCTGGTTTTCAAAAAGGAAATTTATGGATGGTATTCATATTTATGGGGTTTTTAAATTGCTCATTAATAATATTATGGGAAACACTATTTTTTCTCCACTTGAACTTCATTGTTGGATGGATCGTAATCTCTTTCCAGAATATCACATTCAAACATATCTTCAGGAAATCTCACATATATATATAAACAAAATGACTGAAACTTTTATTTATAACTGAAACTTTTATTTAAATAAAAAATAAAAATAAAAATTCACAATATTTTGTTCTTAAAATATACTTAATTTTTATTTTTAATTAAAAAATTCAATAATATTTTATCAAAATATATTTTTAACTTTATTCAAATAAAAATATTAATACAATATACTTAATTTTTATTTTTAATTAAAAATTCAATATTGAAATATATTTTTAACTTTATTCAAATAAAAATCCTTAATATTTTCTTTTAAATGAAATAGGAAAAATTCCTATAATAATCGCATGATGAAAGCTATCACATATCTTTGAATTATTCTGGAGAGAATCTTGTTCGATGAAATTGACACTTCACTTCCATGCCATCGTTGTTGATGTATCAAAGTGGGGTCCACGACGATGGAATTTAGTTATGCTGCCTTTCTTTTTTAAACTAATTGTTGGAACTTGGGATTATAAACAATGGAGTAGTCTAACAATGAATGGATTGTTGGGAAATAAAAGGTGGAGTAGTCGTAATATCCCTATCATAAATACTCAATGTAAAATCAAATAGTAATTTTAAAAGTTACGAATCAGTTACAAAACTAATTCTTGATTTTCGTGAAAATTGAATGAGGATGAGATCAAGAAAGAAAAGGCAATCTAGGGGCACGGGGGTTTTGGAGTTCCTCATCTTATGCATGTCTTCTGATGCATGTCTTCTGGGGGGAGGCAAGGTGGTATGCCCTCGCAGCAAGCACGCATTATTAAAAAGGAGGATCATTTGCACCTGCGGAGAAGCATAGACCAGTACATCCCTGGTTTTGGGCGCTTGCTTTGCTGCTCCTAGAAATTGATGTCATTACCGAGTGGTTGTTCTGCAATCTTGGATTCGGGCTTCGCCTCTTCTGGCCGAGTACGACTATGGGCTTTCTCTGCCAGTCAAATGTGGCATGTGTGGGGCCAATGGTCTTTGTTGGAAACTTGCTATATCTTCTGGGAGCATTGGAGATTCGTGGCTACTTCAGGCTTCTTTGCTTTCCCGGTTTCGTGGTTCCTATGGTTTCTACTGTTCACACACGACTATCATTTTTGTTTTGGATGGCTTGTGGTGGTACAACTAAAAAAGATAAGTTAATATTTTGAAATATTATTTGTTTATGGACACAGAAAGATATGGTTAATAATGTCCATGTTATTTAAAGTAAATTCTTTATTTTGGTGCACAAAGTATAGTTTGGTTATGATTGCCAGGGATTGCAAAGTTTTCATGTATTAAAATATTTTAGGGATATAAGTCCTCTTGAAAATATTTGTTGCTTAGTTTATGCACATAGCACAATAAAAGCTAAGTAGTTTTGTGACTTTCTTGATAGTGTTAAAAGCTAAGTAGCTTTATTATTTCTTTGGGGTAAATTACACAAGGTTCTTGCTAAGTACCCAAGATATCCTCTTGAGAAGAGATGTATGAGACATCTAAAGTTCTTGAGGATATTGTTGTTTTATATTTTCTTGGCAAAGAAAATATAATAGTACATGTAGATAAAGATTATATTTTCCTCTTGGTAAAGAAAATAGGGTTTTTACTTGAATAACCTAAAGAGAGTTTTTACTTAAATAACCTTAGTGTGGGTAATTTAATATAAATAACCTTAGTGTGGGTAATTTAATATATTACTACATGTAGATTAAGGTTATATATATTCCTCTTGTAAAGAAAATATATTACTGCATGTAGATAAATATTGATTATTATATATATATTTTCTTGGTAGAGAAAATATATTACTACATGAGGTTAAAGGTTGTTATTACTATATATAGGAAAAGATGGTTATTATATATATTTGCGACATTAAAAGATAAGTAACATTTATTGTTTTTGTATAACACGCATATGTGTTTATGTATGAAAAGATAGGATGAATTCTCTTTTCTTTAAAAGGGATTTCGTAGTCATTTTCCTGGAAGTGAATATGGATTAATTTGTGAAATATTCTCATGGGTAGAGAGTTCTCTTGAAAAACAATACTTAGTTATGAGAAAATATAATAACCTATGCATATAGGAAAAGATGGTTATTATATATATTTGCAACATTAAAAGATAAGTAACATTTATTGTTTTTGTATAACACGCATATGTGTTTATGTAAGAAACGATAGGATGAATTCTCTTTTCTTTAAAAGGGATTTCGTAGTCATTTTCCTGGAAGTGAATATGGATTAATTTGTGAAATATTCTCATGGGTAGAGAGTTCTCTTGAAAAACAATACTTAGTTATGAGAAAATATAATAACCTATGCATAGATGAAATGCACAGAGATAAGTCATAGGAACCTTCTTTGGAAAGAATATATCCTTTTATGCAGGAAAGATAAGTTAATGGTGTTAATCCCTTGCAAGAGTTTGCAAAAGTTACATGTTTTGGTGAGTAAAAAGGGTAAAGGATTTGGTTGTTTCATATTGGGTAGTTTGATTTATTTGCATGGTTTAATGCATAAACGGTTATCGTTATTATTATTATCCTAGTTTTTATGTGCAAAAGAAAGGTTGATTATGATACTTTGTTGAAAACAAATGCATGAGGACTTTGTTATGATTCTTTCATGGAAACAAATGCATAATAACTTGTACATAAATGATAGAGAAACTATGTTGGGTTCTTGAAAAATAACTATGTGAAAAGAACACATGTGCGAAAGCATAGAAACAATAGTCTATTACATGTATGAAGATATAACTATTGTGTTATATATTTTAAAGAGAAACATGGATTTGTAGAACCACTGGGTTAGATCTCTTAAAGAGAAATATGCAATAGTGTGAATAAGCATTGTGGAAAGTAAAATTGAATATATGTCCTAGTTAATTATTATGACATGCTGGATAATTATTTGTGCACAACGTTGTTAGAAGAGGCATGTTGTGATATTATATTTACAACTCATGCACAGGAGTAGATATTAAAAGATCACTTTTAGAGACTGAGTATTGATTAATTAATCTTGTATCTAATCTTGTTGTCAAAGCTTGTTGACGACAACAATGACAGGAAACGATGGCGGTTTGTGTCAAAGAAAAATGATTTTTAACATTGTGGTGGGTAGAGAACTAACGGTCCATGCTCATGAGTACGAGTTGTGGGATCATACATTGATAAAACAATCATGCTACAAGGATGTAGAGAGTGGTGATATGTAAGTAAAGGGTTTCATGGAAAATGTAATAGCTTTTAGCTAGTTATGTGACATTTTAATGATATTTCATTGTAATATTTTATAACAATAGTTAAGGGATGGAATCCCTTGTAACCCATTGAGTGAGGGGTGAAAACCCTCACGAGCGTTTAATAATAAAATTAAATGTTTGCTGGTTTTCACCCTACAGGGTTTCCAGGGTATATCGGTGTTCAACGATGTGATTGCTTATTGTGTCAGATTGATGGTGTTGAATCCTTGATGATGTTGATTCTTTATTTGATGTGATAATCATAATGTCAAGTATGTGATTAATTAATATAGTTAAAGGAGTCATGAAATGGATGCAAGGTTCATGAGACAAATTATGTTAATATACTACAACAGTGGTTGTCAATGGTTATGCAACTTACTGTCCTTTATTGCAATTTACTTGATATATTAATGAACATTATATCTAATAGTTAATGAGGAATGTGGAGTAGTGATTTTGAATAATTACTTGTGGATAATTTGTGTAAAAAATTCTAACTTACATATGAGGTTACCGGGATACGTTACAGTGGTCTTAAATATTAGACATATTTTAATTTTTATGGGTTAGAATGTGGTGATACAAATTACATGTATTTTTAAATACATAATTAAATTTTGTGATTTTTTTACATGTATTTTTAAATACATAATTAAATTTAATAATTTTATAAAAATATTAATCCAGTGGCCAAAATTCAAATTTATCATTCCAATAAAATCTCCATTAAATCTAATAAAATCTATAAAAAAGGCATGTTCAAAAGAAGAATGTTCTCGTTCACGTCATGCAGAATAAAGCAGTGGGAGCAGGAAGGGCCTCATTATTGTCTGTGCTTTCCTTTCGGTAGAGAAATTTCCGGAACTTTCATGATATTAATTTTTAATATTTTCTTTTACTCGAGAGACAAAGTTCCTATGATGAAAGTTATCCCATCCCTTTAAATTAAATGAAAGTGAGGCCGATGGTTATGGAATCTAATTATGCTGGTCTTCTTTAACTGATTGCTGTAAAATGTGGTGGAATATATAATTACATTTAGTGTGTTTGAATTTTTTTTTGCGTAAATTATAAAACACAAACTTATCCGCACACCAAAAATAATAGAATACGTGATAAACAATTGTGTTATATTGGCTTGCTTTCAAATGAAGAATTCTGTGGTTAACGTCATAGAAAAGAAAAAGGGCCCTCAATATTCATTACCGCACAAGCTATCACGAATCTCGTTTTCGCTGTTTGCTATAATGGCGATTATGCTCTTTTACATCCACCGAAAAAGAATGAAAAGGAAAGAATCTTTTTTTCATTATTGAAATGACAAAAATTAACTATGACGCTGCTGCACAACTATAAGTATGCAATTCTTTGGTCCTATCTATCTATGTATCAGAGTTATCGGTTACAAAAGTTCAGCATAATTTCTGGTTCCCTTCCACAAGGTTCTGCTCTTGTAGTGTTAATATTGGTTGAGGATTTCATTTGCTGGAGAGAATTTTTCATTTTGAGATTTCTATATCTTGATATTCACAGTTCTGGGGCTTTGTTATTTTGTGCTATCGAGGGAGTTGAACATATTTTTTTTTAATCATGGGTGATCCTGGTTTCGTATCTGGATTTATTGGTGTGGCCATAGACATGGCTATCCACCAAATCATCGATCACGTTAACATTGCTTTCCCTTGCAAGAAAGAATTGGCAAGTCTGAAGCGCCTGGTAATGGAAATTGAGCCAAAGTTGAAGGAAATCCAGCACTCTCGCTTGCAATTAAATAGCAAGAAAATCTCAATTCCTCAAACCAACAATAAGCTGAGACCCTCAGCTGTTAATAAATGGCTTAAGGAGCTGGATGCGCTAAGGGAAAGAATTGGCAAGTCTGAAGCGCCTGGTAATGGAAATTGAGCCAAAGTTGAAGGAAATCCAGCACTCTCGCTTGCAATTAAATAGCAAGAAAATCTCAATTCCTCAAACCAACAATAAGCTGAGACCCTCAGCTGTTAATAAATGGCTTAAGGAGCTGGATGCGCTTCTCCGACCAGCATCAGCAATGGCGCAACAATGCAGTACAATCGCTAAGTATGACATGATTTCTCGTTATAAAACGAGTAGAAGGATTACTCGTTTGATTTCAGATATCAGAGAGCATCTCCAATCAGTTCCTTTGATTAGCATGCTCCAAATTGAGGAGCTCCGAGAGAGACTTTCAAGAATCGAAGAGTTGTGGGCCTCTCCAGTTTCAGCCTCTACTTCTGCAACGTCCACCCAACCTGATGCTTCAAGAGGTTTCTTCATCAACGAACCCCTTATCGTGGGGCAACAAAATGCTTTTGCAGCACTAGAGAAGTCAGTGATGGAGGCAGACGGCGAGTCTTCCTTTTCGTGCATTGGCGTGCTTGGCAAGGGTGGTTCTAGTAAAACACTACTCCTCAAGACCGTCTTCAATAGCGAAAAGGTGAGGGATTTCTTTTCCAATGGATTGTTGCTTTGGCTGACTGTTTCGCAGTCTCCATCTTTCACAAATCTTAGGAATCAACTCTCTTCCCAAATAGCCATGCAAGCAAACATAAATCCAGATCAAAATATGAATGAAGCTATAAAAATATGGTTGCATGAGAGCATGCAGGGCAAAAGGTTTGCGTTGTTCTCAGATGATGTGTGGGAGGAGGGTGGGCAGATTGCTAGAGGAAATGGGTCTACTCCGGCTAGCCGACCATTCCACCTCCAAAATTTTTGTGAGTTCAAGGAACCAGAAAACGCTGCTGGAGATGGGAGTTAATGCAGATAAGTCCACATTGATTACATTACGCGATTTGGTCGAGGATGATAGTTGGAGGCTGTTTGTTTATCATGCATTTCCACATAACAATGGAAATCTGCCAGCAAACATCGACGAAGGAAAGGCGAGGGTTGTGTGTACAAAGTGTGGAGGGCTTCCCTTGGCAATCAAAGCAGTAGGGAGGGCAATGGCAGGAATTATTGATGCACAAGAATGGGACTTGGCAGTCCACAGGTTGTCGAACGCCAACAGCGAAGTCTATGATTGCCTCAGGTTGAGTTACGACGCACTGGGCAACTGCAACATTAATCTCCAATTGTGCTTTCTGTACTTAGCTGCTGCCTTCCAGGAAGACCAAATTATTTTGGTAGAGCTCATCAATATCTTGTGGTTGGGAGAAGGGCTGCTGCAAGATCAGGCTGGCCACGACCAATTCCAGATCGGAAGAATCTACCTCAACAATTTAGCAGACCGTTGTTTGATTGAACCGACAGTGAGAGACATTGATGGATCCGTGCAATATTTCAGGATGCACGAAGTTGTGCGTAGTTGGGGAATACAAATTGCTGAACAGGAAGAGAGCTTCTACTGTGGCGCAGGTAAGGGTCTCACAACATTGGATGCAAATGAATGTTTAGCACGCACTAGAATTTTGCTGACTGGCAACCAGTTGGATTTTCTTCCAGAGTCTTTAAGAGCTCCAGAAATCTACACATTAACATTGAATGGAAACAGAGATTTGGGAGAAATTCCAAGAAGGGTGATTGAGAGCATGATCTCTCTTAAGGTTCTGGATTTGAGTCACACGTCCATCCAATCATTGCCTGAAGGTATTGGCGGTTTGAAACAACTTGCATGCCTAAGATTAGTGTACGTGCCAATCAAAAGGTTACCAGCATCTGTCTCCAAACTTGCAAATCTCCAAATCGTTGATCTTTATGGTTCTGGAATTGCAGAATTACCGTGGGGCATTCATATGTTAAGAGCACTAAAGTATTTAGCCATTGCAGAGTGTGACTATTTGCAATGTGTGCCGCATGGCATATCACAGCTCACTTCTTTGCAATACCTCTTGGTTTCTAGCAGTGCGTGGAGTCGTCCAGTGTTTAAAAGAGGTCAAAAAGCGGCTTAGAGAACAATGGTTAGAGAACAATGGAGAAATAATTTGTGAGGGCATTTTAGGGAGGATGCTTCAGATGGAAACATTGCACTTGAAGATCAGCTTCACAGCTTTTTTACTTGAAGATATTACTAATATGTCAAAGTTGAGGAAGTTTTCATTACAGAGCTCTCACATGGTTATAGTGGAAAATGAATTTTATCAGTTTCAAAATTTAAATCATCTTAGGTCATGGAATTGTGATATGTTGGAAGAACTTCCACATTTGCAAAATCTAAGAGGGTTAAGGAAATTAGATATTTTACAATGTCCAAAGTTAAAAAGGATTCCTAAAGAATTTGGAGAGATGGGGGCATTCCCAATGTTGAAGACATTTTCAATGGTTAATTTAGACAAAACAAAAGAGTTGCCAATGCTACAAGAAGGTGCAATGCCTAAATTTGAAAATTTTACATTAATGCTGTGTGAAGCATTAATGATGTTGTTAAAAAAATTTCAGAGAATCTTGAAATAATCAAAAGGACGACAAATCCAAATGCAGAAGTGGTAACCATGTCTGCTACCAGGACAGAAATACTTTTAGAAAAGTATGGGCAAAGAATAGAAGGAAAAATTTTAGAAACGGTGAATTTTGGAACGTAGAGTTTTACTTTTTCCTCCAAGAAGTGTATAGATATTTCTAAAATTTTATGTACTATGATCAATGATCAATAAATGTAATCTATTTTTTCATGAATTTATTATTTATGTTTTTGTCTTCAACATTTTCATATTTATATATCAAGAGAAAAAATATATATTTTTAATTTATTAATAATGTTATAAAATTAGAAAATTAATTAATTATCAATATTTTTAATACAATTTAATTTTAATGATTTTATAAATTTCAAAGTATGATATATTATAATAATATTATTATTTAAACGTGGGAAAAATTAAAAAATAACTAAAAAATATTAATACAAATTATTTATTTTATATATTTAGTTATACATTATATTTATTTCTAATCAGAAATTTTATCTTTTAAAATTTTTATTTTTTATAAAAGTATATTTTTAATTTGATTTATATTAAATAAATAAATAAAATTAGTATATACGAAAGAATAGAAAAAAATGACACAAAGAAGGTTATTTTTTATATTATTTAAAAAAAAATAGTTAGCTAGCAGTGGTAACAAATACTTTTAGAAAAGTATTGGTGAGGAGATATGGTGAATTTTGGAATGAGAATTTTACTTTTCAAAAAAAAAAATATAGATATTTATAAAATTCTATGTATTATAATTCATGATTAATAATTGTAATTTATTTTTCATTAATATTTATATATGATTAATTATTTATGTTTTTGTTTTGAACATTTTTATATTTAAATAAGACATAAAAAATATTTTTCAATTCATTAATAATGTTATAAATGTAGAAAAGAGTTATCAATATCTCTAATATAATTTAATTTTAATGATTGTATAAATTTTAAAGTACCATATATTAAAATGGTATTATTATTTAGATTTAGGGAAAAAATCAATAAATAATTAAAAAATATTAATAAAATGAATTTATTTTATGTATTTTAATTATACATTATATTTATTTTAATTAGAATTTTTTATTTTTCTTTTATAAAAATAAAATATTTTTATTTAGGTTAATTATATAATATTATTAATATATATAAAAGAATAGAAGAAAATGACTTGAGTAATGTTCTTTTTTTGGTATTTTTCAAAAAGAAAAGTGAAATACAAATAAATTTTGATAATTGAAATTTGAATTTCCAAAAAAAATTCTTGAGACAAGCTATATAAGTAAAATTATTGTTTTATACCGGTGATATTGCATTTTAATTAAAATTTTGGATTTTAAAAATGCAATTAATAGTATAAGTTATGAGTGCATGGAAATGAAGGCAAAAAAGCTAGGCTAACCTCCATTGCTACAAATCTTGCTCTCTTTGTTTCTCATAATGGTGATTATGCTCATGTGCACTTCTCAATAGGATAATGGAAAATTTTCGCTATTTAGTTAAAAAAATTAATTGAAAATGGGTTATGACAATGTTGCACAACCATAAATTTGTAGTTGTCTAGTTATATGGAGGTGTAATGCTCACAAATTTGGGTTGATTTTAGTTACGAATATTTTGGTTATTCGCTTTTGTCAGGTCAGGAGGTAACTCCTCAAATCAAATTGTGTCTTTGCATTAAGATGGATCATAGATATATACATGGAGAGACTCTTGGTTTCATCTCCTAGTGGAGAGACTCTTGGTTTCATTGATCCAAATTGGATCCTCGAACACTCTCTAAGTTTTCATGAACTCTTTAAAAATCATGCAAAGGATTGAAAGTCTTATACAGACCAAGTTTATCAGAGATATCCTTGTAACAGTTGCAATTTGGGATCAGCGCGGAGCAACGAGGGCCGTCGGTCATGCACGCAGGCCATCGGCCCATGGTAACGCACACTGCCACAAATTAGCAAAACCAGAGGTCATTTCAAGAAACGGGGGTAGTTTCTGATGTGAAATTAGCGACAAGTTGCTAATTGCATATCACAGGAAACCCCTTAACGAAGGAAAAGCCTCGAGAACCCAAACCCGAAATAATTATAAAACGCAGAAAATAATGCCTCTATTCCAACGGAATGGGATTCCACAAAACTGGCAGAATATCGGAAGGGCTTTGAGCGGGAAGCGGTTTCAACCAAGTTCCGCTCGATGCCACATAATGGTTGCCATGCGTCTGGCGGAAGAGAGAGAAAACCGCTCAAATCGGACTGATAAACATCATGTTACTTATCCACTCGATATGGACGATGACTGTAGGATCTGGAGGCTTCAGATCAACGGTGGAGACGCGTTCCGATGGATGACTGGATTTGACGGGGTCAACAGGCAGAGTTGTAAATGATTTGAAGTCCGATATGGACGATGCGTTGGCGGAGGTTCATATTTCGCAAGAATTCTTGGAGTTAACAGACAAAATGGTCGTTCAAACATTTCGAGTGAACCTGACACACTCATCTGTTACAGATTAGGTGGCCACCTCCCTGTGAAGCATTATGCAGTGATTGTAAATGCCGAGAGAAGGGATTTGGACGGATAGAGGCAGGGAACAAGAAAGCTGAGAAGCGGAAACGAACAATCAAGGAGTAGATTGGCTTTAAAGCCACAAACTAAAAAAGAGAGCATCAAGCAGAGGGAGAAGCAGTAAGTAAGTGAAGCAAAGCAGAAAGCAGAGAGAAGAAGCCGAGCTAACCTACAGAGAAAAGGCAGCATCGAGCCAGAGTTAGGACAGAGTCAGAGAGAGTCAGAGAGTCTGTGTACTCCAGAGACGACTTGAGAGGTTCAAGTGAACTCCTCTGTATATGCCTATCATGTACGAGTCTTAGATTGGGCTCATACCACTGTGACCAATAGAGGTCCAAAGTTAGTAAAGAGAGTCTGTGTACTCCAGAGACTTGGGGGATCCAAGTACAATCTTGCTTATTTTATATCTGTTGTGTGAGACTCGAATTGAGCTCACTGTTGTAAAAAATCTACTTTGAAAACATAATAGAGAGGCCACCACTAAAGGCTGGACCGGGAGACGTAGCCTAAGAGTATTGGGTGAACTTCTTATTAAACTTGTTGTCTTTATATGTTTTCCTGTTATGTTTTCTTTAACTGCTTCATTGCTTGTGTACATCGCAATCTTATCGATCCGTTGCATAAAGTAACATAGGCCCATCCATGCACATGAGTCTGTAATACCTTATTGTTTGTCTTAGATCAATTTCAGATCAAGTGATATCAGAGCTCTAGGTTACTAAGGTTAGACAAGCTTGTGCTGGAATTTTTTGGTTAAATGCTAACTACGACAAAGCTCAAATTAGGAGAAGGAGAATTGGTTGAAGCTAACCCAGAAATTGGAAGAGTCTATCATAAAAGGAAAATGACAGAAGAAAGTCCCTTGGAATCAGATTCCCAGTTCATGGATAGTTTCATGACCATGAGTGCCATGGTAGAGGAAATGTATAGAGAATTTAAGAAAGGTAGAAATGAAGATTCATCAAACTCCAAACAAGATAAAGGAGCAGAAGAATCTCTCCTCCATGACTATTCTAAAGACAAAGGGAAAGAATAAAAACTTCCCACACCTCCTGATAGTCCTAAAAATAAAAAGAAGAAAGCATCTCTAATTAATTTAGATGTTAAATTTGATTTTCCAATATATGATGGAGAGTTGAATGCAGAGAAGCTGGATAATTGGATTAGACAGATTGATGTATATTGCAGGGTGCAGAGCATTGACTCAGACAAAAGTAAGATTCAGCTGTCCAGCCTACGCCTTGGAGGCACTGCCTTGGTATGGTGGGAAGGTAGAACACAAGCTGACATGAAGACGCATGGTAAAATTCTTTCTGTCTGGAGTGAATTTGTTTTTGCAATTAAAAATAAATTCTATCCACTAGCTTACATGCAGCAAGCTATGATGAGTTGGAAAACCTTTCAACAATTAAAAGGGCAAAGTGTACAAGGCTACACCCAAGAATTTAGAAAAAGAGCTTTGATTCTAAGAATTTCTTTACACTCACCTAAAACTCTGCTGAAGTATATAGGTGGTCTACATAGATATTTAAAGCACACCATTCTCATGTTTAATCCCACTACCATAGATGAGGTATCTGTTCAGGCTATACATCTAGAGGCTAGAGGCAAGAATGTGAACCTAGAAGTTGGGGGATCATCAAAACCCACTTCAAGCAAAAGCAAGGAAAAGAGAAAACAGAAATGGAAAGAGAGGAAGACAAATACTATACAAAAGGCCAAATCTTCATGCACTCACTGCAATAAGGATGGGCATGGTGATGAACATTGCTAGATTCTGCATCCGGAGCTGAAGCCCAAGAAGTATGACAGCAAAAAGAAGAAGACTGATGTAGCTATTCAGAAGGATTTGGGGTCAGACTCAGGGGATGAAACAACAATCACAGCCATAGGTATAAAAGGTTGTCCGCTTTAGAGAATGCAGAAATCAAGAAGCAGGTACAGGAGTTGCTCGAGAAAGGGTTCATAAGACCTAGCACATCACCATGTGGGTCTCCAATTGTCTTGGTGAGAAAGAAAGATGGCTCATGGAGAATGTGCATTGATTACCGAGCACTGAATAAGATAAAGATAAAAAATCGTTATCCCCTTCCTCGCATAGATGATCTATTAGATCAGTTGAAAGAAGCTGTTTACTTTTCCAAGTTGGACTTTCATAGTGGCTACCATCAAGTCAGAGTTGCAGAGCAAGATGCATGGAAGATTGCTTTCAAAACGAAGCAGGGATTGTATGAGGGGTTAGTTATGCCTTTTGGTTGGACTAATGCTCTTGCTACTTTCATGAGAGTAATGAATGATGTACTCAGGCCTTTTCTTGATGATTTTGTCATTGTATATTTAGATGTCATTCTTATATTTAGTAAAACATGGGAAGAACATTTGAAGCATGTAGAGCAGACTCTAGATGTTATGGAAAGAGAAAATCTTTATGTTAAGTTATCAAAATGTGAATTTGGCAAAACATCTTTGAATTATTTGGGTCATATTGTAGGGGGTGGTGAATTGAAGATAGATCCCTCTAAGGTTGCAGTCATTGTAAACTGGCCTAAACCCAAATATGCTACAAAAGTTAGAAGCTTCCTAGGAGCAGCACGGTATTGGAGAGAGTTTATTGCTAACTTTTCCTTGATTGTAGCTCCCTTACATGCTTTAACAGGATTGAACAAGGTGTTTCAGTGGGGAGGAAAACAGCAAAAATCCTTTGACACCTTAAAAGAAAAGATTAGTACAGCACCAATACTAGCACTACCAATCTTCAAAGACCTTTTGAGATTGAAACGAATGCCAGTGACTATGCCATGGGAGCAGTGTTGATGTAGCACAGTAAACCCATAGGTTATCATTCCGAGACATTTAATTCTGTAGTAGTTAGTTATCCCACATATGATAAAGAATTGTATGCATTAGTATAGAGTGTGAAAAAGTGGAAACATTACCTAATGGGAAAAGAGACAGTTATACATACTAATCATCAACCACTTCAATATTTACACTCACAAACTAAGTTGCAGCAATCAAGACACTATAGGTGGATGGGTTTTCTACAACAGTTTCATCTTTTCATTAGATATAAAAAGGGAATACACGATAAAGTTGCAGATATGTTTTCCACACCAATCATAAATGCATCTACTATACTTAAGCATAACTCAGTATTTCATGAAAGCTACGTTGAACAATATGCTCAAGATATAGATTTTAAAGATGTATATGCAACTTTAAGTCGTGGCAACAAGTAGAAGAATTGGATTATCAGGTTAAGGACCAACTCTTGTATCATTTTGGAAAGTTATGCATTACTCAAAGTGAAAGAGTAAAGATAATTAGGGAGGCACACACTTCTCTAATATGAGGTCATTTTGGTGTAAGTAAAACGGTTGCACAGCTGCAAAGATTTTGTTATTGGCCAAAAATGAATGAAACAATTTCTAGATATGTAAGAGGGTGTATCATGTTTGCTAAAAGCAAGCCCAACAATAGAAAACTAGGCTTGTACACTCCACTATCAATTCCTTCTCATCCTTGGGAAAGTGCTTCCATGGACTTTGTTGGGGGACTTCCTAAATCTAGAAAAGGTCATGATTATTTATATGTTG
Organism: Pinus tabuliformis; assembly: GCA_031772625.1. NCBI lineage: Eukaryota > Viridiplantae > Streptophyta > Pinopsida > Pinales > Pinaceae > Pinus > Pinus tabuliformis. Next base: position 1,555,989,053 of record CM062816.1, on the reverse strand, counting down.
TTGTGGATAGGTTCAGAAAAATGTGTATTTTAATACCCTGTAACAAATAGATTACTGCTGAACAAGTTGCAAAGTTTTTCTTTCAGCATGTATGGGTTCATTTCGGATTACCCACTTCCATTGTATCTGATCAAGATTCCTGATTTGTTGGGAAATTTTGGTCGAGTCTGTGGGAATTGATGGACACCAAACTAAAGAAGAGCACATCCTTTCATCCACAAATAGATGGCCAAACAGAGGTGGTCAACAAGACAATGATCCAGTTGCTCAGAGGCTATTGCAACAAGCATCCCAAGCTTTGGGATGAACATTTATATTATGTGCAGCATGCTTACAACCGGGCTAAACATTCTTCTACACAGAGATCTCCTTTTGAGACCTGTTTTGGTTTCACACCAAGGTCTCCCTTGGATTTTGTCTTTGGTAAAGACATAGTGGTTGATGGACACAGTGATGTGGACAAGGAAACCAAGTTTATTGAACAAATCCAAGAGATTCACTAGGCAGTACAGGAACAACTGGAAAAGAGCCAAGTCAAGTATAAGGCAAAGCATGATAAGCATCGGATTAAGCATGGTTTCCAAGTTGGTGATCAAGTCTGGCTGTATATCAGCAAAGAAAAAATTCAAGGCGAAGGTAAGAAGTTGAAGCCAATAAGGTATGGACCTGTCAAAATACATGAGAAAATTGGTGAGAATGATTTTTTCCTTGATTTGCCAGCTTACATGCACATCTATTCAATAGTTAATGCAGAAAGCTTGAGACTATTTGAACCTTCATTAATTGAAGATCCCAAAGAGCAGAGTCAATTGCCTTCTATTGATGATCTGTTGCCTGAATATCTCAATGAATTGCAGGAAGATACAGTTCTGGACAGGAAGGTGAGAACTACGCGCAGAGGGGATGTTGAGTACCTCAAGATTGGACTCAAAGGTTCAAAACCAAGCAGTTAAAAATGGATAGAAATTGGGCAAGCGAGGAATCTATATCCTCACTTGGTTGATGCTTAAAAACCAACTTTTGTTGGTCCAAAAGCTTTTTTTTTAGTGGGAAGGCCGTGATCCAAATTGGATCCTCGATCACTCTCTAAGTTTTCATGAACTCTTTAAAAATCATGCCAAGGATTGAAAGTCTTATACAGATCAAGCTTATCGGAGATATCCTCGTAACAGTTGTAATTTGGGATCATCACAAAGCAACAAGGACCGTCAGTCACACGCGTAGACCGTCGGCCCATGGTAACGTGTGTTGCCACAAATTAGCAAAACCATAGGTCATTTCAAGAAACAGGGGTAGTTTCTGATATGCGATTAGCGACAAGTTGCTAATTGCATATCGTAGGGCAAACCCCTCAAAGAAGGAAAAGCCTCGAGCGCCCGAACCTGAAATAATTATAAAACGTGGAAAATAATGCCTTGGTTCCGACGGAGCGGGATTCCACAAAACCGACAGAATATTGGAAGGGCTTTGAGCGGTAAGCAGTTTCAACCAAGTTCCACCTGATGCCACACAATGGTTGCCATGCATCCGGTGGAAGAGAGAGAAAATTGCTCACATCGGACGGATAAACATCATGTTACTTATCTGCCCGATATGGACAATGACAGTAAAATCTAGAGGCTTCAAATCAACGGTGGGGATGCGTTCTGATGGATGACTGGATTTGATGAGGTCAACAGGCAGAGTTGTAAAGGATTTGAAGTCCGATATGGATGATGCATCGGCGGAGATTCGTATTTCGTGGGAATTCTTGGAGTTAACAGATAAAACGGTTGTTCAAACATTTCCAGTGAACCTAACACACTCATTTGTTACAGAATAGGTGGCCACCTCCCTGTGAAGCATTATGCAGTGACTATAAACGCCGAAAGAAGGGATTCGGACGGATAGAGGCAGGGGAACCAGAAATTCGAGAAGCGGAAACAAACAGTCAGGGAGTAAATTGGCTTTAAAGCCACGAATTGACAAAGAGAGCGACTAGTAGAGGGAGAAGCAGTAAGTAAGTGAAGCAAAGCAGAAAGCAAAGAGAAGAAGCTGAGCTGACCTATAGAGTAAAGGCAACATTGAGCCAGAGTTAGGACAGAGTCAGAGAGAGTTAGAGAGTTTGTGTACTCTAGAGACGACTTGAGAGGTTCAAGTGAACTCCTCTGTATATGCCTGTCATGTATGAGTCTCAGATTGGGCTCATACCACTGTGACCAATAGAGGTCCAGAGTCAGTAAAGAGAGTCTGTGTACTCCAGAGACTTGGGGGATCCAAGTACAGTCTTGCTGATTTTATATTTGCTGTGTGAGACTCGAATTGAGCTCACAGTTGTAAAAAATCTGCTTTAAAAACATAATAGAGAGGCCACCACTGAAGGCTAGACTGAGAGACGTAGCCCAAGAGTATTGGGTGAAATCCTCATTAAACTTGTTGTCTTTATATGTTTTCCTGTTATGTTTTCTTTAACTGCTTCATTGCTTGTGTACTTCGCAATCTTATCGATCCGTTGCATAAAGTAACATAGGCCCATCCATGCACATGAGTTTGTAATACCTTATTGTTTGTCTTAGGTCAATTTCATATCATTCATCTCCCAATGTCTCTTTGTCTTCTAATTCTCTTTATTTTTTATTTACAATATTTACATGGATTTACCTAATCCCAAAGATCAGGTGTCAACATTCACCCCCTTAATCTGAAGGGATGTTGGTGAGTCCAAGCATCATTATGAATATTTCAAACTTTTCTCTTCCAAGCGCTTTGGTGAAGATTTATGCAATATGCTCGTTTGTGGAAAAATGGCGTAGGTGGACTGTCATGGACTCAACATGATGTCGAATCAGATGGCATTTGTATTGATGTGCTTCGTTCGATCATGGAACTTTGGGTTCTTGGCCAACTTTATTGCAAAAGTGTTGTCAATCATGAGAGGAGTTGAATGCATTTTTTTCTGCAAATCTTTTATAATTTTCCTTAGCCACACAATTTCCTTTGTTGCTTTAGCTGTTGCCATATATTTTTCCTCATTTGTGGAATCTAGTGGAACTAATTGTTTGTGTGACCTCTTAGAGACGACTCCTGATCAAAGACTCATAACATAACCTGAAGTAGATACCCTTGTTTCTTTATCTGCATCGAATTCTGAATCGAAGTATCCAATCAAGCTGCAGTCTCCCACTTGTGTATACTTAAGTCCAAAGTCTTCAGTTCCCTTCAAGTACATTAGAACTCTTTTTACAGTAGACCAATGATCCTCACAAGGATTTTTCATAAACCTGGAGAGGATTCCAACAAAAAATTAAATATCTGGTCTGGTAGTAGTTAGGTAGTTGAGACTTCCTATGAGTTGTCTATACTTCGTTGCATCCTCAAATTATTTTCCTTCAATGGATGTGAGATTTAAGTTTTGTTCCATTGGAGTAGTCAAATGATTGCACTCAACCATGTCAAACCTATTCAACATATCTCTAATGTACTTTTTATGAGAGAGGAATATCAACTTTGGATGTTGAGTTACTTCAATTCCAAGATAGTAGTGAACATAGCCCAAGTATCTCATTTCATAACCTTTCCTCAATTCATTCTTTATGGATGAAATGTAGCTCTCGTTGTTCCTTCTCATCAAAATATCACCTACATACAACAAAAGATATACAACTTTTTTGTCAACTTTCTTGACAAACAAAGTTGCATCATGAAGATCATAATGTTTGAAGTTGAGTTTCAGAAGATGCTCAATTAACTTCTCATACCAGGCTCGAGGAGCTTGCTTGAGGCCATACAAGGATGTTACAAGATTGCATATTTTATGTTCCTGACCCTTCATAACAAATACTTCTAGTTGGGACATAAAAACATTATCTTTTAGATATCCATTTAAGAAAGTAGTTTTTACATCCTTTTGATGGACTTCCAATAGTTATGTGTTGCCAAGGCAAAGAGTGTATGGATGGTAGCCCATTTGTTTGTGGGGGGAAATTATCCTCATAGTCGACCCCTTCCTTCTATGCAAAACCGTTTTATTTATACTTAATTTTGAAGACTCACTTGCAGTCAATTGGTTTGGTTCCTAATGTAAGATCAACCCAATTCCAGGTGCCATTCTTTATCAAAACATCATATTATTTCTACATCCTCTTTCCATTCATCATGAGAAGCAACTTCTTCGAATGAAGTTGGCTCAAAATATGTAGAAAAGTTCAGTTCACAATCATAAGAAACATCCATATTAATAGGTGAATCAAAATCATCTACATTACCTCCATTTTTTCTGGTTGAGCTTCTTGTTCCTATCTTTCTAACCTCATGAGGATGAACAATTTCAAGTGTCTTTGTCAGCCATTTAGGAGGACATGTCTAAGATGGCCTAGGCTACTTAGTTGATTGAGATGGGGCTAAATCAAGATTTAGTTTCCCAATTATGTCACTCACATAACTCAAAGTGTCATCAGTGGTTGGAGCTTCATGTGGGGGAGAGAGTGTTTCAGAAGAAGATTCCACATATTGATCCAGTATAGGAATCCCCCCTTCAAGATGTGGAATCTGATTATCAAACCCTTGAAAATATTTTACATGTCTGAATGTATCCAAGCGATCAAGTTTTCACGCAACAATATTGTCAACCTTGGAAGATTAAAAAAAGATCACATCTCCAGATATTATAAACTTCTTATTGACTTCATCATAGAGAAGGTATGCTTTGGAGGTATTTGAGTACCCTAAGAAGATAGACTTATGACTCCTTGCACTGAGTTTGTTTCTATGTTCCTAAGGTATTAAGGCATAACAGGGGGAACCAAAAACCCTGAGATGTCTCACTAAAGGAATATGGGCATACCACATATCATAGGGAGTCTTGTTTTTTATAGCATTAGATGGACACATAGTTTGATTTGAAAATAATTTCGGAAGGAATCACATTGGTAGATTTAGGTCGATGCATTTCGAACCAGTGAGTGTGGTTCATCATCAGGGCCAGATGAAAAATCAGATCAAAGCAGAAAGTTAAATAGGGAGTCTAGACCTTCTGACAGCTAAGGGAAAAATTGACTAGATAACGACTATTATTGACCGGATGGGAAAAAGGGCCAAAATACTAATTTATTTAATATTATTTATTTAATTATTATTTTTATTAATATTTATTTATTTATTTATTTTAATTTATTCTAAAGATGAATCAATAAGAAATACATTATATAATATATCTAACTCACCTGACCCTTAAAATAAAATAATTGTTATTTATTTACTCATAACTAAATAGATAATAATAATATTTAACTAACCCAACCCTAAAAATAAAATTATTTATTATTTATTTATTATTATTATTGATTTATTTTAATTTCTATCTAACTAATATGACCCTTAGAAAAAAGAATAAATAAACTAAATTTTTAATAAAATTAAAATTAAAATGGTTAAATATTTAATTAAACTAAATTTTTTAATGAAATAAAAATTAAAATGGTAAATATTAAGCTTAACTGAAATGTGAAAGAAATAGCACGTTATAAAGGAATATATTTTTTTATTTTTATTTGGTTATAGTTACTATGAATAATCAAATTTAATTTTAATTAGGTTATTTTTTAGTACAAAAAAATAAGAGGTTTGGTTGAATATTAAACTTAAATGAAATGAGAAGGAAATATTTAGTTATAAAAAGGAATAAATAATAGAAATGCTTTCATGTATTCATGTACTAGGAATAATCAAATTTAATATTAATTAAGGTATTTTTTAGATAAAAAAAAAAGAGGGAAGGGATCAAGGAACCAACCTCAAGGGGGGCAAATTAAAAAATATAAAAATCGAAGGGAGGAGAAGGAGAAATGAAAGGAAGGAAGCTAAGAGGAAAGGGCCGGAATCCAACAGCTATTGATTTTCCACCCGTCGTCCCTATTAAGATTATTAGGTCGCCTTTCAATCTCTATGGCTTCCCTAAATTTACGGTGATGAAAGTGAGAAATCTTCGCAATGACCTTTGCCTCCTCAATGCATATATGATGATTGGTCTTCCCAGCATGCTCTGCTAAGGCTGAAGAGCGAGTCCTTCCATGCTTGATATCAGCAGTGTGATCCTTAATCCTTTGATTAATGGATCGACCTGTTTCACCAATGTACAATGTTCCACAGGAGGATGGGATGACATAAACTCCTTCAAATCTTTCAGGTCCATAGGATCTTTGGCAAATTTTAAGGAACTTTGCAAGGTATTAAGGGGTCTAAAGGCTGAGGGAATGTTGTGCTTCCTGAGGATTCTAGCAATCCTATCAGTCGTCCCCTGGATGAAGGGGAGGTGAACTCCATAACTATGATCAAAGGGGTCTTTCTTAGCCTTATGACTTTTGCAAGCTTTGAGGTAGGCTTTAAGGCCTTGTCTCTTACTGTAACCATTATTGACAAAAACCTCCAAGAGATGGGATATACATAGCACATAAAAATTGCATCAGCCCAAAACATCAGTTTAAAATTCTTGAAAAACATCATGGAACGTACCATATTTAATATTTCTCTATTCATTCTTTCAACTACTCCGTTATTTTGGGGATTATAAGGCATAATTGTTTGATGTTTGATCCCATTCTAGCAAAGATAGTTTTGAAATTAATTTGAAGTGTATTCTTTTCCATTATCAATGAGAATAGAGCCAATATGAGATTGTGTATCATTTTCAATCCGTGCATGAAAGTTCTTGAATGTTTCAAAATCTTCAGATTTGTTCTCAATAAATAAACGCAACACATTCTGGTCTAGTCATCAATAAATGGCATCATATATTTATTTACCATTTGTAGAAGGACTAGGCATTGGGCCACATAAATCTGAATGAATGAGTTCAAGTTTTCTATGTGCTCTGGAATGAGAATCATGAAAAGACTGTTTGTTGTGCTTTCCTAAGATACAAGCATCACATTGCTTAAGTTTCCTAGGAATTATAGGCAAACCAGTAACACCATTTTTCTTCAATGAACGAAGGTTGTCCTAGTTCAAGTGTCCTAATCTAGCATGCCATAAAAGACTTGATGGAAATGTACCTTCATCATAGTGAGAACTGTATGATAAGTTTTGTGAGAAAACATAGGTTCCTCGCAACTTCAGAAGCCTTTCTTATTCTATCCCCATAATGACAAGTGAGTGATATGATTCTTTTTTGACCTTAACCTTGCCATCAAATATATGAATGGATTGTCCTTTTTGGGGGATGTGGACCAAAGACAGTAAGTTTCTCCTCAGCTCCGAGAGGTACAAAACATTATGTAGAAGAAAGTCTGGAATACTAGGCAATTTGAGCCTGATGGATTGAGTTTTGACTTATGTGCAAAGTATATTACTCCATCAACATTATGAGTGAATTCTTAAAAGAAATATCTCCTGAAAGTCATGTGGAAATTTTCCCCTGAATCAAGCAACCAATCATTTTTCGATTAAGCAATTGAAGCATTGAACAAGTCTTTAGTTACTCCATTATTACAATGTGCCACAACATAGTGAGAGGATTAAGGTACTTTACTTTTCCCTTTGTCATTAGTTTTACCTTTCCCTTCATTCCTTTCCTACTCAATTTTTTCCTAAGGAAACTTACATGTGGATGCATCATGTCCATCTCTAGTGCATCATATGCAATGAATATCAGACTTTCTCCTTGGATATGTCTGCCCCTGCCTCTAAAATTCCTCCTTTCTCTTTCTCTTCATCCACCTCTTCCTATAGAAGAATCTTGTGCATGATTCTTCTCCTTTTGTGCAAGGCATACAACTTCGTAAGTAGACTGAGGAGTTGAATTCTTCCCAAAAGCCTTCTCTCTCTCAACAAAATTATTCTCAATGGAGTCAAAGGTAATCTCCTTAAGGTTTCCACTTGCTTTCAATACTCAATATAATGTGAATAGGTGGGATATATTGCCCTGACATAAGCTATGAGAGGAATATCTATCTCAACACTAGTGCCCTATATATCATGCATAATGAATCTTACTTCTGATGCTAAGGCAAGAGGTTCATCATTTTTCAACTCAAGACTGAACAACTTAATCATCAATTCAATAAATTCAAGTTCAGAGTGTGGGTCATACAATTCCTTCAATTTCATTAAAGCTTCAAAGGCATTTGAAAATGGAAAAATATGGAAACTCACTTCTTCATTTACTGATGTTGCAATCAAGGCATAGGCCTTGTTGTTATTGTTTTCCCAGATGCAAAACTCCTTATCTGAAGTGGGATTTGCATGTGCGTTATCTCCTTCTCCTTCACAAATCCCTTTCCACAACTCATTGAAAATGAGGGTGTGTTTTATCTTCTGGGACCACTCAAGATAGTTATCTTTGTGAGTGAGAACTACTCCCACTATGGAGATGAGTGAATGCATCATAATATTTGATGTGGCCTCAAAATAATTGCAAAAAAAAAAAACGGATATGCCTTCAAAAGCCTTCAATTAAAAATATAACTTCTCAATATAACTTCATGACATATTACATAATGCTCGCATATCTCATTACATACCACATATGGCCCACATAACATATATTATAACAATGTTCCACATATCATATATTATAATACACCCCTCAAAATAGGAACTCGACGTATTTTCCATCCATACGCTCCATTTAATATATGTGCCATGTAAAATATTAGGGTATTAAAAAATAACTCCAAATAAGGCCTTCAAAAAGGCTAACACATATAAAAAATTGATATACACACCATTCAAATAATGACTCACCCACCATTCAAATGTATATAGATAATTCCAATGCGTCATTCAACACTCCATTCACTGCAGGATCACTCATCCAGATATAATGTATCATTTCCTATTTATAATAGCTTCAACGCAGAAGAATGCACCATATACAGCCAGAGATACGACATTCATATAAAACTTCAATGCACTCCAACAGATGGACTTCAAGAGTTACGTACATTCAATTAATGAATTTATCAAATTATGAGAATGGATTAATATGTAGAGAACGATTGCAAAATAAGGTCTCTCAGTTTTTAACTTCATATCCAACAAGTCAGCCTAGCGATCTACATCTTCTAGAGAGAATAGCTAGCGTTCAACATCTACAGGAACAAAGAGGATCTATGTTACTTGGAGCAGAACTTTAGGGAATCAAGCCCAAAATGCAAAGGAGTTACTGAGTATGAAAATACTAGAATGGGACCTTTGCTCCAACAATTTCACACTATTCAAGCCCAAATCTTTTATGAGAGTTATCCATTCAACAACAATGCATGGGATTATGCAGGGATTTGACAGAAATGTGAGTCTGCAAAAGATGTAGAACAGAAGCAGTGGGAGTTACAAGGGAAGAAAGGAAGCTAAAAATGGGACTGCCTCTGATACCATGTTAGGCCAAGAGGTAACTCCTCAAATTGAATTGTGTCTTTGCATTAATATGGATTATAGATATATACATGGAGAGAGAGACTCTTGGGTTTCATCTCCTAGTGTCTCTTCATCTTTGAATTATCCTTATTTTATTTTTATAATATTTACATGGATTTACCTAATCCCAAAGATTAGGTGTAAACAACTTTAAGGAATTAACAAGTTGAGAGAAATGAACCAATTAAACCTTGGAGATTGTGATGACTTGCAGTGTACACTTCATACCATGTCATTGTTAATTTTCACACTGCTCTATGTTGTTTCAATTACTTTTAGCCCAATTCAATTCTTCAATTAGAAATCTTTTCAATAATAATTCATCTTTCTAATCATCAACAATAATTGAAGATAGAACAGTAAATGAAATGAAAAAGGAGACAATCAACAAGAGACACCAGATTTGGTCAAAGACCAGGGAATAACCACACAAGGCGGAAATCCCTTTGAAAATTCTTCTTCTATTAGATTGTCATAAAATGTCCAGCAGAGAGTATAATGAGCCCAATACAAAATCATCCAGCAAAATTAAACCAACAACATTCAGAAATATGTTCATAGCATCAATATATATCAGAGAAAACATTTGCTATCTGTGGTCAGCTACGGTCATATGTCAAAATTTAGCCCTAGAGCCCAAATGCATGGAACAAGAGTTGTGCATGCAGTTGAGAGCTTCCAACCACACCCTTGAGCCTGATCGCCTACATTTATAGCCAAAAATTTCCTTTGATGAGCCTGTGGTTAGAAACCAAAACCCTAGAACATGTGCGAGCTTCAAAACCTGTATTTTCGAACTTGGGTGAACCTCTTTCCTGAACCCAACCTCAAACTTGTGCGAAAAAATAAATGAATAAGAGGAGAGGATGATGCTTGGTGATGTTAAAATGGTATTGAGGTCAATTGTATTTATAGGCTTCCAAGGGTGACCATTTCCTGTTAGGTCCATCCGGTCGAAATGGGCATATGTGGGCTTTTGTTCATAAGTACACTTTCCCTTTTCCAAATTGAGCACTTAAATATTCTGAATTGGTCCTCTCTAAAAGAGGAATCTAGTCCCATGGTTCGAATTTTCATTCAGCTACCAAATTAACACTCCCTCTCAGCTATGGAAAAATTACAATTACATCATGTCATGTGTATCATATTGTCATATCATGTCCCATCTCTGCTCAACTCTATCCGCTGAAACATTCTTGAATCTGAAGAAGAATAATTGGGGAGCATTAACTACCACCCTCTATAATGTTGAAGAGCACATCTCAGTCTGAAAATAATATTAGGGAGCACATCTCAACCTGAATCTACATCGAGGAGCACATCTCAACCTAGAATCGCATGTGGGAGCAAAACATCTTCAACCCCATATCGAGCAATAGGTGATATAAGGGATCACATCTCAACCCATTCTATTACCCACTAATCTTGCCAACAATGATCCTTAAGAGTCATGTGGTAGAAAAGTTGCATCATAATCAACTTGGGTTGTACACCCCTAAGTACACTCTAAACATGTTGGCCAAACAAGGAGTGCAATCCCAACAAGCCCAACTCATGGGTATGATTCCAATTGAGGTATACTCTACAAATACAAAAATAGGGGATCAACGTCTCCAAGACTATGGGTAAAATATAGAGGAGCAACATCTATGACCCTATAATTTTTCTAGAGATCCCTCAACCCCAGGAGCCATCCATCTCAATTTGTCACCTTGGGAGCTCAAACAGGGGGGAAGAGTTGACTCAATGTTCTTAATTAGTGATGCCCCTTATTATAAGGGGTAACATCCATTAGTCCAATCTTCTCTCATAAGACTAAGAACATCCATTTTGGAAAATCCTTGGTGAGAATATCTACAATCTACTCGTCTATTGATATATGATGGATTATAACAACTCCTCTCTGCACCATGTCTTGAATGTAGTGATATCAAATATCTATGTGCTTGGAATTGTCATGAAATACAATATTCTATGCCAGAGAGATCCCACTCTTGTTGTCACAATATATCGATGTAGTGTCTAGGACTTGCTCAAATAGCCCTCCAAAGATCTTCCTCAACCAAACGACATCGCAACTAGCCATGCTAATGGTAATGTACTCTTCCTCAACAGTACTCAATGATATGGACTTCTGCTTCCTGCTCATCCAAGATATAACAGTAGATCTAATACAAAAACAACATCCATACATACTCTTAATCCTGTCGACAAAATTTGCTGCCCACTCAACATCGGTATATCCATGAAGTCGAACATCTCCGGTAGTATGTCTCAGACCAAGGATGATCATCCCATGCAAATATCTCAAAATGTGTTTAGTAGCAATCCAATGAGCATGGATAGGCTCGGTCATGAATTGAATCAATGTTTCACTACATAACATATGTTTGGATGATTTTTCACTAAGAACACGAGAGCCCCAATCATAACTCTATATACTCAGATGGATTCGCTAATTTGGGTCCTACAGCTTCTCCACATAACTTCTTGAAATCCATTTCCATCAGTGTGGGAAAGTACTTGCATTCTGTCATTCCAATTTTATCCAATAGCTTCATGACATATTTTCCTTGTGAAAGGAAAATCTCACTAGGCCTTTGCCACACCTCAAGGCCTAGAAAGTAGTTCATGAGTCCAAGATCCTTCATCTCGAATTTAGAGGCTAACTCCCTCTTACACTTGATCATAAGGGGCTCACTACCTATCAAGAATAGATTGTCAACATATAGAACCAAAATCAATGGCATACCTTGGAATACCTTCAAGTAGAGGCTGGGATCAACATTGCTTCTTGTGAATCCTAGCTTCACCAAATAACTATCTATGTAGGCATACCATGCTCTGGGGGCTTGCTTCAAACCATACAATTCCTTCTTCAACCTACAAACATGTGATTTTCGATCCTTTACTTCAAACCCCTATAAATGCTCAATGTACACTTCTTCCTATAACATGCAATGGAGGAATTTTGTCTTTACATCCATCTGATGTAGTCCATCCATTACTTGTGGCAAGAGAAACTATCGAGCGAATGGTTGTATATCGAGCCACAGGTGAAAAATTGTCGTCATAATCTTCTCCCTCTTTTTTGGAGAATCCTTGGGCCATGAACCTTGCTTTATATTTCTCAATGCTACCGCCAACTCAATGTTTCATCTTGAATAGCCAATTTGAAGTCACCACAGACTTCCCCTTCGGTCTTGACACAACATCCCATACATCATTTTTCATAATAGACTCATATTCTTCAACCATAAAATCATTCTACACTTGTTCTTTCATGACTTGTTCAAAGGTGGGAGGTTTGGCTTGAATCATAGTGTTCATGGGTACAACATATCCCTAGTAACTGCATGACTTATTGCTATCTATAAATGATACTCGAAGGAGAAATCGTCTCTCATCATCCTGTAATGTGTCACAAAGCCAAAGTGGCCTCTTCCTGGAAGGATGGCCACATGGAGGAGGGTCTCCATGGGATAATAACCGATGTATGTCTCACATTCAAGCACATAAGGACCATCTAAAATATTCATATCATCATTCTTCTTCTCAAGAGGAGGAGGTAGAGAAAGGTCACTTTCTTTCTCAAGGGAAACATCTTCATAGAACGTTACATCCATGCTAATTTCAACCTTCCTTTGACCAGGAATTATATTCTAAAAGCTTTAGAATTTTCACAATATCCAACAAATGTACCTTTTCTTCCAGTGGCTTCTAGTTTGTTTCTTTTGTCCTTCGGCACATGGAAATATACAGGATAACCAAAGATACAGAGATGGCCAACATCAGGCTTGGAACCTGTGAACACTTCTTCGGGGGTATTGTTGTCCAATTCTTGATGAGGCACCCTGTTTTGAACATATACAACAACATTTGTTGCTTCTCCCCAAAGGAACTTTGACAACTTTTGATCATGGAGCATGGCACGAGAAACTTCTACAATATACTTGTTCTTTCTTTCAGCTACTCCATTTTGCCATGGAGTATAGGGCACAATCATCTATTTCTTGATACCTTAATTCTTGTAAAAATCGATGAACTCATTTGAAATGTACTCGCCATCATTGTCGGCTCTAAAGATTTAATTTTTTTCCCTGTTTAATTTTCAACTAAAGGTTTCAACTCCTTGAACATTTCGAAAGCTTCATACTTGTGCTTCAAATAATATATGCATGTATTTCTTGAAAAGTCATCAATGAAGGTGATGTAGTAGTGATGGCCACCAATAGAATGTACAGACATCAAACCACATAAGTCAAAATGAATGAGATGGATGATGTCATTTGTCCTGTTCTTGCTAGAGGGGAATAGTCCCCTTATCTTCTTTCCACTAGCACAACTTGGACATGATCCATCATGTTGGGCTTGAACATCAAGAATACTAGACTCCCAATTTCTTCAATTTCGGAAGAGCATCATAATGTAAAAGGACCAATATTCAGTGCCATAGCTCGCTTAGATGATTAGTATTATGGACCAATGCTAGAAGAGGTATTTTGTAACCCTGTGGAGACCTTCAAATCTCGATCCCAATGTGAATGCATCTCTCATGGGTGATCCAACAAGGAAAGTATAAAATTTTCCCCTGATGAAGGAAAACCTCATCCTTTTGTCTTCCAAATCATATATTGATACCAAATTCTTCTTCAATCCCGACACATGCATAACATCATGCAGTAAAACAGAGTCCCAGACTCCAAATGGAATTTGACATACCCAAATCCTTTAACGGGATGAGTGGAGTTGTCTCCAAGAATAATTTTCAAATTTGACTCCCTCTCCACCAAATTAGAGAGATATTCCTTATACCTAGATAAATGATGAGTGGCCCCACTATCAATCAACCAACTATCCCACTAATTCAGAGGAGAGAAAGTAGTAGGGAAAAAAATAAGAATTTATTTAGAATGATTGCCAACATTACTTTCATACCTAGAGTACCTTGACTTATTTTTAGGATGACGATATTCTTCATCGTCACTTGGAGAATCTCTTCTTCTTCTTTCATCTCTTCCATTGCGATCATTCCTTTGGTCATCTCCTCTTCTTTAATAATAAAACATGTTGTTGTTGCTTCTAGTATTGTGGAGTGGACCATTGTTCTTCTTGGGGAAATATCGAACATAAAAAAACCTTCTTGTGACAATTGTAACATTCAATGTGAGATGATCTTCTATCATTCCTTTTGTTTTTTGTTTCGAGGTGAAGGTTTTCTGGAATTTAATGGACCTCCTTTCCATTTCTTCTTCTAGTTTTGAGTGATGAATGCAATGAGCTCTCCTTCTTCATGTTTTTGAATCCTTCATCTTGATATCATCTATGATTCTTCTTGAGTGATATTTCCATCAATGTCATCAAATGACGGGAAGGTATTGTTGTTGCATATAGTAATAATGAAGGTTTCCCAAATGTGAGGGAGACCTCTAAGAGTTACAATCACCAATTCCCTATTGGGAACAATTTATCCAAATATTTCCAATTGATCTCTAAGACGAGATATCCCCATAATTTAGGATTGCACAGACTCCCCTTTTTTCATCTTCATGTCTTTGAGTTGATCTTTCAAGGATATGATTTCATTCAAATTGTTGACTTCATTCATGACAACTATATTATTATACATGTTCTTAAACTTTCTCAAATTTCCAACATATGCAAGTAGACTATCTTGTAAATCGTGAACTATAATTTTCTTTGCTTTTAAATCACCTTTCATGTGAGAAACATAAGCATTCTCTGGAGGCTCAGGTACTTTTCCTTGAATGTATTCCAAAACATCAGTGTTATCAACTACGATCTCCAACCTGATCTTCCATGTAGAAAAGTTATATGAGTCACCCAAATTCTCATGTTCCTTGAAGAATAAGGAAGAGATATTGACTTGATTAGATATGCTCCTTCAACATTCCGAAGATGACTACTTCAATGCTTGTCTCCTTTTAGGATTGTCCTTCACCTTAGCTCTGATACCATGTTTATTATCACACTGCTTTATGTTGTTTCAATTACTTTTAGCCCAATTCAATTCATCAATCAACAATCTTTCAAATAAAAATTAAACTTTCCAATCATCAACAGTAATTAAACATAGACCACTAAATGCAATGACAAAGGAGACAATCAGAAAGAGACACCAAATTTGGTCAAAGACCAAAGAAAAACCCCACAAGGGGGAAAACCCTTTTAAAATTCTTCTTCTACTGGATTGTCATAAAATGTTTAGGAGAGAATACAATGAGCCCAATAGAAAATTATCTAAAAAAACTAACCCAAAAACATTTAGAAATATGTTCTCAGCATCAATATATATCAGAGACAACTTTTTTTATCTACGGTCAACTGCGTTCATATGTCAAAACTTATCAATAGAGCCAAATTGCACAGAGGAAGAGTTGTGCATTCGGTAGAGACCTTCCAACTGTACCCTTGAGCTTGATAGCTTGCGGTTATAGACGAAATTTTCCTTTGACGATCATGTGGTCATAAAACAAAACCCTAGAACACATGCGAGATTCAGACCCTATATTTTTGGACATGTGTGAAACTCTTTCCTCGACCTAGCCTCAAACTTGTGCAAACCAATCAACGAAGAAGAGAAGAAGATGATGCTTGGTGATGTCCAAATGAGGTGGAGGTCACTTATATTTATAGGCTTATAAGGGTGACCAACTTCCTATTAAATTTGACCTGTCCAAATGTGTATATGTGGTATTTTCTTCATAAATAAACTTTCCCTTGTCTAAATTGAGCCTTTCAATAGTCAAAATTGGTCCTCTCGAAAAGAGGAATCTAGTCCCATGGTTAGAAATTGTCACTCAGTTGCCAATTTAATAGGCATATCTAGCTTATTTTAAATACCTGATGTTATTAGTCCCTACCTTGGCAAGGACTATAACAATTGCCTCGCAGTAAAATTGCATTGATTCTACATTATTTTGTTTTTTTTTTGCAATTTTAACCAAAGTTTCGGGAAAATGCTGAATTTTTCTATTTTTACATGAATTCAAAAATAATTTTCTATTTTTTTGAAAATATTATTTCTAATTTCTGATTTACCTATCAACTTCCAATTGGACCTAATTCCCCTAGCGGAGAACATTTTATTTTTATTATTTGTCAATGCTTGAAATTTGATTTAAAAATTAAAAAAGACTAATTTCCTGAGTGGCCATTTCATCAGTGAGTTCTCTGACATTTACACTAATTCTAACAATATTATGGTACTTCTCTTCCCCATGACGATAGAACTGGCACGGTTGCAGGTCCTTTGCATAGGTGGGGGTGGGGAGGGCTACACAAGTCATTCTGCGAAGTTACTTTTACAATTTTTTGGATCATTTATTGTATTAATGTTTATGGAGGATGGTGTATGTGTGGGAAAATAGAGAATATTATTGTGTTTGGTTATGAGAACCTTTTACTATGCGATGTACAAAGTATGTGCAGGGGAGAAATTACGTAGAGCTTTGATTTTAGAACTATGAATCTTTAAGGAGGACAAGATCTGTGCAGGAGAACATAATGATTAAAATTGTTAATTTTCATTATGCGAGGTTTTTATTGCGGGTTTATGCGGGAGAATGAGTGCTATATATGGAAATTAACGTTAAACTATTAATGTTAATAAGTGATATTTTTGCGCGGAATGGATTTGTTGTGAAATGCGACACATATGCATTTGTGTAATATTGGAAGCATATGCTTTTTCTATTGGTGACAAAAAAATATGAAAAACAAGTTATGTGTAGGAGAACGGGGATTTTTGTGGGTGCTCTAACAATGTGTTATTTCTCTGAATATGGTATGTGTGGTACATTTCATTTTATGGAGCTTTTAGTGTGTTGAGTTGTTATATTGGAAACTTTATTCGGCAGGAACAACATTAGGACGGCGTATTTTAAGGAAAACGGGGGTTGCATAGAGAAATTAATGTTCAACTATTAATTTTAATCTATTATTATTATTATTATTATTTTCATTGTGTGGAACTTTAAGTGTGTGCAATATGGGGTATCTATGTCAATTTATAGAAATATAGATAAATGTGATGCATGGAAATTAATTTTTATTTTTGAATCCAATCACAATTCAATGTTCTATTGTTCAAAACTTCGAACAGGGATTGACTTGAAGCTATTGTAAACTAATTTTCTTTATTAATGCACAAAAAATAACAACTATGTTAATTACTACATATCCTCAATATCAAAAGTGGCATGGGCCTCATTAACTTATGGCTCAAGCTGAAAAGGTGGGGATGGCTTAAGTCCACATAGTGTAAATGTTTATTGTTTGAAGGATGTGCGGAAAATGGTGTATGGGAAATAAAATAAGAGTGCAGAAGGAAATTTATGCATTCGACACATAATTAATTTAACTATGAAACTTTTTAGAATTGGTATTATTATGTTTCCTCTAGTGAATCTTTCCTTGTGTGAAGCTTTTACTGTGTGGAGTGTTGTAAATTTTTCTATCACCTGTCACACAAGTGCTTCAGGAGATATAGAAGCCTCCTAGAGACAACCTCTGTGTTGATTGGAGACCAGTTCCTAGGACATATTAAGAGAGGAGGGCTTTTGAATATTATCTGAGGGATTTCTGCTGCACTCCATTTGTCATGTAATTGGAAAAGAAATTATTCAGGGGGCTTGGTTCAATAGTCCTTCATCAAGGTAAACTCAAGCATATACATAGATCTAAATACTCAGGGGGTAAATATGGCTAATCTTAAAGAGAAATGTCTTGGTTCTGGTGGCCCACACACAAAAATAGGTGGCTTAATATTGGCATTGTAGTAAAAATGAAAAGGATGAAAGAAAGGAGCGAATTAGATGCAGAGGGTTGGATACAACACAGAATCCTAGGCAACAAGTTCCAACAGAAGTATGGAAGAGTGAGGACGTGAGAACATAGAAGTAGTGGAGCGTTAATTAAGGTCCCAAGCTCTATGCATCATGAATACATTTGTTACCAAATAACATTAAGTAGATCTATGCACATTACAGGCATTGTAGGTTGTTCAATAACATACGTAAATGTGTAGTTAACACAACTACTATTACTACTTAGCAACAAATATACAAACATTATTTTGTTAATTCTTTTCGGCCCTCCCCGGTGGTTTTTAACGCTATCAGAACTTTTATGATATTGAAACTTTTGAAAGGTTCTCCCCTATTCAGAAGTTTCAATCCTCTGATCGCCGACCTTCCGATGTGCCGATATTCCGACGTGCAATCTCCTATATGCTATCTTCGATATATCGGACCTATGATATGTGTTGCACTGATATGCCATGATGACCTAATGTGTGATCACCAATATTTGATGTCGCTGGACCTCCGATATGTGATCTTTGATATCGTACCTTCGATATTTCTTCTTTCCTAAGGCTTGAACCCTTGAAACTTCAGAAGACCATATCTTTTGATCCAGGAGTCCATTTTTGGACTTCTACATATCGTTGGAAAGCTTGTTCACAACACTTTCCAATGGAGAGGGTTTGATGTAGGCTTTGAGTCATTCTATGGCTTCAAAGACAACTGCAAACGTTTATGCTCTTTTGCACTCTTTTGACAACTGAAAACACATTTTGCAATAGGTGACAACATTTGCTCCAACTGGGGACAGTTCCTTGCTGGAAAGGGGCTGAGAACCTGTAGACTAGTAGCCTTCACCATTGGGCATGGAGTCAAAAATATATTGAACCTATGAAACCCAAAAATCTCCATGGACCTTTATCTGTTGGGAGTCCTTTCCTCATGATACTAAAATGCAAAACTACAAAAACTAAAAACTGGAAATTAAACACTCACATAGTGAGCTCATTTATATACAACTCCTATTTAGGCATAGGGCTCAATTCACTCAAGTGAGGTCAGTCTTCCAATGATACCAGCCCAACATCAGAGTACTAGACCTTATGCCATCATTCTTTAAAAATTCAACAATTAAAATAGGCATGTACCACATAAAATATTTGGACAACAATTTTGATATAGGCCCCCAACCTGATAGTTGATGCTCAGCTCTGTTAATCTCCTCCATGAACCTTCTAATTGGGATGTGTTCTTGAAAATCAGTGACTTAGGCATGCACCATTTGAAATCTTGAGGTACAACATTTAATACATACCCCATAATTGAGATCGGTTGCTGACCAAAGAAGGATGCCATATAGTCAGCCACTGGATCATGGAACTGATGAGAAACATTTATGGTTGTCTCCCTTTCTTGAACAGTTTCCAAGGAGGAATATTTTTGTCACAGGCAGCCACTGACATTGCTGAGATCTTCAACTTTGGGCTCCTCTTGGGGGAGTTTTTGTTGGTAATCTTATCCCCACTTGTTTGTAAGTATATCCCTTTGAAATTCTGCAACAATCTCATCCTCCTCTGAATCATCTGAATCATAGATTGGAGAATATTTATTGGCTTTAATATCAGCTTCTTGAACTTGTTCTCCATTTGAAGGATGTGGATTCTAAACTTGAGCCTCTTTATTAACCTCCTGGTGGGCCTCCTCTTTTTGTGCAGCTTCCCATGACTGGGATTATTTTATATATACATTGGTCAACATCCCATCAGATTTATACGAATCACAAGAAGGAGAATCATCAAATTTGGCAGAATGAGATATTTAAGTGTCTATTTGTAGTTTGATAATGTCTCCTTATTCCCTTTCTTGATCGTTGGGTGATGCTTCTTGATGAAAGTATATTTTTTCTTGGAGTTGATCCCCACAAACATATTCAGCAGGATCATTAACCTTTGAAATATTTTCAACATTAAAATGTGCACAAAAATCTTCAAATAGAGTATTCGGTAAATAAAAGATTTTGTAATGATGATTAAATGCTATGTGAATGCTCTTTAAAGAAGATATGTTTCCACGAGGTATTGTTCTGTACCAAACTCTAAAATATTCTTCTAAAGAATACATGAACAATTTCATTTTCGCATCTTCAAAAACAATACCCTATTGTTCCATGCATTCATGAAAATCCTTGAGGCGTCGGTCTAGCCTTTTATCTGTGTTTCCGCTGAATATAGGATAAGTATTCCATTCATGAAATGGAGGGACATGATTGGGATAACCAACAATAGAGGAAAAATCTAGTGGGGAAAATCTATTGGCGAAGAATGTAGGAAGGGCCATTTTGAAAACCCCTTTAGGTGAGTGATCTCAAGTTCAAAGGTAGGGAAATTTTTAGTTGTTTTAGAATCAAAGTGAGTATGAGGCTTCTTGAAAGCTAGAATGAACAAATAAAGATATAGAAAGTGAAGTCACCAGGATGTTTACAATAATATTGAAATAGTGGAGTTGCCAAGGTGAGATATCTTCAACCCACACTTACCTTTCTCACCGAACAGAGGGAATGTAAAAATTTTCATATCGAGGGAAAAGTGTTTCAAATTCGTTCCCCAGCAACGACACGAGAAATATTTTGTAGATTTTTCTATCATCTATTGTGAAAGTGCTTCAAGAGATATAGAAGCCTCTTAGAGACATCCTCTGGGTTGATTGGAGACTAGTGCCTAGGACATCATAAGAGAGGAGTGCTTCTAAAGATTATCTGAGGGATTTCTACTACAATCCATATGTCACATAATTGGAAAAGAGATGATTTAGGGGGGTTGGTTCAATAGTCCTTCACCAAGGTAAACTCAAGCTGATACATAGAACTAAATACTCAAGGGGTAAATATGGATAATCTTAAAGAGAAATGTCTTGGTTTTGATGGTTGACACACAAAAATAGGAAGCTTAATATTAGCATTGTAGTAAAAATGAAAAGGAGGAAAGAAAGGAGGGAATTAGATCCAGAGGGATCGATACAATATAGAGTGCTAGTCAACAGGTTCCAATAGAAGTATGGAAGAGTGAGGAGGTGAAAAACCAGAAGTAATGGAGAACTAATTAAGTTTCCAAGCTCTATGCATCATGAATACATTTGTTAGCAAATAACATTAAGTAAATCTACGCAAATTACAGGTAATGTAGGTTATTCAATAACATAAGTAAATATGTAGTTAACACAGGTACTATTACTACTTAGCAATAAATATACAACCATGAATGAGAGTGATACCAACAACTTCATTACACTATTTCAGAGGAAGAAATACATACATGAAGTGATAAACAAATGGGAAACATACTGCACATTTATCTTATTTGAATCACCAAAAAGTTTCATTAATCCTTCAAGATAGAGTCTAAATCAACAGTCCATTACATTTAGCAATATATAGCTCAATCCCCTCATGAACAAGAAAATAGAACCAATGTGGAACCACTTTCTTTGCAAACAGAGGGCCTCTAGAATGCAGAATTTGGGAACCTTAGTTTAGTGTTTCTTCCCTCTATTTATAAGGAGAGGGGATGCTTTGAACAATAGTCACAAAATATCTTAGCCAAGCTCTAGCTGTCTAATCGACTAGTTGTCGCGACATGTGATGGTTCTGCTGCCCAAAATCATTACAATCGGATTTGATTCCATTCTTGAAAATGTAAAAATTACAAAATAATAGACAAAAATGAAAAATAAATGATGGATGAGGAAATTATCCCCACGCCATTCCTAAGATTATCTCTGATCAGGCCACATCTTTTCCATGATGTGCCTCTCTTGTTACTCGGTCGGATCACCTGTCGCTTTTGCCATAACTACCTGACTTCCCCACTCTCTAGAGCTAGGAGCAATCAACTGTGGTTGCTTGTTATAGAGAGGAAGCATAAATTGACCTAGAATTCCTTCATTGTCTCACTGTGGGGGAGCTCCATGCTAAGAAATTAAGGCTTCTTGAGTCCCATACCTCCATTTACTCACTGAAGATGGGCGTGAGAAATAGTCAAATTCATTTATGTTGCCCATGTAGTCCTTAGTTTCTTGTTACAGAGTCTTCCCAAGGATGAGCCCATTTCAATTTCCAACTACTCTGTGCCTTCATTCAATACCTCAGCTACTAACCCATATGCCTTCAAAGCTATATATTACACTATCGAAGCTTTTACTCATCGAGACTTTTACTCTTAAAAACTTTTGTTTAGCTCTTCCTACATTTCTCACCATAGGACCGTGGGTCATGACCAAAGGCTTAACCTTAAGGCATTAGGGCATTTTGTTCCTTCCTGGGGGTCATTTTCCCTTTGTAAAATGCTTTGCGCCCCTGGTTCTTTAAGTTCCTCTTGATCATGCGCTAGGAAAATATCGGAACCCCTCTCATCGGCAGTTTCAAATTGGGGTTTTAACTTGGGAGTTGAGATATTTCAATTCCCCGATCATCGATAGCCCTTGGTGCTCAGCCCTCATCCTTCACGCCTTGTTTCTTTGACTTCTTCTTGCAACTGTGTGTCAGCCCTATATCAGAGCCCCCTTATCGACACTTTTTCAATTGTCCACTATTATAAAGTGTCAATAATCCTCAACCTCTAATATGTGACCTCCGATATGATGTCATCATTCCACATGGCACCTCTTGAGTGGTGACATGTGTCACCCAGATATGCCCCCATAGGCCCCCTCAAAACACCAAAATTTCCTGCCACGTGTCCTTTGGTACTACCACATCTGATGCCACTATAGCTTTATCAGAACCAATCATATGCCACCACGTGTCCTGCTAGAGGAGAGAGAAAAGGGCCCACCCACCTTTGGTTTTGCGATGAAATCCTTTGTTAGTTATTTTCGGCACTCCCTGATGGTTTTTAATGTTATCAAAACTTTTAAAATGTTATCACTTGTTGATAAATTTTAATCCTCTGATCATTGACCTTCCGATGTGTCGATATTCCGATGTGCAATCTCCGATTTGCTATCTATGGTATATCGTACCTCTGATATGCAATTTGTTGATATGCGATGATGCTTTGCTGTGTGATTGTTGATCTATGATGTTACTGGACCTCCGATATGCGATCTCTGATATCGAAACTCCCATATCCCTTCTTTCCTAATGTTTGAATCCTTCAAAATTCAGAAGATCATATCTTTTGATCCATGAGTCCATTTTTGGACTTCTACATATTGTTGGAAAGATTTTTCAGACAACTTTCCAATGGACAGGGTTTGATGTAGGCTTTGAGTAATTATGTGGCTTAGAAGATGAATGCAAAATTTTCAGCTCTTTTTCACTCTTTTGACAACTGAAAACACATTTTGCAGTAGGTGACAACATGGAGGATGGGCAATGTATGTGAGAATGGGGGCATAGAGGGAAAATTAATTTTAAACTATTTTTCATTTGAAAAAAAAAAATCCGATTTAGCTGTGCAGAATCACTGTTGTGTGGAGAATGAGATATGTGCGAGAGAATGCAGGTGCAAAGGGAAATTTATAACTTTAATTTGTAATGTAATGTTATTTCACATTTTCTTATTACATATATACAATTTTTCTTAAGTATGGATTTTCCAATTTGTGTTTTCTGCGATAAAAGATTCAGACATATTTCATTTTGCAGAGTTTTTTCCTGTATCTGGTATAATGTTTAGTAAATTATTTAGCAATTTTTAGAATTAAAATATTACCAATAATATATAATAATAATAATAATTCCAAATAATTGTGTGGAAAGAAACAATTTACATAAGTGGAGAGCTTTGATTATGATAACACAACCTATAATGAGTTAATTAGCAAATTCTTTAGCACAAAAGAAGTAAATTATGTGTGGGTGTTGGCATGAACAGAAACATAAGTATTTTGTAAATTTTGTGATTAAAAAACTTGTTTATGAGTACAAGTGTCCATGAATTATGTGGAAGGTCTGTTGACTTCGAGCACCTTTGTATATCTACTTCTTTAGTTGCAAAAAATGTTCCTAAATAACAATTAAAAAATACAAATCCTTTCAGACATTTGTTTTACCACACAACACTTTTTCTTCACACAAATTGAAAACACAATGTATTTAACACCCTCGTCTCTGAAAAAGACCCTGGTTCTCCTGCACATACTTTATACTCTATACAAGGAAACATAATAATATTAATCGACATTTGTTCAGCTCACACCCCCCCCCCCAACTCCAGTAAAATCAAATTCTTCTGCGTTAAAGGTTGTGCTCTGCGCAAAATGAAAGCTTTGTTAATAGTATCTTTGTGAAAATAGGCATATATACGAAACTACAAAGGAATTCCATTCTATGAAGGAAACCTTTAAGCTTTCACTCCACACAATCACAGACCTTACACATAATTCATGCACACTTGTGCTCATAAACAAGTGTTTTAATCACAAAATTTACAATAAATACCTTTGTTTTTGTTCATTCTGACACGTATAAACAATATCTTTGTGTAAATATCCATATATACGAAGTTGTAGAGGAAATCCATTGTGCGGAGAGGTTTAATTTGGGATACATGAAGTATAATAAACATTAAATGAGAAACATTACTATTTTCTTTTAAATAACCAACATTAACTTATTGCAATAAGGACTTTTATAATAAACATTAAATAAGAAACATTATTATTTTATTCTAAATAACATAGAAACTATTCATCATTAACAACGTTCGGTTTTGTAAAACTTACTTTCATTCAATGAGTGTGATGGATCACCGGCCAAACTTTTCATTTTACTAGTGGACCATTGACCACATTGTTCATTTTTTTCGATTATAATGTTATGTATTAAGGATATGGGAATATGATATCAGCATTAATAACAAGTGGATCAAAGTGTTCATTTTTTTCCAACAATATTTCTGGTGCATTGGTAGTGCACCATTTTCCCATATTTCCAGCACTGAGCACTATGATCGAGTAGGGAATTCTGGTAATCATAGTGCTTCTCTTCATAGCATGTTGGTGCAATGGTAAGATATAATATCTTCTTCATTGTAACCATTCCTTTAAATTTTCTGTGAATTAATAGTGTGGCTTTATCTATTCCTGGTGTGAATGTTGCACTACTTTCCTTGTTTCAATTGTGGACTGTTTTATTCTGCTGATCTATCGATTCTTTTGCAGAGTCACAAGATTTTCCATTTTTTGATAGACGATTATTACATTAGATTTATGATTAGTATTTGTAGATCCATATCGATACACTTATGTGTGGAAGTGCGTAAGATATTTTTTAATCCAGCTCGAAAATGATAACATACATGTGGCACCTTTGGAATTTATAACAATTCTTGCTAGAAATTATGGTTAATCTTTCGTACTCAGATACAAGTTGCATTATATTGCTTAGTGTCACTTTTGGTGGTTGTACGCCATCAATATTTCATCGAAGGCATTGGGACGATTAAAAATCTATAATAGATAACATTGTATCTAGATAACGATGATGACGATTAAACTTTGATTCGGGAATAACATCCGTTGTATTGACATTATTATAGAAATTATGGTAATATCTTTGTATTCAGATGTAGATTGCATAAAATTTATTTCTATCACTTCCCATGGCTGTACGCCATCAATATTGAATCGAAGACATTCAAACGATTAAAAATCTAGATATAAATCTATCTAAATAACAATCAGGTCAATTAAAAATGTAGTTGTAAATATGTCATTTTGTTGCTTTTCCTACTAATGTATCAGTTTGTCATTTTTGCATTTTCGACACTCTGCTTATCCTTTTTTTTCTTATGCTCGATTGCGCAAATGAAAAAATTCACACTTCCATTTTTTTCTGGACATACTCTGTGTTTGGCACATTTTTAACTATCAATAGTAAAAACTTTTTCGTCAGCTTCGACAATTGTTCTTGCATATAAATATATATTCAAATCTTCTAAATGAGAAAGAGTTTAAAATTTATCCAAAGAGATACCTTTTCCTAGTGTGTAAAGGAGTTGCATTTCCATACAACTATTGGAAAATGCTTGTGTGGACAAGTTTCTATTTGCGAGGAGAAAAAGTCATGGTCGATCAAACGTTGGTTGTTTTCTAGATTTATGATATATTACAAAATACATTTTCGATTTTCAATTGGCTTTGAACGACATCTCCAATCTATGTTTGTGTGTAGGAGAACTGTGTGGGAGGGAAAGTGAATGCAGAAGTACGAAAATTTTCCATAGAAAAATTGTGTTTGTTATTCCGCATACTCATTCCTTGGTGTAAATCATAAATTGAAGGGTCTAAGTTTTATGAAGTTTTTGTGACATAATTTTAATAGTAATAATAATAATAATAATAGAAAGAAGTAATATGTCACTTCATTTTTCTCATTATCCTAAGAATCATAAATCAAATTTTCTAAGTTTTATAAAGCTCTTGTGGCATAGTTTTGACATGTAACATGTTGGTAGTTGCATTGGCTAGGTGTTGATCATGCATTCCTTTTTTTCGGGATGCATGTTGCCAATGCATATTGGTATATTTCATAGTTCTAGACAAATGGGGGCTCGTTGCGAATTGTTTTACTCTAGTTGTCAGAATTGATACTCTATTTTGAGAATTGTGTGTTTTACTTATTAGCATAAGAATTGTACACAATATTTGTTTTCAAAAATAGATACATATTTTACGATATTCATATTAGCTACATTGTGATTCATTTATTTTGTGACTCTATATCTCGTTCATAAACAAGATTTGTATGTAAATTGGTTGTATCTATATCATTTTACTTGTTTTAGTCTACATTCTTTATGTTTGTACTTGTCAATGAGCAATAGTTAATAGTGATTTTTTTTTTAAATGTAATTGTTAAAGCATCAATGAACAAACATGTTTGAAGTGTGATTTCTAAAGAATCAATGGAGAAGCATTTTTTTACTATAAAAAGTAATGGTATGGATGCAATACAAATGCATCATAATCTATTTCCTTTGAACAATTTTGAATATGGTTTGGGAGATTCCCTATTTGATAGTATGTGAACTTTATTTCATTTTAGATACACGTCAATAAAATTTCATGAAGGAACAATAGAACATTTCAGTAATTGTTTATATGATAGGAAGACCGAAGCCATACTATCTTACAAAAGTGAATTGGATATAGATGCATTAATACGTATGCATGGTGTAGATAGGATGGATGTTTACTCAGAAAGGATGGCAAAATCAGCTTCACATACTATCCCTGGAAAGGAACGAGGACTGAGGACTTTGGGGGGACATATTTTGTATACAATGGTTATCAAACTGGCTAAAAATTCCCATAAGACCTTGATTAAAGACAATAATAAAAAACTATTTGCATTTTAATTCATATTTGTGTGAAGAAATTTATGACATATTGTTCCATGGCGAGAATTCAATTGTCGGGCATTTCGAACCACTCCTATGCAAGAAAAAACATTCAATAGGAATTGATCATGAACCTATAATAAATATAAAAACATACGAAGAAAAAAAACATGGATGGATGCAGATAGAGAAAAGTGTGGGCAGACATATGGTTAAAAAGAATTCTGAATTTTGGAGTAGTTATAGTGAAAGTTGTTTTGAAACAATATTCCAATTGATGGAGAATCAGTATGATGTTCCTTTTTTACGACACATAATTGCATATACTTTTTGCAACATAATGATGCATAATGATTCATTTCCATTAAACTGTATAAAAAAAATTACATGAACAAAGATGCAATTAAGCGATTTCCTGGAATAGAAAATTGGCAAGGATACATTATAAAGTTAGCAATGCCATATGAAAAAGGGAAGATGGAAGGTAGTATTTTTATTTATTACTAGATACAGTATGTCTTGAACATAACTATATGTATATATGTATAACTATGTCAGAATAAATGAAAAATGGAAACATGTATTTGATAATAAAAGAACATGGATAGGCATATGAGACAGATGTAGATACAAGAAGTAGTGATGATAATGATTACTATGATCAAGAGCTTGTGACAAAGACATTGTTACATGGATTTTGACATTCTTATAGTATTTATGATATTCGCAATAATCAAATAAACATTGCTCCGGGTGAAGGCTACTAGCCTTTGGGCATATTCAAAGATATTATTCAAAGAAAATGAGCTTTCCCATATTGTTTTATGGAAAAAAATGATTAGATTTTGTTACAAGAAACTTTACATATCACAATATTACTCAGTGGGAAGCTTTGCATCAAGATCATGATTTTGTATATCATATAACAAATTTATTTTATAAATCAATGTGAATTATACTCAATCAAGTAGTTATTTGTATTTGGATTTGTATAAGAAAAGAATAGTTAAAAGAAAAAAAACTAATACCTCAAGATGTTAAAACAAAGGAAAATTTCAAACAGGTTCTTGTATCGAATATTACCTATATGGATCTTAGATGAATACAAACATCGTTGGACTATTTTTCACATTTGCACAAGAATTTATATGCAATGATCCAACAATTAGGTACACCCACTATAGTTTTTTGTTTAGCAATGTTCAACATATCTCGGAGACAAAAAAAAACGTGTACTGAAAATGAAGTAGATGAAGATGATATTGTTACCTTGATAAGAAATGACTTTGTCACTTGTGTGATATTATGGAAGAAGAATGAATGCTCTACGTTAGTTAATTTTTCTCTAATTTAATTTTTTATCAAATTAGAATTGCAAATTAGGTCCAAAAATCTATTTTTTAAATATTTTTACCTACACGATGCGTTTCGTGCATCCTGTAAATTTACAAGGTGCACCACTATTCGGTCCATGAATTAAACACACCGCTATTTTGCTAGTGTTTTTCGTAATTTACAACACATTGGGAGAATATATAAATTGTAGGTCAATGATTACATCTTTAAGCTACTCCTAGTGTATTTATATTTACTCAATGCACTGCAAACATAATATTAAAAAAATTATAGCTTGGTGTGTTTGATAACTTGAATGTTCCATACTAGTGCGATAATGTTATATTTATGCATTGGTGTGTAAAGTTGTCAAACACACCAGGTTGAAACTTTATGTGTTCGAATCAAACTCGGTGTCTAATATGTATGTACGAATTGTTATTGGTGCTTTTATGTTATATAGGATCTGGTGCATTATTGTTTTTGGAAGGGGGACGAATTTTTTTTTAATTGAATGTTATATGTCCATATTTATAAATACATTTTTTATTTAATAAAAAAATCACGTCCTATGTATGAAAGTTGATGTATTGTATATGTCAATCATATAGCAAAAACGACGTTAAAAGAAAGGGTAGCAAAAGGAAATGATAGACCAATACAATATGCTCTGAACATGGGAGGCATGAGAGAGAGATTTATACACTCACGTTATTAGCACAATGACCCAAATTCTCTGGAGTAATGTAGACCTCCTTGCGCTGGAAGGGCCCTCAATATTCATTACCGCACAAGTTATCACGAATCTCGTCTTCGCTGTTTGCTATAATGGCGATTATGCTCTTTTACATCCACCGAAAAAGAATGGAAGGAAAGAATATTTTTTTCACTATTGAAATGACAAAAATTAACTATGACGCTGTTGCACAAACTATAAGTGTGCAATTCTTTGGTCCTATCTATCTATGTATCAGAGTTATCGGTTACAAAAGTTCAGCATTAGTGTTCACAATCCCCGGTTGGTTTTTAGTTACATAATTTCTGCTCTTGTAGTGTTAATATTGGTTGAGGATTTCATTGGCTGGAGATAATTTTTCATTTTGAGATTTCTCAATATTGATATTCACCATTCTCGGGCTCTGTTATTTTGTGTTATCAAGGGAGTTGAACATATTTTTTTATCATCGGTGATCTTGGTTTCGTATCTGGATTTATTGGTGTGGGCATAGACATGCCTATCCACCCAATCATCGATCGCGTTAACATTGCTTTCCCTGGCAAGAAAGAATTGGCAAATCTGAAGCGCCTGGTAATGGAAATTGAGCCAAAGTTGAAGGAGATCCAGCACTATCGCTTGCAATTAAATAGCAAGAAAATCTCAATTCCTCAAAGCACTAAAGTATTTAGAGCTTGCAAAGTGCGATGATTCGCGATGTCTGCCGCATGGCATATCACAGCTCACTTCTTTGCAACACCTCTCGGTTCCGAGCAGTGCGTGGAGTCGTCGAGTGTTTAAAAGAGGTCAAAAAGCGGCTTCCATTAACGACCTGGGGAATTTAACACAACTCAAATATTCATGGTTAGAGAACAATGGAGAAACAATTTCTGAGGGCATTTTAGGGAGGATGCTTCAGATGGAAACATTGGAATTGAATATCACCGTCACAGCTTATTTACCTGAAGATATTACTAATATGTCAACGTGGAAGAAGTTTTCATTAGAGAGCTCTCACATAGTTAAAATGGAAAATGAATTTTATCGGTTTCAAAATTTAAATCATCTTAGATTATGGAATTGTGATATGTTGGAAGAACTTCCCCATTTACAAAATTAGATATTGTAGAATGTCCGAAATTAAAAAGGATTCCTAAAGAATTTGGAGAGACGGGGGCATTTCCTATGTTGAAGACATTTTCAATGCTTAAGATAGGTGAATTAGAAGAGTTCCCATGCTACAAGAAGGTGCAATGCCTGAACTTGAGAATTTTAGATTGATGTTTTGTGAAGCATTAATGTTGTTGCCAAAAGGTTATTGGAATCTTAAAAGCCTTCATAGTATAAGATTATATGGTTGTTCAAAATTTTCAGAGAATCTTGAAATAATCAAAAGAACAAATCCAAATGTAGAAGTGGTAACAATGTCCACTATCAGCGCAGAAATACTTTTTGGAAGGAGTTTTACCTTTTCCTCTGAGAAATATATAGATATTTCAAAGATGCTATGTATTATTATCAATGATCAATAAATGTAATTTATTTTTTTTTATCAACATTTATATGTGACTTATTATTCATGTTTTTATCTTCAACATTTTCATATTTATGTATTATATTTGAAGAGAAAATATAGATAGTTTTAATTTATTAATAATGTTATAAATTACGAAAATTAATTAATTATTAATATCTTTAATACAATTTAATTTTAATGATTGTACAAATTAATGATTGTATAAATTTTAAAGTATGATATATTATAATGGTATTATTATTTAAATTTGGGAAAAAATTAATAAATAATTAAAAAATATTAATAAAAAATACTTATTTTTTATATCTTAATTATATATTATATTTATTTTAATTAGAATTTTTATTTTTTATAAAAATGTATTTTTAATTTGATTTAGATTAAATAAATAAATAAAATTAGTATATACAAAATAATAGAAAAAAATGACAGGAAAAAGGTTATTTTTTATATTATTTTAAAAAAATAGTTATAGAAGTGGTAACAATGTCGATTACCAGAACAGAAATACTTTTAGAAAAGTATTGGTGAGGAGCAGATATGGTGAATTTTGGGATGGAGAATTTTACTTTTTCCTCCAAAATAAAAAGGTATAGATATTTATAAAATTTTATGTATTATGATTTAATTTATTTTTGATTAATATTTATATATGACTAATTATTTATGTTTTTGTTTTGAACATTTCTATATTTAAATAACACATATAAAAAGGGAAAAAAATATTTTCCAATTCACTAATAATGTTGTAAATTTAGAAAATTAACCAAGTTATCAATATCTCTAATATAATTTAATTTTAATGATTGTATAAATTTTAAAGTACCATATATTAAAATGTTATTGTTATTTAGATTTAGAAAAAAAAAAAAAAAAATTTAATAAAATATTAATAAATAATTAATAAAATGAATTTATTTTATGTATTTTAATTATATATTATATTTATTTTAATTAGAATTTTTATTTTTCCTTATAAAAATAAAATATTTTTATTTAGATTAATTATATAATATTTTTAATATATATATAAAAGAATGGCAGAAAACGACTGGAGTAATGTTACTTTTTTGGTATTTTAAAAAAAAAAGTGAAATACAAATAAATTTTGATAATTGAAATTTGAATTTCTAAAAAAAATATTTGAGACATGTTATATAAGTAAAATTATTGTTTTATGCTAGTGATATTGCTTTTTAATTAAAATTTGAATTTTTAAAAATGCTATTAATAGTATAAGTTATGAGAGCAAGGAAATGAAGTTAAAAAAGCTAGGATGACCTCGATTGCTACACATCTTGCTTTCTTTGTTTCTCATAATGGTGATTATGCTCATGTACACTTTTCAATACAATAATGGAAAAAATTGGCTATTTAATTAAAAATAATAATTGAAAATGGGTTATCACAATGTTGCACAACCATAAATTTGTAGTTGATTAGTTATATGGAGGTGCAATGCTCACAAATTTGGGTTGATTTTAGTTATGAATATTTTGGTTATTCGCTTTTGTCAAGTCAGGAGGTAACTCCTCAAATCAAATTGTGCCTTTATATTAAGATGGATCACAGATATATACATGGAGAGACTCTTGGGTTTCATCTCCGAGTGTTTCTTTGTCTTCTAATTTTCTTTATTTTCTATTTACAATATTTACATGTATTTACCTAATCCCAAAGATTAGGTGTGAGCATTCACCCCCTTACTCTGAAGGGATGTTGGTGAGTCAAAGCATCATTCTGAATCTTTCAAACTTTTCTCTTCCAAGCGCTTTGGTGAAGATGTCTGCAATATGCTTGTTTGTGGAAAAATGGCGTAGGTGGACTGTCTTGGCCTCAACATGATGTCGAATCAGATGGTATTTCGTATTGACGTGCTTCGTTTGATCATGGAACTTTGGGTTCTTGGCCAACTTTATTGCTGAAGTGTTGTCAATCATGAGAGGAGTTGAATTCACTTGTTTTTCCTGCAAATCTTCTAGAATTTTCCTTAGCCACACAATTTCCTTTGTTGCTTCAGTTGTTGCCACATATTTTGCCTCAATTGTGGAATCTAGTGGAACTGATTGTTTGCGTAACCTCTAAGAGATGACTCTTGATCAAAGACTCATAACATAACCTGAAGTAGATACCCCAGTTTCTTTATCTCCGTTGAATTCTAAATCAAAGTATCCAATCAAGCTGAAGTCTCCCACTTGTGTATACTTAAGTCCAAAGCCTTGAGTTCCCTTCAAGTACCTTAGAACTCTTTTTGTAGCCTCCCAATGACCCTCACAAGGATTTTTCATAAACCTAGATAGGATTCCAACAAAAAATGAAATATTTGGTCTGGTAGTAATTCGGATTTAAACAAGAACGCAACAAATTACAGAGATAACCATAAACACAGAGACGCAGCGGAAATAATACTTAATTTCATTAATGCAAAATACTAAAATATGCTTACAAACAGAAATAGAAATAAACCAGCTAGGGTGATGGTAGATTATCTCTGAGAAGAGATGTGGCGGCTACATGCCTCTGAACATTGTTACAATGAGGCTCGAAGGCCCATTTATTGTTGAGAAATAATGGAAAACCCTAAAAATCCAAAAACCTAACCCTAGAAGATGAAACGCTAAACTGTGGGCCCAGTTTCGGGTAAATTGGTACATCAATTTCCCAGGGTCGTAACTTTGGCATACGATCTTTGTTTGACGTGCACAATAGCTCGTTAGAAAGATCTATATGAGGACTACAGCTTTGGGAAGAGCAACGTCAATCCATGGACCCAAATTGCTCCCAGATTTCCCAAAAAACGTCGTTTAGGGCCTCAAAACGGCTTCGGAAGTTCAGGACCCAAAAAACTACTAAAAATAGTAAATTGTGCTACAATTTAGGAAACTGAAAAACTAAAAGAGACAACTGTGGGGGTCCAAGTGGGATAGGTGGGTGGCCACCAAAATCCACCTGGATCAGGTAGTAGTTAGGTAGTTGAGACTTCCTATGAGTTGTCTACACTTCGTGGCATCCTCAAATTATTTTCCTTCGGTGGATGTGAGATTTAAGTTTTGTTCCATTAGAGTAGTCAAATGATTGCATTCAACCATGTCAAACCTATTCAACATATCTCTAATGTACTTTTTCTGAGCGAGGAATATCAACTTTGGATCTTGAGTTACTTCAATTCCAAAATAGTAGTGAACATAGCCCAAGTATTTCATTTCATAACCTTTCCTCAATTCGTTCTTTATGGATGAAATGTAACTCTCATTGTTCCTTCTCGTCAAAATATCACCTACATACAACAAAAGATATACAACTTTTTTTCCAACTTTCTTGACAAACAAAGTTGCATCATCAAGATCATAATGTTTGAAGTTGAGTTTCAGAAGATGCTCAATTAACTTCTCGTACTAGGCTCGAGGAGCTTTCTTGAGGCCATACAAGGATTTTACAAGATTGCATATTTTATGTTCCTGACCCTTCAGAACAAATCCTTCTGGTTGGGACATAAAAACATTCTCTTTCAGATATCCATTTAAGAAAGTAGTTTTTACATCCATTTAAGAAAGTAGGTTTTACATCCATTTGATGGAATTCCAATAGTTATGTGTTTCCAAGGCAAAGAGTGTCTGGATGGTAGCCCATTTTTTTGTTGGTTGGGGGGGGGGGGGGGGGGGGGGGGGGATTATCCTCACAGTCGACCCCTTCCTTCTGTGCAAAACCATTTTCCACAAACTTGGCTTTATGCTTGTCAAGTGAGCCATCTGCTTTATACTTGTTTTTGAAGACCCACTTGCAGCCAATTGGTTTGGTTCCAAATGGAATATCAACTAGCTTCCAAGTGCCATTCTTTATTAAAGCATCATATTCTTTCTGCATCGATTCTTTCCATTCATCATGAGAAGAAACTTATTTGAAGGAAGTTGGTTCGAAATCTATAGAAAAGTTCAGTTCACAGTCATAAGAAACATCCATATCAACAAGTGAATCAGAATCATCTACATCACCTCCATTTTTTCTGATTTAGCTTCTTGTTCCTGTCTTTCTGACCTCATCAGGGCAAACACTTTCAAGTGTCTTTGTCATCCATTTAAGAGGACCTTTTTGAGATGGCCTAGGCTGCTCAGTTGATTGAGATGGGGCTAAATCAAGATTTAGTCTCCCAATTATGTCACTCATATAACTCAAAGTGGCATCAATGGCTGGAGCTTCATGCAAGGGAGAGAGTGTTTCAGAAGAAGATTCCACATATTGATCTAGTATAGGAATCTACCCTTCAAGATGTGGAATCTGATTATCAAACCCTTGAAAAGATTTTACATGTGTGAATGTATCCAAGTGATCAAGTTATCACGCAACAATATTGTCAGCCTTGGAAGATTCAAGAAAGATCACATCTCTAGATATTATAGACTTCTTATTGAGTTCATCATAGAGATGGTATGCTTTGGAGGTGTTTGAGTACCCCAAGAAGATACACTTATGACTCCTTGCACTGAGTTTGTTTCTCTATTCCTAAGGTATTAAGGCATAACAGGTGGAACCAAAAAATCTAAGATGTCTCACCAAAGGAATGTGGCCATACCACATTTCATAGGGAGGCTTGTTTTTTATAGCATTAGATGGACACATATTTTTTATATACACAAAACATAAAACAACATCAGCCCAAAACATTAGTTTAACATTCTTGAAAAACATCATGGAAGGTATCATATTTAATATTGCTCTATTAATTCTTTCAACTACTTCGTTATGTTGGGGATTATAAGGCATAATTGTTTGATGTTTAATCCCATGCTAGCGAAGATAGTTTTCAAATTAATTTGAAGTGTATACTTTTCCAATATCAATGAGAATAGAGCCAACATGAGATTGTGTATCATTTTCAATCCATGCATGAAAGTTCTTAAATGTTTCAAAAGCTTCATATTTGTTCTCAACAAATAAACGCAACACATTCTGGTCTATTCATCAATAAATGTCATCATATATTTATTTACCATTTGTAAAAGGAATAGGCATTGGGCTACATAAATCTGAATGAATGAGTTCAAGTTTTCTATGTGCTCTAGAATGAGAATCATGAAAAGACTATTTGTTGTGCTTTCCTAAGATACAAGCATCAAATTCCTTAAGTTTCCTAGGAATTATAGGCAAACCAGTAACACCATTTTTCTTCAACAAACGAAGGTTGTCATAGTTCAAGTGTCCTAATCTAGCATGACATAAAAGAATTCATGGAAATGTACCTTCATCATAGTGAGAACTGTATGAGAAGTTTTGTGAATGAACAAAGGTTCCTTGCAACTTCAGAAGTCTTTCTTCTTCTATGCCCATAATGGCAAGTGAGTGATATGATGCTTTTCTGACCTCGACCTTGCCATCAAATATATGAATAGATTGTCCTTTTTGGTGGATGTGGACCAAAGACAGTAAGTTTCTCCTCAGCTCCGAGAGGTATAAAACTTCATGCAGAAGAAAGTTTGGAATACTATGCAGTTTGAGCCTGATGGCTTGAGTTTTGACTTGTGTGCAAAGTATATAAAATTTGCAATAAACACTCATTAGACTTCATGGCAAAGTGACCATCCCCATTCACTCTATTGACATAAATATATTCAAAAACATGCACAAAACTATTGAGAATGGTGGATTAAATGAAAATAATAGGCAGAATGAGCCCATATAGTTACCCATTTCTAGGGCTCATCATCACCCCCTGCTGAATGGGTTGCTCATCCTCTGAGCAACTAATCCGGTTCTTCATCTTTAATAGCTTTAACAACTTCCCTGACATCCCAAGCTTCTGATGTGATGTCTTCTTCTCTGTCATGGAAACCTGCTTTCCTGTCCACTTCCTCCCATTGTTCCTGTTCTTCCTCCTCCTTAACTCCTTCCAACAGTCCTAACAGTAGTGGAGGATTGAACTTAAGACCAATCTAGTTGGCTTTCAAGTTTTGCATATATTGTTTATATAGGGGCACTCTCCTCATGGCTTCCCTCATTCTGATTGGGGAGTGATACTCCCTGATCTTCAGGCTATGTGATAATGTATTCCACCTGCTCATGCAGGCATGAAGGCAGTCATCACCAAACAATCTCTTCATATCTTCAAAGTGAGCAATAGCCTGTGCTTGCCTGTCAACATAATCAGGGGCAACTTGAGGATTGGCTGCAAGGTGCTGGTGGGCATAGATGAGATCCAATGGTTCTGCCCTTATCATCAGGGGCTCACTTAGCTCCTTTGCCATGATTTTCTGAATTTCCACTGCCCTCTTTTCTTCATGGTTCAACCAAGAAGCCATAGCCATGAGCTATAGGTCTCCTAATGCAGCATTTGGATCCCATAAATTCATGTCAGGAAGTGCCATGTTGTGTAGGTAAAATTCTGCTAACTTGGCTTTATCCTCGGCTGAACTACTATCACATAAATGCATAAACTGACCATAATTTTGGAATGGGATTGTGCCCCTCTGGGCCAATGTTTTAATCTGGAATTGGAGCCACTGGTCTTTGAGATACAGTGCATAGGATCTAGCTGGCTGTCTGCACTGCAAGGCTCTAGGCTTCCTTTTCCTGCAATTGCTTTTTCAAAATCAGCACTTCAGTCGTTGCCTGAGATTCTTTTTCTTGCTGCTGTTTCATCAGCGTTTCATTATCTGCTAGGGGCCCTTCTTGTTGTTGCTGCCCTTCCAAGATTGGCAACTTGTCTCCTCCTTGAGGTTCCAGTTCCTGTAACTGCTTTTTTAACAGTTCATTTTCTTCCTGTAGTTGGGCTTTTTTGATGCTTTCTCTGTGTTTGACCATGCTCAATTCTCTACCCATCTCTCTCAACTTGTTTTCCATATGCCCAATGTCTTCTACTCCTTTGGATTTTGAAATTTGCATCCATCTATGGCTTCTGACCCTTTCTTTTTCCAATTCAAAGAACAGGGGCACATCAAAATTTTGTGGGATGATCTTCCCACCTTCCAAAAGGTTGTAGTAGGAGCCTAAGTTAGGCTGAGGGTCAGGCTCAGGTATCTCTTTTGCCTTACCCTCCTCTCGGGACTGTTCTTCTGCCTTCTTTTCCAATTTTTCAGTTTCTTTAAGCTTGGCCAATGTCTCCTGTAGAGAGGTTTGTGCCTCCTGTAGGACTGCTTTGGAGTCCATCAATTTGATCATTTCCTTCCAGGTGGAGGTCTTCGGACTCCCTCTCTCATAGGTGATGGAGATTTTGGAGGGAGATTCCTCCTTTTTCACAGTAGGTGTATCCTCAATGGTAATGGGTTCTTTTGATGGTGTCTGGGGCTTGTCCACCTTAATCCTAGTGCTCCTTCTGGCTTTGAAATACATTGATGTCTGTCTTTTTCTTTTTCCCTTTTTCTTAGCTGGAGTGCTCAATGCAGCAAGCACAACTGCTGCTTCCCTTGCCAGTGTCTCAGGGGACACTTCTTTTTGTTGTTGTTCTTCTTCATCCTCTGTAGTTTTTCCTGTGTCTGTAGTTTCTCTGGTGGTGTTTTCTCCTTTTCTTGCTGAGTCTCTGCCCTTCCTGTGGCAGTCTTTTTCTGAGCTTTCTTGGGCTTCTTCTTCTCAGCTTTTGTCCTCTTCCTCTTTTCTGCTTTTGATGTTGTTTTCTTTTCTTCCTTAGGGTCAACTGTGGTTTTGTCAAGTTTCTCCTCTTCTTTTTGTTTATCCTCTATTTATCCTTCTGCTTGAATATCTTGTTCCTCCTCATGAATTTTCTTCTCAAGTTTCTCTGTCTGCTCCTCCTCTTCACTGCTAGATGGGCTAAGATCATCAGTAAGAGTTTTGATGTCATCTTCTCTGGACATGTTCCTGAAAATTTCCCATGCTATAGGGATGGTGTATGTGTGTAGGGCATATTCTACCAACAATTTGATGAGCCCATGGTGGGCCAGCTGGTCTGGGACCCATGCATTTAACTTGGTGCCACATTCTATCAAAGATTGGAGGAGGAAATATGGGAGACTGAGTTTCCTAGCTGCAGGTAGGTCCATCCCATATCTCAATTCATGCAATAACCTGAAGTGATAACCATAAACTATACTGAATCTTCCTTCACAAGTGATATATTTCATGATTTGGTAGCTGACCTCACTCCATGGAGGAGGTAAGCTTGTCCTTCTAACCCCATTCTTATCCTCTACAGGATTCTCATCAGGCTGAAAAAATGTCTTTTTAGCAACCTGTCCCAATGGTTTTTCTTCTTTGCTCCAGGGGAGCCCAAGTGGAAGACCTGTGATTCTGCTAATAAAATCTAGTGTAAGTTCTAGGGTCAAACCCCTGAAGCTAACTGTAGCATGTGTTTTGGAATGGGGTCTTAAGGACAGTAGAAATTCTTCAGTCACCTCTTTGTCATAACCATGAATTCTTTCAAAGAAGGACATCCAGTTTGCCCTGGTGAAGAGGACCACCACTTCGAGGTGCTCATGCAATTTGTTGGAGTTCAAAGGCTCTTTTCTCATAAAACCTCCTGGCATGGTGTTAGTGGTTTCTGAAAATGCTTAGGTGAGGAAGAAGGCAACAACTTTCAAAATTGGAAACAGAGGGATAGTTGAGTTTTTCTTTTTCTTTTTCTTCTGAAACCAGAGATGGAATTTCCTGTGTTCTTCTTTTTTCACAACATTAACTTGCAATTTTTCCTTTCTTCAAACTGTTTTTATCCTGAATTTGCTTCTCGGCTTTGGGGGAAAAAAATCAAGCCTTTGACAGAACAAAGAATATATAACGCAGTGTTTTTTTAGAGTAGACAGACTTTGGCAAATTCATTTTTTTCAGGCTTGATTTCTATGGTTGCATCCCCTTTTGTTGTTATAGAAGAATATGAGGAAGAAATAGACAGATTTTGAATTGCAGAGAAGAAAATGGAGTGACTGTGTAGAACTCAGAAAAACACAGGCAGACTTTTGAGCTTCCCTTTCCTTTCTTTTTTCAACCCAATGCTCTACTTTTAACCCACCATCTTGTATAGATATATCACATGCAGAGTGGGTTCCCGAGCCTACCTCAATTCAAGCTTGAATTTTGACAAAAATTCCAAATTTTCTTCTGCAGAGCTGCTCTCTAGCCTTCCTGTAGGAAACATCCTGTGTTCCTGCTCCTGTAGAATGTGTTTTCCGGTCCTGTAGAAACCCGATAAGCAGGAGGGTTTTGAAAAACTGGCAGAAAACGACTGGTTCGTTGTTCTGAAGGTGGTAGGTGAGTACTGCAGTCGAGAGCTTCGTTGATGCAAATGAAACAAAAGGTGGTGGAGGCTTAGACTACACTGTACTTAAACTGATGGCGTAATCTGCGGTGACGAGGTGAGGTGGCCGGATGGGTACGTTATCCCCATCCGGACCGTTGGTCCTATGCTAGTGTCATTATGGTTTTTCATGTCGCCTGACCACCATCACCTCCACTCTTCCCGTTATACGCCACCACCACTACCGGTTCTGAGTTTTTCTCTCCGAGTTGATGGGCCACACGTGCTGACTGCGTATCTGAACTGCGGTTTGAATTGCACGAGGCTCATTTGAATTCCATGAGGGTGGTTTGAACTGAACGAGGGTGGCCAGTTAGCTAGCCACCGATTCCATTTAATTGTGACCATTCCCATAGTTCGTACAATTCCTAAATAATATTCATGCAATCGAGGAATAGGTTTAGCCACTTACCTGCTAGTCGCTGCTGAGCTTCTGCATGCTGGACCTTGACACTTCATTTTCTCATTGTTGCCGCTGCTGGTGCTCTGCATGCTCGGACTTGGTTATGATAATGATGT
The DNA here is from genome assembly GCA_031772625.1 of Pinus tabuliformis. Lineage (NCBI taxonomy): Eukaryota > Viridiplantae > Streptophyta > Pinopsida > Pinales > Pinaceae > Pinus > Pinus tabuliformis. The sequence continues at coordinate 1,555,948,156 of CM062816.1, read as the reverse complement.
TTCGATTAGGCTCTGCTCTTTGCATGCTGCATACCTTTTGGCTGTGCTGACCCTGTCTCTAGAGTTTGTTTTTCAAAGGGATCAGTTACTACAGGAATCCTGCAGGATTTCCTATAGCTGCTTCTCCTTCTGAAATTTCAGGCTGAAGCTTGAGCAGGGGCTAAAAAGACAGCTAAAAAAGGTTCTGAAGGAATAACAACTGGAAGGTAGCAGGTAAGAATAAGTAAAGAACGCTGCTACTTTATTCACAAGAATTTCTGTATTTGTCTGTGCAGGGAATGAAAAACGAGTTGGAATGTGGGTGTGCATGGATGGAATGGAGAAGTAGGAGGATGAATGGTGGCAGGGAGGTCCACAGGCCTTCTGAACAATTTTCTAGCCCTCAGATTCTCTTCCAAACTTCGATTTTAATCTCTCTGTGATTTCTACAGGAGCCTCCTGTAGAATGCACAGAGCTTCTTGTAGAATGCACAGAGTTTCCTGTAGGATGGGAAATCTTCAGGACTAGTGAGACCAAGGCCTGGGAAAAGATGATGGTGATGGAGGAATGGACTGTGAAGGGTGTATGCAGCCTGGTCACGTCCTTTTCCTTGTGTGACCCACCTGCAATCTGCAAATATATTCAAAAAAGTTAGTTTTTTCCGTTCTCTTTCCCTTTTTTTTTTTTTGAGACAGCTGGGGCACCTCCAAGAGGTTTTCACCCTCATTTCCTACCCTGGGCGCCTCCAAGAGGTTTTCACCCAGGGATCTTTTTTCTTCCTTTTTTTTTTCTCCAGGGTGTGGGTGGAGTGGAGGTAGAGAACTACTCCACTACCAACACCGTTTTCTTCAGATTGTCAATGAATTTCTGCTTGGAAAGGGGCTTCCTGTAGATCTTCAACCTATGCCCATTGACGAGCATGGGGATGGCTTCTTCATCGATGGTCCGGATCAGGACTGAACCATTATCATTGCATTTTTCTACTGTGTATGGTCCCAGCCATCTTGTCCTCAGTTTGCCCTTGAAATCTTTATATCTTGAATCATACAGCAACGCCCAATCTCCTTGCTGGAATTGTTTTTCTTTGAGGTGTCTGTCATGCCATATTTTTCTTTGAAGTTGGACTACCTTTGAGTGGAGAAGGGCCTGTAATCTCTGTTCATCCAATCCATTTAGCTAAAGTAGTCTTTCCTTTTGTGCATGGCTGAGATCTAGGTCCAGCTGAGCTACCATCCTTATGGTGTTATATTCAAATTCTATTGACAGCAAAGCCTTCTTCCCATAGACTAGCTCTTAGGGTGTGAACCCTGTGGTGGTTTTCCAAGTGGTGTTATAGGCCCAGGTGGCCTCAACCAATCGATTTGCCCAATCTTTTCTGCTGCTACTCACGACTTTAGTCAAAATCCCTTCCAAAGCTCTGTTAGTGACTTCCACCTGTCCATTTGCTTGTGGATGATAAGGGGTGGAAGTTCTGTGCTTAATCTTGTGATGTGTGAGCAGGTCTTCGATCAGATTGGAGGTAAACTAACTCCCTTGATCTGTGACTATTTATCTTGGATAACCAAACTTGTAGAAGATATTTTCCCTCAAAAACTCAGCTACTTTTTCTTCTATTACTACCTTGATCACCTTTGTTTCTGCCCATTTTGTCAGATAATCAGCACACAGAATGATGTAAGATTTTTGTTTTGAAGGAGGGTTGATAGGACCCACAAAGTCCATGCCCCACTTCTCAAATGGCTCGAAAGTCACTTGAGGTTGCAGGGGCATCTCATCCCTTGGAGTAGGTTTCCCCATCCTTTGGCATCGGTCACATTGGCTGATATATCTCCTGACATCTTGATGAAGAGTGGGCCAATAGTAACCTGCTTGTAGAATTTTGAAGGCAATCCTCTTTGCTGCAAAGTGCCCCCCATAGGGCCCATCATGACAGGTTAGGAGGATGTCAAAAACTTCCTCCTCCCTAACACATCGCCTCAAAATCTGATCTGGGCCAAGTTTAAAAAGATTGCCCCCAATCCAGGTGAATGGGGCACTTTTTCTCACGATCTTGCTCTTCTCTTTTGAGGATAGGTGTGGTGGAAACTGTGCTGAAACCAAATAGTTTGCTATATCAGCAAACCATGGAGAGAGTACTAAAATAGAAAATACGTGTTCATTTGACATTTGATCATCCACCATTCATTCTTCACCTACAGGCAGATCTAGTCTAGACAGAAAATCAGCAACAACATTTTCCTTACCCGACTTATCAACAATGGTCAAATCAAATTGCTGCAATAAAAGTAACCATCTAATGATACGAGAATTTACATCCAGTTTATTCATCAAATACCTAATTGCAGCATGATCAGTGTGTACGAATGTTTGATAGCCGGTGATGTAGTGTCTGAACTTATTTAGGGAATGGACTACAGCTAGGAGCTCCTTTTCGATTACAGTGTAGTTTAATTCTGCCTTGGACAGGTTTTTACTGACAAAGTATATGGCATAAGGCAGGTTCTCTTCAACTTGCCCTAATGCTGCTCCTATCGCTTTGTTTGAGGCATCTGTGTGAATGTGGAAAGGTAGGGCCCAGTTTGGACCTCTCAAAATTGGGGCAGTTACTAGTTTACCTTTCAAGGCATCCAGAGCCTCTTGACAGTTGTCAGTCCATATGAACTCAGTGTCTTTTCCCAAAAGACCAAACAATGGAGAGGCGAGCTTACTAAAATCCTTAATGAATCTTCTATAATATCCTGCTAAGCCTAGAAAACTTTGAACATCTCTTACCTTTTGAGGAGGTGGGACCCTTTAGATGATAGCAATCTTATTGGGATCCACCTGTAATCCTTGTTGAGAAATTGTATGACCTAGCATGGTCCCTTCAGTCATCAGGAATTCGCATTTTTTAGGGCTGAGGGACAGGTTCATTTCAATACACTTGGCTAAAACATTTCCCAAGTTAGTCAAAGCTTCTTGGAAGTTAGAACCATAAGGGGTAAAGTCATCCATATAGATTTCCACTAAATCATGGACCAGTTCAGCAAATATGCTCAGTACTGCTCTCTGGAAAGTGGCAGGAGCATTGCACAACTCAAAAGGAAGGACCTGGTAGGCAAAAGTACCCCAAGGACAAGTGAAAGTGGTCTTATCTTTGTCTTCCGGGTTGATTTGGATCTGGTTGTACCCGCTAAACCCATCTAGGAAGGAAAAGAACTTCTTCCCTGCCAGGCCATCTAACATTTGATCTATGAAAGGCAAAGGGAAATGGTCCTTCTTGGTGGCCTTGTTTAGTTCCTGACAATCTACACAGATTCTCCACTTCCCATTTTTCTTTGGCACTAGCACTAAAGGAGAAACCCATTCGCTATCAGAGATGGGGTAGATGAATCCTACATCTAGCAACTTTTGCAGTTCTTCTTTGACAATGTCCTTAAGGGCTGGATTCATCCTCCTTTGAGGCTGCCTCACTAGTTTATAGTCTTCTTTAATGTAAATGTGATGAGTACAAATTGAAGGGTGGACTCCCTTCATCTCCTTATAGCTCCAAGCAAAAGCATCCAAGTGGTTTTCCAATAAGCTACATAGTTCTTTCTCTTGAGAGGTGGACAGGGATGAGTTGATCTTCAAGGTTCTTTCTGGGTCGAATTCCACATTCTTAACTCAAAGAGGGGTCGGATCAGCCACACAGAGATCAACTAAAGCATTGGTTTGGGTTTCTTCCACCAACTCTTCTAATGGCAACACACTGGGGGGTGGATTCTAAATCAAGTCTTCAATGAGATCATCCTCGGTTTGTGGACCCACCGTGGTAGCTTCTACTGTGCACAATGGTGCAAAATAGACTTCATCCTCATCTTCCTCCTCTAACCAGAGAGGTAAATCATGTTCTAATAGAGGTTGGGTAGGAGGATATAGGACTAGCTGTTTGGACATATTCCCATTCTTGATTGTCATGCTCCTAGCTCGACAACTGATGTAGGCATCTGCAGTAGCCAACCAAGGTCTTCCTAGGATGAGAGGATACCCAGTGAGCTTTTCCTTTGGCTGAAGAACCAGGAAGTTAGCAGGGTACTCCTAGGAGTCAATAGAGACCATTACATCTTCCACAATCCCCTTAGGGGTCACGGTGGAGCGGTCTACTAACTGCAGTACTGTTGTGGTCTTCCTTAGGGAACCCTGAAGGTTGAGTTTGAGCATAGTGTCCCTAGTCATCACATTAATGGCAGCCCCTAGATCAATCAAGGTATGGGGGATTATGGTGCCATTGATGTGGACATTGACTATAGGACTCCCAGGGTCCAGATATTTCCGACAGATCACCTGACCCAACATCAGGTCGGACAGTTGTCCTATGACATTGATAGTTGGGGCATCTCTCTTGCGCCTGCCTGGGTGCCTGAAGCACTTCTCCTTGATCAACTTGTTGTAGATTGGTACATCTTTTATGGCTTGGAGAAGTGGTATCTTTACACATAACTGTTTCAATTCTCCCAGAAGTTCAGTTTCTTTTCGGGTCGGTTGTGTGGTTCCAGTTAGCCTCTCAGGAAAGGGTGGAATGGTTTTTGGTTCACTTTCCTGTTTTTCTTCCTCATCCTCCTTAGGAGGAGGTTGGCTATCTGGGAGAACCTTCCCAGATCGTAGGTTAATCTCCTAAATCTCCACAACATAGGTTGGGCATGATGTTTCTCCAGTATATACCTACTAGGCCTGTCTGTTATTGGGGTTCGGGTTCAGTTGAGCAGGTATTTGGTGTTGTTTGGGAGGAGCAGGAGGTAATGGTTGTGGTTGAGCAGGTGGTGGAGGCAAAAGAGCGGGAGGAGAGTTGTACTGGGGCCTCCACCCCTGATGAGGTGCATTCCACTGAGGTTGTGGCTGAGCATAAGAGTGAAACAAATGAGCAACTGGTTGAGTATGATGTTGAGATGGATACGACCAAGGAGGGGGTGTGGACCAGGAAGGATGAGCAGGGGGATCCCAAGAAGGTATGGAAGTGGCTTGATTGGGGTTGTAATAAGTCTGGGATGTCCCTTGCATTCCTTGCTGGTAAGGTCTAGGTCCATGTGGCCTCCTTTGGTTCATGAAATAGAGTGGTTCAATGGCTCCTTCAGCCCCTTGATATGCAGCTTTAAATCCAAGTAAGGAAGGGCACTGATTCGTAGGATGGTCTTCTTCACAGACAAAACACACTTCTATGGAATGCAATGGACATTCGTTCCTAGGATGCTTTCTAGTGCACCTGGGACAAAAAATGGCCAAAGCCCTCTCGGATTCCTCTTGCTTCCTTTGGATCCGTAAGGTATCCATTTGCATGGCAAGAGTCTGCCTCATCTCGCTCCTGAAATCTTCCAGCTGATTCTCAAGTTCGTTTTTAAGGGATGAATTGGATAAGGGTGTACTGGTTAAAGGTTGACTTCCCCTACCTCTCTTTCTGGCTACCCTAGAATGGTTTCTAAACACAGTCTTTATGTCATCATAAGGCAGTTGGTAGATGTCTCCCCCAGCTAGCAAATGGAGGGTATCTAGAAGGTCTTCAGGGACTCCTCTGAGCAGAACCAACTTCAGAGATTCGGGGTCAAGTGTGCACCTAGCCCTTTTATAACTAATTTGAAACCTCTCTTCATAGTCTTCTAAAGATTCATCACTTCCCATGGTCATTCAGAAGATTTCTTCTTTGGTATCCTTTGATCTACAGTAGTCCCAGTATTTGTTGTTGAAGGCTTGCTGCATCTGAGCCCAAGTTGTGATACTGTTTCCAGGTAACCCCATGAACCAACGTAATGCTGCATCCTTGAGGGTAGAGGGAAACAATTTCAACTTATGCTCATCTTCTGCATAGTCATAGGTTCGACAGAGAACAACAAACTCAAACAAGAAGGTATCAGGGTCTTCGGTAGTCAATCCATGGAAGTGAGGTAAGGCTGAGGGACTTATGTTTTTCATTTTTGTGTCCTCATTGGTCTCTCGGATAGGAAAGGCACCTTCTATTCTTTCCCCATTTCCTCTACCGTTTCTGTTTTCATCCATGGTCTCGGGAGGAATGGTTTCTTACTCTTCTTCTGTTATAGGATCTTTGTATATCTCTAGAGGTTCACCTATAGGTTCTTCTGGATCACTGTCACCAAAGAAGAGAGAAGGGTGACTTAGTGATGTGGTGGGGGTGTTGGGTAGGAATTTCCTGAATTGTCTCTGTTCCTACGAGGCATGAAATGAAATCTCTTTTTGGGTGATTTTTTTGTTTTTTTTGCTTGTACCTACAAAACTGAAATTGATTGAACAATAAATTGCAACTAGCTGAAATGAAATTGCAGAATTGAAATGAAAGCAAGGAAATGACTAATCTACTTTGCTGGAATGGAAATTACAGAATTGAAATGAAAGCAGGAAATGACTAATTTACGCTTGCTGAAATGGAAATTGCAGAATTTGAAATAAAAGCAGGAAATGTCTAATCTATGCTTGTTGAAATGAAATTGTAGAATTGAAATGAAAGAAGGAAATGTCTAATCTACTTTTGCAGAATTGAAATTGCAGAATTGAAATGAAACAACTACTCTACTCTTGCTGAAATAAACTACTTAACAGAATGTTGTAGTAGAAAATAGAAGAAAAGAAGTAATCACAAAATACTCTGACACTTCCTCGGCAACGGCACCAAAAAGATGGTGAGCTCCAGTATTGCAGCAATAATTCTGCAACTCCTGGGGCTCCCTACTTTACTTTTATCAACCCGGTAGTTCGTAACAAACTTGGAAGCGGCGGTGCTGTATGCACAAGTACTAGCTCTTACTGCAGGCTGTCACTTGATCAGCTGGCGCAAGTTCGCTAGGAGCTTAAGCCAACTTCTATGAATTCTCAGAAGAAGATTTTAACTGTGATGAAAGAAAGCTAACTCAAAAGAGGCTATTCTACTTGCAGAAAGAGAATGAAAACTGAAATGAAATGCAAACCCTAGCAAACCGTAGTCTACCCATTAACCCTACTGTTGTAGGAAACGAGATCAAAACTGATGAAACGAGTGGCATTGACTACTGAAAAGGTAAATTTCATTTATTCAAGCTACTTCTGAAGAGAAATGAGAAGAAATCATCTTTTTGTACTTTTGAGCATTTTTATGTGGAATTATTATGCTTGTGTTTTGACTGGTTGTGGCTGTGCAGAGGTTTGGTGGCAAAGGAAGATGGAGTTGGCTTTTGCAGAAGGTGAGGAAGGTGTGGAGGGGTCCTAAGAAGCCCCTAGTACCCTTCTGAAGACTTCCATTGCAATCAGACTTCGAAAAATCACTCACAGGAAATTCTACAGGAGGTTGCAGGGGATCTATGGGAGGTTCTACAGGAGGAGGCCGAAAGTGGTTTTTGGAGGTTTGAAGGTGGAAAAATGATGAGATAAGGAAAATGAAGGCTGGATGAAGGTGTTGAGGGGTCTAGAACTTTGTCAATGAAGATCAGAAACGAAGGAGATGGTTGGATTTGTTCAAAGGGCAAGAAAGCAACTTTGTGGGGAAATGCAGAAATTAGGGCAGATTGGCGAAGTGTGGCGAATGAGTGGGGAAATCTTGAGAGATGAACTGGTATAGGCCATGTTACGGAGGAATGATAATCTGGAATGTTTTTCAAGAGAGCTGCACACTTACTTCTCAAAACTGACCAAAGCAAGAACCGAAAAATAGAGTTTTGTCTATTTTAACCTAAATTCTGACCTAAAACCAGAGAAATGTTGAACAGAATGTTATGAACAGAAGATTATGCGATAAAACCAAGGTAAATGAACATGAAATGATCTAAGCATGTGAATCCAAACTAATATCAGCTTCTCCAACTCGAAATATCACACTAGCAATTGCATTGGAAAAGCAAAAACAATGTTTTTGGTGGCAACAGTAGTGCCTTGATCTCAAATCATGGTCCCAAGGAGGGAGAGAGGAGATCAAGACCTGTTGGTAGCCTTTTTAGATTTTTCTGTCACTGCAACAACTTACTCAAACAACTTGAAGCAAAATCAACTATTCTAACCATCAAAAGCAACCTAATCTAATGAAGCAGAGTGAACCTAAACAACAAAAATTATTTCATGAATGAAAGAAAAAGCATATAAATACACAAAGGAGGTGTTGGGAAACTTGGTTTGGGCCCTAACCCAAGAGCTTCAGCCCTCTAGAGAAGATCAGTGCTGGTTCAAAACTTGGTTCATCTTCATTTATCAAAAAATAGCAGTTACATCACAAAATTGTCTTCAAAAAGAGCTAGAAAATGAGTTGAGTACAATGTTGCACAAAAGTGCGAAAATCTACTATGAAATGGCTAACCTACTGAGGATTGAAGCCTTCTTATTTATACAAGTGGGGACTCCCAAAAGTCCTCCTAAACTTAAGGAACTTGGCTGCCTAGAACTAAAGATAACAACAGCCCTACTTGACTTGCTCGGCTGCCCCTTGGAATCAACAATGTGGGCCTTTGTACTCCAAGCTATTGATGAAGAATTTGAGGAAGGGGTAATTAATGAAGGAGACACCCCTCCTATAAGTCCTCATCCCTGTTTCCTTGAGTTTGGCTGTAATTTTTCTCATAAATTCCTGGTCCTTGTCTAAAATTGTCCAAAAAAATTGCAGTAAACACTCATTAGACTTCATGGCAAAGTGACCATCCCCATTCACTCTATTGACATAAATATATTCAAAAACATGCACAAAACTATTGAGAATGGTGGATTAAATGAAAATAATAGGCAGAATGAGCCCATATAGTTACCCATTTCTAGGGCTCATCACCATATCCAGTTAATATTAGTGTAGTTGTTGGCTTAAGTGGGAAACTTCCTTATGCCAAGAACTTACAGAACAAGTTGTGAGAGCCTTAGGAGGTTGTAAAGCATGCACAAATGATACCTATTTTTATATGTCATGATAAATGGATGATGTTGTCATTTACAAACGTGGAGAAAAATCTGTTCGAATTTTTCATTCTACAATTCCTGAAGAAATGGAGGATGTTTTTTAATGGTTGTCAGTAACCCTAGAACTTGAGGGCAAATTCTCTTAATTACAAAACCTATCTGCATAAAATTCTGGAGCAAAATTTCAACATTAACATGGTACCTGTAGTTGATCTGAGGCAATGCCAGAGTTTTGGTTAATACTAACAACTTCAGTTTTGCAAAGTATTCATATTAATGGTTGCCTTCTAGCCCTATGATCATTATGATGGTTTGTAAAGAACATGTTGTGGAGGTAAATCCCCTCTGCAGACAGAGGCGATCCCTACTAGCCTAAATGGGGTCTAGCAACAATCAAACAATGCTAACACGCAGGTTCCTAATTGCAAATCAAAGACCGATGATGAGGGCCTACCTGGATTCCAACGCTAGTACTTGTAGAAGAGTTGTCGCTCCCGTTTCTTTGCTCCGGCTGGTCACAATCCCCACGATCCTCGTGAACGGACACCTGCACATGCAAAGAACAACACAAACACAAGCATAAAATCCAATAGATGCAACTATATATCAGTCAGAAAGGATATAACTCAATCATCATTACAAAGACAATAAGAGTGGAACCATAATGATAGTCATTTATTATTGATAAACAACAAAGAAGAATACAACCATAGTTCTGACGTCAAATCCTCCTTTGGCTGGGTGATCAACAACACATGCCTTGCAAAGCTTGTTGGGAATGGGGAACAAGCCTCTCTCTCCTTGGTCACTTGGATAAGAATCTCCTCACTTAAGATTTAGCCTCATGGGAATGAATAAGGCTCCTTGTAGCATGAACTTGGCAATTCTCAGACTTTGGGACTTAGAATTTGGAACTTGGAGACTAACTTGTCAAAGGCAAAAGGACAAGCTTTTATAGATAGAGGAGAAGGAGTTAGGGTCATCCACAAGATTCATGGGATTGGCTTTATCACTAAGAAGCTTCCATGAGAGGTGGAGAACTACTTCCCTTCTATGGAGATTCGAAGCCCAACTGAACTAACTCAAGATGGAATCAGTTCATGAATAGGTTAGGAAGAACCTTCGTAAGTTTGTTTTTTAAAAACTTTACCCAACTGGGCTGGCGCGAGTGCGACTCTGAGACAGAGTGCCAGCTGGCGCGCCCTCTTTAGAGGATTTCCCCCATTGGCGCGAGTGAGACACAGTGGAACCGCGCCAATGGAAAAAGGGCTATTTTTATGGGTATTTTGCAGAAGGTGTCTTCAGGGCATATGAAGTACATACTCAAGGGGATACAATGCAAGTGTTTTCAGGTTATGTCACTTCTCACAGGTCCCAAAATAAGTCCTCCAATGTGTGGGAGAAGGGGTAACAGGGACGGTGACAAATTACTATGTAACAGATGCCCCCTAAAGCATGAGGCCCAAGAGAGAGAGAGGGGTGAAATTCTTTACAAGAACATGGCCAACTGAAAACACTGCTGCTGGAAAACTTGCATGAAGAAGTACAATTGATATCTCAAGTACATGATATATGTGGTATGGGCGCAGCCATCCATAGCAGAGTACATAAAAATCTAGATCCAAGGTATGGGCGCAGCCATCCAGTAAGGATCGATAAGTAGACTCAAGCATGGTCGCAACCATCCAGTGAATGAGTCATGTAATGATCATAATAATCCACAAAATCGCAACCTGGATCCCATCAGACAAAATCCAGGGTCTTGCGCTCCATCTCGACCCGAACAAAGTACAAGTTCAAGCATGCGAATATGGGAGTCGAAGTCAAACATGCAAGGACATCGTCTGATTACCACTCAATAATGAAAACTGTTAACAGACGTGAGAGGTACCACCAATAATGACAATGGTCCTCAAGGTACTATAGGTACAATCTACGGTGTGAAAATCAATGAGCCGGCGTCGAACACCCGTAGAATCATTCGATCGAAGGCCAATGATGAAAACCTCATGTCGAACGCGAAGAACCTGCGATTGAGGCATGTAGACTCCAAGGCACTAGAAGTGAGTCTCTAGATCAACTTCCTGGATAATGAGCTGAAGTCGACAGGAAGTGACCTTAATCGAAGGTGGTTCATAATGTTTCCCACATCATCGACACGAGACAGAGAAGGATAAGATGTTTTGTGTGAGGTATCAGAGGGAGGTTGAGTATTCTGCAGAGGTCAACTTCTCTTGAACATATTGGCGGCACGACAGTGGACTTGGCAATATTTGACATCAAATGATCAGGGGTCATGGTGACAAGGCAATGAGCAGATGAGAGGTCAAATAGGATAACCCAAACCCACGGAGGCAAGTGTAAAAACAAGATGAGATGTCCCCACCCAGACACGAAGGTAGACAAGTGCCATGTTCAAGAGCGACATACTGCCGACACGACAATAATTGTGGTTCCATTTTTCCCCACCATTTCTGGCGAGTACCCTAGTTATTTTTATCAACAAGCTTGATGGGGATAGCATATGCTTGTAAAGTGTCATTTTGACAGAATCCAATGTCATCAAGTTTTAACGAGACTGACAGAGGAAAAACTCGGCGTCTTTTCATGTTTAGAGAGTTTGAAAAGACAGCTGAAAAGTAAACTCCAGGGGAGTCCTTTTTCGTAAAGTTGTGTCTCTTGAGCCCGAAAAAGTATAAAACAATGCTTGAAAGAACCGCCCGATCATTACGATTGAGGAGTACTTTTCATGAGTAGTGATTTCAATCTGAAAAAGTAAAAAAGCGATCGAAATCACATCGTTTCGTAACCGTTAACGAGCCTAAAATGAAAAGGGCCCGACGATATTTTCGTCTTTACACGGTCAAAAAAGAGTCTAAAGACGGCCGCCTCTTATTTACGTTTAACGAGTCAAGAGGAAAAACTCAGCAATCTTTTCGTCTTTAAACGGTCAGAAAAGAGCTAAAAGCAGACCTCCATTTTTATTCTCTTTAACGAGTCAAAAAGGGAAAATACTCGGCAATCTTTTCATATTTTACGAGTCAGAAAAGAGCTTAAAGGTGACTCATCCTAGAGGAACGAGTGGTATAAAGGGTAGCAACTGGTTCCGGAAATGGTGGAACTGCTCAAAACATGTAATGGTCAAGAGGCTGGCTAATAAAACCACTCATCGCTGTGGTTCCTCAGGAAAGGAAAAACAACCAAGTGAGAGCATATGATCGGCCAAAGAGATGGTAGCAATGGAATGAAACAACCAAGGCTCATCTAGCAGAATTTAGCGGATAAAGCAGCAATCACAAGATGTGAATTAGGTATGGGTTCATTTTTACACAAGCTTGAACCATGGAGAACTCTGCTTGGATTCGGTTTCATGTTTACACAAGCTTGAAACGAAAAACTATGCTTGTTATGAGTTCGCATGCCCCCAGCATAATGACGCAAAACGAGGTACATGCCCCCCAAGCTTCATTACATTCAACAAAGTGGATGGAATGAAGGTTCACTTTCGAGATCTTGGAAAGACTCGACTGGTATTTTATGAGATCTTAATCAAAAGACTCGATCGAAAAAGGGAGTTGTTTCATTTTTTAATGAGGTTGACACAATAAAAGAACTATCCTCATAACCCTTGTTTCATTTTGTAACAAGCTTGACACAAGATCAAGAACTATGCTCGACCAAACCCAGTTTCATTTTTTAAGGAGCTTGACATAGGAAAGGAACTATGCTCCGAACGAACTTCATCATAATGAACAGGAAGTCGTTGCTGCCAAGAGTGTCACTCCCAGTGGAAGGAAAACATCTTGGAAGTCAAGACCCAATGCCCCCAGGACATTATGCACGATGGCATCATCACTGGATACAGTCACGGGATAAGTAACCACGTAGTTGACCTGCGGTGGGGCGGACACAACTGGTGGATAAAAACCAGGAGGGGATGGCAACTGCGCAGGAGGCACCGGGGGACTAAAGAACGATAATTGATCTATAGTGACAATTCTTCCGTCGTGTGGAAAACAAACCACACGGAAAAGTGAAGAGACAAGGGCCCCCATGGCATAAACATAGTCACGGCCAAGGAGAAGACTGAAATCTAAAGAACCTTGGACAACCAGCACGTCCATATAGACGGTTTTGCCTCCCAAAGTAATAGGAAATTTTGGGAGGACCCCTAGAGGTTGATTGGTTCCTCCGTCAAATGCTAACAGATTTTGTGTGACCGGCACAAGCTGCGGGGAACCTAAAGCTTGCCAAGTAGTGGACGGCATAAGACTGACAGACACACCTTCATCCAAAATAGTGGCAGGTATTGCCTTGGCACAGGCATGTACTGTAATCTGGAAAGGCACATTGGATGGAAGGTGGAAAGCAGTCAAGTGACTCCAGTCGAAGGAGACGGCCAAACTACTTGGTGGGGGAATCGTATGATTTCCCCCCTGCGCTACAGGAGACGAAGAAGGACCCTCTTGATCAGCGAGGATAGGAGGGTCGTTCTGAGACTCAGGAGAATCTGACGAGACGAGAAGAACATGAGTAGTAGAATCATGATGCTCCTCTAGAACAGAGTAACCAACAGGTGGTGAACCCAAGTCCACACTCTCTCTGACCAATGGTTGGTCTGGAACAGGCTTGGCACAGCCAGGTTCGGAAGGAGGAGGACAGACAAGAGAAGAATCTAAGTCGAGATCTTTGTCCACAAGGAGGGGGTCAGAAGAGAGCCTCTGATAACCAACAGGAAGTTGGGGTGAAGAAGCTGTAAGACTTTCCAAAACAGCGGAAGCTTTATCCATGAGCGGACAAAGGTGAAGGGGATGGTTTCCTTCACATAGTCTACAGGGGATTCGAATCTTCCCTTTCTTCTGAATTTTGTGAGTCAAGAAGGTAGCATCGCCATGAGCTTCAGAGGATGATGAGGGGCAGGCCGGATCACGAGACCATACTTCTAAGATCCTGGGAATGCCAGGACAATCACGAAGAAGGTGGTCATCCTTGCACAATCTACAAGGAAATTTGACCTTCCGCGGAGGAGTAGAAGGTGGCTCGACTTGAGTTGTACTTTTAACCTCTCGCTTAGGAGACTTCTTCTTCTTCGTCTTCTTCTTCTTCTTCTTAGCCACCTGGTTACTTGAATCCAGACTTTCACCAGGCGAAGTAGAAGATGAGGACGCAGAAACAGGCGAAGAAGGGGAGAGGTCCACCTTAGAATCAACATGATGTTGTTCGGGTGGAGGAACTGATTGACCAGCAGTTGAGACGGTAGGGACCAGAGAGGTTGAGAACAACCAAACAGGCAACCCAACAGTTAACCCAGGAAGGGACAACGTTGCCATGTAAGGAGCACCAACATTTCCAAAAGGAGGGAAATGACCAGGATTCCCATCAGAGGGGATGCCTAGGTTGGTAAACTCCGGAAAAGTTGCCATCACAAACGAGAAAGAACCCTACTCAAACTAACGCAAACAAGATCTAACCGGGTAAATGTGAATCGTGGCCGAATAAATTTTAAGACGCAAGGACATAACTTGACCTTTTCATTTTTTAAGAGTCGAGAAAAGGACAAAAAGATGACTCTAGTCGCCTTCGAATGTTTAATGAGCCTGAAGTGACAAGTGCTCAGATGGACCTTTTATTTTAGGGAGTCTGAAAAGGAATGAAAGTGACTACTCTGGAGAACTAGGCAAAAAGGTTTACCAAACAAATCCGTAAAACTGCATATACACCTTGGCAGTCATATGAAAACCAAGGACTTTCCGTATGACAGTCAATCTTCCCGAATGCTGTGTTCGGTGCGTTACGGCTTGTAAGGCGGCAGACACGGCTTCCTATGGATAAAGGATGATAACCTAGTGGGGTCTCCCCATATACTCGACGGTACATGGGAGCTCAAATCCGTACTAGACCACTATTGCGTCACGGAAGGAGGAATCACCCAACCTTGAGTGAAACAAAAGTGACTAGGTTTAACGACGTCGGAGCACGTCTCTAGCCTAGACCTCTAAAACGTGTGCGTTATGTTCCAATGTGTTGTTAGATTTATTCAGTTCATTTTAAAGTTGATCTTGTATTAGGTTTCAGTTTTCAGGCCTTACCGTATGTAATCTCTCAAAATTCCCTAAATGCAAACTATATGCCAAAATATGTCATTTCATTCGATGAATGCTAGTTACGAGAGGGATTGAGAGCTTTCACGCAAACAAAATGATCACAAAACAACAAAGAACTTCCCTAATGCAGCTAATGGAAATTAACAAACTTTTCTTTAAGATCACTAATCACTAATCAAAACGAAAAGCTTCTAATTCTCATTAACTAATACAAGGCAAAAGAGATTTTTTCTTTTGTTGATGGCAAAACGCACTAAACAACTTTGAGAAATGATAACGAAAGAGTAAAAACACAAATTTCACTTAATGCAAACACATTTAGTTCCCTAAATCACAAATCAAAACTCCAAAGAACAAGAAAGATCCCAAAGACACCAATGAGCCGTGTAATCTATGCTCAAAGTGAGACGAAGCGGAATTCAAGTGAAAACAAAGCAAGTCACCCAAATAACGTAATAAAACGATTAACAACCACTAAACGAGTGCAAGGGAGCAATCAGAAAGTTGACTGCACTAATAGTAGACCAAAACTCCTAAGGAAGGCTCGACACACAAAGCCACTAGATGCCCTAGGGCTAGAAATGTGAAATCGATAGAAAATGGCAAACATCCAAAGGGTAAAGGTAATCTATGCACAATTCACTTGAAAGGTATGCAAATGTAATCTATGCACATTCTGAAAATGAGAATTCTAATTATGCAAGTGTGATCTATGCAAGAGAATTCTCAAACACAAGATGATTCTAATGTAATCCAAGAACCAATCAAGTGCAAATCAAGAAAATTGGGTGAGAGTTCCAAAGATCAAAAAAATAAAAACACTCAAAGGCGATTAACACTCATACACAATTTAGCCCCCCCCCCCCCCCGGCGAATGAGGGGGAATTTTTTTTGCAAAAACAAAAGTAAAAAGATGCAAAATTGTGAAAAGACTGGGACAAACCTCCAAGGAATGACCAAAGGAAATCAAATTAAGAATTTCTCAAAAAAGATACTCAAAACCAGTCAAACAAGACTCCAACACACTTAAGTAGTCTAAAAAAAGGTACCCAGAACAAAAACCAAGCTCAGAGGGCTCACAGACAAGCAAACTTCAAAAATTCCCGGGCCTAGCGTGACTGTCAGACTGAAGATAACGCCTTTCAGTGATTGGTGCGGGTTGTCAATGTGCAACCTGCGCCAATTGGCGCAACTGTAATGCTATAAAAGAGCGCTAGCCGAGTTTGCTATGGAAAAATAAAAAACAAACGAGCCAAAGCTAAGTCAACAGTACCCAGGTACACCAAGGGGCAAGAAGCAACACAGGGACTCAACCCAGAAAGCTAATCAAGCAGGAGAAACCAAGAAACAACCAAGAAACAAGGCAAAAAGCCAACTCCCTAGTGGAGTCGCCAAATTGTTGTGGAGGTAAATCCCCTCTGTGGACAGAGGCGATCCCTACTAGCCCAAATGGGGTCTAGCAACAATCAAACAATGCTAACACATAGGTTCCTAATTGCAAATCAAATACCGATGATGAGGGCCTACCTGGATTCCAACGCTAGTACTTGTAGAAGAGTCGTTGCTCCCGTTTCTTTGCTCCGGCTGGTCACAATCCCCACGATCCTCGTGAACGGACACCTGCACATGCAAAGAATGACACAAACACAAGCATAAAATCCAATAGATGCAACTATATATCAGTCAGAAAGGATATAACTCAATCATCATTACAAACACAATAAGAATGGAACCATAATGATAGTTGTTTATTATTGATAAACAACAAAGAAGAATACAACCATAGTTCTGACGTCAAATCCTCCTTTGGCTGGGTGATCAGCAACACATGCCTTGCAAAGCTTGTTGGGAATGGGGAACAAGCCTCTCTCTCCTTGGTCACTTGGATAAGAATCTCCTCACTTAAGATTTAGCCTCATGGGTATGAATAAGGCTCCTTGTAGCATGAACTTGGCAATTCTCGGACTTTGGGACTTAGAATTTGGAACTTGGAGACTAACTTGTCAAAGGCAAAAGGACAAGATTTTATAGATAGAGGAGAAGGAGTTAGGGTCATCCACAAGATTCATGGGATTGGCTTTATCACTAAGAAGTTTCCATGAGAGGTGGAGAACTACCCTTCTATGGAGATTCGAAGCCCAACTGAACTAACTCAAGATGGAATCAGTTCATGAATAGGTTAGGAAGAACCTTCGTAAGTTTGTTTTTTAAAAACTTTACCCAACTGGGCTGGCGCGAGTGCGACTCTGAGACAGAGCACCAGATGGCGTGCCCTCTTTGGAGGATTTCCCCCATTGGCATGAGTGAGACACAGTGGAACCGCGCCAATGGAAAAAGGGCTATTTTTATGGGTATTTTGCAGAAGGTGTCTTCAGGGCATATGAAGTACATACTCAACGGGATACAATGCAAGTGTTTTCAGGTTATGTCACTTCTCACAGGTCCTGGAATAAGTCCTCCAATGTGTGGGAGAAGGGGTAACAGGGACGGTGACAAATTACTGTGTAACAGAACATATTGACAGAAATTATGACTTGATTAGACAACCTAGTTATGTGTATGGATACATTTCAGCATGTGAGTGAGCTTGTCTTGCTCACCATGCATTGGTTGACTTGAGCTACCTGAATGAGATCTATGTGATAAAGGATTATATGCATGACATGAATGGTTTATTAGTTACTATATGGATGAAAAATGTGCAGTTGTATATGTTCAATTGATGCCTTTGATGATGATATGTTAATGATACATGGGTTTCTATATTATTTTGTTGTTTGTCATGGTTTATGAGTGGTTTAAAATTAGTTTACATTGTTGGTCCGAAGCTTGAAAAATGTGAAGGAGAGAGATATGACACAACTATATAAGATCTTGCCATTTTTATCATATCCTATTCTATCCCAATTAATCAAGAATAGTTGACATTCATTGCAAACACATTGATATTGTCTTTCAAACACAAACAATTCGTTGTAATGAGTGGGTCACTCGTCACAATTAGTTATGAGACTAAAAATGTAAAAGCGTAAATATAGAATTATGTGTATGATGTTTGTTATTGGTGGTTCCCCAAGTACAAATAAAAAAAACTCAAACTAGGGATTTGATCTCCAAGAATGGAAACTTAGCCCCTTAAGAAATATGACTACCAACTTTGATGAATTCGGTCCTTCAACAGATAAATTTTCCTTCAAAATAGTTTTGTAAGTGATGACAAATTCAACTTCCAATCCAAATATTTCGACCTTCCAATAAGCCACAAAATTTTCTAATATTCGATCCCAAATATCAAGTTGTACACAATGATCTAGAATATGGGTGTAACCCTATGGAATAACTCAGCCTCAATCTGAATTTAGCTGAGAATGACTCAACCCTCCTTAGATCAATCACAAACTTGATAGGGGTTTTCTAAATAATTTATCTATCCTTAGGAACTCGACTCTTTGATGTTTGGCTTCTAACTAATATAACCTTCAGGAGATGAAATAAATGTTATGTAAGATGACCATCAAATGAGGAATACGACTTCAAAAATCAGCCTCCTACAATGGATGATTCAACCTGTTACAAGTGGCTCAGTCAGGATCTACAACTTAGATCTCTGTATATTCCAAGCATTTTCCAACAAAGGCATTGCAGTTGTTGTGGTTCTTAAGAATGAGAAAGTTCAGAGCATAAGTGAAAGCCCAACTGTAGGCCAAGCTTGGGTGGCTCAAAGGATTGCTCCTTACTACCCTTCAACCTTAATAATTCAGATCACTGTAGGGAATGAGGTCCATACAAATAGTGATGGGTCATTAGACTCTGCTGTAGTGCCTTCAATACAAAACATACATTTTTGTTTGGTTTCTTTAGGATTGTACGACAAGATTAAGGTATCTACTCCACATAGTATTCCTATCATTTCAAGTTATTTTCCTTCATCCTCCACAATTTCTAATAGTTTGGTATGAATTATGAAGCCTCTCCTCAAATTATTTGATGATACAGCTGCTCCATTCACGGTAAATGAATATCCTTATTTTGCATAAAGAGACATCCCCAAAGAAGTTTCATTGGACTATGCGATGTTTGGGCAGTCTCCATGGGTTTCAGATCCAAAAGGGTTCACCTATAACAATATGTTAGATGCTCAAATTGATTCCATTTACTCTGTTATGGATTCTTTGGGTCACAATGACACTATCCATGTAACTTTCTTTGAGACCAGTTGGCCTAAAGGAGACATTGATGATCTAAGAGTGAATCCTGAGAATGCTAGAAAATATAACACCAGAGTCATAAAATTTTTTACTTCCGATGCAGGAACTCCAATGAGGCTTAATAGAGTCATAGAGAACTTTATTATTTTTTCAATTTTTAATGAGAACCATAAGCCAGGGCCAACCACTGAGAGGAACTTTGGGCTGCTAAACATGGATGGATATGATGTAGATTTGCATTATTTGTTTCTGTGCTTCATATTTAATCTGATTCAATACATCAAATTTCCATAGATTGGGTATTGGACATGAAATTATTCTTCCATATTCTAGGTTATGCACTATAATCCCTCTGGTAATGTATACCATGTCAAGTTGAAAAGAGCATGAAATTGGTTACTTTCTCTAGAATTATTATTTTCACATTAATAATTTTAAAAAATACTAAAAACCAAAAAAGTTACTTCTACAAACCCTAATAATTTTTTTTTCTCATGTCATACCATTTTGCAATTCTTATTTCTGGTAACGTAGGAATATTTGATACTTAGGATCAAAAGAAAGACACGAACTCTAGCACCATTCTTCTTCTTGAAATTGTTCAAGAATATAGTCCATGTGTTAAGTTCCACCAATGTAGTCTTGACGTCCATCTACTCCACCTCTAAGTCATATGAAACTGCCAATGCAAGAAGTATTTCTTCTTTCTTCTTTTTATCATAAGTGAAGGTTCCTTTATTTATTTATTTAAGGAAACATTAGGAAGTAATTAGACATTATGGTAGGTAAATACTTCACGTATGTGAAGTAATCAATCTATGGAGTTATGTACTGGGCAAAGTCCTTTTTTTGCCAAAGCAGAGGCATTGGACTAGGCCAAGGCTTCATTACACAAGGTATGGCAAGGCACACGTTACTCACATAAGGCACGTGAAAGTAAGGTCTTATAAGGTCCTGGGTCTGGAAAGATCCAAGCAGGTAGGCATAATGCATTCTCTCCTTTTAGGGCCTTTAAGAGTGAATAGAGATATGAATTACCAGAAATTGTGATTTTTTTTTCAAATAGTTACTTCATGTAATCACCTTCTATTCTAGTGTTAATTTTTAAGCATTTTCCAACAAGGGCACTACAATTGTTGTGGGTCTTGAGAATGAGATAGTCCAGAGGATAAGTGAAAGCCCAACTGTAGGCCAAGCTTGGTTGTCTCAAAGGATTGCTCCTTACTACCCTTTAACCTTAATAATTCTGATCACCGTAGGGAATGAGGTCCTTACAAATAGTGATGTGTCAATAGAATCTATTGTAGTTCCTACAATACAGAACATTCATTCCGGTTTGGTTTCTTTAGGCTTGCACGACAAGATTAAGGTATCTACTCCACATAGTATGCCTATCTTTCAGGTTCTTTTCCTCAGGCATCCATAGTTGCTATTGGTTTGGTACAAATTATGAAGCCTCTCCTCAAATTCTTAGATGATATAGGTGCTTCATTCATGGTGAATCAATATCCTTATTTTTCATACAGAGACAATCCCAAAGAAGTTTCATCGGACTATGTGTTGTTTGGGCGGTCTCCAAGAGTTTCAGATCCAAAAGGTCTCACCTATAACAATATATTAGATGCTCAAATTGATTCCATTTACTCTGTTATGGCTTCTTTGGGTCACAATGACACTATCCATTTAACTGTCTTTGAGACCGGTTGGCCTTCCAAAGGAGACACAGATGATATAGGTGTGAATCCTGAGAATGCTAGAAACTATAACACTAAACTCTTAAAACATGTTACTTCCAATGCAAGAATTCCAATGAATCCCAATAGTGTCATAGAGAACTTTATTATTTTTGCAATTTTTAATGAGAACCATAAGCTAGGGCCAACGACTAAGAGGAACGTTGGGATGCTAAACCTAGATGGATATGATGTAGATTTGAGTTTTGGTTAGCGTGCATCTCCTCCTCCACCATATTCGCCTCCTACAAGCCCACCACCTAGCCCGATTTCTTTAGACCACCAAAAGGTTCAAGGGGAGGCCTTGGCAATGTTGTTTATTGCATTACCAAACAAAGTTCTGATCCATCTGTTCTTCAAGAGTCTTTGGATTTTTCTTGTGGGTTGGGTGGTACCGATTGTGCTTCAATTCGTCAGGGTGGACCTTGCTATAATCCAAATACCGTCCATGCCAATGCTTCAAAGGAAATGAATAGTTACTATTAGATTCATGACAAAAACTGTTGTAATTGTGATTTCAAAGGCATTGGTCTGGGCACATTTTTTGATCCAAGTAAGGATTCCACTCATTTTCTCTTCTAGGAAATGTCTTCCTTTAATTTTTCCTTTTGTTTGGCTACTTGAAACATATGATGCATTACTTTTTTCTGTGCTTCATATTTAATCTGATTCAGTACATCAAATTTCCATAGATTGGGAATTGGACATGGAATTATTCTTCTATATTCCAATTTATGCACTATAATCACTCTGATAATGTATACCATGTCAAGTAGCAAAGACCATGAAATTGGTTAATTTATTTGGAATTATTATTTTCACATTAATAAATTTAAAAAATATTAAAAAACCAAAAAAGTTACTTGTACAAACCCTGAGAATTTTTGTTTCTCATGTCATACCCATTTTGCAATTCTTGTTTCTAGTAGCATAGGAGTATTTGATACTTAGGATCAAAAGAAAGGCATGAACTTTAGCACCATTCTTATTCTTGGAACTGTTCCAGAATACAGTCCATGTGTTAATATCCAACGATGTACTCTTGACGTCCATCTGCTCCACCTCTAAGTCATATGGAACTTCCAACACAAGAAGTATTTCTTCTTTCTTCTTTTGATCGTAAGTGGAGGTTCCCTTTTTTTATTTAAGGCAACATCAGGAAGTAATTGGACATTATGGTAGGTAAATACTTCATGTATGTGAAATATTCAATCTACAGAGTTATGTACTGGGAAAAGTCCTTTCTTTGCCAAAGAAAAGGCATTGGACCAGGCCAAGGCTTCATTACACAAGGTATGGAAAGGCACATGTTACTCACATAAGGCATGTGAAAGTAAGGTCTTATAAATTCATGGGTTCGAAAACGTCAAAGCAGGTAGGCATAGCGCATTCTCTCCTTTTAGGGTCATTAAGGGTGAATAGAGATATAAATTACCAGGCATTGTGAATTTTATTTAAGATAGTTACTTCATGTAATCACCTTCTGTTCTAGTGTTAATTTTATGTTAAAATGAAAAGGAACAATTTTTGAACTTGATATGAGAGCTGAGATTAAGCTGTGTTTCCATTGATTATGTCTAGCTAGCTCTATTAATTTTGGGTGAAAAGAGAAAGAACAGGAAAGGAGTTCAATATTGGCTCTCTTTTTCTTAAGCTAACATGGTTGAAATAGGTACAACAACATTTACAGCTCTTAATTGAAACTTAGGGTAAGTACTTGAAGTCTGTGTTGGAAAAGGCTAGGGAAACTCTTGCTGGCCACAACTTAGGTTCTGTTGGATTGGAAGCTGCCTGTGCAGAAATCTCAGAATTGGCTTCAAAAATGTCCACTGAATGACTCAACAATGTTTTTTCTTGTTTACCTAAAATTCCATCATTATACAAGCAACAACAACATATGGTACATGATATGCATAGTCTTAATCAACAATCTCAGGTCACAGATTATTCAATGGAGAGCTGTTTGACATCAAATGAGAGTTCTGAAAAGAATCTAGATCGGAATATGCAGAATGCTAGAAAGAAAATATTGAGAACATTAAATAATAGAAATGTACCTTTCTGGCAGATTGAGACCAGATAATATGTCATTTTCCGAGAATTGAGTGCCACACAATTGGGTTGGGAAGAAAATCTAAAACAAGATGAAAAATTGTGTTCTCTCCAACTAATCCAAAATATTCAGACAAGAATTCAATTCCAACCAAAGGAAATTTACGGGAGAGGACCACAATTTTTAGGGTACAAACAAAAGAAAATTGCTATGGCATGTCTGATGCAAGGGAAAAATAGATGGAAGTAAATGGATCATGTGTAGGACAACAAGTAATTAAACGAGAAGTTCCTAGGAGCTTCTCTTTGCATGAATTTTGTTGCAAGGGTGAATAGGTAGGGCTTCATAGGGATGAAGTTGAAATTCCTTCAGTTAGAAATAACAAGCTTTCCAAGATCACCAAATAATTAGACTTGAATGCTAATGATGACACTAGTATAGAATCCAATTGTAGGGAGTTTGATTTGAATGGTTTTGGATGGATCATATGACAATGAATGTTAGCAAATCATTTAAGAAATTTGTACCTTCCATATTTGACAAAAACCTTCATCACTCACTGAATCCTAGGTTCATGAATCAAAATCAAGAGTGTGATTTTATGGTTCTTGATATATTATCTAGAAGCTGAACTGCTAAAATATTTAGACGGGCCACTAAGAGCTTATTTAGCATATGTATTTATAATACCACTGCCTAGATATGAAATTCAGGGAGCTTATTTTGTTTCTCTAGTGAAGCTTTGTGTTTATGTTTTTCATACACTATAGGCTAAGCATAGGCTATCATAACCCAGTGGATTGGATAATTTGTATCATTTTTAAAGTATGGAGTAGAATGCTTATATTCAATGAGGAATGAGAATGAAATTTTGATGTGGTGTCAACTCTGTATATTTTAGAGAATACATGAATTGGTATATATGCAGCAACAACATATGGTACAGGTTATGCATAGCCTTAATTAATAATCTCAGATCACAGATTATTCAATGGAGAGCTATTTGACATCAAATGAGAGTTTTGAAAAGAATTTAGATTGGAATATGCAGAACGTTGGCAAGAAAAGATTGAGAGCATTACAAAATAGAAATGTACCTTTTTGGCAGACTGAGACCATAGAAGATGCCAGTTTCCAAAAATTGAGTCCCAGGCAACTGGGTTGGGAAGAAAATCTGAAACAAAATGAAAATATTGTGTCCTCTCCAACTAATCCAAAACATTCATACATGAATTCAATCCATGATATTACCTCAGTTTAGATGCCTCTGTATAGATATCAGAACAAAAGAAAAAAGTTGTACTGCGGGTGATGATGGCATGCACCTTATGATCATACTATCACCTAGAAATATTGTCAATAACCTGTACTACTGGGCTTCACGTGTCACAACTCTATTATAATGTCTAACTCTATTATAATGTGTAACATATATGTGAATGACCATTATCAACATCTATAGCTCAAATGTTAAAAAGTAGCAAACAATGCCCTCATATTGACACTATGACTCCATATGCCCTCATTTCTCCTGGACACAATTAATTATCCGATTCATATGAAGAATATCTCTATTCGAGTAGGTGTGGCAGTTTTGATTACTTCATGTTTGTTGAAATAACATGTATGGTCTTCAACACGTTTTTTAGATTGTTTGCTCCTTTTTTGTAAGTAGAAAATGAAATCTTGCAAAACACTCGGATTTCAACTGTATGATGACATGGTGTGCATTCCGGTTTCAATTAACTGATTTTTCGTATTTTTCCCTTTTGTTTTGTATTTCACTTATACAACAAAGAGACATAGTTCTTAATCTTTTGTATGCTTTCAAATTGTTGAACTGGATTCCAACTGTATTATGACATGGTGCGCATTCTAGTTTCAATTAACTGAGTTTTTGTATTTTTCCCTTTTATTTTGTATTTCACTTATACAACAAAGAAACATAGTTCATAATCTTTTGTATGTTTTCAAATTGTTGAATTGGTTTTGAGCGTTAACCGCATACAAGAATTTTTCTCTAGATGTGTGTAGGTCACACATTCACTGTTAATGCTACTCTTTCCTATGCCACTGCCTTACGTCGTTTCCTTGGCAACATTTGGTGGAATTTCTAGTATATTGCTTTATCTAACCATTTTCTATTTGTTTTTAGATAATATTCTTCTTTAAGTTAACATTTATCCATTTTTATATCAATTTATTGTTACTATTATATAATGGTAAATGGATTTTTATTTTATTAAATAGAATATACTTATTTTATTATATTAATTTTTTTTATATAAGATATTATTTCTATTATTATTTATTAGTTATCACATTAATTTATTATTATTATAAGACATCATCAATAATGGTAAATCAAAATCTACCTATACTTTATTAAAGAGAATATACTCGACTTACTACACTAAAATATTTTTCATAAGGTATTGTCTCAACCATTTTGTTGAAGCTATCCATGACTACCATCAAATGGCCACAACCCCTACTTGTGATCCAAAATTCTCATAAAATTTCTATTTAAATTAATTCCCATGATCTTCTTAGAATTAGAAGTTGTCATAATGGATGCAGGATTACCACTTTTTGTAAACTCTCATGGTACCAATACTAAGATTTATATAAACACTAAGTATTATGTATGAAAATATACTAATTAAGGCTAATGAATATCATGGAATGTAGAAAATATTCAACCATAACATTTATTGCCAAATATTATTTTTTTTTTTCTCAGCAATACTAACTAATTTATATTAATATGTACAGGTAAACTTTACATCCAAAAAGTCTATCTGCCCAAGGCCAACAGTGGCTCCATGGGTGACTCCATCCTTTTCAAACATTTGCCTCGCAGGGCGACATATCCAGGCTAGATCAGCTTTCAAAACTCCATGATGATTCAGAGATGCAACAAAATTGCCCACGCAGGGGCGAACCTTAAAAGACAAACTACCCAGAAAGACTTTAGACTCCAAGAGCATTACACAGAATAGACAAAAAACATGCATAATCTTCAGGCAGATACCAGCCATATAACGCCATCCCAAGAAGACTGTAGTGACCAATACCACTACCCAGAACAAGTAGGAACCAAACCAAAATGTGAGACAAGAACCGGAAATCCATCAAGGCCTCGTACCCGGTTTGCGCGAAGGAGTCCCAAGCGGAGGAGAACCACTGTGCACTAGTCCTCTGGTTCTTCTTCCGGAATGTTGCACCATCCTTGTCCCTCTGAGACTCCCTCCCACATCGCCATGGGGTTCTGTGAGGGGGCTGGCTTCTCATCTTCACACGCGCGGGAGGGGCCTGGCTGAGGCGCCCTTTCTGGGACGTTCTCTGAATTCGAAGGTTCCCCCATTGGGCGCTTCCCCTTGTTGATCTCGGAGCGAATCTCAGCAGGTGCCTGTGGCGGTTCGTCCTCATTCTCCTCAGGAATTTTGGTGAAGAGCACTGAAATATGTGCATTGATTCCTGCATTGTCCCTGGAGCTACCCAATGTGAAAATAACTGAACCAAACGCTGGGAGCATGGGTGCTCCCTCATTAGAGCCACCAGCTTCCATAAACTGACTTGAAGGAATTGGGGTGGCTCCTGCCCTCCTGTAACAGTAGCAGCAGCAGCAGTGATGGTGGGCATCCGCTGCAGGGGGACGAGAGGATTCCCTACGCCCCGAACCTCTTCTACAGGGCATTCTCTCTCGCAATCGCGCCATGGGATCCTCAAATTCCTCTCTCTGTTCCAAAGCAAAGGTGGGCGAGCTGTTGTTGCGCTCCCTCCCTGGAGCTTGCCGACCCCCAATTGAATCGAACCTGAGCTCAATTGGGCCAAGAACAAAACCAGAAAAAACATGCAAGGTGTAGACCTCGTCCGAGCTCTTATCCACCAAGTCACAACACCTACACTCTGCGTTCTAAGATTCTTCCTCGACATACTAACTTCGCTCCCCAACATTCCCACATACTTAACCTCACTGTCATTCCCTCGTAACTTGCCCGCATTGAATGCGCTCGACTGTATTACCATCGCCATCAGCTTCCCCATTAAGGCATCCCTTATGCCTCCCCCGTCTTGCAGTCTCGGCGGCGAGGGTCATTGAAGGCGCCAGCTCTTCACGTGGCAGCCCGTGCTGGGCATGTGGCTTGCCATCAGCTTTTTTAATGACACCCGCATCCGGGATATTGCCAAATATTATTAGTTGCAATATAATTTACAAATATATATGTACTTCATGCCTTAGTACCAAGTTCTCAGTCTTTTGCCTCTACTCGCCTATCAAATTTTGCACTCTATAGCTTAACCTTCAAGCTTCAAAGTCACATGAATCATTTTCCTCTTCCTTTTATCTTTGTCTTTACTCAATCACTTCATCCTATATCAGTATACAACCGCTAGTATTGGCATTAAATTCATTCTCCTTCAAGTCCTTTTCCTTTATATGTACTTATGAATATCATGGAATGTAGAAAATATTCAACCAAAACATTCATAGACAAAGATTATTAATTACAAGATTATTTATAAATATATATGGACTTCATGTCTTAGTACCAAGTTTTGTCTCTTCAGCCTCTATAGGTCTATCAAATATTGGACTCTATAGCTTAACCTTCAATATTCAGAGTCAAATAAATAATTTTCCTCCTCCTTATATCTTGTTCTTTACTCAATGCCCTTCATCTTATATGATTATACAACAACGAGTATTGTGATAAAATTCATTCTCCTTCAAGTAATTTTCCTTCATGTTTTCCACATTTATAGATGTATTTTCCACTGATGTGCAAGCAACATGTATGCAACATGACTACAACAAATTCCTTCTTAAAGGTTTATGTCCTAATAGTTTTTCTTCCTTGTCTTTCACATATTAATCAATCCAATGGTCTTTTGTGAATCCATGTGCATCTTACTAGTAATTTTCCCTATGCATGATCCTTTATATCTCATTCCACCTTTGATTATGTGTTCTTTATCTTCATTTCTTATGAATCCTCTCGACGTATCCTATCTAGATATTATGTAGTGCTTCACTTGTACCACTTATCCATCTACACACATTCCTACATTACTACTTTTCCATATACTTTAATTGTTTTACATGTCTATACATCCTCTCATTTTCATCCTAACTATGCAAATCCTTTAGATTTTATGCATAATAATATTATATCAAATTCTCTTCGTGAATTAAAATCTATGGATTGTCATGTAACTCCTCCATAGTTATGTTCGTCTACCCTCACCTTCTTTTATGGAGCCTTAATACTCATCTTCAAAAATCAAATGTGGATTTATCTTTCCATTTTAATAAGTATTTATTTTATGTTTCCCTTTGGATCATAGATTTCTTCTTATCTAACACTTTCTCAATATAATTATCCTTCTTGGAGATTTGGATATTTCTTCCTCTATTACATCCTTTTTGTCTAATTATTCATTTTCATATAGATTTGATACATTGAAAAAAAATATTGACTTCTTAATTAAAATTGGCTACATTTGAATTCTCTCCATATTTCTTCTTAATTTGGCATGGAATTATTCACTTTGGCTAAATGTTGATACACTTTGGTTTAATATTATTGATGATTTATAATTGTAGTGATAGATTTCTCAACTACTTTGCGAAATCATTGTGAGGTTTAATGGATGTTAAATTAAAGTGGATTACTTCCTTCCATCCTAAGTAAAATGGTTAAACAAAGTAGTAAATCACATCATAGTATATTGTTTCATATTTTCATCCCACATGCCATATGTGTAATCTCCTTTTGATGCACCATAACTTGATCATCAACTTCAAACTAATGCAAAGGAGTCCCTTGCATATTATATATTATACTAACAAATAATACAAGAAATAACACAATAGACTTTGAAACTCATAGAGGAAAATTCTCAAATGAGAAGTAAATAAAACATGTGATCACAAATTAATTAAAGCATGGACATAAGGGGATTTATTCATTAAACTAGCTCAACTAACCTTTCAGTAAACCTCAAAATATTGAGAAATTTTCATTTATAGCCTCAATTGTATCATCTATGAAAGAAAAATTACCATAAAAGGCACTATAGCCCTATTGGTCTTAGTCTTAGCTTGGAATTAAGCCTCTCAAAAATTTCCAAAAAAACATGGTAGTTTTACCTTGTCACCTAACTTGACTATTAGGTTATTTCTTCTCTTTTATTTTTTTCATTCTTATCCTTTTTCGTTTCAATTTATTTTCTACTTCATCTTCCCTACATTTCTTCCCATTTAATCCATCTCTTTCTTTGTATTTATGTTTTTCTTTATTATTCTCCTCACTCTTATTCTATGAGACTCTTATTCTACCCCTTTATTCCCTTCTCCACTTTACCTTCACATAGCTCAGCCCATCATATCTCCCCCTTCAAACATTTAATGATATTTTGTCTTACATTTCACATGTCATGTAAAATATAGGGTCCTCCATTCCTACCTACCAATATTAATAATCATTAAAAAAAATAAACAAAATGATAGGTACACTCGCTAAAATCACCATAAAATTTCACATGGGTGATTAATCATATTTTAAGATATTCAATGGATGACCCTTAAGAAACATTTTTAACCGTCTAATTTAGAGCCAAATTATATGTGTGGGTGATTAATCATATTCTAAGATATTCAATGGATGACCCCTAACAAAAAATTTAACTATCTAATTTAGAGCCAAATTATATGTGTGAAGTTTCATATCAATATTTTCCCTGATGATTTTTGGCATCAAACTCAAGAAACACAATGCAATTTGGGTCATTTGGAACATATATATTGATGACTAAAATAATTTTGGAACACAACATATGTAGGATTCCCGTGATGGCTTATTGTTGGTTGGATTAGTTCTATATTGATCTAATAAGTATTTGCACCTATTGTTTTCATCAAAGGTTATGCAAGGGTTTCTTGATGACAAAGTAAATAAGTGGTGGTGTGGATCATTAAGATTCTATAGAATATTATTTATATAACAATAAAGTCATGGTCTCATGGTAACTCCAAAACCTATGATAATAACCCCACTATTGCTCGATCAACATGAAATTCCTAGTTAAGTAAAAAATTTTACAAGTAAAATTATTCTTGTCTTTCATTTTCCTTTGACTCCAAATTTTGAACTAAATATAGTTCCCTTTCTTCATCTTCACTTGTGTTAATACTTCACACTTTTTCTCAAGTTAACCTATATATTTATACCAAATGTCTTTATTTATCATCAAATCCACATATTTCCATAAACAATAAGGTTCCACATGGATTCTTCCAGCTACTCCAACTATGTTCTTTCTCTTTCTACCACTGGCATCATTATTCTCTCTTGGTTCTCATCATAACCTATTAATTAATTTCCCTTTATATCAATATAAATTGATAATTAAATGGCCATATTCTCCTAAAAATTATACAACCAATAAACATGGGTAATGCCCTATTCACCCTTTGTATTCCTTTTTATAATTTCTTGCATACCAATCTTCCACCATCTTCTACACTATGGTCACTTGTACTATTATCCTATGAAACATGGGTAATGTGTCCTCTAGTGAACACACTTGTTTGACAATTCTTCAAGTATACATATGCATGATATTATTATCATTGTTCTTCTCATTTCTTTATCTTCACCAACCCATTTCACTATCTCAAGTGCAATGATTTTCGTAAGCTTGCCTTTGTTACATGTAACAATAATCATCATTATATTTGTGAAGGACAACCTTATACATATCGCCATAGCCATTACTTGTTGATTTCAATTAAATTATATCTCTAATAGCATATTTTACAAATCATTTCTCCTCATGTACACTTTACTTACATTCTTTCTTTTCACATGGAACCAGTGGATATATCACCTTCTCCTCACTTCACACTTGTAACTTTCTTTAAACATGCATTTTATATTAGAAAATTGTTGGTAAATAAATCAACTAAACTTTTAGGTTCCATCAATAAGATTTCTATATTTTCCTCTATTTTAGCTATGAATTTTAACCTCAATATTTATTCCCTCATTATAATTGTTAGACCAACAATCTTCTCCCATACTTCCTCCTCATTTTGTGCCAATCATTTTTGGATAGGTTCCTCATAATACCTTGGATTTTTCCATTTATTTAGTAGGGAAATTTCTTTCAGTATCCCAATCCTAATATTCTTCTTGCACATAGTCTATGTAGAAAATATTATTTCTTCACAAAATTGATGGCCAAAATTTCCAATCTTTAGATTCTTCTTCACTCATAACTCTAGAATGATTGTTTTAATTCTTTGTTGAAAACAGCAACAAGAAATGCTAAAAATAGCATTGCTATAGATAGCATTTCAGGATATATTCCAATTTTAATTTGTCCTTGAATTAAAATTGAGAATTAAAATTTGAATTTAGTCTCACCCGCTGTTTGAAAAATAATTAATTAATTCATCTTGAGTTAATTAGTTGGTGAAAATCAAACATGAAGTCTTTGTGAAGACATGCAACCGTTATCCCTTTGATTGAGGAAGTTATCCCTTAATTAAGGAGATAAGGATGAGTTGTATTTGAGTTGTAATTAGTTAGCTCAGTTAATTGAGTTAAGTCCAGTTAAATTAGTTCCAAACAGTTTGTGGAACTAATTGTGAGTTTAGTCAGTTAATGCATGCATGCATGCAACTAGTGTTCTCCAGATAACTGAATATTCTCTCATAAATAACTCATGCATGTCAGTTCAGATAGAGACCCAGTTGAGATTAAAGGCAGGGACAGTGCACTATCAATTGCTAGAATATTCCCATGT
The DNA here is from genome assembly GCA_031772625.1 of Pinus tabuliformis. Taxonomy (NCBI): domain Eukaryota; kingdom Viridiplantae; phylum Streptophyta; class Pinopsida; order Pinales; family Pinaceae; genus Pinus; species Pinus tabuliformis. Next base: position 1,555,916,387 of record CM062816.1, on the reverse strand, counting down.
GAATATCTCTTGCATGCAGAAGGAATTCATTCCTTGAGGATTGCGCAATTACTACAGAGGTCAGAGCAGTGTGTGAGGTGAGAATCACACAGGTGGCAGCTGGAGGACCTAGGAGAAACTACGCAAGGAAATAGGAGGCTTGGAGGACTAAAGGAAGGCATATGTGTTGTCTATTCTGTCTATGAGTAGTAGTGAGGGATTGTACTGAGAGCTAGATAGCTTGTGAGCTAAAGCTTTGTGTAATCCTGAGATATTTCCACTTGTATGATAATACAGATAGTAGGGTTTTTAGCTGAGGGTTTCCCCAGAGTATTCTTCTGTGTTTCATGTGTGATTGAATCTTCTTCTCTGTTATATGTGTTCTGTTTGATCTTGCTCAAAATCGATTAAGCTTCTGCATGTTTGATTGTAGAAGTAGATTAAGTATTTTGCTTTAGTACATTGCATAATCAGTTTAATATACAATGAGAATTTCTACATGGTATCGGAGCAAAGGTGATAAAAGCGGAGAACAATATACAAAGAAGGGAGAAGTTCGAAGTTTTGAATTTCTTGATTGTAGGTACAGAATCAATTTCTTATCACATCTCAAAGTTCACCAATGGCGTTCAATGGCTTGAGACTCGAGTATGCCCTGGATGGTAGCTCGAATTACATAGCCTGGAAGGATTGCATGGAAGCAGTTTTAGAGGACAACGGTTTGAAGGACTTCATTAATCAAGAATTCCCCAAGCCAGCAGTAGCTAATGCCCAAGAATTGGCGGAATGGAAGAAATGTTTGGCGAGAGTGAGGAGGATTCTTCTGGAGGGAGTTCGAGACCATATTGTCTTAAGTCTCCATGGGAAGGAGACTCTGTTTTCAATGTGTAATACATTGAAGGATCTATATCAGAACAGCAATGACCAAAGGAAGCTGGCGCTGAAGGACAAGCTTCGGAAAATCAAGTGTGAAAAGGGCGACATGATCTCTACATATCTGAACAAGCTCACTACCTACAGAGATGAGCTTGGAAGTGTAGGAATCACGACAGCTGATGATGACATGGTGAGTCTTGCTCTCCTCGATCTTCCTAAGAGCTAGCATAGCTACCAGGACTTAGTGAATGGAAGAGAGAAACTGCCAGATTGGGAACGACTGTGGTCAGATCTGATGCAGGAGGAGATCAGGAGAAGCACCAGAGATGGTTCTTCATCTAAGCATGATGATGAAGAAAATCTAGCCTTAGTGAGTAAGGCGAGGAAATGGAAAGGGAAGGCTTCCCATTCCAAATTGAGTTCTTCCCATGGAGGGAAGAATATTGACAAATCTAAAGTGTGATGCTTTAATTGTCATGAGGTGGGCCATTATGCAACAAATTGTCCATTGAAGAAATCCAAGAAGGGATCCTTGAAAGGATCATATGGTGAGACACTGGCCTCATAGTTTGAATTGGATTTTACCCTCATCGCATGCATGGTTTCATCGATGGTGGGTTGTGTTTGGTACCTGGACAGTGGAGCCTCATTCCACATGAACAACGATAAGAGTTTTTTTAGTACCTTGGAGGAGAAAGACCTCCAGATGCGCATCGAGATGGGCGATGATGGAAAGTACCGTGTTTCAGGTGAAGGTATGGTTGTGTTTCAGAGGGAGCATGGAGCTCCTCTCACCCTGACTGATGTAAAGTATGTGCCTGGACTGAAGAAAAACTTGGTATCGGTCGCGATGTTGGAAGACAAAGGCTATGATGTAGTCTTCAGTAAAGGAAAGGTATTCCTGAGACACATAGCCACGGGTCAGACCAAGAGGATTGGGATTCGAGTGAAGAATCTCTACAAGCTGGAGGTAGATGACTGTGCTGCATTGAGTTCCAAAGCAGAAGTGGTGCAAAGCCAAGATATTATCGAGTTATGGCATAGAAGGTTGGGCCACTTGCATCATGGGGCCTTGAAGATAATGCAGCAGATTTCTACCGGACTTCCCAAAGGTAAACTTGAGCAAGTGGACACATGCAAAGGTTGCACCTTGGGTAAGTATGCAAAATATTCCTTTTAGGATCGAGACAATCGAGCTGAAGCAATCTTGGAGCGAGTTCATATAGATGTGTGTGGACCATTCTCGACAACCTCCACTACTAAACAAAGGTACTATGTTATTTTCATTGATGATTTTTCTCGTAGATGTTAGATCTATTTCATGTAGAAGAAGGATCAAACCTTCTCAAGGTTTTGTGAGTTCAAAACCTTGGTTGAGAAAGAATCAGGAAAGAAGATTAGGGCCTTGCGAAGCGAAAATGGTGGAGAGTATGTCTCTCAAGAGTTTAAGGACTTCTGTGCGGCAGAAGGAATTAAATGGGAGTTGACGACACCTCATAACCCACAACAGAATGGGATGGCTGAGAGGAAGAACAGAATGATTGTGGGGGTAGCTCGGGCGATGCTGCATGACCAAGGCCTACCACTTCATTTGTGGGCTGAGGCATGAAACACAACGGTTTACTTGTAGAATAGAAGCCCACATCACATACTTGGGATGAAGACACTAGAGGAAGCTTTCTCTGGGAAGAGACCAGATGTGAGTCACTTCAGGATCTTTGGCTCATCGGTTTATTGCCATGTGACCAAGGATGCCCGAAAGAAGCTAGAGCCGAAAACAGAGTTGGGGATACTTGTGGGGTACACTGATACTCCCCACAACTATCGGGTGTATTTGCCTACCAGTCAGAGGACAATGGTTCACAGAGATCTTAAGTTCGATGAGCTGAAGGCCATGCGAGTTTCCCTTGAGAGGGAGCTCAAGATGCAGGCAGAGGAGGAAATTTTGGTTCCTAAGGAGGAGGAGCCTCAGACTGATGCGGAGCAACTGCACGTAGAGGTTTTAGGAGTGGAGACATCCACTCATGCAGAGTCTTCCAGAGATGGGCGAAGCGCACGAGAGAAGCTGACAGATTGTTGTTGGATGCAAGAGAGAATGTGGGAGAACAATCTTCTCAGCGCAAACAGAGGAGGTCACCTGAGTGGTACACTAGTTACATGACCCTTCTCAGGGAATGTGTAGGTACCGAACCATCTTCCTTTGAGGAACCAGTGCAGCAGCCAGTTTGTGTTGATGCTATGGTGGAGGAGTGTGACTCCATAGTTTGGAACAGTGTTTGGGATGTGATTCCAAGACCGGAGAACAAGTTAATTGTGAATTCTTGTTGGCTTTATAAGGTAAAGCATGCCACTGATGGTAGTGTGGAGAAACACAAAGCAAGGTTCATTTCCCGTGGTTTCTCACAGGTCAAGGGGATCGACTATGATGAGACTCCTGTAGAAAGGTACTCATTTATCAGATCGATGTTGGCACTATTAGCACAGATGGGTTAGAATATCCATAAGATGGATGTGAAGACTGCATTCCTCAATGGCAAGATTGAGGAAGAGGTGTACATAGAACAACCTAAAGGTTTTGAGACCTTCGATCGTGAGTCGCATGTGTGCCGACTCAAGAGAGCTTTATACGGGCTGAAGCAAGCACCTCGTGCTTGGTACACCAGGATCGACAACTACTTCACTGGGTTGGGCTTCACAAAGAGTGAAGCGGATGCAAACTTGTACCACATCATGGTGGAAGGTAAGCAGTTGATCATTGTTCTTTATGTTGATGATATGATATTGACAGGTGATGATCAGTTGATCATGTCTTGCAAGGAGGACCTTGCAAGAGAGTTCGAGATGAAAGACATGGGTCTCATGCACTACTTTCTAGGCATGGAAGTGTGACAGAAGGATGGATAAGTGTTTGTGTCTCAAGGAAAGTATGCCAATGAGATACTTAGGAGATTCCACATGGAGAAGTGCAAGCCCATGCAAACTCCTCTAGCAGGTAACTAGAGGAAGGAGGATGCTACTTCAGGTGAGGTAGTAGAGGCTACTGTATATTGGTAGCTTTTGGGTTCATTGATGTATTTAGTGAAAACATGACCAGATTTGTGCTTTGCAGTGAACCAACTGAGTCAAGCTATGGTTTAGCCTACCAAGCTATTTTGGAAGGAAGCTACAGACGGTCAGAGGGAGTGAAGCTACAGGGCTTCACAGATGCAGATTGGGCAGGGAGTCCATTAGATCGGAAGAGCACATTAGGAGGAATTTTCAACCTTGGTTCAGCTGTAGTTTCTTGGTACAGCAGGAAATAGAGGTCAGTTTCACTTAGCTCAGCAGAGGCTGAATACATGGCTGCAAGTCAGGCAACATGTGAGGCCATTTCGATGCGGAAAATTCTAGTTGGTTGTTTTGACCAGAGTATGGATCCAACTGTGATCTATTGTGATAATCAGAGTTGTATCAAACTCTCTGAGAATCCAGTATTTCATGACAGGTCCAAGCATATTGACATTCGGTATCATCATCTCAAAGACTGTGTGGCGAGGAGGATCATGTTGTTGCAGTATATTTCGACCAAGGAGCAAGATGCTGACATTTTGACTAAGGCATTGTCAAAGTGTAAATTTGAGTTCCACAAAGACAGGATCGGGGTGACAAATAATCCATTTCTTGTTGAGAGGGAGTGTTGAAAATAGCAACAAGAAATGCTAAAAATAACATTGCTATAGATAGCATTTTAGGATATATTCCAATTTTAATTTGTCCTTGAATTAAAATTGAGAATTAAAATTCGAATTTAGTCTCACCAGCTGTTTGAAAAATAATTAATTAATTCATCTTGAGTTAATTAGTTGGTGAAAATCAAACATGAAGTCTTTGTGAAGACATGCAACAGTTATCCCTTTGATTGAGGAAGTTATCCCTTAATTAAGGAGATAAGGATGAGTTGTATTTGAGTTGTAATTAGTTAGATTAGTTAACTAAGTTAAGTCCAGTTAAATTAGTTCCAAACAGTTTGTGGAACTAATTGTGAGTTCAGTCAGTTAATGCATGCATGCATGCAACTAGTGTTCTCTAGATAACTGAATATTCTCTCATAAATAACTCATGCATGTCAGTTCAGACAGAGACCCAGTTGAGATTAAAGGCAGGGACAGTGTACTATTAGTTGCTAGAATATTTCCATGTGAATATCTCTTGCATGCAGAAGGAATTCATTCCTTGAGGATTGCGCAGTTACTACATAGGTCAGAGCAGTGTGTGAGGTGAGAATCACACAGGTGGCAGCTGGAGGACCCAAGAGAAACTACGCAAGGAAATAGGAGGCTTGGAGGACTGAAGGAAGGGATATGTGTTGTCTATTCTGTCAATGAGCAGTAGTGAGGGATTGTACTGAGAGCTGGATAGCTTGTGAGCTAAAGCTTTGTGTAATCTTGAGATATTTCCACTTGTATGATAATACAGATAGCGGGGTTTTTAGCTGAGGCTTTCCCCAGAGTATTCTTCTGTGTTTCATGTGTGATTGAATCTTCTTTGTTATATGTGTTCTATTTGATCTTGCTCAAAATTGATTAAGCTTCCACATGTTTGATTGTAGAAGTAGATTAAGTATTTTGCTTTAGTACATTGCATAATCAGTTTAATCTACAGTGAGAATTTCTACATTCTTCTTACTCCATACACATATAAGCACATTCTTGTTTCTAAATAAAATATTATAGCTTTGGTCTCATATTCCCCTTCAATCTACTTCATCTCCTTGTTAGTTCTTTTTCATCATATGGTACTCTCGATCCATTAGTTTCTAGCTCCTTAAATACTTTATTTAGATTGTTATATTATTTTGATTTTGCAACCTATGTAGTTTTATTATTACTCTTTTTTGGTTGTTTAACCACCAATATATTTTTCATCTTTAAATCCCTTAAATTATTCTTCTATTATAACATTTGGAAATATTCAACATGTTTCCACTTCTATTCCTCTAACTTCTTTATCCATTTCTTTGTTCTCTTTAATTGTGCATTATAACACCTACATAGCTACATCTATTGGCATACTAGATACAAGCTTTTCTCTCATCCCCTTGTAGTTTTGTTGCTACAGTTATCTCCAAATCATCCTCATTTTTATCATCATTTTCTCTAGCTAGATACTTAGAAATTTTATTAGTACTTTAAATTATTTATTTATCAAAGAAAATTTTGTCCCTTTTTTTAAAATTTAATATTTTCCCTTATCATCTTTGTATTTTCTTCCTTATCTATTTCTTATGCTCATTCAAGGAATCTGTGGCACCTCCTCATCATGTCTGTCATCTTCATTTCCATATTTTGAAGTTTTAATTCTTCTTTATACATCTACAGATTCATTAATTATCAATCCATTAGATATAATATGGATATCTACAATATCCTTCTCCATTTCCTCTCTTCCAACTTTAAAGATTTGTTAAGGACTTCAAGATTTGCTTCCTCCATCATCCCTACCATTACTATGGTTGTATCATTATTGCTTTTATCATGTGGATCATATGTAGGGACTATTTTCTCACACTCCACAATAATGTTGGAATCCTCATCTTCACAACTCAAATTTCCAATGACAATGTTTTCAAGTCCATCCTCATCTTTCAAAACTCTCAAATGTACCTTCTCTTCAATGTCTTCATTTTATCTTGCAATAATATCCAATATTAATATTATCTTAACAACATCAACTATAATATTCTTCATTTTGTAGGATTTTCATTTGTTGTTCCTCTTTTCATGTTCTCTTGAGTTAATTTCAATTAATTGCTAACATGCAATAGTTCCTTCTCTGAAATAATTTCCCTACCAAATTCTACTTCAAAATATAAAGAAGTTTATGGAATAACATGTTCATAGTTTTTTGTTTAAACCCAAACACAAATAATAGATGAGTGCACAAGAAGTCAGACTTCTATGTGAGTCCATCATCAGGGGTACGCCCAAAATCTTGAGATGATTGGTGTGGATTAGGGCAAGGATTGGAAAGATATATATAGTGAGTGAAGTGGGTGAATGATCTGGAGTCAGCTGATAGCATTTAATTCTTAATTCTTAAAGTAATTTATTAGGGTCTATTAATTATATGTTTCCTATATTATTTTAATATTTACTATGTGATTAATTAAGAAGTGGGTTTAAAGATTAATCTATAATATGAGTTTGTTTGTTTGTTTGTTTTTTACTTTTTAAGTTAATTTTTAAACTTTATTAGATTGGATATTAAGAGGGTTATATAATTAAGCTTATTTAATTATATGACTCCATGACCAATGGTCCAATCTCCCATTCTCCAACCAATTTTTTATTAATCATACTTGATCTAGCCACTGAGAATATTTAAGACTTGTTATTGTTGTGACCTAGAGTAGAAAAGTCAAAGAGAGATCCTTCTCTAGATTGGAAGGGCAAAATTTCAATCTAAAATTCTAGTTTAAAGGTAGCCTCAGTGATTTCCCTCCACATCTAGGAAATTAAAAAGCGATGGAAATCAACACCCTCATCATCATGATCTAATTAAGTAGCACTGCGTGAAGACTCGTGTGATGTATCTGGCATTGCATGCCCTTCATCCCTCCTCGTTGCTAGTAGCTTGCGAGCTCCGATGATACGACACATAAGACTCATCATGTCACATGGAAATTCCTTCAAGGGATCCACAAACCAAGGATTGGCATTTATGTCTCGAGCCCTCACTGGGCAGACTCTCCCCTCAACCAAAACCCTATACAATCAGTCATAGTAGTCCATACTAAATTTGAAACCAACCCTAGAGGCCCACACGCCCGCATAGCCCTCTACATCTCATTAGGATGTCCCTCACCCTCCAGGGCCTCGCCGATCTCCACATCTCCCTCTAGTGGTGAAGGATGCATGTCCCCAATGAATGAGTTGATATCTACAAAATATATAGTACACAACAATAAGTAGAAAATTTCATTAAACAATTTAATAAAACAAGTTAAAGAACATGTTCGAATAAATTTTATTCTAATTAATTAAGATAATAAAATGAAACTAGATTAATTTAAATAAAACACTAATATTACCTCTATCATATGTAGTCTCATCCAGCCTAAAGAGGATATTTGGACACTATCTCCAATCCATCCCTACGTACAAACACAACACCAAGATAAAAATGTGGTTAGCCTCACTGGCCAGTAGCCCTAGTGCCTGGGTGGAAATTCTAGAAGGATACTCTGGCAAGCCCCTCTTCTGCATCATCTTGCCCAACATGCACATCTACACCTCAGTCACCGACCTAGGAGGGTGACACTAAAAGGTAGGCCTCGTCTTTGGAAGCCTCTCAAAAAATAAAAATAAAAATATTTGAAGCGAAAGGGAATTTCGCCTTCCCATGAATCATTACACAACATCTATCTAAATCCCTACAAAACTGCCACAAAAAAAGGGAAAACAATATGATACATTGTGGCACTTGCATCAAAGAATCAACATAAAATAAAAGAGGGAAAATAGTGTGTTTCCCACATTATTAGAGTGTGCAATGGTACTCATTAATAATGAGAGGCACCTAACCTCCTGTGCAGCAAAAGAATAAATATGTAGTTTTCCAGCACGCACCTGAAAATGTACTAGATGGTCTACATGAGCCCCAACATATCTCTGAGAGTAGACAAGGTGACTCTAAGCTACAACACCATGGGCGACATTAGGGAACTTGGGAAAATCCTCCCCTCTCCTAGATAGACCAGTGATAAAATATATGTCCTCCTCATTGGGCCTATACCATGTGTCAAGACCGACACGGAAAGACTTATGGTGGACATCCCACCCACAGATCAGTTGTTCTAGCAAGCTAGAGTGCGCCTTCAGGGATGTATCCTCCTCATAGTACTTAAGGAGGCCTACATTACTCAAGAGAACTTGGGTCATTGCGCTAATACGGTGAGGGTATAAATCTCTCTCTCTCTCTCATGCCTTCCATGTTCAGAACATATTGTATTGGTCTGCCATTTACTTCTACTCCTTCTTCTACCCCCTTAGTTGACGTCTCTGCTACATGATTAACATATACAATACATCAACCCTCATACATAAAACATGATTTTTTTTATTAAATGAAAAATGTATTTATAAATATGGACATATAAAATTCAATTAAAAAAAAATCATCTCCTGTGCGCCCAAAAACAATAATGCACCAGACCTAATGCACTATATAACATAAAAGCACCAAGAACAATGCGTACATACATATGAGACACCGATTTTGATTCAAACACATAAAGTTTCAACCTGGTGTGTCTAACAACATTACACACCGATGCATAAATATAACATTATTGCACCGGTACAGAACGTTCAAGTTATCAAACACACTGAGCTATAATTTTTTTAATATTATGTTTGTAGTGTGTTGAGTAAATATAAACACACTGGGAGTAACCTAAAAATGTACGCGCTAGAGTACAATTTATATATTTTCCTGATGTGTTGTAAAGTACGAAACGTACCAGTAAAATAGCAGTGTGTTTAATTCATGCACCGAACAATGGTGCACCTTGTAAATTTACAGGGTGCACTGATATCAGTGCAAGTCGAACTTGTCAAACGCATCGTGTAGGAAACAAAATTAAAAAAAATGGAATTTTGGACCTAAACTGCAATTCTAATCTGATAAAAAATTAATTTAGAGAGAAATTAACTAACATAGAGCATTCATTCTTCTTATGTAATATCATACACAAGTAACAGAGTCATTTCTTATCAAGGTAACAATATCATCTTCATCTACTTCGTTTTCAATACAAGATTTTTTTTTTCTATGTATTTGTTGCAAAGCCTTTACTAAAGGCTCCCAGATATATTCAACATTGCTAAACAAAAAATATATAGTGGGTGTACCTAATTGTTGGACCATTGCATATAAGTTCTTGTGCAAATGCAAAAAATAGTCCAACGATGTCTGTATTCATCTAAGATCCATATAGGTAATGTTCGATGCAAGAACTTGTTTGAAATTTTCCTTTGTTTTAACATATTTAGCTATTAGTTTTTTTTCTTTTCACTGTCCTTTTATTATACAAATCCAAATACAAATAAATACTTGATTGAGGATAATTCACACTGTTTTATAAATAAACTTGTTATATGATACACAAAATCATGATATTGATGCAAAACTTCCCACTCAGTAATATTGTGATATGTAAAGTTTCTTGTAACAAAATCTAATCATTTTTTTTCCATAAAACAATATGGGAAAGATCATTTCCTCTAAATAATATCTCTGAATATGCCCAAAGGCTGATAGCCTTCACACCCGAAGCAATGTTTATTTAATTATTGCGGATATCATAAATACTATACGAATCTCTAAATCCATGTAACAATGTCTTTGTCACAATCTCTTGATCATAGTAATCATTATCATCACTACTTCTTGTATCTGCATCTGTCTCACATGCCTATCCATCTTTGTTTTGATCAAATACCCATTTCCAGTTTTCATTTATTCTGAAATTCTCTAGTCTATAGAGTGGAGTTTTCAACAATTGTCTGAATGTCCTCATGACTTTATGAACAAGTATTCGTCCAAAAATAAATATGTTTTTAAACACTAAATGCCTTTTAATTTCCATGACCACAGTACTAGATTCATTTATGACAAGAGGGAGTGGAATTTGAATTCGATATATGTTAGATTAATTAGTCCACCAATCAATGCCAGTTTTGGTTATCTAAAATGTTATCGAAGTTCCCATATTTTCAAAAATGGAAATCCTAATGATATCAATCATTCCTCCAATTCATAAAGTTATTTTACTATGGAAATTTGTCTATTATGACTAATTTGTTTTGGAACTACAAATTTGATTACTTTGTCATTGTCTAGTGTCTTTCTGCATTTTTTTCATAGGCACTTAATTTTTGGCACATTGCTAATTTGTTTTTCTATGACATCTATTTTAAGCCAAGTTTGATTGCATATTGCACAATCATAAACAAGAACATCAACATCAATAATGACTCTTTATGTTCATTACCAAATATGTTATCTTGTATTGACTTTTGCCATTTCAATTGTCTTGTAATATAACCTTTTTCAATGACATTATTATTCCTTATGTATTTTTTGTGTTCATGCAATGAAGAATGTGCTATTTTTCTTACATTGAGAGACTTTGTATTAAGTTCCATAATATTTTCATAAATGTCCATGTTCTTAGAGCTAGAATTTAATGGCTTGCATAGTTTTCTAAGAACATTTGTTTTGAAAAATTCCTTGTTCTTATATCTTTTTTTACTCGATGCATTGATAATCGTGATCTCTTGTTTGCATTGAAAATTTTTGTATCAATTTCTATTGCATTTTCATTCACGTTCATGTTTTCGAAGTCAAACGTATTAATGCCACTATGTTTTTTATTGAATTATTCTATAAATTTATTTTCGTTAATTGTTTCAATAGGATGTGAAATGTTTGTTTTTTGTAATATTTCTTTGAGAGGTTCATAATGCAAATGGCATATAGTCATACCAAATTGCATAATATGGAATATCCTTCCATCTTTATTTAATGCATGGAATTCAAACACAATAGCTAGACTGTCTCATGAGTCTCATCATTGAGTAATTATATGCGCCTTAATTGGCCTTAATTCACCTCCTAGCTTAGTCAAACCAACTATTCTCATAACTTATTGCATACTTTTGATTATATTTTGCTTATGAGATGAGTTAGAGTTGGATATTTTGCTTTGTGGTCTAATGTGCATATAATGCAGGAATAAAGGATAAAAGTGAGGGAAATGCAGGGATAAAAGGTAAAATCAAGGAACTATGGTAAAACACCGTGGTAAAAACTTAGATGGGACAAGGGAGAGGAATTAGAGGAGGTAAATCCTCCTCATTTACTGCCCATCCATTCGAATATCCCTCCATCAGCTAAAAGTACAAATAGCCAAATCAGGAGTACTAAAAGACAACCAAGCAAGTGGAAGTACAAGCAGCCTCCCTACTAGAAGGCAGCCGAGCTAGTGAAAGTGAAAGGACAAGTTACCATTAAGTTGGGAGTTGTACCTCCCTAATTTTGAGGGAAGTCATTGAGACTTCAGATGTATAAATAAAGAGGCTTAGGACCTCAGTTTTTTTAGTCAGTCAACCAACCAATAGTGAGTTAGTCAGTTAGCAAGTATTCAAACCTTTTGACTTGTAACAGTTTGATGTAATACAGTTTTCTTTGATAATGAAGATGAGTTTTGATTTGAGCCAACACTGAGTTAACTCAGAGGGCTGAAGCTCTTAGGATAGGGCCCGACCCTAGCATCCAAAGCTCCTCTTTATTGTACTGTTATGTTAGCATAGCTTCCTGCTTTCTGTTGATTTGCTTAATCAAATGCATTCTCATTACAGCAACAGTATAGATTCATGCTTTCTGTTCATTCACTCAAGCAGTTCATTTCCATTACAGCACTAGCATAGATGCATGGTTTGATTATTCATTTGGTTAAGTAGATGCATGTTCATTCTAGTGGTTCAACACAGATTCATGGCTTTCCTACTCATTGACTTAAGTAGCTTCCTGTTTTCTGTTCATTTGCTTGAATAGTTGCAGTTTCATTACAGTGGTGCAGAACATAGTAGTTGTATTTCAGTTTGTTCCATTCATGCTTTCATTTAATCAGTAGGTTGGCAAAGAAAAGATCCACAAGGTTGCTCACAAAAGTCTCGGCCTCGCCTCTTCCCTCTGGGACTATGATGTGAGGAAGAAACCCTGCAGCAACCCCAAAAACACATGGTTTTGGTTTTCACAAAGGGTTTGTCATTTGATGCAGTCACGTGGTTCATCATATCGTTGCTTGGTTTTTTTCATGATCATTCACTCATTTCCTGGTCATCTGTTCCTTCACCCTCTACCTAAGACCTCACTCATACTGTCATTCTCCTTCGGCTCGAAACACTTGCGCAGGAGATCATAATTCATGTTTAAATGGTTTTACTAGTAAAACGCCTTTCACAAGCCAAATTGTCTAATCACCGCTCAAATTCCTTTCCGCGTTTGACTTTTTTCACCCTTTAAATCCCAACCGTCAATCTGTTTTGTCAGATCTGACGGTTGTCGCGCGCCCGCTCACCAACCTGCTCGGTCACATCCCCACTGTAGATCTGCCTTGCTAGATCTGACGGCCATCGCGCAATATCGCGTGGATTTCCGTCTGACCATTATCGAGCTGAGGGGACCTGATATGGGCGGTTTCCCCGTGCTACCTGTTGGCCGGGCAGGCTAATCGCATGAAATTCTACAAAACCATTTACGGCTTTGAGGGCACGCGATATCCCGCTTACCGCCCTCCAAACCCGCTCGTCATTTCCGCACGTTTCTTTTCATGATCCAATCTCCACCGTCGATCTGCCTTGCCAGATTTGACTGTTGTCACATCAATCGATACCATTTTTGCACGTTTTCTTCTGCTCGCATTCTTCGTCGTTCATCTGCCGATCGCCTCTGCGATATCATCCTGACCATCCATCCTATTAGTCCAGCATGTCTGCCCATTTGCCTACGTACCCTCCTACTGTCTGATCTCAACCATTCATTTACCCTTCACCCGCCTGATCCAATGGTCCTCATACGTTGTTGCTCATTACGTCCTCTTTTCACCATTTTGACCTCTGACCACTTCTTCCACTTATACACAGACTTAGCCTAGTTCCATTTTTGACCCCTTAGTCTAGTTTTGTTGCTTTACTCCTGCAACTTAGATAGTTAGCATTAGACTAGGGTTGCTTAGCAATTATGCTTAGTCTAGTTGTTTTCATGATTAATTAGGTTATGGTGATTTAGGTTTGCATGTGTTTTCTTCATTTCTGCAGTAGAATGGCTCTCCCCTAGAATAGGTTTGTTCTCCTTCCATAAAAATCAAGCTTCTTTTGACCCTATAGAAATCTGGCTTGGAACCCCTAGGTCTCTTGCCAGATGAGTAGTGACAACAAGCAGTACCTTCACTTCTACTTGTGTATATAGCACAGTCACCTCCAAGTTTGTACAAACCCTAGGTTGATAAGTAAAGTTGGTAGCCCTGGGAGTTGCAGCATTCTTGCTGCAATACCTAGGCTCATAACTTTTTGGCGTCGTTGTCGGGGAGGTGTCAGAGTAGTAGTGATTACTATTCTTTTCTTCTATTTTCTAGTTTCAAACTTTCTTCCATTAGTTTATTTCTTCAAAAGTAATCTAGTTTCTTTCTTTCATTTTGTCATTTATCTGCTTTCCTTTCCATTCTGCAAGTTAATCTAGTTTCCTTTCCATTTTGCAAGTAGTTTCCTTTTGTTAGTGTTTTTCATTCAATTCAGCAATTTCATTCTGCAAGTAGTTTTCTTTTTGTCAATAGTTTCTTTTCATTCAGTTAGCAATTTCAATTCAGCAAGTAGTTTCCATTCTGTTATTAGTTTTTCATTTAATCAGCAATTTATTTTCTGCAAAGTACTTTCCAAATTTAAAGAGAACCTCACAAAAAACCCAAAAACATTTCCTTTCATGCCTTGTAGGATTAGGGATAATTCAGGAAAATTCTTGCCAAATACCCCCACCTCATCCAACAATCAACCTTCTTTCTTCTTCACTAACGGTGAATTGGAAGCCCCTTTGAATGAGCAACCTGACATATTTGAGGAACCTATAGGGGAAGAAGAAGAGGAAGAACCCATTCCTACTAAACCAATGGCTGAACACTTCAATGACAGAGGAGATAGAGGGAGAATTGTGAGTGCCTTCCCCATTAGGGAAACCAATGGGGACACTAAAATGAAGAACATAAGCCCCTCTGCTCTACCTCATTTCCATGGCTTGACCATAGAGGACCCTGACACTTTCCTATTTGAGTTTGTTGTTGTCTGCTGAACCTATGACTACACAGATGATGAGCAAAAGTTGAAATTGTTTCCATCTACCCTCAAGGAGGCAGAATTGTGCTGGTTCATGGGTTTACTTGGAGATAACATAACAACTTGGGCTCAGATGCAGCAGGCCTTTAACAAAAATATAGGGACTACTGTAGGTCAAAGGACACTAAGGATGAGATTTTCAGGATGACCATAGGCCATGATGAATCCTTAGAAGACTATGAAGAAAGATTCCAACTCAGTTACAAAAGGGCCAGGTGCACACTTGACCCTGAGTCACTGAAGCTGGTCTTGCTTAGAGGAATAAGGGAGGATATCCTAGACACCTTACATATGTTATCAGGAGGAGATATCTACCAACTATTCTATGAGGACATCAAGACTATCTTTAGAAACCATTCTAGGGCAACCAGAAACAAGGGTAGAAGTAGTCAACCTATGGCCAATACCCCATCTTCCAACTCATCCATCAAGGGTGAAATTAGAAATATGCTGGAGGACTTCAAAAGTGAGATGCTGCAAACCCTTGCCTTATAATTGGATGCCATTAATATCAGAAGAAAGCAAGAGGAAGTAGAGAGAGCCCTGACCATCTTCTGTCCTAGATGCACCAAAAGGCATACTAGGAATGAATGCCCATTAAACTGTATTGAGGTTTGCTTAGTCTGTGAAGAAAACCACTCCACAGACAAGTGCCCTTCCTTACTTGGACTCAAAGCTGTATACCAAGTGTTATAGACATATTTGGGAACTCCAACCCCAATCACATATGTTCATAAACCAAGTGCTTCTAAGTCCCTAAAAGTGTTGTTTCATACCCTAAAGGAGCAAGGTCAGCTGATTACATCATCTCCCGGAAGTTCTCCCTGAAAAACTACTCAGAACTGGTCAAAACTGGACCATACAGACTGCTCAGTGCTAAGGGTGTGATGCATCTCACCTGCCACATGCAAAAAGTGCAATGCATATTGAAAAGCCCTTCTGTGGGGTGCAATGAGCGAGAGCAGACAAATGGCAGAAGAAGTTGGCTAGGTGGAAACCCAGAGAATCTTCTAGAAACTTCCCATTTGACACTTGCCTCTCTAAATTTGCCCAGGGATGAGTAAGAGATCATGAATCTCCAAGTGGAACCAAGAACTATTAGAGAGAGGACACTAATCAAAATCCCAGAAGCTGACTCACCCACCTGCAAACATCTATATATGGATCCCTCATCCCAGAGATCCAGAGGCTGGAATCTTGTATTTTGTAAGGAAGTGTTGTTGGTTTCTTTGTGGAACATCATAGTGTTGGGTGATCTAGCTTTTCATGAGGTGAAGAAGGGCTTTCATGCTGGGAGGATGGCGCTGGGTCAGATCAATGGGTTGTAATCCTCTCTTCTACTCTTTCTATCAATAAAGCTATTTGAGTTTTCCTCCATATTCTTGTATGTCTGAGTTGATATATGCATTTGTGTGGTCAATATATATCTGATCCTATATTGTTTATGATTGTAGATCTCTATGCTTTGATGGTATTATGCTGCTTTGACTCTATAGGTGTTCTTTGAAGCGGGACAAGCGAGGAAGGAGCGGCAAAGATCTGTCAAAGGGGAGAGGAAACAAGCAAGGAGCCAAGCGAAAGACTGAGGTTGGTACTCTCTGCTTCTCTCTCATCTACTTCTCATAAAGGAAAACGCAAGTAACTTTAGTTTGTTTGTTTCTAAGATAGCTACCCGTCTTAGTGGGACTAGCAGCTCTGAATGGACACTAGTTTTCCCGATAACAAAATGGTGACTCCGCTGGGGAGTGAATAGCTTGTTTGCTTGTTTATATTTGTTTGCTTTATAAACTACAGACAGAGCCTGAAGTTAAGCCAGCTAGCCTTCGAACTGCATTTTCTAAATTGAACAATCAACTTGCAAACATCCTAAGTGCCTTGGTGGTAGCTCAAGTAACCTCATTAGATCAGCCCCTATGCTTTGTATTTACTGACTATCATTAGCTCAGCCTAAATCCCTGAACTAAGCTGCAAACTGTGACCAAAAACCAAGTTAAAGTCTCGTCCCTGGACCATCGCACTGTCTCCTTTTGACAGTCTGGATGCATCGCACCTCCCATGTGCAGTAGGTGAGATGCATCCCTGTTTCCCTGTGTTACAGGTGCGATGATCAGATAAGACTGTTTCTGCCTCCAGATTTTGGTTTTTTCTTCATTGTCTTCAGCTTTATTCAAGAGTTTTGCTGTCTGTGATCAGTATACCACTGTTGAAACTCCCTTCCTTTGCATTATTCAGCCTCCATTGTACAAAGAATTGTGAATGTTTTTATGTATTTTTCACCATTTACAGTTCTCCTTTACAAAAAAGTAGCTTAATCAAATTGTCGTCTTTTGATTTGGAAGTGTCGCAAGTGTCGTTTTCAGTCAAAGAAAAGAATCCTACTCTTTTTGATGGTCGATTACACTGTTACTCTTGTATTTGATTTGAATTAATAGTATTTCAAGTGTCGAAAGCAGTTTTCAAATTGAAGTTGAAAGTGTCGCTCTTTGCCTTCCTTTCGTTTTTTAAATTCGAAATCGTAAAGTGTCGTCTTAGCCTTCCTTTCATTTTTTGAATTCGAAATCGCAAAGTAGTCTTACTTTCGTTTTTTGAATTCGAAATCACAAAGTATCGTCTTATTCCTCCTTTCGTTTTTTGAATTTGAAATCGCAAAGTGTCGGCTTCGACTTCCTTTCATCTTTTGAAGAGAAAATTGTTAGTACTGTCGCTTTGAAAGAAAAGATAATTCAGATTTGTACTTAGCATTCCTTTTGTCATTCACACATTAAGAAAGCAGAAAACAAATACATGCATGTGCATTTGCATTTAGACTGCTTGTTGATTTTGATTTAGGACAGTGCATCTAGTGTGTGCTCTCTGCTCTATGTTGAAAGAAATTCATTTCTCTTTCCTTAGTAGCTAGGATTTTCATTGCAAAAAGAAGAGTAAACGACTGTTTATGATCTTAGATTACATATTTAGGAATTGTATATCTACATCACGCAGTGAACCTTAAAGGCAAACTTCTTAAGAAAGAACAACTGTAAAATAAATTCAATGAACATAAAAACGCTTTGGAACCTAACGCACAACATTTAGAAGTCTAGGCTAGAGACGTATTCTGGCGTCGTAAAGCCTGGTAACTATCGCTTTCATCGAAGGTTGGGTGATTCCTCCTCTTTGAGATGACAAGTGCCAGTACGGACTTGTGCTCCCACGTACCGTCGAGTATATATTGGGAGACCACAATAGGCTATATCCTTTATCCTTAGGAAGCCGTGTCTGTTGCCCTATCGATCGCAATGCACTGAACACAGCATTCGGGAAGATTGACTGTCGTACCGTAAAAAGTATTATGCAGTTTTGCAATTGGTTTGGTAATCCCTCTGTCTAGATTTCTAGAGTAGTCACTTTTGTTCCTTTTCAGACTCCTTAACAGAAAAGGTCCATCTGAGCACTTGTCACTTCAGGCTCATTAAAAATCGAAGGCGACTAGAGTCATCTTTAGCTTTTTCTCGACTCTTAAAAATTGAAAAAGCAAGTTGTGTCAAAGCTTCATAAAATTTATTTTAATCGGAATAACATCATTGTTCCCTCGTTGGTCTTAGGTTGAGAAAATGGAGTCCACCCATCAAGGGTTTCCCCTTGGGGGAAATCCTAGTCCCTTCTCCTCTTGGGGGGATGTTGGTGCACCTCATATGGCCACATTCTGCCTTCCAGGACTGACAATTGGCCTGCCAGTATGGCTTTTCTCGACCTCTGTCGTTCAAAGCACCGTGATTCCTGAGCAATCAAATCAGTAACTAGATGATACTAAAGTTACCCCCCAACCTTCTACTTCATTTATTTCTCCCTCTCCTTCTTCCTCTTTGCTTGGTAAAGTTGGTAAAACTAAAAACCAAGTAACTGAGAAGAAGAAGAAAGAGAAGGAGAAGAAGAAGAAGAAGCCAGCGGCGAAAGGGGGCAACCTTGCATCGTCTGGCGAAAATCCACACACTACACCGTCCAAACCTAAATCTCCATGTGTCATTTGCAAATGAGACCACTATCATCGAGATTTTCCTTGCATCCCACGGATCTTAAGGGACTGGTCTCCCCGCTTGCACAATCCGATGTCGTCAACCTCTGATGATCATGTTGAAAGTACACTGTCAACTAGTGAAAACGAAGTCACTGGACAAAAAGGAAGATCTAAAATTCCTTGTAGACTGTGTGAAGGCGATCATGCCATCCACCGTTGTCCCTTCCTAGACGAAGCTAAAAGAGCCTTGGATAACCATCCTACTTCACCGCTACGGCTTCCTCCTGGATACAAGAAACTCTTGCCGAGTCCATCACTAGTTGAAAATCTAACTGACACACCTTTGTGGTTGGTCGAAGAATCTATCATTGAAGATAAACCCTCTGAGTCCACACCGGACCAAAGTCAACAGGTCGAGACAGCAGTCGACCCAGTCTTGTCTTCAGAAGGTCTACCTTCAGATGATATAGTCACCAAAGAGAATGAGAATGACACCGTTCAAATTCTTTTCATAAACACAGACTCGATGAACATAGGGGAAATCTACCCGTTCCTTTACCACAGGAAGGAAGTTCGTCAAAGATTTATCCGGCCATTTATTCGGTCCCACCTCCAAGCAACCTAGTCGTTTCCTTTGACTGGAATCTACTAGGCAGACCCCGTCTACCATCTAATGTACCATTCCAAATCATAGTACAAGCTTACAGAATGGTCATGGTCAGTACTATCATAGATGAAGGGGCTTCTGTGAGTATCATTTCCTCAACTGCTTGGAAAGCGCTTGGTTCACCATCGCTTCTGCCTGAGATGCGAAATCTGACAGGCTTCGACAAAGGAACCAGTCGACCGTTAGGGATCCTTCCAAATTTGCCTATAACTTTGAGAAGGAAAATCGTTCATCTAAACGTGATGGTAGTCCAAGGACCTTTAGATTACAATCTACTCCTCGGACATGACTATATTTATAGCATGGGAGCCATTGTCTCCTCACTCTTTCGAGTGATGTGTTTTCCGCATGAAGGCAAAGTGGTCCAGCTCGTAGACCAGCTTTCATTCCCCGGTTCACACATAGCTAATAGTCAAATGCCATCCCTATCTGGTCTTTTTGCGCAAGGAATGTCTCATCAATCTCCAGTCCGTCCACCTGATGAGCGCGAGTGATTCGGTGATTGTGACTGAAACCCAGGGGGCATGCGCCCTGGTCTGCTTCGGCAGGAAAACCCCAGTTATAAGGTGGGTTTCCGCATAGGAATATGACTAGTCTAACACACCCGTCCATTTAGGAAAATGGGATTAGACTGGAATAAGATACCTCCATCAGAAGGTATGCCTTTCCCAACAGAGCAAGTGTTTTGTCTGCAAATTGAAGGGTAACCTGGAAACTCTACTTCGTTATACCTGGGGGCATGCAAACCTTTTTGCATGAAAGTGAAAAGCGACCATTTATTTTCTTAGTTTGTAGGTTCTTAACCCTTTAAACTCGTAGGATTGGTCGTTCCTAGCTTACATAATGAAAGGATCCGGAGCAAAGTTTCGAATGGGGCAAGCTCCCTAAAAAATGAACCTATCGATGAGACATCCTTATTATACGACTGGCACGAGCAGTTTTACGCGAAGTTCAAGCTCGTTAAAAAATAAACCTAGCAATGAGCATATGTTCCACCAGAGTTTAAGCTCATTAAAAAATGAACCCACCTCTGGTAAATAACCATTGTGATCGCATTATCATCAGCTCTTGAGCCTTGGTCGTGTTCTTACCATCACCTCCACTCTCTTTTAGCCGATCATATGCCTCCATTTGATTATTTACCCCTTTTGAGGAATAACTGCAATGAGTGATTCTGTTAGCCACCTTCTTTACATTGCCGTGATTGAAAAGTTCCAAACCTTATCTAGAACCAGCTGCTATCCGAAAACATCACTCGTTCCTCCAAAAACGAGTCTCCTTTAAGCTCTTTTCATCTGACTCGTAAAATATGAAAAGATTGCCGAGCTATTGGCCTCTCCAGCTCGTTAAAGCGATCGGAAGTGCTATCCCTCCTCTAGATTTTAATCTTTTTGGACCTGAGGGATTATTACACAAAAATATCTAGCGCTTGTCTTGTTCAGCTCGTTAAAACTATCGAAAAGTCATCCATTTCGTATTATTTTACACTTTTTCGGACTTAAGGGATTACATGACGAAAAAGGAATACTGGAGTTTTCTTTCCGTCCCTTTTCAGACTCTCTAAAATTGAAAAAGGACCGAGTTATCTTTGTCGTTAAACTCGTTAAAACCAATAGCGACAAACTTGTACATGCAGACAAGAACGAGTTTCATTGTCACTAGGCTCGTTAAAACATAGCGAAGGGTTTGCCCGAAGGGAAAATTATAGAACAAGCATATGTTATCCTCCTCAAGCTTGACAAAAATAAAGAGGTACTGGTCAGAAATGACTGGGGAAAAATTGGGAAGAAAACTTGAAGAAAATTTATTGGTAGCAAGTCGCTCTTGAACATGACACTTTCACTCCATCACCATGATTGAGTTGGGTTGGGTTATTCCGTTCACCGGTCATATTACCATTGGTCCACCGTACCATCCATTTTTGGGGTTAACACTACCAATCCATTTCAGTGTCACCGATATGTTCAAGAGAAGTCGCTCAGAGAATTCACCGACCCAGCTTGTGTCTCATCCGCTGCAATACCTTCACACTTCATTCTTTCATGACTGCCACCCTGAACCCTGTATCATCAGATCGTTTTCACCTCCACAAAATCATTTGCTCCGTTCCGTGTCGTAGATGTGGGATTCATTAAGGCCCTCCTACGACAGGTCACTTCTTGTCGACAATAGCTCATTATCCAAGAAGTTGACTTAGGAACAACCCTTTCAGTACTTTGAAGCTTGCATGCCTCAATGGCAAGTTTCTCACTTCCGGCGACAGGTTTACATCAATGGCCTTCGACCGAAAGATTTTGCGTGGTGTTCGACATCGACTCATGTATTCACACCACGTGAATTGTACTACAGTACCTTGAGGGTCATTATCATTATCGGTGATTCCTCTCGTGCCTGTTAACAGCTTACATCATTGGCTGGTAATCAGGCGATGTCTTTCCATGTTCGACGCCAGAACATCTTTTCACATGGATCGACTTGTACTTTGGGTGAAGATTGAATAAGTTTTGAAGACCCCGGATCTAGTTTCATCCATCCGGGCTGCGATATATTCAGGAAAATAAAGACATCAAATGTACATCATTGCTGCACAGATAATCATCCAAGCCAAAGGATGATGGCTCTACCAAAATCATCAGTCTACCACACAGACGGTTGTCTGTCCTATGTACATGAAAATGAATTTATAAAGCTGAGCATGGGAATGCCCGCCTCAGCTAGATCATGAAAATTTTATGAAGATAATGTATTGTATTGTATCTTATTACAGGTCTCCTTCTAGTTCGAAAAACCTCGGATCCTCATGATAAAGCATTTCACCCGACATCAAAAGGATTTACGACCTCATGCTTTAGGGGGCAACTATTATAGAAATATTTGGGCATTGCAACCCCAATCACATATGTCCATAAACCAAGGGCTTCTAAGTCCCTAAAAGTGTTGTTTCATACCCTAAAGGAGCAAGGTCAGCTGATTACATCATCTCCCAAAAGTTCTCCCTGAAAAACTACTTAGAACTGGTCAAAACTGGACCATACAGACTGCTCAGTGCTAAGGGTGCGATGCATCTCACCTGCCACATGCAAAAAGTGTGATGCATACTGAAAAGCCCTTCTGTGGGGTGCGATGAGCGAGAGAAGACAAATGGCAGAAGCAGTTGGCTAGGTGGAAACCCAGAGAATCTTCTAGAAACTGCCCATTTGACACTTGCCTCTCTGAATTCGCCCAGGGATGAGTAAGAGATCATGAATCTCCAAGTGGAACCAAGAACTATCAGAGAGAGGACACTAATCAAAATCCCAGAAGCTGACTCACCCACCTGCAAACATCTATATATGGATCCCTCATCCCAGAGATCCAGAGGCTGGAATCTTGTATTTTGTAAGGAAGTGTTGTTGGTTTCTTTGTGGAACATCATAGTGTTGGGTGATATAGCTTTTCATGAGGTGAAGAAGGGCTTTCATGCTGGGAGGATGGCGCTGGGTCAGATCAATGGGTTGTAATCCTCTCTTCTACTCTTTCTATCAATAAAGCTATTTGAGTTTTCCTCCATATTCTTGTATGTCTGAGTTGATATATGCATTTGTGTGGTCAATATATATCTGATCCTATATTGTTTATGATTGTAGATCTCTATGCTTTGATGGTATTACGCTGCTTTGACTCTACAAGTGTTCTTTGAAGCGGGACAAGCGAGGAAGGAGCGGCAAAGATCTGTCAAAGGGGAGAGGAAACACGCAAGGAGCCAAGTGAAATACTGAGGTTGGTACTCTATGCTCTTCTTTCATCTACTTCTCATAAAGGAAAACGAAAGTAACTTTAGTTTGTTTGTTTCTAAGATAGCTACCCGTCTTAGTGGGACTAGCAGCTCTGAATGGACACTAGTTTTCCCAATAACACCAAGGAGCTGAAGGGGTCAATGAGAAGCTTTGCTACATCAACTAGAGGAGACCTCTTGGGCCTAGACCATACCAGTAGGGTATGCCCAACAAAAACACAGCTACACCTTCTTGGGGACCCCCTGCCAATCCTTCCTGGTCTACACCCCCTCCTTGGGCCTATGCATCTCAGTAATAGTCCCAGCCAGCCATCCAATCATTTCAACTGTATAATCAGCCACAACATCAGTGGAATACCACACCCCAGGGGTGGAGGCCCCAATTCAACAATGTTCCAGCTCTATTGCTTCCATCACCTACCCAACTGCAACTCCTGCACTTTGCTCCACCTAGGAAACCCCAGATTCCTGCCCAGCCAAATCCAAACCCAAAAAATAGGCAGGCCTAACAAACATATGGTGGATAGACATCATACCGAACTTATGTTGTTGAAATTCAGGAGATCAACCTGAGATCTGGGAGAATTCTCCCAGATAACCAACCTCCCTCTCCACATAAGGAGGTTGAGGAAAAAAGAGAGGAAAACAACCTTAAAGAAAATCCACCCTTTCCTAAAAGATTAGCCCAACCACACCAGCCTACCCCAGAAGAAACTGAACTTCTGGGAGAATTGGAAAATCTATGTGTAGAGATCCCCCTTCTCCAGGAAATCAAAGATGTTCCTATTTACAATAAACAGATTAAGGAGAAGTGTTTTGAGCATCCAGGAAGAAGAAAAAGGGATGCCCCTACCATTAATGTCATTAGGTAGTTATCTGACTTAATGCTGGGGCAGGCAATATGTCCAAAATACTTAGACCCTGGAAGCCCTGTAGTTGATGTCCACATCAATGGAACCATTCTCCCACATACTCTGATTGATCTTGGGGCTACCATTAATGTGATGACCAAGGACACCATGCTCAAGCTTAACCTCCAAGGGTCATTAAGGAAGACCACAACAATGTTGCAACTTGCAGACCGTTCCATAGTCACCCTTGAGGGAATTGTGGAGGATGTGATGGTCTCCATTGATTCCTAGGAGTACCCAACAAATTTCCTAGTTCTCCAACCTAAGGAGCTAACTGGTTACCCTCTCATCCTTGGGAGGCCATGTTTGGCCACAGCTGATGCCTACATTAGCTGCAGAGCTAGGAATATGACCATCAAGAATGGGCATATGTACAAACAATTAGTCCTATACCCTCCCGCTCAACCCTCCCTAGAACATGAATTACCTTTATGGTTGGAGGAGGAGGAAGAAGATGAGCTTTATTCTACCTAACTGTATACTTTGGAAGCCATCATAGGGGGAGGACAGCAAGATGAGGACGATGTAATTGAACACATGCTCCAAAGTCCAACTCCTAGTCCATTATCACTAGAAGAAGAAGCAAAGGAAACACCGAACAGTCATCAAATTGACTTATGCTTGGCCGATTCCAACCCAATCCAAGTCAAAACCATAGAACTTGGCCCAGAAAAAACCTTGAAGATTAATTCATCTCTCAGCTCTACTTTAGAAGAGGAACAGCTATGCAACTTGTTGAAAGAATACTTAGAAGCTTTTGCTTGGAGCTACAAGGAAATGAAGGGAGTACACTCCTCAGTGTGTACTCACCACATATACATCAAGGAAGGTTGCAAGCCATTCAGGCAACCCCAAAGGAGGATGAATCCAACCCTCAAAGACATAGTCAAGGAAGAACTGCAGAAACCGTTAGATGCAGGGTTCATTTACCCTATCTCTGAGAGTGAGTGGGTCTCCCCTTTGGTGTTAGTTCCCAAGAAGAATGGGAAGTGGAGGATTTGTGTCGATTAGAGGGAGCTGAATAAAGCCACAAAGAAGGATCATTTCCCCTTACCCTTCATTGACCAAGTGTTAGATGGCCTGGCAGGGAAGAAATTCTTTTCTTTCCTAGATGGATTCAGTGGGTACAACCAGATCCAAATCTGCCCAAAAGACTAGGATAAGACCACTTTAACGTGTCCTTGGGGTACGTTTGCCTATAGGGTCCTTCCTTTCTGCCTGTGCAATGCTCTTGCCACTTTCCAAAGAGCAGTCCTAAGTATTTTTGTTGAATTAGTTCATGATGCTGTGGAGATCTAGATGAATGATTTTACACCTTATGGTTGTGATTTCCAAGAGGCCCTGACTAACTTAGGAAAAGTATTACGCAAATGCATTGAGATGAACCTGTCCCTCAGTCCAGAAAAATGTGAATTCTTAATTACTGAAGGGACTGTTCTAGGTCACTCAATATCTCAGCAAGGACTGCAGGTGGACCCAAACAAAGTAGCAATCATTCAAAGGGTCCCACCTCTGCAAAAGTAGAGAGATGTTAGGAGTTTCTTAGGGCTAGCTGGATATTACAGAATATTCATAAAATACTTCAGCAAGATAGCCTCTCCTAAGTTTGGATTATTGGCCAAAAACTCTAAATTTATATGGTCAAAGAGTTGACAAGAGGCCCTAGACATTTTAGAGAAAAAGGTAACCACTGCACCAATCCTTAGAGGCCCAAATTGGGCCCTCCCTTTTCACATTCATGTTGATGCCTCACATAAAGCCATAGGAGCAGCCTTAGGTCAGGTAGAAGACAAATTGCCTTATGCCATCTACTTTACCAGTAAAAACCTGTCAAAGGATGAACTAAACTATATTGTGATAGAAAAAGAACTCCTGGATGTTGTGCATTCATTGAAAAAGTTTAGGCATTACGTTACAGGCTATCAAAAATTTGTGCATATTGATCATGCTACAATTAAATATTTAATGAACAAACCAAATGTAAATGCTAGAATTATAAGGTGGTTACTTTTATTGCAGCAATTTGATTTAACTATTGTTGATAAGCCTGGTAAAGAAAATGTTGTTGTTGACTTTCTGTCTAGAATGAATCTACCTGTAGGTGAAGAAGGAATGGTGGATGATCAGTTACCAGATGAGCATTTGTTTGCTATTTTGATGCTCTCCCCATGGTTTTCTGATATAGAAAACTATCTGGTGTCAGCACAGTTCCCAACAAACCTGCCCTCTAGAGAAAAAAGAAAGATAATCAGGAAAATTGCCCCCTTCACCTAGATTGGGGGCAATCTGTTCAAACTTGGCCCAGATCAAATCTTGAGAAGATGTGTAAGGGAAGAGGAAGTATTTGACATCCTTCTCACCTGTCATGATGGACCTTATGGAAGTCACTTTGCAGCAAAAAGGACAAAATTCAAGGTGTTGCAAGCAGGCTATTATTGGCCTACTCTTCATCAGGATGTGAAGAAGTATGTTATTCAGTGTGATCGGTGCCAGAGGATGGGAAATCCGACTCTAAGAGATGAAATGCCCCCACAACCTCAAGTGACTTTCGAGCCATTTGACAAGTGGGGCATGGACTTCATTGGGCCTATCAACCCTCCTTCAAAGAAAAAACAACACACCATTATGTGCACTGATTATCTGACTAAGTGGGTAGAAACCAAAGCAATCAAGGTAGCAACAGAAGAAAAGGTGGTTGAGTTCCTAAGGGAGAACACATTCTACAAATTTGGGTACCCTAGAGAACTAGTCATAGACCAAGGCAGCCAGTTCACCTCTAGCATGACCAAAGAACTGCTCAAGCATCATAAGATCAAACATAGGAACTCCACTCCTTATCATCCACAAGCTAATGGGCAAGTGGAGGTGACTAACAGAGCATTGGAGAACATCCTGACCAAGGTGGTGAACAACAACAGAAAGGACTTGGGTGAGAGACTAGTTGAGGCCACCTGGGCCTATAATACAATATGGAAGACCACCATTGGATTTACACCCTATGAGATGGTCTATGGGAAAAAGGCTTTGTTTTCCATTGAATTTGAATATAAAACATTGAGGTTGGTAGCCCAACTAGATCTAGATCTCAGTCATGCACAAAAAGAAAGGTTGTTCCATTTGAATGGCCTAGATGAATTCAAAATGCAGGCCCTCCTTCATATAGAGATAGCCCAGCTTCACAGAAAAATCTGGCATGACAAGAATATCAAGGAGAAGCAATTTCAAGAAGGAGATTGGGCATTATTATGTGATTCAAGGTACAAATACTTCAAGGGAAAGCTAAGAACAAGATGGCTCAGACCATATGTGGTGGAAAGATGCCATGACAATGGTTCAGTGCGAATCGAGACTATAGATGAAGAAGCCATTCCATTACTAGTTAATGGACACATATTGAAATTATATAAGAGGCCTTCATCTAAACAAGAGTTCATTGAAAGCATCAATAAGGCAGTGATGATGGTGGAGCAAGTTTCAGCTCCTCCCTCATTAGATCACTGAAAAAAGAAAGAAAAAAATAGAATAAGGATTCAGGTGAAAACCTCTATGAGGCACCCGAGTCCCATCTTTGGGTTGAAATCCTCCATGAGGCGGCCTAAGGATGAGAAAAAAGGAAAGAAAAAGAATATCCCTGGGTGAAAACCTTCCTTGAGGTGCCCAGGGTGGATATCTAGGGTGAAAACCTCTCTGAGGCAGCCTAGGTGTTTCTTAAGAGAAAAAATATAATAATAAAAGAAAAGAAAAAGGCATAATTGTTATTTACAGGAGGACGAGAAAGACAATCAGGAAGCAAAGAGAAGATCCAAAGGGGGCCTTGCCTCACAAATTTTCATCTCCCCCACTCCCTACCATGCATCCCTCCATAAATTCCATTGTTTTTCACTTCACTACTTCCATTCGGGAGAAGATTGTGTTTTCCACAAACATCATCAACGGGTAGCACAGGAGGCAGGAAGAATGACCATCAGCAACACCTCTGATCTTTGACACTTGCAGCGTGGCATTAAGGCCACAAGTAAGTATCCTACTGACTCACTCATCTGCATCATTTGATCAAACGTTGTAAAGGTGTTTGGTTTGTGAGTAAAAAGGTGGCCAGTTTCCTCTAAAAAGGCTATGCCCTCCAAAACCTCAAGATCCCTATAACATGGATAGTCTTCAATGACTTACTAGTAGAGGATGACATTAAAACCTTCATCTATGATGTTAGTCCTTCTGTCAGTAAGGAGGAGACAAGACAAGAGAAAGAAGATACAGAGCTAGTTGGGGAAGAGATGGATACAGAAGAAACTAATACAAAGGGACATGATGAAGAAGAACACAAAGAAACATGATGTTGAAACTGAAGAGAAAGAAGGCATTGAAACAAAAAAAGAAGAGAAGCAAGAAACAAAAGAGCTAAGTGGCCTCAGGGACAGAGAAGCAACTAAACAAGCAAACTCCATGGCCCTAATCAGCATCTAATTGCAAGAAATCCTCATCTAACACTTAGATATCTTGTTGTCCAAGGGCAAGCAAGTACACATTATGAGGATCTATTTAGGCTACTAAAGAATAATAATATACATGACTGCTAAAAAAGGATGGAAAACACTGCCACATAGCTTGAAGATCAGGGAATATCAGTGGGTAGAAGGAGAAAGGAAAGTAGGTTGCTTTAAACTAGAAGAAAAGGCCACAACAGAAGCATGAGATGTCAGAGAGGCTACCAAAGCCACTAAGTTGCTCAGAGGATGAGCAACACTTTCAATAGGGGGGTGATGATGAGTCTCATCATTGAGTAATTATATGGGCCTTAATTGGCCTTAATTCAGCTCCTAGCTTAGTCAAACCAACTATTCTAACAACTTATTACATACTTTTGATTATATTTTTCTTATGAGATGAGTTAGAGTTGGATATTTTGCTTTGTGGTCTAATGTGCATATAATGCAGGAATAAAGGATAAAAGCGAGGGAAATGCAGGGATAAAAGGTAAAAGCAAGGAACTACGGTAAAAGACTGTGGTAAAAAATCAGATCGGACAAGGAAGAGGAATTACAGGAGGTAAATCCTCCTCATTTACTTCCCATCCATTTGAATATCCCTCCATCAGCTAAAAGTACAAAAATCCAAATCAGGAGTACTAAAAGACAACCAAGCAAGTGGAAGTACAAGCAGCCTCCCTACTAGAAGGCAACCGAGCTAGTGAAAGTAAAAGGACAAGTTACCATTAAGTTGGGAGTTGTACCTCCCTAATTTTGAGGGAGAGTCGTTGAGACTTAAGATGTATAAATAAAGAGGCTTAGGACCTCAGTTTTTTTAGTTAGTTAGCCAAATAATAGTGAGTCAGCCAGTTAGCAAGTATTCAGACCTTTTGACTTGTAATAGTTTGATGTAATACAATGTTCTTTGATAATGAAGATGAGTTTTGATTTGAGCCAACACTGAGTTAACTCAGAGGGCTAAAGCTCTTGGGTTAGGGCTCGACCCTAGCAGTCAAAGCTCCTCTTTATTGTACGGTTATGTTAGCATAGCTTCTTGCTTTTTGTTCATTTGCTTAATCAAATGTACTCTCATTACAGCAGCAGTATAGATTCATGCTTTTTGTTCATTCACTCAAGCAGTTCATTTCCATTACAGCACTAGCATAGATGCATGGTTTGATTATTCATTTGGTTAAGTAGATGCATGTTCATTCTAGTGGTTCAACATAGATTCATGGCTTTCCTACTCATTGACTTAAGTAGCTTCCTATTTTCTATTCATTTGCTTTAATAGTTGTAGTTTCATTACAGTGGTGAAAAACATAGTAGTTGTATTTCAGTTTGTTCCATTCATGCTTTCATTTAATCAGTAGGTTGGCAAAGAAAATATCCACAAGGTTGCTCACAGGTGTGTCGGCCTCACCTCTTCCCTCTGGGACTATGATGTGAGGAAGAAACCCTGCAACAACCCTAAAAACACAGGGTTTTGGTTTTCACAAAGGGTTTGTCGTTTGATGCGGTCACGTGGTTCATCATATCATTGCTTGGTTCGTTTCATGATCATTCACTCATTTCCTGGTCATCTGTTCCTTCACCCTCTGCTTAAGACCTCACTCATACTGTCATTCTCCTTTGGCCCGAAACACTTGTGCAGGAGTGATAATTCATGTTTAAATGGACTTACCGGTAAAACGCCTTTCACAAGCCAAATCGTGATTTAGACTCTATCTTGAAGGATTAATGAAACTTTTTGGTGATTCAAATTAGATAAATGCGGAGTATGTTTCCCCTTTGTTTATCACTTCATGCATGTATTTCTTCCTTTGAAATAGTGTAATGTTGTTGGTATCACTCTCATTCATGGTTGTATATTTACTGCTAAGTAGTAATAGTACCTGTGTTAACTACATATACTTATGTTATTGAATAACCTACATTACCTATAATTTGTACAGATTTACTTAATGTTATTTGGTGACAAATGTATTCATGATGCATAGAGCTTGGGACCTTAATTAGTGCTCCATTACTTCTATTTTTTCACCTCCTCACCCTTCCATACTTCTACTAGAACTTGTTGAATAGGATTCTGTGTTGTATCCATCCCTCTGCATCTAATTCCCTCCTTTCTTTCCTCCTTTTCATTTTTACTACAACGCCAATATTAAGGTTCCTATTGTTTTGTGTTGGCCACTATAACCAAGACATTTATCTTTAATATTAGCCATATTTACCCCCTGAGTATTTAGATATATTTATCTGCTTTAGTTTTCCTTGATGAAGGACTATTGAACCAATCCCCCTAAATCATCTCTTTTCCAATTATGTGACATATGGATTGCAGCATAAATCCCTCAGATAATCTTCAAAAGCACTCCTCTCTTATGATGTCCTAGGCATCGGTCTCCAATAAACCCAGAGGTTGTCTCTAGGAGGCTTCTATATCCCCTGAAGCACTTGTGCGACAGGTGATAGAAAAATATACAAATTATTTTTGGCATCATTGTCGGGGAATGAATTTGAAACACTTTTCCCTCGATACGACAATTTTTACATTCCCTTTGTTGGGTGAGAAAGGTAAGTGTGGGTTGAAAATCTCTCACCTTGGTGACTCTACTATTTCAATATTATTGTAAACACCCTAGAGATTTCACTGTTTGTATCTTTATTTGTTCATTCTAGATTTCAAGCAGCCTCATACTCGCTTTGATGCTAAAACAACTGAAAATTTCCCTACCTTTGAACTTGAGATCGCTCACCTAAAGGGATTTTCAAAATGGCCCTTCATGCATTCTTGGCCAACAGATTTTCCCCACTGGATTTTTCTTCTATTACTGGTTATCCCAATCATGTCCCTCCATTTCATGAATGGAATACCTATTTTCCTATATTCAGTGGAAACACAGATAGAAGGCCAGACCAGTCCCTCAAGGATTTTCATGAATGCATGGAACAATAGGGTATTGTTTTTGAAGATGCAAAAATTAAATTGTTCATGTATTCTTTAGAAGAATATTTTATAGTTTGGTATAGAACAATACCTCATGGAAACATATCTTCTTTAAAGAGCTTTCACATAGCATTTAATCATCATTGAAAAATATTTTATCTACCGGATACTCTGTTTGAATATTTTTGTGCACATTTTAATGTTGAAAATATTTCTGAGCTTAATGATCCCGTTGAATATGTTTGTGGGGCTCAACTCCAAGAAAAAATATACTTTCATCAAGAAGCATCACCTAACAATCAAGAAAGGGAAGGAGACATTATCAAACTGCAAATAGACACTTAGAGATCTCATTATGCCAAATTTGTTGGTTCTCCTTCTTGTGATTCGTATAAATCTGATGGGATGTTGATCAATGTATAAATAAAATAATCCCAATCATGGGAAGCTGCACAAAAGAGGAGGCCCACCAGGAGGTTAATAAAGTGGCTCAAGTTTAGAATCCACATCGTTCAAATGGAGAACAAGTTCAAGAAGCTAATATTAAAGCCGTTAAATATTCTCCAATCTATGATTCAGATGATTCAGAGGAGGATGATATTGTTGCAAACTGTCAAAGGGATCTACTTACAAACAAGTGGGGATAAGATTACCAACAACAACTCCCTCAAGAGGAGCCCAAATTTTAAGATCTCAGCAATGTTGGTGGCTGCGTATCACAAAAATATTCCTCCTTGGAAACTGTTCAAGAAAGGGAGACAACCATAAATTTTTCTCATTAGTTCCATGATCCAGTGGATGATTATATGGCATCCTTCTTTGGTCAACAACCGATCTCAATTATGGGGTATGTATTAAATGTTTTCCCTCAAGACTTCAAATGGTGCATGCCTATTTTAGTCACTGATTTTCAAGAACACATCCTAATTAGAAGGCTCATGGAGGAGATTAACAGAGCTGAACATCAACTATCAAGTTGGGGGCACATATCAAAATTGTTGTCCAAATATTTTATGTGGTACATGGCTATTTTAATTGTTGAATTTCTAAAGAATGATGGCATAAGGTCTAGTACTCTGATGCTAGGTTGGTATCATTGGAAGACTGACCTCACTTGGGTGAATTGAGCCCTATGCCTAAATAAGAGTTGTATATAAGTGAGCTCACTATGTGAGTTTTAATTTCCAGTTTTTAGTTTTTGTAGTTTTGCATTTTAGTATCATGAGGAAAGGACTCCTAGCAGATAAAGTTCCATGGAGATTTTTGGGTTTCATAGGTTCAATATATTTTTGACTCCATGCCCAATGGTGAAGGCTACTAGTCTACAGGTTCTCAGCCCCTGCCAGCAAGGAATTGTCCCTAGTTGGAGCGAATGTTGTCACCTATTACAAAATGTGTTTTCAGCTGTCAAAAGAGTGAAAAAGAGCAGAAACATTTCCATTCATCTTCGAAACCATAGAATGACTCAAAGCCTACATCAGTCCCTATCCATTGGAAATTTCTATGAACAAGCTTTTCAACGATATGTAGAAGTCCAAAAATGGACTCCTGGATCAAAAGATATGGTCTTTTGAAGTTTCAAGGGTTCAAGCATTAAGAAAGAAGAAATATCGGAGGACCGATATTAGAGATCACATATCAGAGGTCCAGCGACATAAAATATCGGTGATCGCACATCAGGTCATCATTGCATATCATCGCATCACATATCATAGGTCTGATATATCGAAGATTGCAGATCGGAGATCGCACGTCGGAATATCGACACATCGGAAGGTTGGCAATCGGAGGATTGAAACTTAGGAACAAGGGAGAACCTTTTAAAAGGTGCAATAACATAAAAGTTTTGATAGCGTTAAAAATCACCAGGGAGGGCTAAAAACAATTAACAAAATAATGGTTGTATATTTGCTGCTAAGTAGTAACAGTACCTGTGTTAACTACAAATTTACTTATGTTATTGAATAGCCTACAGTAACTGTAATGTGCACATATCTACTTAATGTTATTTGGTGACAAATGTATTCATGATGCATAGAGCTTGGGACCTTAATTAACACTCCACTACTTCTCTGTTCTGACACCCTCACTCTTCCATACTTCTGCTGGAACTTGTTGCCTTGGATTCTATGTTGTATCCAACCCTCTGCATCTAATTCGCTCCTTTCTTTCCTCCTTTTCATTTTTACTACAACGTCAATATTAAGCTGCCTATTGTTGTGTGTCATCCACCAAAACCAAGACATTTATCTTTAATATTAGCCATATTTACCCCCTGAGTATTTAGATCTATGTATCTGCTTGAGTTTACCTTGATGAAGGACTATTGAACCAAGCCCCTTGAATCATCTCTTTTCCAATTACGTGACATATGGAGTGTAACAGAAATCCCTCAAATAATATTCAAAATCCCTCCTCTATTAAGATATCCTAGGAACTGGTCTCCAATCAACCCAGAGGCTATCTCTAGGAGGCTTCTATATCTCCTGAAGCATTTGTGTGACAGGTGATAGAAAAAGCTACAACACTCCACACAGTAAAAGCTTCACACAAGGAAAGCTTCACAAGAGGAAAAATAATAATACCAATTCTAATTTTTTTCATAGTTAATTAATTACGTGTCAAATGCATAAATTTCCTTCTGCATCATTTTTTTATTCCCCATACACCATTTTCCACACGTCCTTCAGACGTTAAAAATTTACACTATGTGGACTCAAAGTCGGAATTAATGGAAAAGATAGAGGCTAAAAATATAAAAAAATTACATCGATGGTATAATTAAATTACTAGTGTGACTTTGCAAACATAGAGTCAGGGATTAGAACCGTAATTCGACAAGTTTATTGCCAACTGTAACACAGATTGAAGTCTATGGAATGTGATTCTAGAGTTGTTGAGCAAGAGCTCAGTGCTTACTTATCTAGAATAGTTGGTGCTATAGAATTTATCATTGATTTGGTCTTAAAGCATACCAAAATTATTAAATCTGAAACTCAAGTCCAATTTGAACTTTTAAATCATAGAATGGAAATACTATTATGGAAGATGGAGCGAATACAATTGGCAAGTGAAGCGTTGAGTTTTCACTTGGATAATTTGTCCCAGGACGTTGAAGAAGATGCTAATGAAAGAAATGATGATATTATGGCCATTGACCAAGGTTCCCCACTTTTTCAGCTTGAGACATAAGTTAATGAAGCCCATGCCACTTCTGATATTGGGGATATGTAGTAATTTACATAGTTGTTATTGTTTTTTCATTAATAAATAAAATTAGTTTACAATAGCCTCAAGTCAATCCTTGTTCGAAGTTTTGAACAATAGAACAAGGAATTGTGACTGGATTCGAAAATAAAAAATAATTTCCATGCATCACATTTATCTATATTTCTATAAATTGACATAGATATCCCATATTGCACACACTCAAAGCTCCACACAATGGAAATAATAATAATAATAGATTAACATTAATAGTTTAACATTAATTTCTCTATGCAACCCCCGTTCTCCTTGAAATACTTCGTCTTAATTTTGTTCCTGCCGAATAAAGTTTCCAATATAAAAGCTCAAAAAACTAAAAGATCCATACAATGAAATGTACCACACATACCATATTCAGAGAAATAACACATTGTTAGAGCACCCACAAAAACCCCCGTTCTCTCACACATAACTCGTTTTTCATATTTTTTTATCACGAATAGAAAACACATATGCTTCCAATATAACACAAATGTATATGTGCCACATTTCACAGCAAATACATTCCGCACAAGAATATCACTTATTAACATTAATAGTTTAACATTAATTTCCATATGTAGCACTCATTCTCCTGCATAAACCCACAATAAAAACCTCGCACATTAAAAATTAACAATTTTAATCATTATGTTCTCCTGCACATATCTTGTCGTCCTTAAAGATTCATAGTTCTAAAATCAAATCTCTACGTAATTTCTCCCCCGAACATACTTCGTACATTGCATAGTAAAAGGTTCACATAACCAAACATAATAATATTCTCATTTTTCCTGCACATACCCCATCCTCCATAAACATTCTTACAATAAATGATCCAGAATATTGTAAAAGTAACTTCACAGAATGACTTGTGTAGCCCCCCCCGCCTACGCAAAGGACCTGCAACTATGCTAGTTCTGTCGTCATGGGGAACATAAGTACCATAATATTGTTAGTGTTAGTGTAGATGTTAGAGAACTCAAGTGATGAAATGGCCACTCAGAAAATTAGTCTTTTTTAATTTTTAAATTAAATTTCAGGGACTGACAAATAATAAAAGTAAAATGTTCTCCACCAGGGGAATTAGGCCCCATCGGAAGTTGATAGGTCAATCAGAAATTAGAAATAATATTTTCAAAAAATTAGAAAAATATTTTTGAATTCATGGAAAAATAGAAAAATTCAACATTTTCCCGAAACTTTGGTTAAAATTGCAAAAAAATAACAAAATAATGCACAATCAATGCAATTTCACTGCGAGGGAATTGTTATAGTCCTTGCCAAGGCAGGGACTAATAACATCATGTATTTAAAATAAGCTAGATATGCCTATTAATTTGGAAACTCAATGACAAATTCCAACCATGGGACTAGATTCCTCTTTTCGAGGAGGCCAATTTTGACTATTGAAAGGCTCAATTTAGACAAGGGAAAGTGTATTTATGAAGAAAATACCACATATACACATTTGGACAGGTCGGACTTAATTGTAGGTTTTAACCCCGTACAAAAATTACCTGCATACGAATTCTAAAACACATAAAATAAACAATGCGAGAGCATAACACATAAAACACATATACACAAAGATTTTTCCCTGGATCCCAAAACTAGGACTACCAGCTTGATTTTTCATTATGTTCCTTTCAATGTTATAATACATATTTATACATGCCGAAGCATCCAATACCATGGACCAAAAACCATCGCATCCAAAACCATGGACCGAAAACCATCGCGTCCAAAAACATGTACAAAAATCATGCATAAAACCATAGGTGGGTCTGGCCAACCTAACATACCTGCACCCCTCAAACCCCCTGTGAGCCCCCCACTACGCAATTGGTGCAACGAAGGGGGGGCTCCGCCCCCCCTCTAACTCCCCGTTAACTACATGGGCTAGTCGTGGAAATAATATAACACAACCCAACATTCTCCCACTTCTTGTTTTCTTTCCACAAGGGGCCACAAGAGAGCTTAGTCATTTATCCAGCCCTGCAATGCCCATTGTTTCTCTACAGCAAGAGAACTTCTCAGAGCTGACAGATTTTGTCAATGCATCTGCAGTATTCTTCAAAGTGTCCACCTTTACCAACAACACCTTTTTGTCTTCTATCATATCCCTCACAAAGTGATATTGAACATCAATGTGCTTTGTCTTTGAATGATATGCAGGGTTCTTTGCCAAGAAAATTGCACTTTCGCTGTCACAGTCTATCCTTATAGCTCCCTGTACTTACCCCATACTTGAACACAATCTCTGCAACCAAACTGCTTCCTTGCCTACATGAGTGGCTGCCATGTATTCTGCCTCTGTAGTTGATAGTGCCACTACAGATTGTTTCTTACTCATCCAACTAACTGCACCTCCAAATAGGTTAAACACATACCCACTTGTAGATCTTCTCTGATCCAGATCTCCAGCCCAGTCTGCATCAACAAAGCCATGAATATCCAACACTATCCAATCCTGGTCTTCCTTGGTAGCACAAACCATAATCATTAGTGCCATGCAAAAACCTGAAAACTCGCTTCACTGTTGTCCAATGCTCCTTTCCTAGTTTTGACATAAACCTCCTCAATACTCCCACTGCATGTGCAATGTCTGGTCTAGTACAGACCATTGCACACATCAGGCTACCAACTGCACTTGCATATGGAACACGGGACATGTCCTCTTCCTCTTCTTGTGTCTTGGGACATTGTTCAGCAGATAACTTTACACCTACAGGAATAGGAACCTTCACTAGTTTACTATCCTGCATATTAAATCTCTACAATATTGTCTTGACATACTTCCTCTGGTTTAACCAGAGCTTCCTCTTTGCTCGATCTCTTTTAATTTCCATGCCCAAAATATAGTTTGCAGCACCAAGATCTTTCATGTCAAATTTGGAGGACAATTGGGTCTTCAAATCCTTGATAATTTCTTTGTCATTTCTAACCAGCAACATATCATCCACATACAAGACCAAATAAATAACATGGTCACCAATTAATTTAAAATACACACAGTGATCTGCTTTACTTCTAGTGAAGCCAAGTCCCTGTATAAATGTATCAAATTTCTGATACCACATCCTTGGTGACTGTTTTAACCCATACAAAGACTTCTTTAACTTGCATACCAGTTCTTTCTTACCCTTCACCGCAAAGCCTTCAGGTTGCTTCATGTAGATTTCCTCTTCCAAATCCCCGTGAAGAAATGTTGTCTTCACATCCATCTGTTCTACCTCAAAATCAAAAGCAGCAGCAACAGATAAAAGTAATCTAATAGAAGTTACCTTGGCAATAGGAGAAAAAATATCACCAAAATCAATTCCCGACACCTGGAAATAACCTTTTGCTACCAACCGAGCTTTGTATTTCTCCACCTTTCCTTCTGCATTTGTCTTCTTCTTGAACACCCATTTGCTGCCAATGGGTTTCCTTCTAGCCAGCAACTCCACCAGATCCCAAGCCTCATTTTTGTGCAAAGATGCCATTTCATCAACCATGGCCTCTTTCCAGAGTTTTCCATCCTCTGAATCTACTACTTCCTTCACAGTTCTGGGATTATCATCAGTAATAGATAAAGCAAAATTTGAACAGAAAGCAGATGTACTATACATTTCTGGCTACCACCTTTCTCGAACTGATCTTCTCACACCCAGAGTTTGTGGCTCTTCATCTTCTGATTCCTCCTCTACTGTAGAGTTTGATTCTTCCTCCTTTAGCTCAAACTCTATCTTCTCAGGTTCCTTTGGTTGGACTTCATGTTTAATAACATATTTCACCTCTCTGAGCACCACATATCAGCTGTACACAACCTTCCTTGTTATTGGGTTTCAAAGCTTATAACCCTTTAAACCATCCTTATACCTAATAAAGATGCACTTTTCATATTTACTATCCAACTTGGTTCATTTCTCCTTTGGAACATGTACATATGCATCACATCCAAATACCCTCATATGTGAAAGAGAGGGTTTCTTACCAGTCCATACCTCTTGGGGAGTTTTATCCTCCAACGTTGATGAAGGTGATCTGTTGACCAGGTAACATGCTGTCTCCACTGCCTTTGCCCAGAATTCCTGTCCTAACCCGGCACCACTGAGCATGCTTCTTTCCCTTTCCATCAACGTCTTCTTCATTCTTTCTGCAACTCCATTTTGCTGAGGTGTATATGGAGTAGTCTTCTGCCGTGCTATACCACACTTCTTACAAAATTCTTCAGATTCCTTACTACAAAACTCTCCACCATTATCTGTCCTCAGCATCTTTATCTTCTTCTCTGTCTGGTTTTCCACCAGAGCCTTGAATTCTTTAAACCTGTCAAAGACTTCAGATTTCTTCTTAAGGAAATATATCCATGTATTCCTTGAGAAGTCATCTATAAATGATACATAGTACACAGACTTACCCAGTGATGGAACCTTCACAGGTCCAAACACATCACTATGCACAAGCTCTAATATATGTTTCGCCTTCTTACCACCAAAGGGGAAACTCACCCGATTTTGTTTCCCATATACACAATTTTCACAGAAATCAAAATCTAGAGAGCTATTACTCATACCTTCTACCATACCTTTACCATGAAGTATTCGAAGGCCCTTCTCTCCAATATGTCCAAGATTTTGATGCCATAGCATGGTCTTCTCTCTAGATAACACTAGATTTTCTGCTCCACTTTCAGGAACCACAGAACTGTTGCACCCATCAACAACCGTGCTACCTTGCAGCTTGTATAGAGTTCCAATCCAAACTCCCCACATCAATACCAGTGCTCCCCGAACCATCTTACAGGTATCCTTATCGAACACTATTTTTACACCTGCATCATCTAACTTGCTTACAGAAATTATATTTTTGGCCAATGCAGGAATATGCAGAACACCCGGAAGTGTTCTAACCCTTCCACCTTGCAACTTCAACTTTACTTTTCCACGACCAATGATTCTAGCCTTCCTATCATCCCCTAAGAAGACATCACCACCATCGTATTTCTCACACTCGCAAAACCACTCTCTATGGGGAGTGAAGTGAAAGGATGTACCTGAGTCAATCAACCATGCCTCATGATCTACAAGTGTACTTGAAGAAGCCAAGTACACATCCCCACCTTCATCTGAGGTGGTTTTCACCTATGTAGAAGGAGCATCATTAGATCCCTTTCCTTTACCAGGAGCTTTAGATTTACAGTCCCTTTTGTAGTGCCCTTCCTTTCCGCATTTCTAGCACACCACCTTTACAGGTTTTCCTGGAGATTTAGATCTTCCTCTAGATTTAGATCTCCCATTCAATGACTTATTTTTGTTTCTATTCTGGGACCGTCCTCGTACAGATAAGGCATCACCATTCTGGCTCTTCATATTTTTCCGCCTCATCTCCTCCATCAGTAAGGATGAGACTATTTCATCAAACTACAAGGCAGTTGCATTGCTACCTATTGCAATAACTAGACTATCCCACGAATCTGGTAGAGAACACAACAAACTGATGCACTTATCTTCATCTGAAATTTTAATATGAACAGATGCTAACTGACTTACCATAGTGTTAAATGCGTTCAGATGCTCTGTCACTGAGTCTCCATCTTTCATCCTCAGGTTATACAACTTTTTCCGTAGGAATAGTTTATTCACCATAGACTTAGATTGGTACAAAGTCCCTAACTTGTCCCACAAACCCTTCACCGTAGCTTCCCCTGATACATTCAGCAATACTGAATTTGAGACACACAATCGTATTGTGCTCTTTGCCTTCCGATCCAACTTCTTCCATTCTTCATCGGACACTCCCGTTGGTTTAGTACCCGGATCTACTGCGATCCACTGATCTTTATCCACCAACAGATCCTCCATCTTGAGTTTCCACAACTCAAAACTCTGACCATTAAATTTCTCGATCTCTATCTTTCCACTGCTCGCCATCTTCTTTCACCACCAGAATCGATCTCGCAGATCTCCCACTAAACAGGATCTACCACAGGCTCGAGCGAAACCCCTCAGCAATAAAGGCGTCCCCTTGAAGCCAAAACAACTCTGATACCAAATGTAGGTTTTAACTCTGTACAGAAATTACCTGCATATGAATTCTAAAACACATAAAATAAACAATGCAAGAGGATAACACATAAAACACATATATACAAAGATTTTCCCCTGGATCCCAAAACTGGGACTACCAGCTTGATTTTTCATTATGTTCCTTTCAATGTTATAATACATATTTATACATGCCGAAGCATCCAAAACCATGGACCGAAAACCATCGCGTCCAAAAACATGTGCGAAAATCATGCACAAAACCATAGGTGGGTCCGCCCAACCTAACATAGGTTCCAAAACCAAAAAATTTCGGGGCGCTGCCCCGGACCCCATACAATGGGGTTACCTACACCCCTCAAACCCCCTGTGAGCCCCCCGCTACGCAATCGGCGCAACGAAGGGGGGGCTCCGCCCCCCTCTAACCCCTCGGTTAACTACGTGGGCTAGTCGTGGAAAGAATATAACACAACCCAGCATTAATAGGAAGTTGGTCACCCTTGGAAGCCTATAAATACAAGTGACCTCAACCTCAACCTCATTTGGACATCACCAAGCACCATCTTCTTCTCTTCTTCATTGATTGGTTTGCACAAGTTTGAGGCTAGGTCAAGGAAAGAGTTTCACACATGTCCAAAAATACAGGGTCTGAATCTCACACGTGTTCTAGGGTTTTGTTTTATGACCGCATGATCATCAAAGGAAAATTTCATCTATAACCAAAAGCTAGCAAGATCAAGGGTACAATTGGAAGGTCTCAACTGCATGCACAACTCTTCCTCTGTGTAGTTTGGCTCTATGGATAAATTTTGACATATGAACGCAGTTGACCACAAACCAAAAAAGTTGTCTCTGATATATATTGATGCTGAGAACATATTTCTAAATTTTTTTGGGTTAGTTTTTCCTAGATAATTTTGTATTGGGGTCATTATATTCTCTTCTAAACATTTTATAGCAATCCAATAGAAGAAGAATTTTCAAATGGTTTTCCCCCTTGTGGGGTTTTCTTTGGTCTTTGACCAAATCTGGTGTTTCTTTCTGATTGTCTCCTTTGTCATTGCATTTACTGGTCTATGTTTAATTGTTGTTGATGATTGGAAAGTTTAATTTTTATTTGAAATATGGTTGATTGAAGAATTGAATTAGGCTAAAAGTAATTGAAACAACATAAAGCAGTGTGAAAATAAACATGGTATCAGAGCTAAGGTGAAGGACAATCCTAAAAGGAGACAAACAGTGAAGCAATCATCTTTGGAAAGTTGAAGGAGCATATTTAATCAAGTCAATATGTCTTCCTTTTTCTTCAAGGAACATGAGAATTTGGGTGACTCATATAACTTTGCTACATGGAAGATCGGGTTGGATATCATAGTTGATAACAATGATGTTTTGGGATACATTCAAGGAAAAGTACCTGAGTCTCCAGAGAATGCTTATGTTGCTGCCAAGAACAAGCACACGAAAGTTGAGTTAAAAGCAAAGAAAATTATAGTTGACAGCTTACAAGATATTATATTTGCATATGTTGGAAATTTGAGAAATTTTAATAACATGTATGATAATAT
This sequence comes from Pinus tabuliformis, assembly GCA_031772625.1. Taxonomy (NCBI): domain Eukaryota; kingdom Viridiplantae; phylum Streptophyta; class Pinopsida; order Pinales; family Pinaceae; genus Pinus; species Pinus tabuliformis. The sequence goes on along the minus strand of CM062816.1, from coordinate 1,555,873,989 downwards.
AGTTATCATGTATGAAGTCAAAAATTTGAATGAAAACATCTCCTTGAAAGATCAACTCAAAGACATGAAGATGAACAAAGGGGACTCTGTGCAATCCTAAATTATGAGGATATCTCGTCTTAGATATCAATTGGAAATAGTTGGATAAAATGTGCCTAACAAGGAATTGGTGATTGTAACTCTTAGAGGTCTCCCACCCATTTGGGAAACATTCATTACTACTATAAGCAACAACAATACCTTCTCGTCATTTGATGAGATTGTTGGAAATATCACTCAAGAAGAATCATGGATGATATCAAGATGAAGGATTCAAAAGCATGAAGAAGGAGAGCCCATTGCATTCATCACTCAAAATAGGAAGAAGAAACGGAAAGGAGGTCCATTAAATTCAAGAAAACCTTCACCTCGAAACAGAAAACAAAAGACATGATAGAAAATCATCTCACATTGAATGCTACAATTGTCACAAGAAGGGTTATTATATTTGATATTGCCCCAAGAAGAACAATGGTCCACTCCACAACACTAGAAGCAACAACAACATGTTTTATTATTAAAGAAGAGGAGATGACCGAAGGAATGATCACAATGGAAGAGATGAAAGAAGAAGAAGTTATGCTCCAAGTGATGATGAATAATATCGTCGTCCTAAAAATAAGTCAAGGTACTCCAGGTATGAAAGTAATGTTGGCAATCATTCTAAATAAATTCTTATTTTTGCCCCTACTAGTTTCTCTCCTCTGAATTAGTGGGATAGTTGGTTGGTTGATAGTGGGGCCACTCATCATTTCTCTAGGTATAAGGAATTTCTCTCTAATTTGGTGGAGATGGAGTCAAATTTGAAAATTATTCTTGGAGACAACTCCACTCATCCCGTTAAAGGATTTGGGTATGTCAAATTCCATTTGGAGTCTGGGAATCATTTTTGCCACTTGATGTGATGCATGTGTCGGGATTGAAGAAGAATTTGGTATCAATATATGATTTTGAAGACAAAGGGATGAGGGTTTCCTTCATCAGGGGAAAATTTTATACTTGGCCTGTTGGATCACCCATGAGATATGCATTCACATTGGGATCGAGATTTGAAGGTCTCCACAGGGTTACGGAATACCTCTTCTAGCATTCTTCCATAATACTAATCATCTAAGCGAGCTATGGCAATGAATATTGGTCCTTTTACATTATGACACTCTTCAAAAATTGAAGAAATTGGGAGTCTAGTATTCCTGATGTTCAAGCCCAACATGATGGAGCATGTTCAGGTTGTGCTAGTGGAAAGTAGATAAGGGGACTATTCCCCTCTAGAGAGAACATGAAAAATGACATCATCCATCTCATTCATTTTGACTTATGTGGTTTGATGCCTGTACATTCTATTGGTGGCCATCTCTACTACATCACCTTCATTGATTACTTTTCAAGAAATACATGCATATATTATTTGAAGCACACGTATGAATCTTTTGAAACATTCAAGGAGTTCAAACCTTTGGTCGAAAATCAAACAGGGAAGAAAATTAAATCTTTAGGTCCGACAATGGTGGCGAGTACATTTCAAATGAGTTCATTGATTTTTACAAGAATGAAGGTATGAAGAAAGAGATGATTGGGCCCTATACTCCCAAGAAAAATGGAGTAGCTGAAAGAAAGAACAGGTCTATTGTAGAAGTTTCTTGTGCCATGTTCCATGATCAAAAGTTGTCAAAGTTCCTTTGGGGAGAAGTAATAAATGTTGTCGTATATGTTCAAAATAGGGTGCTCATCAAGCATTGGACAACAAGACCCCCGAAGAAGTGTTCACAGGTTCCAAGCCTGATGTTGGCCATCTCTGTATCTTTGGTTGTCCTATATATTTCCATGTGCCGAAGGACAAAAGAAACAAATTGGAAGCCACTGGAAGAAAAGGTACATTTGTTGGATATTGTGAAAATTCTAAAGCTTTTAGAGTATAATTCCTAGTCAAAGGAAGGTTGAAATTAGCATGGATGTAACGTTCTATGAAGATGTTTCCCTTGAGAAAGCAAGGGACCTTTCTCTACCTCCTCCTCTTGAGAAGAAGAATGATGATATGAATGTTTTAGATGGTCCTTCCATGCTTGAATCTGGGACATACATTGTTGATGA